>CM034002.1:646000-1246000 GCA_019603395.1 Cyrtorhinus lividipennis | reverse complement strand
TATTTTCCCTTAAAATTTTGGACGCTGAATACAATGAGACGGGTCCCGGAAAGATTGGCGCCCACTGGAAGAAGTTATGGGTCAAAATGGGTATCTACCTACCCATTTTGAATAAATGGTTTGGAGATTTCTGGTACCTAGGCGTGTGGGGTGTTATTTTCCACTAAATTTTGGACGAATCCAATGAGACGGGTCTTAGAACGATTGGCACCCACCGGAAGTGGTTATGGACGCTGAATCGATTTAAATTAGTCTCCATCGCCTGTTCCGAGGAATAACCAACTCTTGTGAAAGAATTTTTAGCGTTTTTATACAAAATTGTAACACTAGGGACCACAATGCCCAATTGTTAGGCGATTTCTTGAACGAACTTCAAGAAAAAATGCAATACTCAGGAAATGGAAACTCACAATGGGAAGATAAGTACCTTTTTCGAAAGTGGGTTTTCGAGATTTCAGATACCCTTGCGTGTGAGATCATTTTCCACTGAATTGTGGACGCTGAATCGATTCAAATGAGTCTCCATGCTCCTGGTCCGAGGAATAACCAACCCCTGTGAATGAATTAGCAGCGTTTTATTAAACAAATTTGTGGTCGATGTGATTGATAATGGCTTTTGAAAATCAATGAACAAGTTAGTTAACGATCATTAGAAGATAAACAACACAACACCAGGTTGAAAGGGGTGAAACAAAAAACCGCACCAACCTGTAACAAACTCTTTTGTCTCCAACCTCAGTGATAGACGCAGGTTCGTGTGCCTCTGTGGGAGTTCATTTCCACTACGTAGATCCCAACGGTAGCGAGATTCATTCCACACTTTTGTTTCGAAACAAGTGAGAAAACTTTATTTCGAGTTGATTTTAACTCAATTTCGTGATTTCGTTCGGGTCAATGTCGTGCAACTACCTCAAACACCGGTTTATTTAGTTCATAGACATTTCTGCATGTAACCAAGTTTTTTTTCGACTGAGACATCGGTTGTCTCCCACTCCCTTCACATGATGAATAAAATATACACAAAGTAATAAATTAAAATTATCATTTTTAAGAATAAATGCCGCTGGTTAAAATTATTATCAAGGAGAACAGGGTCAACACACTGCTGCAGGATCGTGTGAGACATCTCAAGCCATCGACGAGTCTAGTACGACTTCCATGATTGGACTTTGGACAGTCGAAAGGGGGTAAATTCAAGGGAATATCCTGTGAACCATGTTGACCTAACAAAGCAGAGGGAAATTTCCATAGGCCTCTCGCAGTTCTAGACTGCGGAAGAGAAAATCGCTAATGAGGACACACAGAATGGACTAGTTATCCTGAGAAAATTACATCAATTGTTATTTTATGTTAGAACCCACTACCCTGATGCATATGGATCATTGAATCGGTATAAATTAGGACTCTATTTCACGTTCTACGATATTCTCTCATTCAGTTGATAGCAGGGCTACAACTGCTTAACGGGGTCGGAAGACCGTGTTTTCATTAAAAAAGTCTCTCCGATTCGGCCTAAAATTTTTTTCTGGACGTTTCAATGTGTCTAGATCAAAATTAGCAAATGTCCGTCCGCCGTCCACGCTGGCTTTGGTAGTAGAAACTATTTTGAAAATCTGAAATGTTGCAGGGGTCGGTTCATGGCTCTAGTTTGTCCTCGCAACTTTTCAACCCGATCGGACCAAATTTGGGTGAGGTAGGGATCAATATGTGATTTTCGAAAAATGGATTTGTGAGATTTTTTGCAATATAGGTGTGTGGGGTATCATTTTCCATTAAATTCTGGACGCTGAATCCCATGAAAAGGGTCCCAGAACGATTGGCGCCCTCTGGGTGAGGCTGTGGGTCAAAATGGGTGCCTGTTTACCCATTTTGAATGTGTTTTCTTGATTTCTGGTACTTAGGCGTGTGGGGTATCAATTTCCACTATATTTGGACTCTGAATCTTATTAGGTGAATCCCAAAACGATTGGCACCCTCTGGATGAGGTTACGAGTAAAATGGGTACCTATCTATCCATTTCGAGTGTCTGTTTTTGGTTGGTTATTCCTTGAATTCAACCATGTTTTCATGATAATGGTCAACCTCTCCGATTTGGCTCAAAATTTTTTTCTGGACGTTTCATGATGTCCTGATTAAAAAAGGTCAATGTCCGTCCGCCGTACGCCGTACGCCGTACGCCGTACGCCGTACGTTGTACGTTGTACGCCGTACGCCGTCCATGTTCCGCGCCGTTTTTGGTAGTAGAAAATTTTCTAAAAATCTGAAATTTGGGTCAGGGGTCTGTTCCCAGCCGAGATGGGTCCTCGAAACTTTTCAGCCCGATCGGACCAAATTTGGGGGGGGGGTAGGGGTCAAAATGTGTTTTTTGAAAAATGGATTTTCGAGATTTTGGGCGATCTAGGCGAGTAGGGTGTCATTTTCCACTAAATTTTGAACGCTGAATCCAATGAAACGGGTCCCAGAACGATTGGCACCCACTGGAGAAAGTTGATGGAATATCTTATGCATTCCATGTAACATACGAACTACATATTGCTCTCCTTAGACTGTTAGTGGTCATGAGGGTTTGCAGCTCTGTTCATTTATGTCTCAAGTCACTCCTTCTTCTAGAGTTGTAAGAAAGTGAGTACAAAAATATATTGTTCAAATTGTGATCCGCGAGTTATAATCCCCATTTTCTCACCAAGAAAGTTCAAGAGAAGTAATGGGTCAAATTGGGTATTTGTTACCCATTTTGAATATGTTTTTTCGGGATTTCTGCTACCTAGGCGTGTGGGGTATAGTTTTCCACTAAATTTTGGACACTGAATCCAATTAAATGGGTCCCAGAACGATCGGCACCCACTGGAAGAAGTTATGGGTCAAATTGGGTATTTATTACCCATTTTGAATATGTGTTTTCGGGATTTCTGCTACCTAGGCGTGTGGGGTATAGTTTTCCACTAAATTTTGGACGCTGAATTCAATAATGTGTGTCCCAGAACGATTGGCAACCACCGGAAGAAGTTATGGGTCAAAATGGGTATGTATCCACCCATTTTGTATGTGACAGGATTTCTGGTGCCTAGGCGTGTGGAGTATCATATTCCACTAAATTTTGGACCCTGAATCGATTGGAATGGGTCTGGGACCCGCCACACCCACTGTTTCCCCCATTCGAGGAATAACCAACCCGTGTGTAAGAATTTGCAGATTTTTTTGTGAAGGGTTTTGAAGAGGAGGCTCCATACTACTAATGGAAAACTATAGATTATTCAGTGGAATCGATATGGGGTGATCAGGGGCTTAACAGTGAACCTAAACACGACCCACTTATGTTAATTCAATTGCCGAAACAGTTGTCCCACCCCCGAAAATCATTTTTGGCAGGTTCTAATAATAGGGACATTATCAGCAGGCAACCGTAATTTTAAAAAAATACCAACCTTATGGGTTTTCCATGCAATCTGGAACCTTGATTTTCCCTGTTATGCTGGTAAAACTGTGATGGAAGCCATGTACATGATGTCAGAAGGGAGCATGACGTCAGAAGGGGCTCTTATCAGTCAGCTGATGATTGGGTGAACATACATTTTCTTCCTACTCATTTGCTTTATTATCCTCTAGATTTCTATGCTATTTTTACACGGGAGGTCAATCTGACATCAAATCACCATAGTGGGGAGTGACATCAGGCTGAAATACCCTCTTACTTTATATGATATTTTCACTTATATCGGCTATGGAACATATATGGAACCTGCCTATCAAATTAAAACACCAGGGACTTACCATTGAGAAAACGCAGTTAGCTGACTCATCTAACCAACTTACAGAGTGAATATAAAAATAAGAAAATCAGGGTTTACTCACCCCCTCAAGACAGCCAGAAAGGGTGTTTTAGGTGTACTCGCTTCCCTTACTGGGCTCTGACAGAAAATAAGACCATTTCGTACTTCATCAATATATAATTTTAAACCTCACTTTTAATCGAGTCCGAGTTTCTGCGTCATTATGTCTTCAATTTATACATTTAGAGCTCAAAACGAATCGAATAAAAGTTGTGTAACAACAATTCATCTACCTGATAGAGCTCAATAAATGCATAACAACCGTGCGATTCCCCTAAATTGGCAACACCTCCACGAGTTCAATATTTTCCCCACTTCCGAGGGCAAGATGTAATCAGGAAAATTATTCAAATGCCTCGAACTCCCCGACTTGAGAGAAAACGAGGAATCGAAGAGACATTTTCTCCAGAAAATGAAAGTGTCGACTGGAAACTCGACGGAGAGGGCATAATGGCGGGAAATAAGTACCTAGACCGAGAACACGGCCTGTGAAACGTTTAGAATTTCTTCTGCCCGGCTTATCGTCGTTCAAGGGTTAAAGTAATTTCCAGAGCGACGCCCTTCTCTGGCCCAATTCAACCCCAAAAATGATCGCTCGAACGGTTGAAATTGGTAGGGAGAAAACAAGAATAATTTCACGGGAGGAGAAATTTCAATGGGATTCCATCTCCTCGATGAATAGTCGTTCTGCCGGGGGGAGGCCTTTTTGGTCGAAAGAAATTATTATCGAAGAGTCAGATGGCTGTTCTGGCACGTTGAGCAATCCCTGTGGGCTACCCTTTTTAACGAGGAACTTCCTGGATCTGTAGTTTTGAGGTGTATTTTTCATTCTTATAGGAATGACAAATGTTAAACGAGTACCGTTGAATTTGTCGACTTACAAACTTACAAGAAAAATACCCTTGGATGATCATTTTTTACGTTTAAATATGTGGAGATTCAAAGTTCAAAACCGTCCTTTAACGGAGGCAGGTTGAGATAAGAATTCAAAATTTTATTTTATTTAGTTTTTTATCCCTTAGATTATGGGGGGATTAGTGAGTGTGGAGTGTCCTGACTCATCCCAATCGATTCAGCGTCCATAATTTGAAGGAAAATGATACTCCAACTAGGTCCCCGAAATCTCGAAAACCCACTTTCGAAATAGGTAGGTATTATCCCATTTTAACCCATACCCACCTCCGGTGGACCCCAATCGGCCTTAGACCCATCCCAACAGATTCAGCGTCCATAATTGAGTGGAAAGATCCAGTGTAAACTCCCACTTGCCTAGTTCCAAAAAAATTTATACATTTTCCAAAAAATTTTGGACGCTGAATCGATTTGAGTCCGAGGCATTCCATTTTCACTGTTTTCCTCATACTCTTGTTCCAATGAATAATCAACCATTGAGGAAGAATTTGCGTTTTCTCAAATGCGTCTCGAAATCGATTGGTTTAGCGGTACATTATAATTTACCTACCTGTCCACAGACCATTTCTTTATTTATTCAACCGTTACTATTCCATTTTCCATTCGGTAAAATGATTACCATCCCCACAAACGAAGTAGAGGTCAACTGAAAGTTTGTTTGAAAACCAAAATTGAATAATGTTGCACATGAGTATCATGTTTCGAGGTTAGAGATAGTACGCTGCAGGATGAAAACGGATTCTGTTTACATAATTACCAAGTAGAAAATTAGGCTAAATTATACGGAGATATCAGCTACCATATATACTGAGCGCTTCTACAGTAATTACCGTGAGAACGCTACAGTTTACGACGCTGGTTGATGGAGAATTACGACCCCAAAACACGCCAGCCATTTGCAGTTTTGCATTCTCGTTAATGATTTGTCGTTAGCTGCCCAAAGAGAACGTGTTCTTCGCGGTGAAGTTCTATACTGCTGATAGTTTAATCTAATTATAATTTAACATGTGAATAATTAGAATAAGTAAAGAAAGGGGAAGAATTTGGTCAATGATGAAGAGAGTTCAGAAGTAACACCGCTGAAATTCTCGTTTAAAAGTTTCTAAAGGCTCGTCCTCAATATAAAACTCACAAAATATAAAGTGACCAATACGGGCGAGTTGAATTCGGGATGGCAACTCATGTCATCACCCAAACAGTTAAACTTGTCTCCTCATATGATATTCGAATACGATTCTATACTATCTAAAAGCTAACGTTAAAAGGGTGGGGTTAGAAGGATGGTTTGACGAGCTATAAACTTTGCGGGTTGCTCTGGATAGGGCTCAGACCTTCCATTAGCAACGGTGGCGAATTCAGCTGAGCTTTACCCGCATCATTACGAGAAATATCTGCCTCATCTCCACTCCCATGAGGGTATTAGGAGGTTTTCGAGCCAGTCGGGCTGTTCAGGATATGGCAACTAACCATTGTGGGTCGTTATGCCCGGTCAAGGAGAAAAAGTAGGTTATAGGAGGGAGTTTGGAAGTTGAAGGTTTTCATGGTGGATATAATCTACGTGAGCGTCCCATGTAACACCTTGGGAGTGTGAAGGGGGCCACAGACGATCAATTTGGTGGACAACCTGGGCATGTTGGAGTGAATGTAGACCATGTATGGGAGCTCCATGTTGACGACAAGGTTGAAAAAGGTCAAATTACTTTTGATTTTTGATGAGCGGAGCCTCCAGCTGGTAACCAAGTTGTAGTGTCTGTGGAGCGCATCTTCCCATCGTATTTTCGTTGTGATGCGTTTTTGCTCACATTATCGCTATTGTTATTATATCGTATGTTTGGGTAATTCACAGAAATATGTGCACCATACCTAGCACCCCAATGTGAGTCGACTTCTTCACAGAGTGGCGAGAATTTCCCGAAACGTGGAAAATTAAGTGGGTGGACATCATAGACCGGAATAAAAGGAGAAATGCATGGGAACAGCTTTTTGAGTTTTATCGGCTAATTGAACCCAAAGCAAACATAGACGCTGCAAATTATTTCGCACGGGTTGGTTATTCCTCGGACCAGGCGCATAGTGACTCATTAAACATTGTGAAATGGAGGAAACAGTGGGTGAGACGGGTCCTGGTGAATTTGTCCAATTGATTCAGGGTCCCAAAATTTGGTGAAAAAGGGTACCCCACACGCCTAGGTACTAGAAATCTCGAAAACACACATTCAAAATGGGAGAATAGATACCCATTTTTATCCATAATTCATGAAATAGACGCCCATTTTAACCCATAACCTCATCCAGAGAGCGCCAATCGTTCCCAGACCCAATTTCATTGGATTCAGCGTCCAAAATTTAGTGGAGAATGTAACCCCCCACGCCATCTGTGAAAAACCTTAACATCGTGGGCTCATGTTGTCAACCAAGTTGACATCCATGGACCGCTTTTCATCAATCATTGACCACAAAATTTTGCTTCTCGAAAATTCTCCATAGTAGAAAAATGACGTCGGTACGAAATTTAGACGTTTGCTTGTTTTGGTACTTCATTTTCCGCGTGGCTTCATGGTAGTAACTTCCTAATATTAAAATTTGATGGTTAGGTGCGCAGGGTTTGAAACAAAGTTGAGAATTGAGTTGAGGGGAGCAAAAAAAAAAAAAAAAAAAATTACTCAATTAGTCACATGATAATGTCCTTCTAGTCGTCTTGTCCTTCTATGTTACCTGCCCCTTTCTGTATAGAGGTAAAATGTTTCAAAATAACTTCAATTGACTCCAAATATACATCCACTTGGGAAATGGATCGATGAATGAATCAAGGCAATGAGTGAGGTTCCATTTTAGCAATCAAGGGTGGTCGTTGCCTTTGGGAAGGGTGACACTAGATATGCATGAAAGACCGATAGGTCTGGATGGCCCACGCTTCACGCATTGCCGCACTATGCACACAGTTTCCCACTAGGAAGACCGATACTATAAGGTCGATAGTAGTTTCTATAGAGCCAACTTACCAGTGGCTCTTGAAGAAAGGTTCACTCATATTAGGTATTGAAAATAAATAATTGCAAGTGATATTATTCACCATCTATTTCCGGAATAAAAGGATCGTAACTTTCCAATAAAAAATCCATTGTGAAAAATGTCTGTTTTCTTGTTGATGGTGGATTCTGGATGATGTTCTCTCAGAACTGTCGGCGCCTACTCACTCGTTCGAGCCAGCTGGACCACCATAACCAAATACGTCATAAATCCACCTAACAACTGAAAGTTTCATACAATAACAATTACACGAAAGTAAAAAAAAAAAATAATGTGGCCCTATATTGCGGTCAAAAAGGGAAATACTTTATCACGCTAACAATAACATAAATTGAGTGCAGTCCGCCATAGAGTGCAGATAAGTACATCCGTGTTTCAAAATTCGCTGATTATCGAGACTGA
Source organism: Cyrtorhinus lividipennis (assembly GCA_019603395.1). Taxonomy (NCBI): domain Eukaryota; kingdom Metazoa; phylum Arthropoda; class Insecta; order Hemiptera; family Miridae; genus Cyrtorhinus; species Cyrtorhinus lividipennis. The sequence continues at coordinate 1,237,826 of CM034002.1, read as the reverse complement.
CCGATGTGAATAAGGAGCGGTTGACCGTGAAGAATCCCGCAGCTGAGAATTTCACCGTGGCCTTCATTGACAGGTACGTCGTTATTCCTTTCTAAAGTCCAGTTAAAAATCACATGAATCCGAACAATATACAAGGTACTTAGTAGAAAAACTCTGCAAATTCATTCACACGAATTGGTTATTCCTCGGACCAGGCACATGGAGACTCATTTCAATCGATTCAGCGTCCAAAGTTTGGTGGAAAATGATACCCCACACGCCTAGGCACCAGAATTCTCGTAAACACATATACAAAATGGGTAGATAGATAATCATTTTGACCCACAACTTCTTTTGTTCAGTGCCAATCGTTCTGAGACCCATTTTATTGGATTCAGCGTCCAAAATTTAGGGGAAAATAATACCCCACACGCCTAGATCGCCGAAAATCTCCAATAATCGATAATTCGAAATATACATTTTCACCTCTACCCCGCCCAAATTTGGTCCGATCTAGCTGAAAAGTTTCGAGAACCTACTAGAGCCGGAAACGGGTCCCTGACCAAGATTTCAGATTTTCAGAAAATGTTCTACTACCTACCTAAGTTGGTGTGTAAGCTGGGCACCATTTGGATTTAGACACTTTGAAACGCCCCAGAAAAAAAATGTTGGGCCGAATCAGAGAGATTGGCTTTTTGCATGAAAACAGGTTGATTATTCAAGGAATAACCAACAACAACAAAAATACACAGTAACACCAATTTCAACTTACGTCCGTGTAATACAGTTCCTTACTCAAAACCTTCCTGGCCAGAACGCAGTAGAATTTCAGAGACTGGCAAATAATGAAATGAATGATAATTATGTAACGTTATTAAAGAAACGATCGCAGTGAATTGAAACATCATTTACCTCGCTCCTGTAAATGTGACTGCAGCTGGTGACCATCAGCAGGTAGTAGCAGTCTTGGATAAATTGAAACACAGCTGCAACAACGACGGGAGTTGTATTCGCATTCGCTTCGTTTAGTAGTTGTATGAACACGTGAATGTTCAGAATAGCTGAGACAGCAAAACGTGAGCAATACGCAAAAATATGAATTGAAAAAAATCGACCAGTTGAGTCACATATTTCATTCAAGTGTCGGTGTTGACGGATCAAAAGGTGGACGTTAGGTATCTCCATGGTGAACACAATTAGCCGCCGCATCTCCGTCGTAGCTATCTCAAGGATCGAGCAGTACAGGAGCGACAGAAGGTACATGATACAAGATGTCGAGAAGACACCCGTGATCAATCATCCGTTTTTGAATCGTCTCTGTCCAAGGGCCTTTGTGGTTAAAGAAAACAATCCCGAGAATAGCTATTACAATAGTGACGCTGCCAGCCAATTGAGCAGCCAATACTCGAGTTTTGAGGCGTGATTTATTGGGTCCAATGAATTTAGCCAAGGTCTTCAATACTGCCCGTTGTGTGATGAGATTCACAAACATGGAGCATGAGGATAATACTCCACAAACACTCCTCAGACTCGAGAAGGCAACATTGGACTTGTGTGCAGCTATCATGTCGTTTGCTGTCAGACGATAGTGAATTTGTTGAACGTTTGAAGCAATGGGAACGACGAGGACGATCACTGAGTACTTCCACCAAAATGAGGAAAACTTCCAATTGCCATCGAACGGGAACAAACCCATAAGTCTGGCGACTTGAATCAGAGGGAACAAGGACTTCGACGGGTTCCATCGAGAACCGGAGTTACCGTAGGTTTTTCTGGGGCCCCTGAAGTTCGTCCTGGGTTTATCCATGTTCACCCTCCAAGTCTTTCGAAAAACTGATGCGACTTTCAAAAATGACGATACTTAAGGGTGAGGCGATAACCATCTAGCAGTGACCCAGGTTGGTCATTAGGGAATTTTGACAAACATTGAAGTGAGATGGTTAGTCGTTATGATAATGCACGTAACTGTGGAAGGAACAACACCCTCAGGAGGCATCAAAATACACCCCTTTCACTTTTGTTGACCGACAAACGATTAGGGCGTCGAACGATTCCTTTATCTGTCTCGATTCGTCCATTTTTTTTCTCCGTCATCCAAAGTCTGCGCTATGATCTTAGCGTTCTATTGCCTACGGTAAAGTCGCGCTGAAATCAAACAATACGCACGATTCTAACCCCTTAAGGCGATGGGAGAACCGAATTAATTTGGGAGAATCGAGGGTTTGCTCATCGAAGCAGTTTTGATCCTTTGCAATCCGATTGCCACCCCCTTCAATCCTCAGTATCCTTCTAATTAACCACCGGATTTTGAACAGAAGTCAAAACCGTTCAGGAGTTAATGCTATGATTCATCTTTCATTATAAGTTTCTTCATAATCCATTGAAAAACTCGATTTAAATGCTCCTAATTAGATGTAACTCAATCATTGCCAGAATATCATTTGTATCAACTGGCCACGTTGATGATCGAATTCCCACGTTTTTCTCCAATTGTTTTTTCACTCAAGCCGGGTCTGTTCGATACTTGAACTACACTTGGAAGACATGTTTCCCCCATGATCAAGTTGTGTTCGTCAGGTTGTCCATAGAATCAAGTCAGCGACCAAAATGACTAGACCTAATGACTTGTCTATCAGTCGGCGGAAAAACGTGCGGAAGAAGATAACATGATTTAAGGCGTTCTCTGGTAGCGATTGCAATTGAGGAAAAGACAAACGCCATCTTGTGCCCTTGTTATAAAAACAGAATGGACGAGGTGTTTTGATGGGTGACTTTCACGACTTATCCACTACACTGCTCCTCTTTCATCCTCGCTTTAACGATCCATACCTTTTGATGTTTGGAATACGACGTACCATGAGAGTGAAAATGTCGCCTGACAAACTCTGTAACGGGAAAGGAAGTGGCTAGTGTATGAGCTATAATTGCATTGGCAATGGGGTACAATTGATTGATCATGTTCGATCAGCCAGGTTGCTTGAGTGAATAGGTTTTGGCTCTCTGCGTTTTCATCTGAACCGCATAGGGGTGTCTCAATCGACATACGTATGCAAACTCTGTAAAGGATGTAGACAAACCTGCAACTCACATAATTTTTAAATGCCCAGCACTCACTTGCCGCGAATACAACCTCTTTGGGGCACAAACCCTCTCTCTTCGAAAAGTTAGTCCACTACCCAACAAGCCTCATCAAGAGGCTGTTTATAGACTAATAAATAGGAGACTCACGAGAAGCACAACAATGCTTCCACGCATGGGGCTCCTTCAAACCCCTCCTCTGGGTGTCTGCTACCACCTACCATCTACTAAGGTTTCGGTTATTACTTTGAGCAAGAATATAGGGAGAACAGTGAGTGGGAAGAGTCCCGGACTCATTCGAATCGATTCAACGTCCAACATTTAGTGGAAAACGACACCAGCATATTTCCCAAAAATCCAATTTAACGGAAACATTTTCACCCTACCAAGTTGGTCTGAAAAGACTCAAGAACCAATTAGAGCCGGAAAAAGGCGTCTCTAACCGAAATTCCAGAGTTTAAAAAAAGTTATTACCATAAACGGCTTATGCGGCGTACAATTTTAATTTATGCGTGAGCAAAATTTAATTAACTTCGATAGGAGATTTTTAAATTAAACATCATTGGCAGGTTGAATCTGAAGTGGCCCTAGTCGTGAATCCTTTATAAAGCAGGGTTGAATACTTGTCGTAAATTGTACGTGCAGAAATTGTGAAATTTATAGAAATAATAGTGAAACAACTGCAGTCAAATATGAAGGGTGATGAGGTAGGAGGAGTATTACACAAGTTTGAGATTGCGGCAAAAGTGTTTCAAACTACGTTTGGAAGGTCAACAAGTTGAGTCGTTGTAAAGTTAACAGTTGTTCGGGTGTTTCTCAGTTTTTTCCGCAGCGATCAAAAGTCCGATTTTGCGGTTAAGGTTGACGAAGGGCTTCGCTATCAGCAGTGTCACATCTGGTTCGACATAGAGTTAGTATAGCCGGCTCGTCCAGGGAAGTCCTTACCCTTCTCAAACAGTCTCAAAGTTGTTACTATCAAGACCTTCCTCGTACTAGCCAAGTCTTCTTCCGCATCAATCTCGAACAAGTTCGATTTCCACAAGACAATCTTGAAAAAGAAACTAACACCGAATATCTATCTCTCGGCTCCACTACTTTATTTAGTTGAGAACTTCGTCGTGATATACCGCCAGGCAGGCTCTTAAGTTGAAGGCGAGAACTCGTGTATAGTTGATAAAACAATCATTTCAGCAACTCGGCGTCGAGATACATCCTCTCTAAATGTCTTATGTGAATACAAGTGAAAGAAGCACTCGCTATATCTACTTGTATTTACAGACGTCTCCTATCCACGAAGTACATGAATATTATGCTAACTATCACTGTAAATTAGATTATATTGATAAGTAGAAGCGTCAAAATTCGTGGAATATTGGATGAATAAGCATCTTACGATGACATTTGTACGAAGGTTCATCTGCATTTCAGATTAAGTTCTTGAAATGTGGAATGAATGAGTTAGAGGGATAATTTTCAAGTTAATGAGCAAACGATTTGACGAATTCTCAATCCCTTTTGGGTAAGGAGGTACTGTTTGCAATATTTCAGCAATTCAAAATCAAATTATGCGACTAAGCTGGATGTGGTTTCACATTGCAGGAGAAATGAGCCGTTTGAATTGTGTCGTGAGTACACATAGTGATGTGATCCATGAGAAAGTGAATTTCAGTAGCTCGTGTTTCTCAAACGGTACGAGGGAACAGAACTCATGTTGTGCTGAATAGCAATGGCAGTACTTTGCAGAATTACGGAATAAGATCGATAATGATTGACCGATGGCCGAAGCTGGCCTTATCTAATCACTTTGACCCTGGATTTTCTGATAAACAGCGGGCCATACGACTTTCATCGGGCGGATATTTCGGCCATGTCGACATTCATAAATTCAAGACAAATACATATTGGGTTTCAGACCCCAACGAAGCTGGTCCAGTTCCTCGAAATATTGACCTGTCACTGTGGAAAGAGACCCCGGCCTGAGGGCATTCTGCACAGAAATCGCTCCTCTCACCCCGCTTTCTCTTTCTGTACGCTTTATTCTTTCAAACCCCTTGAGGAATTCACTCGTTTTTATCCATTCGCCCTTCGTTGGGTACAATGGTACGAGGCCTCTTCATCAATATTATAAAGTTGGAAACCCCACGGTTAGGACCTCCTAGGCCAGCCTCTTTCCAATCAAAGGCCCCAAGGATCCGAAAGGGAGCTCCCGCCACTGGGTCTCCATTGTTCCTTCCATCTCTAATCATGTAAAAAGGAAGCTCGTTCTCGCCTCTTGGGAATTGCAGGTGAGACAACTTGGTTGCTTATTCCTTCGTCTGACAATCTGGATCCTTAGAGACGTTGAATGCCTGTCTTCCTTCAATAACTCCACTTCAGAAACGCTGCAAATTCTTTCACATGGGTCGATTATTTCTCCGAAAATTAGTGGAAAACGTTAATCACGCGCCTTAATCGTTGAAAACCTCGAACATGGGGAAAATGGGGAAATTTAGTGGAAAACGATACCCCACAGGCCCATGTACACGTTTGAAATGGGTGAATAGATACCCATTTTGACCCATAACCTCTTCCAGTTGGCTTCAATCGTTCCGGGACCCGTCTCATTGGATTCAGCATCCAAAATTTAGTCGAAAAGAATACCCCATACACCTAGATCGCCAAAAATCTCGAAATTCCATTTTTCGAACTACGCATTTTGACCCCTACCCTCCCTAAATTTGGTGAAATCGGGCTGAAAAGTTGCGAGGACCATCTAGACACAAATATCAGATTTTTTTAATTTTTTCTACTACCAAAATCGGCGTGGACGGCGGACGGCTTATGTCGTATAGCGGACAGCGTACGAAAATTTGCTCATTTTAATCAAGACACCTTAAAACGCTCAGAAACATATTTCGGGCCGAATCGATGAGATTGACTTTTTGCACTGAAAACATAGGCTGATTATCCAAGGAAAAACTAACCAAAATTCGTGACTCAAAGCGCCGTACTGATACAAAAATCTTCAAAAATTGTATCAGTTGCCGTTTACCTGTGAGTTAACAGATTGAGGTGACTGATGACTGTAAGAAAAGACATTATGTTTGCAAGATTTGATGGTTCAATTGATCTATTAATCAGATACGAATATATTTATGTGAGATTCGATATTAGTTCTGCCGAAAGATATAGAATTTTTACTCGTAATTTCGTTATTTTTCCGGCAGAAGGAAGGAGAAATGCGGCTTGGCACGACCGTTTTGTTCTACGATTAATCGCAGTTTTAACATCGGCCCACTTTCCCTGCCTTTGGAAAACCAATCGGCGGCTTCACTAATTCTATTTCGACGCGATAAATTATTCGCGTTGACATTCCCTCCGACCACCCCTTCAGTCCTCTAACTTTCTCTCGTTAAAGCGATCGTGGGTTTTCGCGTGGGAATAATAAGCGAGCGTTGTTGAATAATTAAGTAATTCTCACATTATTTTTACCGCTCAATTTTATGCACAAATAATTGGCTAAAGAAGACGTAATGCTGGCGGCAGGGTGAGATAAAAAGTAGTTATATTTTTCAAAATAATTAATTAAACGTTGCTTTGTCAAGTAGCAGCATAATGTTATGAGTAGAATAATAATCTGTGTCTCCTTCTCTCCTAACATCCCAACTACCCAAGTTAGAGGCAAGAAGGGAATGAATACCATAAGAATAAGCCCAACAAAAGTCTTGACATCATACCTACTTCTTATAGAATCCATTTCGTAAAGAAAAAAAAAGGTTTTTGAACGATTACTCTTTGAATTGCCACGGAATCGGCCATGTAACAATAGATCTTCCGCATAAGTGGACAATTTAGATCAACAAATCACAAAGATGAATCATTTTTCTGACGTAATTTGAAGAAAATGTGGAGGCTAAGTTTCTATTGAACAGTTTATGGACTGATATTAACAAAATATTTTAACCTGGCCGTTTCATAGCACGTTTTCCGAGAGGAAATTGCTTATAATCCGGCACATTACCTTTTTCAACCCCCCTTTTAGAGAGATACATTTCCAGAAGCGGTCGAGATAACAGGTCCTTTCGGTATAAAAAAAAAAAGTGCTGAAATGAGGACGAGTTGCCTTTTGAGAGGGCAAACTTTCTTAGAGCGGGAAAATCTCGAGGCTGTTAGTAACTGGAAAACCCTGCGTGCGTGGAAAAGACGGTCAAGAAGTTTTCCCCTGGAGAAACTTCCCCTAGTAGAGGCTTATTGACCGTAAAAGCCGCTTTCAATTTATGGCTGATGGCGGAGCCACTGGTCAATCAATCTTGGCACTGAGAAAGTCCCGTGGAACTCGGACTCGAGCGATAGGGTGCTCTCAAGCGGGTTGACTGATTGAAAAACTTCAGAACATCAACGTCAGAATGAGGATTCAGGAAAAGCGGAAGTCTGAACTCCTTCATAATGCAACCATTAATCCTATTTTGGTAAAAATATGCTTTGGATAACCTGCACGTTTTATAAGCTACGAAATTCATTCATGTAGAAAAATGCACGTGTGAGTCAATTTGATTTATTGTGATTTTTGAACGGCCTAAATTATGGAATGACCGATTTTACTCCATAAAAACAGCACTAGTACTATTCCGACCTAGAATGTACCTCAGACCAAAAACGCCCCTTTTTTGCGCCTACTTACTTAAGCGGCATTATCAACGGATACAACCGTGTTATTAAAAAGAATAGAATCAAAAATATTGCTGATATAAACATTTATTGTAAAATTTAACATTATCCGCGATATAACCGCCGTTTTATTCAAGATGGCGGGTTGATGGACTCTCAATAATGTTGTCCACTACTCCTCGGTTCGAGTCAGCTGGATCACCATCACCAGATAAGTCATGCATCCGCCTAACATCTGAAAGTCGTCAACAAAGTCAATTTATGTCCGAAGTTTTGTTATAACGTTTAAAAACGCTGCACATTCTTTCACAGGGGTTGGTTATTCCTCGCATTAGGAGCACGGAGACTCATTCCGATTGTTTCAGCGTCAAAAATTTAGTCGAAAAAATACCCCACACGCCTAGATGGGGCTAAAATCTCGAAAATCCATTTTTTGAAATAGTTAATACGAGCTAGGATCTTTACCCTTTCCAAATTTGGTCTCATCGGGCTGAATAGTTTCGAGGACCAACTAGAGCCGGGAACATAAATTTCAGATTCTTAGAAAATTTGCAATCACCGAAATGGCGTTGACGGCGGTCGGAGATTCCTTTATTCTGATCTAGGCACCGTGAAACGCCCAGAAAAATAATTGGAGCAAATCGGAGATGTTGACTTTTTGCTGAATTGTCGATTATTCAAGGAATAACCAACCAAAACTAGATGCCGATCGGGTGAAAACTCTCCATTTTACCACTATCTACCATATTATCAAGTTCAGCTTGGGCTGTTTAAATAGTATAATAACCATCGTAACGAAGACCTGAACTGACCGATGTGAATAAAGGGCGATTGACTGCGAAAAATCCTGCAGCTGAAAACGTCACCGTGGCTTTCATCGTCAGATACGTAGTTGCTTCCTTCTAGAAAAAGAGTTTCCGATCACATGAACCAGAAGAATAATCTACAAAAATCAATACGCAGTTACCTTCATTGAAACTTACGTCAGTGTAATATAGTTGACTACTCAATACCTTTCTGGCCAGAACGTGGTAAAATTTCAAAGACTGTAACATCGGAAAAAGAATAAACATGATGCGATACTACTCGTGATACAACAATACGTAATATAAATCTTGCTATGTATATGCTATATATTGCCGGAAGGGAGAGGATCGTGATATAATTAAGATCCAAAGCGCTAATTAACTTTTCACTAAATTCATTGATTTAGTACTAAGTGGATCAACCATGTTAGCGATTACCTCGAAACCTCCTAAATGGCGACATTAGGTATCTACTTCAAATCAGTTCCAGTTTTTGGGACTGTATTACCTAGGTATCTTGGTCTACTTATGCTGGTCAGTACCCAAGTTAGCATATTCACCCCTCGTGATAGTTGTGCGCTCTGGCTAGTTAACTAGTCTTACTTTCCTCCAGGAGCTGTCACAGCTCTTTAGATCGTGATAGTGAATTGTGAATATAGTTATCGTGAATTTAACAATCGAAATGGATGTGCGAACTCATAAGTCGGCAAAATCATCACGTTGGGAGCTTTATTTTGAACGATAGGTAAATGTCGCTCAAAAGATGTGTTTATTTTTTGTGCTTATAAAATAAAACAAAAAACTCTGCAAATCCATTCACATGGGTTGGTTATTCTTCGGACCAGGAGCATGGAGACCCATTCCGATCGATTCAGTTCTCAAAATTTAGAGGATGATGATACCCCACACGCCTATGTAATTCCCTGAATAATCGAACAAAATATCCATTCTAGAGGTCAGCCTCATCGATTGGCACCAAAATTCGATAATTTACGTATCATGATGTCTAGATCAGAACGCTGTAACGTTTTTTCACAGGGGTTGGTTATTCCTTTGCCCAAAAGCATGGACACTCACCTCAATCGTTTCAGCGTCCGAAATTCAGTGGAAAATGATACCCCACACGCCATATAACTATTTCAAACATTAATACTCGCCTGAATTCAGTCCCATAATGAGGGTGGTTCTTTGGCGAAGGGCAGCATTGGTTCATTTACTCTTCTATTATACTCGATATACTCTTCTAGTAGAAGTTATACAAGAGCCTAAACCACTTGTGGAATACCGGGAGGAATTAAAATGTTCTAGTTCCCGGGTTGCCACATGGAGCGGTAACCTATACTAACCTGAGAACAGAACGTCATGTACTAGGTACCTGATATGCCTAAAATATTTAAGAATGGATGGTAATATTAGGAGCAGTTACTCGCATGAATGGGCTCAACAAATGAATGTATTTTAACCCTCTTTAACATTGACTTGCTCTTAGACCGGCTTGAGAAATGGATTGACATATCCGAAAGTGAACATGTTGATCGTCATAGGAGCATGAAAAATAACTTATTATTGTAACTTTAATCAGTCCTCGTTGCAATATCATTTGTGTTAGTGTTGTGATATTAGAGCCGCGAATCGTACTCAAATGTTTCGCAGTGAATCTACCTTGTCCATCATCAGAGCAGCAGTAGTGATTTCATAATGCGTGCAAAAGCCAGGAATTGCATAAAATACAAAGCGTAAGTACCTAAAGTTTACCTCGTTCTTGCAAGTATGACTGAAACTCGTCACCATCAGCACGTAGTAGCACTCTTGGAGAAATTGAAAAATAGCTGCGATGATCAGGGGAATCATATTTCCATTATTGTCCGTTTTAATGAAATGTGTGACTGCGTTAATATTTTGGATACACACAGTAACGAAACGAGAACAAAGTGCAAAAGTATGAATTGAAAAATATCTACCAGTTGAATCACATAATTCATTCAAGTGTCGGTGTTGACGGATCAAAAGGTGAACGTTGGATGGCTTCAAGGTGGACACAATTAGTCGCCGCATCTCCGTCGTAGCTATCTCAAGTATCGAGCAGTACAGGAGTGACGTGACGTACATGTAAGTATTTGTTATATAGAAACATGTAATCATTATCCTTTTCTGGATCGTACTCGACCACGGGCTGTCGTAGTTGAAGAAAAAAATTCCGAAAATAGCATTTCCTACAGTGACGCTACCTGCCAATTGAGCGGCTAACACTCGAGTTTTGAGGCGTGATTTATTGGGTCCAATGAATTTGGTCAACGTCTTCAATGTTGATCGTTGTCTCAAGAGATTCGCGATCATAGAGCATGAGGATAATGAGTCAGAAAAACATCCTAGAAACGCGAGAACAACAATGAACTTCCTTCTTGCCAGTGGGTCATCTGCTGTAATGTGGTATACTATTCTCTGAAAATGGGAAGCAATGGGTACGAGTAGGGCAATCAACGAGTACTTCCACCAAAATGAGGAAAACTTCCAATTGCCATCAAACGGGAACAAACCCATAAGTCTGGCCGCCTGAATCAGGGGGAACAAGGATTTCGACGGGTTCCATCGAGAACCGGAGTTACCGTAGGTCTTTCTGGGGCCCCTGAAGTTCGTCCTGGGTTTATTCATGTTCACCCTCCAAGCCTTACGAAATACTGAGGCAAAATGACGATACCTAAGGGTGAGGCGATAACCATCTAGCAGTGACCCGGGTCATTAGTCGTTATGATGATGCACGTTAGTGTGGAAGGAACAACGCCCTCAGGTGGCTTCAGAATACACCCCCTATCACTTTGGTTAACCGTCAAGCAATGACGGGGGGGGGGGGGGGGGGGTCATCGTGATTCCTATATCTGTCCCGATTTACAACCTTCAAGAAACAAAATTAAGAATGAGGGGAATAAGAGAATGAAGAAGAGTCTGACTGCAATAGCGTTCCAAAGACGAAAATCTTGAAGATCCTCCCCCCTCCCTCCATTCTGGTACGATCATGTTGAAAAGTTTTAAGCCCCAACTAGAGCCCGATACAAGCCCCTGACCAAAATTTCAGATTTTAAGGAAATTTGTTTTCTGCTAAACTGCTACAGTTATGAATGTAAGATCTGCGCATTTTTGCCGAAATCAGTCTCAAGCTCTCTGACGCACAGTTCATATTTGATAGGAGATAATGCTAGAATCCATCATTCTAACTTAGTAAAACGTTGGATAGAAGAACTCGAAGTTGAAGTGATGCACCTTCCATCTTACTCACCAGAACTGAATCTAGCAGGGAAAGTATTATCAAAAGTGATGCACTATGCATGAAACTTTTCAGTGTTCCGTAGAAGGAGCAAAATTTGTGTGACAACTTGAAGTCTTGAAGTTGAAGAATCGATAACTACAATCACAAAGTCTGATTGTGCTGATTACTGAATACCTGCGGTGATTTCATAACATGCAATGCATAGCGTCCAACGATCAGGCATGTTGGGTTCTCAGCGGGAAGATGTTGCTCTGCACTATATCTATCAATATATTTTGCACACATTTCAGAAAAGTACCTAGCCTAAAGTTCACCTCGTTCTTGCAAGTATGACTGAAACTCGTCACCATCAGCACGTAGTTGCACTCTAGCAGAAATTGAAAAACAGTGGCAACATAGACACTTACACCAATGTCAAGTTCTAAATAATGTGTAATTAAACTAACATTTTGGATAAAAACGGCAACGAAACGGGAACAATGTGCGAAAATATGAATTGAAAAATATCGACCAGTTGAATCACATAATTCATTCAAGTGTCGGTGTTGACGGATCAAAAGGTGGACGTTAGGTATCTCCATGGTGGACTCGCTTAGTCGTCGCATCTCCGTCGTAGCTATCTCAAGTATCGAGCAGTACAGGAGTGACGGGACGTACATGTAAGCATTAGTAATGTAGAAACATGTAACAATTAATCGTTTCTCAATTGTACTCGACCACGGGCTGTCGCCGAAATTGAAGAAGACAATTCCAAAAAGAGCATTTCCGACAGTAAGGCCACCTGCCAACTGAGCAGCTAACACTCGAGTTTTGAGGCGTGATTTATTGGGTCCAATGAATTTGGCCAACGTCTTCAATGTTGATCGTTGTCTCAAGAGATTAGCGATCATAGAGCATGAGGCTAATATGTCAGCAAGACCTACTGGAACCGAGAAAACTACAATGGACGTCGTCCTTAAAACTGGGTCATCTGCTGTAAGGTAGTATACCATTTTCTGAAAATGGGAAGCAATGGGAACGAGGAGGACGATCAATGAGTACATCCACCAAGATGAGGATAATTTCCAATTGCCATCAAACGGGAAAACACCCATAAGTCTGGCCGCTTGAAACAGAGGGAACAAGGACTTTGAAGGGTTCCACCGAGAACCAGAGTTACCGTAGGTCTTTCTGTGGCCCCTGAAGTTCGTTCTGGGGTTATTCATGTTCACCCTCCAAGCCTTACGAAATACTGAGGCGAATTTCAAGAATGATGATACTTAAGGGTGAGGCGATAACTATCTAGCAGTGACCCGGGTCGTAGGTCATTAGGGAATTTTGACAAACTTCGAAGTGAGATGGTTAGTCGTTATGATAATGCACGTTACTGTGGATGGAACAACACCCTCAGTAGGCATCAAAATACACCCCTTTCTCTTCAGTTGACCGACGAGCGATTAGGAGTTCGAATGATTCCTGTATCTGTTTCAATTCGTCCTCTTCATATTCTGCCCTATGATCTTTGACGGTTTATTTCAACAGTCAAATAGTACTGGGAGGTCTCAAATCAAATATATTATGAAAATTCTATAAGTCAAATATATAAGTATTATGAAAATTCTAATCCCTAAAGGCGATGGGAGAACCGAATTAATTTGTGAGAGTCGAAGGATTGCTCATCGAAGCAGTTTTGATCCCTTGCAATACGATTGCCACCCTCTCAGAGTATCCCTCTCATTAACCAACGGATATTAAGAAGTGAATCAGAGGGGCTACTTACGGGATGTGCTTGAACATATAATATTGTACTTATATCACAAATATATTATAAACTGAAGTAGTTGCCCTCACAAAACTGCTCAAATCCTAATCATCAGAACGTTCAGAATGGTGTACACTTCTCCCAAATAATTGCTCCGATATAGAATCAAGCTTGATCCGATTCTGGCATACTATACGCTCAAGTATCACCTGAAGTACCTGATAAAGCTTACAATCCCAAAATCGCTGTTGAGTACGAGACTCCATCCCCGAACAGCTAGTCAGGAAACACTTCTGAAGGGGTTTCATCATAAAACGCAGCAAATTATCCCGAACATTAGCATGAATATGGGGAAAATAGTGAACGTTAAGTGTCCTTAATTCATTTCAAACGATTCAGCGTCCGAACATTAGTGAAAAATGATACCCCACACGCTATGTCCCGAAAATCGAGATTCAAAAAACACATGTCACCCTATTCCTTCCTCAAATTTTGATCGATTGGGCTGAAAAGTTGTCTAGTACCAAAAGCGGCGTGGATGGTCAACCCCCCCATAGCCTTGCGCATGATAACACAGGTTGATTATTCAAGGATAACCTTTAACCAACCAAGAAGCACGCAGTCGGGAGTAGAAACATTTCTAAAAATATGAATTTTCGATCAGGCACCTGTTTTCAGCCCTAGTTGGTCCTTAAAAGTTTTCACCCCGATCGAACCAAATTTGGGCGGGAAGGGGGTCAAAATGTGTTTATTGAAAAATGGATTTTCGAGATTTTTGGCAATCCAGGCGTGTGGGGTATCATTTTCTGCTAAATTTTGGATGCTGAATCCAATGAAATGGGTCCCAGAACGATTGGCACCCACCGGAAGAAGTTATGGGTCAAAATGGCTCACTATCTATTCATTTTGAATACGTTTTTTCGAGATTTCTAGCACCTAGGCGTGTGGGGTATAATTTTCCACTACATGTTGGACCCTGAATCGATTGGAATGGGCCAGTACCTACCACACCCTCTGTTTCCCTCATTTTCTCCATGTTGAAGAAATGAGTCTCCCTCCATGCACCTGGTCCGAGGAATAACCAACCCCTGTGTAAGAATTTGTAGCGTTTTACTCAAGGTGAACTGAAATAATATAATATAATAATAATATAATATGAGGACTAGGAACGCACATATAAATGATGCTTGATTGGAAATAAGCACACAATTGCGAATCTTCCTGTGAAATCCCAACCAATCGATTTGATTCCGTCTGTTTTTCGTTTGTAACAATCGAACTGGATCTACGTTCCCTGCGTCTGAACTTTCTTTGTTGACGTTTCCTGGCTGCTCCCGAATCACCATCGTTTGCCAAAGTTACTGGTCTAATACCAACCAATGTCCTACTTCTAAGGTGAAGGAACTTGGACGTAATGAAGTGGTGTTAGACCTCGTTGCCTGTAAGTGGAAGCTTTGGTTACTAATACCCGTCTTCAGTTTGACTTTGTGAGGCAGTAGGATACCAGATAGGTTACCAATGTAAGGAGCCTAAGAGTCTGAAAGAGGGGGGAGGGGGGTCCCCTCCGCGTCACTCCACATCTGCTGCTCCTGATCTTCCAGAGTAACTTCAATTACCTCCTTCTAGGCGATTGGGTTAGTCTGAAGATGGGGGGGGGGGGGGGTTGTTTGCAAGTAGTTAACAGGACCCCACACTACCAAACCTCCCATTTTGATTCTCCGCCACTCCGCTATACATTTTGTGTATACAAACAATCGCCAACAAACCGTTTCGAACTTAGATTGAACACTCAAGCAGGCTTCACACAAACTCAATTCCCCATAACAGAGCTAACCCTTTCTGATCCCTTTCTCAGGAACAAATACAAATACTTATGTGGCAATATTGTGACGAAAGGTAATTTACGAAGTTGATTGGATAGCGATCGGAAATCATTCAAATAATATTCTGTTCCGATTTCGTCATTTTTAGAGATGCGATTAGATGAAACATACCTAGGAATTGAACCACTCTCCATCCAAGCCTATTTACCAACAAGACAGTATCAAGTATTTGATACTTTACGAATCATGATGTCTAGATCTAAACACTGCAACGTTTTTTTCACAGGGGTTGGTTATTCCTTTGCCCAAAAGCATGGAGAATCATTCCAATCGATTCAGCGTTCAAAAATGTAGTGGGAAATGATACCCCACACCCCTTGGTAGCAGAGATCTCGAAAACATTTTGACCCATAACCTCATTCAGTGAGCGCTTATCGTTCCGTGACCAGCCTCATTGAATGTTCGTCCATCATATTTGGTATGAAGGTAGATAGATATCCATTTTGACCCATATCCACCATCCGTAACATATTGATAGTAAACAATTTTTATAGGTCTAAAATTTGGTGGGGGGGGACCCCATTTTGGCTCTTGTCGATCCTCGAAACATTTCAGCTCGATCGGACTAAATTTGGAGAGGGTGTAGGTGAAAAATGTGTTTCTTGAAGTTCAATTTTTATCACCTTTCTGGGACTAGCCATGTAGGGTCTCATTTTCCGTTGAATTTTGGTTGGTTATTCCTTGAATAATCAACATACATTTTATGCAAAAAGGCAATCTCTCCGATTCCCCCCAGAAATTTTTTCTGGACGTTTAAAGGTGTCTAGATCAAAATAAGCAAATGTCCGTCCGCCGTCCGCCGACTTTGGTAGTAGAAAATTTTCTGAAAATCTAAAATTCTGGTCAGGGTCCCGTTTCTGGCTTTAGTTGGACTTCGAAACTTTTCAACCCGATCGGACCAAGTTTGGGTGGGGTAGAGGTCAAAATGTGTATTTCGAAAAATGGATTTTTGAGATTTTTTTTGCAATCTAGGTGTGTGGGGGTATCATTCTTCATTAAATTCTGGACGCTGAATGCAATCAAATGAATCCCAGAACGGTTGGCACCCACTGGAAGAGGTTAGGGGTCAAAATGCGTAACTATTACCCATTTTTAAGATGTGTTTTCGAGATTTCTGTTCCTAGGCGTGTGGGGTATAATTTTCCATTAAATTTTGGACCCTGAATCGATTGGAATGGGCCTTGGACCCGCCACACCCAGTGTTGAAGAAATTATTCTCCATGCGCCTGGTCCGGGGAATAACCAACCCTTGTTTTTGCATAATTTGCAGCGTTTTTGATGTTGAATCGGTTTGAATGTGTCCGGGGCACTCCACACTCATTGCTCGGCCCATAATCATGGTCCAATGAATAATCAACCAAAACCTTATGAAATAGGCCATACCACTCCCTTCATCTTGAAAATCACCTCACCAACCCTGAGCTTCCCACAAAAACTCGCTTCATAACCGGTAGAGTTTGTCTGATGACTCTTTATGTTGAATTTACAAGACGCCTCGTTCAGAGACAGCCTCGAAACAGGTTTGGAGCCCAACTTAGAGCACTCCAGTAATGAAAAGCCATCGAGTTTTCGTATATATCATCCAGTGCCTTAACCATAACAGGTACGGTTAGTTACTTACACGTAGGTTCACAGCACGTGGCTGCAATTAGTGGAAAAAGTCAAGTAATCCTCGCCTGCTGGACTTGTTACACATTACCGAGCAGAGGCGTTGGAAGCTCTACAACGCAGCGTCCCTAGTTGTTCCGGTAATTATTTTCAAGTCCTCCCATCCGCCTGGGGCTTTCATATTAATTTGCCGTTGGTGAGATACGGTCGGCATTAGCGGGTGCGCAGGCGCTCGGAGACCTTATCAATTCTAGAGTAAGTGTCATCGTCCTGGTAATTGGATTTCCGGGTGTCCCAAACCCTCTTGTACAGTTCAGCGCCTTTTAATCCGATAGGGTGGAAATCGCATTTGTACCTGCTCCTGATGCAGCAGAAAATGCTTGGCCAAGGAATCATCTCGACGAGGGTGTGGTTTGATGTCATTTGGCGCACTTTTATGAGCTTGTTTGAGTTGGAGATGAACGGAACCCATCTGTCCTCACCAAACGCAGCACCTGGGGCTGAGCTCAAAGAGCCCATTAATTTAGCAAGTGATTTTCAATGATAATAGACATCCACCTCTTCTCATTGAGTTATTGCTCCTTAAAGAATAAGTACAAATCAGCCTAGCTATACAACTAAATTATATTTTTGGTAGGTTATTCCTTGAATAATCAACCTGTGTTTTCTTGAAGAAAGTCAACCTCTCCGATTCACCCCAAAAATGTTTTCTGGGTGTTTCAAGGTGTCTAGATCAAAATAAGTAAATGTCCGCCGTACACCGTCCACGCCGTGTTTTGTAGTAGAAAAATTTATAAAAATTTGAAATTTAGGTCGGGGACTCGTTTACGGCTCTGGGTCCTCGAAGCATTTCAGCCCAATCGGACCAAATCGGGCCAATCGGGCGGGGTAGGGGTCAAAATGTGACCTTCGAAAAATAAATTTTCGAAATTTTCGACGATCTAGGCGGGTGGGGTATTATTTTCCACTGAAATTCGGAGGCTGAATCCAATGAAATGGGTCCCAGAACGATTGGAGCCCTCTGGCTGAGGTTATGGGTCAAAATGGCAAACCGTTTCGAAAGTGTATTTTCGAGATTTCTGAAACCTATGAGCGTGGGGTATCCTCTTCAACTAAATTTTGGACCCTGAATCGATTGGAATGGGTCCGGGACCCGCCACACCCACTGTTTCTCCCATTTTCCCCATGTTGATGATATGAGTCTCCATGCGCCTGGTCCGAGGAATAACCAATCCCTGTGAATGAATTTGCAGCGTTTTTGATCTAGACACCTTGAAACGTCCAGAAAAAAAATGTGGGCCGAATCGGAGAGATTGAAATTTTGCATGAATACGTAGGTTCATTATTCAAGGAATAACCAACCAAAAACACGTTTTCATCCATACCCTCCTCATATTTATGCCGCTTTGGCTGGAGAGGTTATTTGACAAACAATAGTGATCGGAGTAAAAAGTTAAGATCAGAAGAAACATTAAAGTTATACAATTTAATATGCCATCAATTTCGAGATGACTCCCAGAAGGACATCTTATTGGAATGATAGGCACTACAGTACATTTCAATGAATACTTACTCGAGTACTCGTAGCGTTGAGATCCAACTCTTTCAGGGGCAATAAGCATGAAGCAGCTTGAATGAGTATTACGTAGTCAAGACTCCAACAATTTGCTGAGTCAGGATTCGCCTTTATATACCTACCTGAGGTATCTCACGTCGTTAGAGCTCTAGACTCAGTATGGTTGGCAGGGTATTGGAGCAAACAAGCTTTCATGATTTTGCTCTCGATTTTAAGCGATCATCATCTACATATTCAGCGACGACACCAGAAGATGCATATTCATCGAGTGTCCTTCCACCGGCGGGTTTCGAGATGGAGCTTACCAGAATTCGTATTGAATACCAGCCTGAATGCAACAAGGGAGAAACCATTCCACGTTGATATTAATTTGTTCAAGGTTTATTGTCTATTCATGGGAACGTTCCATTATACCGCAGTCCCACTATAATCCGACTACCAAACATGCTGTGCAACTCACCGTGAGTTTCTCCCGTCTCTTCCCGTCTTCTACAAACCGGTTTCGATGCCTTGTACCTGATGGAACGTTCGTACTAATAATGCGAATTCCAATTCGTCCGTGAAGACAACTGTGGTAGTCAAACATTTGCTTTCAGATTTTGACTAATGTTGGCATGAATGCATTTCTTTACCCAATCATTGAGACAGGCTTGAGTGAGCTGATTGGTTGCAGGATCCTTGCCAGAATCTCCTTTCATCACTCACCAGGATGGAGTTCGGAGGCCCATAAAAATTCAGGCTTCGGCCATTTGAAAAAGAATAAATACCCTCGTAAATACCCTGCAAAGTTGAGCCTAATGGTACAAAATCTTTACTGTACAGATCGTCGTTAAAAATAAAATAATAAATTTCAAATTCTAATATTTTTATTGTTCAGAAATTTATAAATCAAACACAACAGACAAGGTTCACTTTTTGGTTGGTTATTCCATGAATAATCATCCTATGTTTTCATCATAAGGTCAACCTCTCCGATTCGGCCCAAAAATTTTTTCCCACATTTTGATCCCCCCCGCCTTCCCAAAAAAAGGGAGGGGGAGGGGATCAAAATGTGTTTTTTGAAAAATAAATTTTCGAGATTTTTGGCGATCTAGGCGAGTGGGGTATAATTTTCCACTGAATTTGGGACGCTGAATCCAATGAAATGGGTCCCGAACGATTGGCACCCTCTGGATGAGCTTATGGGTACCTATCTACCCCTTTCGAATGTGTGTTTTCGAGATCTCTGGTACCTGGGCGTGCGGGGTATCATTTTCCACTAAATTTTGGACCCTGAATTGATTAGAATGGGTCCAGTACCCGCCAGACTCACTGTTTTCTCCATTTTCCCCATGTTCGACGATTTAGGTGTTTGGGATATCGTTTTCTACTAAATGTTGGACGCTGAATGCAATGAGATGGGTCCCGGAACGATTGGCGTACACGGGAAGAGGTTATGGACTCTGAATATATTTTTAAATTAGTCTCCATGTGCCTGGTCTGAGGAATAACCAACCCCTGTGTAAGAATTTGCAGCGTTTTGTTCCTTCATTGGGCCGCTTTTATCATTCAAATTACAATCACGAATTAGAATTCCACCACTGGCATAATTTTTATTGAGAAAGAATGAGACAATTGGATTTCAGAAACGTTGACACGCTATTTCCGCTTCAAAGCCACACCCTTTTGTTCACCTTAATTCCGTCATGCGACTGGTGTAGACTGAAGGAATTGCAATTACCTCATGTTATTCACGAATTGCACTCTCAACTCTTAGATGAAAAAGAATAGTTACGTTTATTCTTACGTTTCAGATGAAGAAAATGCTTTTATCTCAAGGGCTCACGCCACGTCACAGCGAAGACATGAAGGGGACGACTGCGTGATTCCCTGCTGCGATTGGTCGATCGCGAGAGGGGTTGGAGGGGAATAAAGAGAAAGTCGTACAAAGGGGAAATAGACATAAATGTCTGGTAATTTGATCGTAGAAGCTTCAAATCACGCAAACGCGTTTCTCACTCGATTCCGTTCCCCTCTTCGAGAGTGGATCTCTTCCTCTCGATGTACGTTTTTGCCCGCTCAACCCTCCTTTTTTTCACTTGATGTGCCTATCATTCTACTCCTTTCCTTCCTCTCCACTCGTTCAGCAATGATTGGACAAATTAATGGAGTCCTTTCACCGGTAGTTTAGTGAAAAATTAAACACCAGGGTTTGGAAAGAGGCTGAAGATTGGTTTTCGAGTAAAGAGAAACCATGATATCGGCAAAATAATGTCTTACGAATCTAGCAGGAAGATGCATAAGTACACTAATGGAGAAACAGAAGCTCAAACATTTAATGCAGAAAAGCCTTTTATCCCAATCCGGCGTAGTCCGGAAACTGCTTTCGAGCCCTCACGCTATATAATCCTTAATCTCCGCTTCTATCAGAGGCCAGCATCCCATTGAACTGAGACAGAGGCTTGCGTATTAGTACCGTAACATCGAATAATTCGCAATTCAATAGTATGAAGGCCAGGCGATACTCAATTCTAAATCGCCTCATTTCCATAAGGATAAATGCTGCAAGGCCTTCTCAATGCACTTTTCTCCTCGTTCTATGCCATAATGCTGATGGAAAGTTGGTCATTTGACTGACTTCGTGCTTCATTGGCCTCGCTTCGACGGATGAAATGCTACATATCACAATTGTACATGTATTTTGACTCAAAACTGGACATAATTTCTTCTTTTTACTCTCCTTCATCCTCCTACATTGTGGGCTGCAACTCTTTTCTAGCCATGTCTCTGGCTTTTCTTTGACCTGCTTCATACTGCTCCTTACTCTTCTTTTGCTGTTATTTTAGTTAGAAGAACTGAGGAGAAACGACTGCCAGTGGCTGGTTTTAAGGAGTTTTGTGTGACTAATTTCGCGGATCGTACACGTTATTGCTACAATAGATACCAAATTCAAGAAGGAATGAAAACAAAAAGACTAGTGATCCTCCGGTTAAAATGTGATTTAAACAGCTTAATACGAATTTCAAATCCAATTGTGCACGCCACATTAATTGTTCGAAAGGGAATCTCCATTATTAGTTACATTATAGGTCGTGCCACTGAAATTATAGTGCCATCCAATACGCCATATTATCATTAGAACTACATTCACATACACATCAACCACCATAATGCAATTGCAGTTCACTTCACCGCTATCAGGCGTGTCAGTCCCTTTGGTATGATACGAGTACAAACGCAAAACTCAGTTAATTCTCTGCGATTAACACCGTGTAATGAACCTTAGATGAATACATGGTAGTGATTTTCGCTTGTAAGAATGAAAATAATCCGATGTCATAACCCGATGAAAAAGAATCGATACGCAAACGGAAATAGAAATTATTAAATGGAGACACTTCAAAAATTGGACATCCTACCTTCATGACATTGTTGCAGAACCTTTGTGCGCACGAAATAAGCCATTTTTCTAAAATTAATTTTTTCATATAAAAAAAAGTAGCTAAGACTTCAAAATATGAATTATCAAGATTTTTATTCTAGGCGTGTGGGGTATCATTTTCGACTAAATTTTGGATGCTGACTCCAATGAGATGGATCCCGGAACGATTGGCGCCCACCGGATGAGGTTATGGGTCAAAATGGGTCTAAATTCATCTATTCTGAATGTGTGTTTTCGAAATTTCTGGTACCTAGGCATTTGGGGTGTCATTTCTCACTAAACATCGGACGCACAATCAATTCAAATGAGCCTCCATGCTGCTGGTCCGAGTAATAACCAACCGCCGTGAAAGAATCTGGAGCATTTTTAAATCGAACTCAATTTTCGAAGGTCTGCAATATATTTAAAAATTAATAGACTGACGTCACAAGCTCAATGCCCATCAGAACGACACAAAACGGCAAATGTCGAAAAAAATAATAATAATAAATAAGTGTACGCTGTCACGTTTTCACCTGTGCATTGCTATCCGATCATATTCGATTCAACGTTCAAAATTTGGTAGGTACCCACACTCATGTATAATAGGTCCTTAAAAATATCAAAAAACCATGTTTATTCGTTCATAGAACTCAGGATGAAAATGTGTGGGGCACAACTAGAACCCAAATGGAGTATAATAAAAATATGGTGTTGGGATATCCGAAAACGATGAAGAAAACGTGGAACTGGGGAACCAATGATTCCGATCTTGGTCAAATAACTTCCAAATGAAACTACTCTTCCCCACCCCTCCACTGATGAGGACTCAGTCGTGGTAGAAAACATTAGATTTTATCTGGAGATAACCTACTTATGATAATTTTGCTTTAAACTACCACTACTACAACCATAACCGGGTTGCGTGTTTCTTCCTCATCTTCTCCCGAGATAACGGTTAATGAACGTCTTTTTGGAGAAGGCGGGTATTTAGAAGAGGGTGGGACGGAAGGAAATGAATTCATCGCAGATGAATATTGAATGATTTTTAGTTGAGAGGGCTTAAAACTAAAATCGCACTATTATGTTCATTCAATCAGAGAAAACGCTGCTGATTCGTTTACAAGGGTAGGTTACTCCTCGGACAAGCAGCATAGAGACTCATCGAATCGATTCAGCGTCCAAAATTTAGTGGAAAATGATACCCCACACGCCTAGGTACTGGAAATCTCGAAAACGCACACACGAAATGGTAAGATGGATACCCATTTTGACCCATATCCTCTTTCAGTGGGCGCCAATCGTTCCGGGACCCGTCTCATTGGATTCAGAGTCCAATATTTAGTGGAAAATAATACCCCACACGTCCAAATCACCAAAAATCTCAAAAATTTATTTAAAAAAAAAAAAAAAAAATTTGACCCCAACTCCCTACCCCAAATTTTGGTCTGATCGGGCTGAAAAGTTTCAAGGACCAACTAGACTCAGGAACGGGTCCCTGACAAAAATTTCAGATTTTTAGAAGATACTAAGTCGGCGTGGACGGGGAACGGACATTTGACTTTTTTGATCTAGACACCTTGAAATGTCCAGAATAATATTTTGGGCCGAATCGGAGAGGTTGACTTATTGCATGAAAACATAGGTTGATTATTCATGGAATAACCAACCAAAAGGTACATTAATATACGCTATTATGGTAACATTCGATTTAATTTCAACCCCTGAGTCGACTTATTATTGTGAACGAAATTTTCGCCCGCTATTATGCATTGATTTATTTTGTTCTTCATTGTGATTGCTGCACCTTTACACAATACCGACGTGCAGGTCAGTAAGACTCGTCTCTAATGATTGCAAATCTAATTGTTTAGAAATCTAAAAATCCTCTTCGTGCAGGTTCTTCCTCCGACAAACCTCTTCTCCGACCTCTTTTCATCACCAGTTCACGTTCGCAGCAGAATAGTAGGGCAAACTCGGAATCACTTGAGTTCAGATAATCTCATTATCTTTTTTTCTCTGTTTCGCCATCGTCTTGTAATTAATTATCTACTCGGAAAGTGTTTCGCTGCTCTGTTTCTCTCGGACACCTGCCTAGCTGTCTGATCGCAACTAGACGAAATGAATTATTCAAGCGCGATCGCTGCCCAAGCGAGAAGACTTCCAATGCATGACCGGTAGACGTCAAAAGTTATTCCGAACTTCGTATGATTTTCTTTTCACTAACGGGAAATAACCAACTCAAAATCTGGCTCAAGATGGAAAAAAAGTAAAACTTGTGGGACTGCCGACAAATATAATCAAAGTAGAGCTTGTTCTCTTGCGGCCTAGTCTAAATTCAAGGTACATCGATATCTCGAAACCAAGGAGCCCACCGACATCGAAAGAGAATCGGAGGAGGGAATTAATATCCTGCTTCGACGGCCTCAGTTTGCACAAGTTCGACAGGGTTTGTAACTTATAACTTGAACGTAGGGAATCAATACCTCGCTTTTAGTAAAAGCTATGCTCCGAAAGCTTTTTCAATTACTGAGCAAGACAGGTGTCACTACAACCTTTCATGCAGCTTTGATTTGAACAAAGGTTGCTGTTAAATATAATCAAACATAGCCTGAAACATGATCAACAATATAGGCTATTTTGAGTCAGAAAAAAAAACAAAAAAAAGCTGCAAATTCCTTTATGTTGGTTGGTTATTCTTCCGACCAGGCGCATAGAGACTCATTTCTTCAACAAACCCCAAACCCATTCCAATCAATTCAGGGTCCAAAATTTAGTGGAAAATGATACCCCACACGCCTAGGTACTATAATTCCCAAAGACACACATTCAAAATGGGTAGATAGATACCCATTTCGACCCATAACCTCTTCCGGTGAGCGCCAATCGTTCTGGGACTCACTTCGTTCGATTCAGCGTCCAAAATTTAGTGGAAAATGATAACCCACACGCATAGATAGCCAAAAATCTTGAATACCCATTTTTCAAAAAACATATTTTGACCCCCACCTCCTCTCCTAAATTTGTTCTGATCGGGCAGAAAAGTTTCGAGGACCAACTGGAGCCGAAAACGGGTCCCCCACCCAAATTTCAAATTTTTAAAAAATGTTATACTACCAAACCCTAACCAGAAATCTTGAAAATACATACAAAATGGGTAGGTAGATACCCATTTTGACCCATAACTTCTTCCGGTGGGTGCCAATCGTTCTGGAACCCATTTCATTGGATTCAGCGTCCAAAATTCAGTGGACAATTATGTAACCCGCCGTTTCACCTAACGGGCTAGGGATCCAGAAATAGACCTAGGCGAATAAATTAGTGGGAGACTAAGGACTTTCACTTACCGTTCGGAATGTCGGAGACGGTCGGTCATAGACTCCAAGTACACCTGAATTGACTAAGCTCTGAGGAATGGGGTTTCGTGAGTGAAAGGCAAGAGTTCAATATTGGTTTATAATAACGCAATTGTCAGAAATATGAAATATGGAATGTCTCGGCCGAGAAGGATACTGACTATGACTTAATCTAATTAGTGAGTAGGTGGAAGTGAAGGGCTGAAGGCCAATGAATTTACGAGGTAGCTGAAGGCTCAGGAGTGTTTGATTTAGAATAACGGAAAAATACAGTTGTTTTACTAATGTCCTCCCCTAACTCCCTTTGCTTTTCCTACGACAGACAAGATACTAAATACTACGGTTACAACATACGATTCTCTGATCAGCTTTCTAATGACTAAACGTCAGGGCTTGGGCCAGATTTAAAGAGTCGACTTTCGCGTTGCGAGGGTACGAGACAGAGTTAATTCGCCACTTACGTGCACCAACGCCTTCGGATGGAGACAACAGGGTGATTTGCTCTTCGCTGCTCGGCTTCGGTCAGGGGAACGCCGTCCAGGTCGGAGGAGGCGAGGCTCTTTCCAACGGAGGTCCGACGACTGGCGGTGCGTGGAAAACCCAGACTATTGGCCGTCGGTCGGGCGCGAACGGATCAACACTCGGGTCCGACGGGGGATTTTCAGTTCGTAATAGGGGTCCACTGTTACGGGATAGGAATTGGCTGATCTCCCAATTCCCGAGTTCTCACCCTGAAGGAACCACGATACGATCGTTCCTTCAGGTCACTTTCACTTCACTTCGATGTTCCGGTTCACTTCGCTTCGATGTCCCGGTTCACTTCGCTTCGATGTCCCGGTTCACTTCGCTTCGATGTTCCGGTTCACTTCGATGTCCCGGTTCACTTCGATGTTCCGGTTCACTTCGATGTTCCGGTTCACTTCGCTTCGATGTCCCGGTTCACTTCGCTTCGATGTCCCGGTTCACTTCGCTTCGAGGTTCCGGTTCACTTCGATGTCCCGGTTCACTTCGATGTCCCGGTTCACTTTACTCCGTTCCGCGAACAGAGATTTCAACTTTCCTTCTCTTGAGTTCGGATACGACTGCTTGATGTTAGTTCTCTCAGTCCGCTCGTCACGTCGCCTTCCCCTTCTACTCCTCCCTGGGTGTCTTGCGCCGCCCATCGCCTACCCAATCCAAAGAGGGCACGCCTTCCGCCCAGCTGGGGTTAGGCGTTTGGAGGGGAGAGGGGTCGTTCCGTCCCCCGCCGCCGAAATTTCTTGACGGGGCGCTTGAAATCTGCCGCCCCGTTACAATTATACCCCACTCGCCTAGATTGCCAAAAACCTCGAAAATCCATTTTTCGAAATACACATTTTGACCCCTCCCCCGCGGACGGTGGACGGCGTACGGCGGGCGGACATCCGACTTTTTTGATCTAGACATCTTGGGCCAAATCGGAGAGATGCTTTGCATGAAAACAGGTTGATTATTCAAGGAATAACCAATCAAAAACAAATGAAAAAAAGTTACAAATTATCTCTCTTTGTATAGCGAAACAGTCGGCAGAGAGATATTACAAGCAACTATTGCAGCAACCTCTCATAAAATGGGTTGCCCCCATGCGCTGACTCTGAACTGAGCCTCGCCCATTGATAGCCACCTGAAGTCACTCATTTAATGCCTAACCTTCCTGGAATATAACCGAAGTCTTATAGGCTCAGTTGTCAAATTAAACAAAGTGTTACTCCTAGAGCTTGAAGTCATTGGTAATCCTAAAACAAAAGTCTTAGTACTAGATGAGAACTTGAGTTAGTTTTAGTACAGATTTTTGATGCTGATGGGTTACTTTAAGAGATGCCCAACACGTTAGCCTATGGCAAGCCAACCTGAAGAATATGACCTAACTATCTAGAGGTAACGCTTTGTTTACTGGTTACATTTCAGGAAGACTTACAGTAGGTGGTTGTCAACGAGTGATGTTCGCCCAGGAAGCTAATTCCTCTGTACTAAAGTTATCTCATAGTAACAGGTTACCCATCGAAAACATGCATAAACTCTCTTATGTGCGCTAAGCAGTCAGGCTCTGCAAAAAATGGCCTGCAGTGCCACAATTTTGATGAATGAAAATATCCACCCATAGTAAGCATGGGCAAAAAGCGACTATATCCAAGAAAAACTGTAAATCAATTTTTTCATCTAATTAACAGAAATATTTGGGTGATGTCATTTAATATGAGCTTTTCAACTACTTCCTACGAAAAAAGCTAAATTTGTAAATTTTTCAGAACTATTTCATGGGAAAGTTGGAAGGACATCACGTCCTGACACGTCTACAGTCTGTTACGTCGGACTACCTTCGAAGAACGTATTTCTCTCTACCCAAGTCTTTCTGCTTTTATATTTTCCGTTACGGAGTAAACCACTTCCGCGAAGACAATTAACGTTATCCTGCTGGTACGGAGAGTTGTCACGGAAAGGGGCGTAAAAGCGCAATTTATAAGAGCAAGGGGCTGTAGTTGGGCAGATTTATTCTGAAAAGGGCAAAAATGTGAAGTTTATCCACACGCTTCCGGTAATGTAACAGCAGGGATTCCCGAGCGTATCCTCTTTCCAGGTTTATGTAGAGCCTAACAAAAAGCCTGGGTGTCTTGCGCCGCCCATCGCCTACCCAATCCAAAGAGGGCACGCCTTCCGCCCAGCTGGGGTTAGGCGTTTGGAGGGGAGAGGGGTCGTTCCGTCCCCCGCCGCCGAAATTTCTTGACGGGGCGCTTGAAATCTGCCGCCCCGTTACACCCCTCCGATCTTCGGAGGCCGAGGTCTACCTCGGCAATTTTCCTTCCGGTGGGGGTGACTGGTGCGATGGGCATTGCGTCAGGTCGTTTGGCTGCTATCCACGCTTGCTCGTACCGCCAGCGTCTGCAAGCGGCACAGGTTGGTGGACGGTCCTTCTCGTGTTCGGCGATGGAGCAGGGCTTCGGGTAGGCGGGATCCGTGGGTCGTAGGTTCCGGCACTTTCTCACCAGCCGATTCCACATCACTTTGCAGCCACCGCAGCGGTAGGTTGTCGGCGGGTGTTGTCGCTTCGTGCAGATGCAGCACAGGACGCTCCCATTCGTCGAAGGTACGCTGGCGCGGATGTTCCAAGGTGGTATGTTGGATGGGTCGGCAGGGGCCACGGGTGAACTAGCGCCAGCACCCCCATCAGCTAGGACGACCTTCACCGGCCGAGGGGTGGAGGCCCGGGAGGAGCCGGAACGCGGTTGCCCTGGGATGGTGTCTGATCCCCGTGCGGTTTCTTCAGATGACGAGGAGTCCGAGGACGACGTCGACGAGTCGGCAATACTCGGCTCGGCCGCGGCGGGCGCTGTGAATGCAGGGGCGGGGTATCCTTCCACGTTGCTGTCAGGTCGTGGTGTCGACGATCCTCGAGGGGTGGCGCGATGCGTGCTCGACCCGAATGAGTCGTTGAGGTGGGTCATGGCTTGCAGCCATTGTTCCATCATGATCACTCGGCAACGCAGGGACTCGACCTCCACCGACCCACCACTCGATCTTGATCTCATGTCCACCCCCGAGTCGCCAACGTTCAAGCTTTCCCCAAGCTCGTCTAGGCAGCGCAGCAGGATCCGCCTCTGTGTTGGCATCCTGTCGCAGGACGCGACCAGCTTGCCCAGCCCCATGATGACCGTGGAGGTGACGGCCAGCCACTCCGTACTTCCGGGCTCCAAGTCCGTGCTGCTCACCGACGACGGTACCCGCGGTCGAGGTAGCGCCATAGTCTTCTGGTGTCGTTCGCTGATCTCCTATTTTCCCACTATACCCTGAAACATACAAACCGGCCCTTCTGTTAGTCTCCTCTCACGCTCCGACTCACCCGTAGTACGTCAGTCAATGGCTCATTTATCATGCAGACAACCTCTCTCTCTGCACAGAGCCAGACGCTGAACAACAATCCTAGATTTTAGCTACCATTACAAGGGAAAAACAAAGGAAAAGAGGGGGGGGGGGGTGGCAAGGCAGTCCTGTCCCGACCCATGAGGTACGGTCATTAATCAAACAAGGTAAGTACTGGTGTCGTGCATTTTATTCTACAGGTAGGACATTCCCTATTCTATTTCACAAATTACGAGTATACCCCAAAACTTGAAAACTTTTTTTTTTTTTTTTTTTTTTTTTTTTTTTTTTTTTTTTTTTTTTTTTTTTTTTTTTTTTGTGTCCCCAATCGCTTCATCCCGTTCTAGGTGTTGACATCTTCCCCGCGTGGAGCTGCGCGTAGTCGATCGTTTTGCGCCTTGGTCTTAGCCCGTATGGACTGGACGCCGTCCTAATCGGAATCGGGATTCGGCTGGAGGATCTTCCGGGGCCCTGGGCCCCAGGTTCAGGATTTTCTTCGGTCCGTACTGGTTCCGGCCATTCCAGGGGGTCCAACAACCACGTCCCTCCACTATCTTCGCTAGGTGGAGGGGCAGGGCTCTCGGGTGGGCGTGGCTCCTCTGCTACGTCGGGGGTGACGGCGTCGTCTGGCACGCTGTTGATAAACGCTGGCTTGAGCCTGCTGAGGTGGTAACGCGTGGTCTTCCCTAGGACATCCTGGACCTCGTAATTGACATCGGGTTTCTGGATTGGTGGTGTC
Organism: Cyrtorhinus lividipennis; assembly: GCA_019603395.1. Classification (NCBI taxonomy): domain Eukaryota; kingdom Metazoa; phylum Arthropoda; class Insecta; order Hemiptera; family Miridae; genus Cyrtorhinus; species Cyrtorhinus lividipennis. The sequence goes on along the minus strand of CM034002.1, from coordinate 1,207,872 downwards.
AAATTTGGGGGAGTGTTCCTCTCCTGGCACTCCTGGCATTTCTGGACGAACTCTCGGACGTCACGTACCATCTTCTTCCAGTACCCGTACCGCCTTACGACACGGGTGGTTGTTTCTATGCCAGGGTGCCCGGCCCACTGATGTTGATGACAATTGGTCAGGAACCAGCGCCGCATGGTGGATGGGATCAGTGGCACCGTGATCCGCTGGCCATCCACATCGACCTCCTTCCTCCAGACTTCTTCCTCCTTCTTTAGTTGATGCTTCTCTGGGTCAGCAGTCAGGGTGGAGATCCAGGGGTCCAAGGATTGGGCTGCCATCAGAAGTTCCTTTGGCAAACTTAATATGATGGCGCCAACAGGAACACGGCTCAGGCCGTCTTTGACCAACTGGTAGTCGGGTCCTGCCAGATGAGTCAGATGCTGATGCACCTGGTGCTTCAATTCAGAGGTTGAAGGGGGATTGTCCCGGATCTCAATTGGGAACTCTGCTACATTGGACATCGGAGGGTGTACCACCGGCTGCTTTCTAGGTAGTGTTGGTTCGGTGGTCAGTCGGCCTTGGTGGTTGTTGTCGACGCTAGGTTCAGAGGCTTTGGCAGATGTTGAAGCGACTGTTGGCCCGCCCTGGTAGTTGTTGTCGGTGTCGGGTTTCGTGGCTTGAGCGGTTTTCTGGGCTTTTCGCGCCATCCCGTCGCCCTTCAGTTGACGGATGTGCCTGTGGAGGTCCGGGTCAGTGGCGACCACGCCGATGGAGATCATCTTCCCAGTGGTGGGTTCTTTCATCTCCACTACGCCGATATCCGGGCGTATGCCAAGGGGTAATTTCCTCAGGAGGTCCAGTCCGATCAGATCCAAGCCGGAGTCAGGTCGTTGGAAGACATAGAATGGGTGTGTAATTGTAACCAGACCAATAGTGGTACGTACCTCCTGGATCCCCAGCACGGGCAGTGGTTGTCCGTCGGCACCCCACAGCTCCAACGTTGTTGAGCGGATGTCAATGCCAGGCACAGGTCTTGATAGGACAGACACTGCAGCACCAGTATCCACGACCATTCGCCGGGATTCCTTCCCCAAGCCGGCGGTGATCAGTATCATGGGCCTCATGACACAATTCACAGCGGTCTGGTAGGCCACCAGCTCGTCTCCGTGGACTTCAATGGTTGGTTCGTCCTCGTTATTTGTTGTGAGACTGGCTTGGGTTTCCTGGGTCGTGCTGATGTTTCTGACCTGGTGCATTCGCGGGTTTGAGATGGGCAGGGTCTTCTTCTTCTTCAGGCAATCCGCCTCCAGATGGTCACGGGATCCACAGAAATTGCAGAACAAGGCCGCGTAGAGTCCGTGGGGGCAACTCACTGGAAAGTGGGACATATCACCACAGTACATACAGGGCAGCACTGGGACGGTCGGTGGTAACTTCGTCGGCACCGGTATCAACTGGTGATCGCCGAACGTGGCCGGTTTGTTTGGGTAACGGAGCGGGCTTCTGGGTTTTTGCAGGCAGTTTGCTGCAAAATGCCCTGGTTCTCCGCAAGAGTAGCATTTCTTGGGCTCCGAAGGTCTTGATCCGCTGACAGCGGCTATGTCCCATCGAGCATCGTAGTCCTGCTTCGCTCTCATTACGTCCTCCCATCCCTCAGCCCGCTCCACTGCATCCTCCAAGGTGTCCGGAGGGTTACCCTGCAAGTAGAGATGGAGTTCTTTCGGTTGCCCGCGGACAAAAGCGCTGAGTGCCTTTCGTCTTGTCCATTCCCGACGTTGGGCATCGTTCAGGTTGGGTTCAGTTCGGACAGCCAATCGTGCCGTGGCCAGAAGTCGCTCTGCGAACCGTCGGATGGACTCGTCGGGGTCCCTCTGGGCTGTCCAGAGTCGTATGGTCGCCTTCTCGGGACTTTCCTCGCCATACCATGCCAGTATGGCCTTCTTCACGGTCGTGTATGGGGTTTCGCCAAGACCATCCTGGAGGAATCGCTTGGCTCCACCTTTTAGGCGGGTGCGAAGGAATCGCAGTCTCTTGTGTTCGTCAAGCTCTTGGGTTGCTTGCTCCACTTCCTGGAAGAACACGGATGCCGTGATAGCATCCGGCTCATCAGGGTTCCATGTGTCGACTTCCATGAACAACGACCGCGGAATGCCGGAGGCCGCAGGCTCGCGGAAGAAGGCGCCCAGTTTGTTCATCGCTTCCGTCACGGCGTTCATCATGGCTTCGCCCTCGACTGATGGGCTGCTGTTTCGTTGCATGGTCGCGAACTCACTTGTTGCACAAAAGAACTAAATGAAAAGAATTACAGCACCGATAGATCACTTTCTGCGCACCAAGGACCGATAATTTCCCCACGAATCGAGAAAGGACTTCCCAGTTGGTAAGAGCTATGACGGGTCTGGAATCGGGATGTCAATTGGAGCTGAAGGCTCGTCGGAACAGTCCCGGAACAGAGGGCCTTGGGACAAGTGTCGGAACAGTCCCGGAACAGAGGGCCTCGGGACAAGTGTCGGAACAGTCCCGGCACAGAGGGCCTCGGGACAAGTGTCGGAACAGTCCCGGAACAGACCCGGAACAGACCCGGAACAGGGGGCCTCGGGACAAGTGTCGGAACAGTCCCGGAACAGAGGGCCTCGGGACAAGTGTCGGAACAGTCCCGGAACAGAGGGCCTCGGGACAAGTGTCGGAACAGTCCCGGAACAGAGGGCCTCGGGACAAGTCTCGGAACAGTCCCGGAACAGAGGCCTCGGAACAAGCCTCGGAACAGTATCGGAACAGACCCGGGACAGTCTCGGAACAGAGGCCTCGGAACAAGCCTCGGAACAAGCCTCGGAACAAGCCCCGGGACAGTCTCGGAACAGAGGCCTCGGAACAAGCCTCGGAACAAGCCCCGGGACAGTCCCGGAACAGGGGCTACAGCGAGAGTGATGCTACTAGACAAATGAGCCAGTATTTAAATTTCGATTTATGGAAAGAAAGAAAAATGCTACGGATTTGAAGTTAATTGACTCCTCACTCGCTTCCTCACACTCGGGCCGATTTGTTTGTTTCTTACAATTTTAAATTTCAGAATCTACAACTAGCACAATTTAAATTTCAAGATTATAAAAACGCGACCCAATTCCTTCAGAGCTTTTTCTCACCAATATTCGCCTGGTCAAGATCACTTGTTGTGGATACGACAGAAATCGAGATTTCTGAAATATCCCACCGCTGGCCACCAAAAGATGTAACCCGCCGTTTCACCTAACGGGCTAGGGATCCAGAAATAGACCTAGGCGAATAAATTAGTGGGAGACTAAGGACTTTCACTTACCGTTCGGAATGTCGGAGACGGTTGGTCATAGACTCCAAGTACACCTGAATTGACTAAGCTCTGAGGAATGGGGTTTCGTGAGTGAAAGGCAAGAGTTCAATATTGGTTTATAATAACGCAATTGTCAGAAATATGAAATATGGAATGTCTCGGCCGAGAAGGATACTGACTATGACTTAATCTAATTAGTGAGTAGGTGGAAGTGAAGGGCTGAAGGCCAATGAATTTACGAGGTAGCTGAAGGCTCAGGAGTGTTTGATTTAGAATAACGGAAAAATACAGTTGTTTTACTAATGTCCTCCCCTAACTCCCTTTGCTTTTCCTACGACAGACAAGATACTAAATACTACGGTTACAACATACGATTCTCTGATCAGCTTTCTAATGACTAAACGTCAGGGCTTGGGCCAGATTTAAAGAGTCGACTTTCGCGTTGCGAGGGTACGAGACAGAGTTAATTCGCCACTTACGTGCACCAACGCCTTCGGATGGAGACAACAGGGTGATTTGCTCTTCGCTGCTCGGCTTCGGTCAGGGGAACGCCGTCCAGGTCGGAGGAGGCGAGGCTCTTTCCAACGGAGGTCCGACGACTGGCGGTGCGTGGAAAACCCAGACTATTGGCCGTCGGTCGGGCGCGAACGGATCAACACTCGGGTCCGACGGGGGATTTTCAGTTCGTAATAGGGGTCCACTGTTACGGGATAGGAATTGGCTGATCTCCCAATTCCCGAGTTCTCACCCTGAAGGAACCACGATACGATCGTTCCTTCAGGTCACTTTCACTTCACTTCGATGTTCCGGTTCACTTCGCTTCGATGTCCCGGTTCACTTCGCTTTGATGTCCCGGTTCACTTCGCTTCGATGTTCCGGTTCACTTCGATGTCCCGGTTCACTTCGATGTTCCGGTTCACTTCGATGTTCCGGTTCACTTCGCTTCGATGTCCCGGTTCACTTCGCTTCGATGTCCCGGTTCACTTCGCTTCGAGGTTCCGGTTCACTTCGATGTCCCGGTTCACTTCGATGTCCCGGTTCACTTTACTCCGTTCCGCGAACAGAGATTTCAACTTTCCTTCTCTTGAGTTCGGATACGACTGCTTGATGTTAGTTCTCTCAGTCCGCTCGTCACGTCGCCTTCCCCTTCTACTCCTCCCTGGGTGTCTTGCGCCGCCCATCGCCTACCCAATCCAAAGAGGGCACGCCTTCCGCCCAGCTGGGGTTAGGCGTTTGGAGGGGAGAGGGGTCGTTCCGTCCCCCGCCGCCGAAATTTCTTGACGGGGCGCTTGAAATCTGCCGCCCCGTTACAATTATACCCCACTCGCCTAGATTGCCAAAAACCTCGAAAATCCATTTTTCGAAATACACATTTTGACCCCTCCCCCGCGGACGGTGGACGGCGTACGGCGGGCGGACATCCGACTTTTTTGATCTAGACATCTTGGGCCAAATCGGAGAGATGCTTTGCATGAAAACAGGTTGATTATTCAAGGAATAACCAATCAAAAACAAATGAAAAAAAGTTACAAATTATCTCTCTTTGTATAGCGAAACAGTCGGCAGAGAGATATTACAAGCAACTATTGCAGCAACCTCTCATAAAATGGGTTGCCCCCATGCGCTGACTCTGAACTGAGCCTCGCCCATTGATAGCCACCTGAAGTCACTCATTTAATGCCTAACCTTCCTGGAATATAACCGAAGTCTTATAGGCTCAGTTGTCAAATTAAACAAAGTGTTACTCCTAGAGCTTGAAGTCATTGGTAATCCTAAAACAAAAGTCTTAGTACTAGATGAGAACTTGAGTTAGTTTTAGTACAGATTTTTGATGCTGATGGGTTACTTTAAGAGATGCCCAACACGTTAGCCTATGGCAAGCCAACCTGAAGAATATGACCTAACTATCTAGAGGTAACGCTTTGTTTACTGGTTACATTTCAGGAAGACTTACAGTAGGTGGTTGTCAACGAGTGATGTTCGCCCAGGAAGCTAATTCCTCTGTACTAAAGTTATCTCATAGTAACAGGTTACCCATCGAAAACATGCATAAACTCTCTTATGTGCGCTAAGCAGTCAGGCTCTGCAAAAAATGGCCTGCAGTGCCACAATTTTGATGAATGAAAATATCCACCCATAGTAAGCATGGGCAAAAAGCGACTATATCCAAGAAAAACTGTAAATCAATTTTTTCATCTAATTAACAGAAATATTTGGGTGATGTCATTTAATATGAGCTTTTCAACTACTTCCTACGAAAAAAGCTAAATTTGTAAATTTTTCAGAACTATTTCATGGGAAAGTTGGAAGGACATCACGTCCTGACACGTCTACAGTCTGTTACGTCGGACTACCTTCGAAGAACGTATTTCTCTCTACCCAAGTCTTTCTGCTTTTATATTTTCCGTTACGGAGTAAACCACTTCCGCGAAGACAATTAACGTTATCCTGCTGGTACGGAGAGTTGTCACGGAAAGGGGCGTAAAAGCGCAATTTATAAGAGCAAGGGGCTGTAGTTGGGCAGATTTATTCTGAAAAGGGCAAAAATGTGAAGTTTATCCACACGCTTCCGGTAATGTAACAGCAGGGATTCCCGAGCGTATCCTCTTTCCAGGTTTATGTAGAGCCTAACAAAAAGCCATTAAAAGCATACTTGCAGAGACTGTAGTGGAAAAGTTGAGCTGGCACATTGGCTGAATAAAACTTTTATCTCTTGTTAATTGAAGGAGTGTGATGTCAACGAAATATATATATTTATCAAGGGAAGGCGAGTGATATTTTTGAGCAAGGAGCAAGATCTTCCTGCTGTGATGGCAACCCTATCATGGAGGCGCTGACATCACAAGGGGGCTATATCAGTTGTTATCTGCTCTTATCAGTTAGCTGGTGAGAGGCAGAAACCGTATTTTATCCCTGCTGACATTTTGGTTAGTTATTCCTTGAATAATCAACCTATGTTTTCATGGAAAGAATCTTTCCGATTCAGCCCAAAATGTTTATCTGGACGTTTCAAGATGTCTAGATCAAAATTAGCTGATGTCCGCCGTTCCTGGCCGATTCAGGTAGTAAGAAACATTCTAAAAATCTGAAATTTTGCTCAGGGACCTGTTCCCGGCCTAGGTCGGTCCTCGAATCTTTTTATCCCGATCGGACCAAATTTGAAAGGGGGAGGGGTCAAAATGTGTATTTCGAAAAATGGATTTTCGACGTTTTTGGCGATTTATGCGCCCAGAACGATTGGCGCTCACCGGAAGAGGTTATGGGTCGAAATGGGTATCTATCTACCCATTTTGAATGCGTGTTTTTGAGAATTGTGGTACCTAGGCGTGTGGAGTACCATTTTCCACTAAACTTTGGGTGCTGAATCGATTGGAATTGGTCCACACCCACTGTTTCCATGTTCCCCATGTTGAAGAAATGAGTCTCCACGCGCATTGTCCGAGGAATAACCAACCACTGTGTAAGAATTTGCAGCGTTTTTGGTGTTTCGTACATTTCTTAACCGTAACAGTTTCTGTGAGAGCAAATCCCGACAGAAACCTATCCAACTCTCACAAACGACTCTGTCCTCAGAAGCGCTTGATCAAAGTCATAAATTTTGTTCTATCGTAACCCAGTCCCCAATACACGAACGTCATTCCGATCGTCATCTCGAGTGGTAGGAGATGATGGATTACTTTCCGCGTGCGGGGGGCTCAGCTTTGAAGATGCGCAAGTCTCCCCTGCTCAGCTCACCATCCTCCACTGCCACGATTCGTCCTCTTCATTACTCATTTGCCGACGGAGTGGCGTCAGGCGATGACGACTCGGCCATGCAGGCCTCTGATGATTTATCATCCAGCTCCAGACAAAAATCTTGTTCAAGTCAAAGGGGGAATTGATTATCTTAACGTATAAATTTCCTAGCGGGCAGTGGACGCAAGGTTTCGCAGTGCCATGAACGAAGTCTTGGCTCGAACATGGACTTATTCAACTTATTCAATTAAATAGGAGCATTAACGTTATGACAACAAGAGTGACTGTCATATTCACATACCTACCCACTGAGGAGCGTAGGTTGCTATTTGTTAGACTGGTTCTGGTACAGTTAAATAACAGAATCAAAATACTCGCAGAACTAAACGTCAATTTCTGTATGGATATTTAAGTCGTAGTGATATTTTGCTTCTGACGACAGTGGTCGAACTTGATTAATGAAAACAGCACTCCTATTGGGAATTGAGATTTGAATCCGATCCCATCGGGATAGGAGTGACGACATCGATCCTTGAACACACGCCGTATACAAAGGGGAAGGGGCTTTTGTCAAGTCGTATGAATAAATATTTATGCAAATCCAAGCCAATCGCTGAAAGTTAAACGAAGCAAAAAAGAATGGCACGCTCTAGCGCTTGCTCGTGGGGATACTGGAGCGATTGCGAATGTCCAATTGCGAAACAACAATTGAGAGTTACGCTTTATAAGTGTAACCAATGCAGGCGAGAGAACGCAATAAAAACTCATTTTCATTTATTTATTTCAATTCTGTGTACATTCTGGGAGTAAGGATTTCCATTCCGCAATAAGTAGCTGTTGTATAAGGTGGATTGGAGCACACGCTGGAACTTGGCGACTACTCACCCGTTCGACTCAGCTGGATTACAACCACCAGATAAGTCATACATCCGCTCAACATCTGAAAACCATTTGTGGACGACGATAAATCGTCTAATTCACTATTCAAAGTAAGGAGAGCGATTAGGTGTTGGACTATTGAGGCAAATCAAGTAAATGATTATCTACAACGTGGAGATTGCTTTGCCCCTCTGTAGAACAGATCCTGACGCATGCCGATTGTATATTACAATCATATATCATGTAAAATGTATCGCTGACATTCAGAACTAACCGATGTGAATAAGGTGCGGTTGATCGCGAAGAATCCTGCTGCTGAGATCTTCGCCGTGGCTTTCATCGACAGATATGTCGTTATTCCCTTCTAATAGGAGAGATAACAGTAACATAACCTCCAGACGAATACAATAAGCTGCCGAAAAATACTGATTTCAACTTACGTCCATGTAATATAGTTGGTTACTCAAAACCTTTCTGGCCAGAATTTGGTAGAATTTCATAGACTGGAACATTTATAGGAATCAATAATGACGTCATAAATTATTGTGAAGAAGGAATTTCCTTGAACTCGCTAAGCAGTGCCAACAAAAGCCAAAGATTAATTTCAAATCATTGTTTTGAAAGACTGAATCCCAACAAATAAGACCATTTGCCTAAACGCGTTATCGTTACGATATTTTTGACGAGCATCCTTAATTTTTACCTCGCTCCTGTAAATATGCGTGCAACCGGTTAACAACAAAAGGTAGTAGCACTCTTGAAAAAATTGTAGAGCAGCCGCCATGGCAAACGGTATCATAGTTTCCTTCGTTTTTCTCGAGTAGGATTTGTAGGAAGACGTGAATGTCTTGAACAACCGTCACACAAAAACGAAAGCAATAACCGAGGATATGAAGTGAATAATATCGACCAATTGAATCTCCAATTTCATTCAAATGTTGGTGCTGACGAATCAAAAGGTGTACGTTGGATGTCTTCATGGTGGACTCGTTTAATCGTCGCATATCGGTTGTTGTTAACTCAACTATCGAGCAGTACATGATGGTTGTGAGGTACATGTAACCATTCGTTATGTTGAGCCCGGTGATCATTATCCGTTTTGGGGCAGTGCTCGCCCACGGGCTTTCGTAGTTGAAGAGGAAAACACCGGTTAACATATTTGTTATAGCAATGCTGCTTGATACCTGAGCCGTCAACACTCGGGTTTTAAGGCGTGTTTCATTTGGTCCAATGAATTTGGTCAAAGTGTGTAGTATTTTTCGGCGTTTAATGAGATTCACAATCATGGACCCTGAGGATAACAGTTCGCAAAAACATCTCAGTTCGTGGAGAACAATATTAAAAGTTTTAGCCGTCATGAACTCATCAGGGGTTGACAACCCGTATACAATTTGATGAAAATCTGAAGCAATGGGACCAAGAAGGACGATTATTGAGTATTTCCACCAAAATGAGGAAAACTTCCAATTGCCATCACGTGGGAACAAACCCATAAGTCTGGCGACTTGAAACAGAGGGAACAATGATTTGGACGGGTTCCACGAAGAACCGGTGTTGCCGTAGGTCTTTCTGGGGCCCCTGAAGTTCGTCCTATGTTCATCCATGTTCACCCACCAAGTCTTCCGAAAAACTAGGGTGAAGAGCCAGAATGACGATACTTAAGGGTGAGGCGATAGCCATCAGGTAGTTACCAGGATCGTAGATCATTAGGGAAATGTTGGTGAATTGTCATGTTAGTCGTTATGAAAATGCAAGTTTGTGTAGTGGCATTTGAACATTCATATAGTTTTACCATGAAGTAAATTTTGGGCGATGATATTGAGCTACCTTCACTTATGCAGGAGAATCCTATTGTTTCAACATTTGTTGCATAAGCGACTGAAGCCATCCAAATGGAAAAACGCTGCAAATTCATACACACGATCTGGTTATTCGTCGGACCAGACGCATGGAGACTCATTTCTTCAGCAAGGGGAAAATGGGGGGAAACAGTTGGTGTGACGGGTCCCGGACCCATTCCAATCGTTTCAGGGTCCAGAATTTAGTGGAAAATGATACCCTACACGCCTAGGTACCAGAAATATCGAAAACACACATTCGAAATGGTTAAATAGATACCCATTTTGACCCATAACTTAGTCCGGTGGGCGCCAATCGTTCTGGGACCCACTTCAGGGAATTTAGCGTCCAAAATTTATTGGAAAATTATACCTAACACTACAAAATCACCAAAAATCTCGAAAATCAAATTTTCGAAATACACATTTTGACCCCTACCTACTCCATCCAAATTTGGTCCGATCGGGCTGAAAATTTCCGAGGACCAACTAGAGCCAGGATTGGACTCCTGACCAAAATTTCTGATATTTAGAAAATTTTCTACTACCGAAAACGGTGCGGACGGGGGACGGCGTACGGCGGACGGACATTTGACATTTTTGATCTAGAAATTTTGAAACATGGAAACTTTGAACGGAGATTGACTTTTTGCATGGAAATATAGGTTGATTATTCAGGGAATAACCAACCAAAACGAAGGCAACTGAATGAGTAACCAAAATCAAGTTTTCTATGCGAACCCTCAGTGTTTGCGACTAAGGCAAAACCTATCGCAACTCCAGCCACTAAAACCCAAGCCTCCAGCTAAATTGAAGATAACTAAATTGCCTGTGTTCTACCCGAGGAATCGGAATAGCCGCCCCAGATAACCCCATGTTGCCTGAAGAGGTCCCTGAATATATATTTTTAAGGGGACCTGCAGGAGCGTGAGTCGGCCAACTAATTGCCTCATATGAATAATCGAACCGTCTTCGGAAAAAGCAGAAAGACTTTGCAACGAGGTAGACTACGATAATATTTGCTATCTTCGGCAAAAAGGCACGTTTTCCCTCATTCGAAGTCGCAGTAAAACGAAAGCTGAGCTTATTCACTCCCACCTACCCGGAAGAATACATCATAGACCTATTAACCGGGATTTTCAATATCACTACAAGTAATTCCTCAACTGGCGTTGAATAAACGACTTTATTCTCTGGTAGTGCAGGGGCCATTTCCTCCTGATGATCCGTGAGTAGTATTCAATACTTGAATTGATCCATCTCAAGACAAATAGGTCGAGGATGAAATCATTGATAATGAGTTAGGAGCGAATTGAATGCAGATTGTAGTGATTTCCCATTGAAGTCAATTGACAAAACTAAAAATTCTTCGATGGTTGATTATTCCTCAGAGCAAGAGTATGGGGGGAACGTGAGTGTGGAGTGTCCCAGATTCAATTCAATCGATTCAGCGTCCATCATTCAGTGGAAAACCATATCCCACACGCCTAGGATTTGAAATAGGTAGGTAGGTAACCATTTTGAGCAATACTCACCCTAAGAGGGCACCAGTCGGTGCGCGACCCATCTCAATAAATTCAGCGTCCGAAATTGAAGGTAAACAATACATGCATAGTTCCCAAAAATCCCGAAAATCGAGTTTAAAAAGAAACATTTTTTACCTATACCCTCACCGAATTTGGGCCGATCGGGATGAAACGTTTCGAGGTTCAACTAGAGCCGGAAACGAGTTTCTGACCAGAATGTCAGATTTTCAGAAAGTTTGAACAGAAGATATCTACCACAAAAAATGAAGTAGACTGTGAACTGTCAAATTTTGAGGCAATTCATAGAGATTGACTAGGTTTACTCTCTATGACTTTGGGCTTGTACATAGGTTGATTATTCAAGGAACAACCAGCCAAAAGGGCGTAATTCAGTGTCTGAAACCTTTGATTAGGATATTGAGAAAAATTGTCGTAAAAATTCAACATTCCCAATGCTTTTGGAAGCACCAAGGGGAGGCAAGTCCCTGGAGAGGACATAGCATAGATAAGATAAATGTCCCGCCGGTTACCAGCTGGCTGTTAAAAGCAGACAGCTGATATCAACCTTGACGTCATGGCCACCAATATGATTAGTGTTGCCAACACATCAGCGGGATCAATGCTCCAAGTCCCTTTCCAGACATATTCCGGTTGATTTCTAAATGAGTGTCGTTCTCCTCCACATCCTAATATTCTGTTGAGGGGGGTCGTAATTTAATTTATTAAGGAACAAATTGGATGTGATGAAGAAAATCAGTCATGACCAGAACCAGCATCCTAACCAACATGAATGAACATGCAATTTGTTCAAATACTTGACATTTTTTGTAGTTTTTGTGAAGTGAGTAGCTCATTACATAATTGTCGTGATTTCTGAATCAATGAAAAACTGCGACATTGTCGCTGGGAATGAATAATTTTTTTTTATACCCTCCAACGGAATGTTATAAGATGGATGACAGCATTTCACTCAATTGGTTCGGGAGGAAAAATGAACGCAGAGTAGCGCGCTTTGTTAACCTCGCCGTGTGATTGAAAAACCACTTTTGGCGGGAGGAAAGTTGAGACCAACTAAGCGTGCAGGATTATTTGAGAACGTGTGAAAATTAACGTCCCCGGGAAAACGCGGTCACACCTGACACCTGCCTTGTTTTTCGAGTTATTTGTCGTTCTCGCGGTTGTTTCAACCCTAGTAATGGAGTTCAGTTGAGCCGACTCGACGCTTCGCTGCATCTCGCGTTATTATTTCTGTTCTTGTGCCAAGTGAAACTCTTCCACCAAAGGGAAAGGGGTTCTTTCCCGCTTTTCCAGCCTGGTGCAACAAGATGGATGTTAACCTAGCTCAGCTGGATGAGAGACTGGTTAAATCTCTTAATGGAATACTCTCCCTAGCTCATCAAGAGATTTGCTTCCAGGCCGTTTGTCTTCATTTCCGTAAACCGGGGCAAGGAGACAGAATCCTAAGAGCAGGGAGATGTTTTGGTGTTTGTGAGCGAAGTAAGGACCAATCAGAGCATGACCGAGGCATGAAACGCTTTAGTCGGCGATTTTACATGATCAGTTCATCAAGGAAACATCTTCATCAAGGCAATCTCACACTATTACAAGTTACTGATTAGATTACTGACGGGCGCATGCTTCAACAACCATGTAAATAATCACTCTTTAATACCTTCACCACACATATGTGCAGTCCTTTATACTTACAATTTGATGGAAACAAAATCGGGAATTACTACCAACAACCAGATGGAACTCGGGGTGGAAAAGGCAGGAAAAAACGTTACTTCCCACCGATAGGAAACCGGGAGAAACGGAAGGAACGTCCTTTGAATGATTCATGAAGGTATTTTGTAATTCATCGGTCGATGAAAATACCGTTGCGTTGACAAATGGACGTATCATTGCCCTGCAGTAAACCAAACGTTAACAAAGATGTGTTATTTTTCATTCCCATAAGAGGGATTCATTGCACCACTTGCAGTATGAATCTTGTCATGGACAAGGCGCAAGGGCAGGAGAAAAAACGCTACAATAAAACCAGAAATCTCAAAAACACATATTCAAAATGGTTAATAGATACCTATTTTGACACATAACCTCTTCCAGTGGGTGCCAATTGTTCCGGGACCCTTTTTATTGGATTCAGAGTCCAAAATTTAGTGGAAAATGATACCCCACAGACCTTGATTGTAAAAATTCTCAAAAATCCATTTTTCAAAATACACATTTTGATCCCCACCCCACCCAAATTTGGTCCGATCGGGTTGAAAAGTTTCGAGGACACACTTGAGCCATGAACGGACCCCTGACCAATATTTCAGATTTTTAGAAAATGTTCTGGCAACTACAACAACTGCTCGTTTTAGGTTCGTTTCAGCCGATTCACGACGGAAACACATCTAGGCCCTCTGCGTACCCCCAGAGGGTGATTTCAGTAGTTGAAATTCGCTAACGCTAGTTAGCACGTCCAAAGCCAGTCGAGAGACCAATTATAAACTTATAGTAGTAAGTAATGGATAAAGGAGTCCGCCGCAGGAGGCTCGAGGCCCTTTCTCTCATTGGAACCGAGCTAATGGGCCGATCGACGGTCTCCAGGACGAGATCGCCACTGATTGCTGTACCGTCGTGATTAAGGAAGTGCGTGCTCTCGAGGTAATTCCCCACATTATCGGGAGGTGATTATGTAACCATGAAGGGACGCAGCCTGTTGAAGGGCCGAGCTTGCCAGCTAATCCCTTTCTTTGCTAACCAGGAACTGCGCTAATGTGTTTCAGCTGCTTCTGATCCTATCAAACACCCTCGAGAGTCAACCCCCGAGCAGTGAGGATTCTCAGCATGGTCGACACGATGCGAAACGTGCGTTCCAGTAATCAACGGCCATGGAGGTCGCAGCGCCCAGGGGCAGTACTGCCTTCTGCCCTCAACACAAAGGAAGTAGCCTCTAGCAAGGAGTACAAAGACATAATACATTATTCCAAGTACCCAGAAGACATTAACTTCTGATCCAACGTTGCGCAACGCCCAGAACTAGATTCCGCGTGGTAGCCAGTCTTCCAGGAGTGGTGTATCATCTTCCACTAAACCCTGAATCGGTTGGAATGTGTTTGGGACCCGCCACACCCACTGCTTCCCCCTATTTTCCCCATGCTTAAAAAATGAGTCTCCATGCACCAGGTCCGAGGTGTCAGAATTTGCAGCGTTTTTATTCACTTCTTGAATCTGAAGAAACCGCTTTCACAAATCATTTTTTCTCCTGGATAACAACAAAAACGGTGAGGATCTCAACGTTTTCATCATTAAATCCCGTCCTTCTGACGGATTGAAGAGGTTAGCGTGAGGACGTGATGTGGAGTGGAGAATAAAAATGAAGGTGCCTTTAGTCCTTTAGTCTCGCTTTCAAAGCGACTTGGCGCTATCGTACCTACCACGACAAAGAGGACGAAGTGATCTGGAAAGACGATAGCAGGTGAAAGAAACAGAACGGAGTTACACGAATTGAGACAAATCCCATCACGTGCTATTGAAATCTCCCTCAGGGGTTCTTTACAAGCTCGACAAAAAAAAAAAGCAAAGACAGGAAAGAGAGAAAATCTACTTTACAGGGCGACGAGAAGGTCGTTCATCTAAATAGCTGATAAATACGGGTAGAGACTGCAGGGCTCTCCAGACAGGTCTCCGAGGGAGCGTAGGGGTCTATGTGCACCAGAGATACGTATAGTGAAGGATGGAAAGGATGCGAGAGAGGGTTTTTTCCTTTTTTCATTCCATTAGCAGATTGTGCCATTGGTTACCTCGCACAGAAATGGGATGGGGGACTCCTGGAGGCACAGGAAGAGATGGAGGCTGACTCCCTCAGGAGGTAGTTTCAATTGGGTACTCCCTGAACATACGAGCCGAGAGAGGACAGCATTTGTTAACATGGAACCCTCCTTTCCCAACTAGGCATACATTCGACTTCAAGAAGAGCAGAATACGCTATTCGTTCCAGGGCGCAAAGAGAGGCGTGTACGAATTTCATTTACTTAAATTTATAATTAAAAAAGAATGGTTGCGCACAAATTGTATTCTATTTTCGAGTCAAACAATGAATTACACAAATTTTATTTAATTGTCAGTTTTTATATTTCACATAGCAGATAAGACATTTGTACATTCCGAATATGATCCTGCGTATTGTTTTTGAATCCTAATTCGACACTGCGTCTTTCTATTTATTGTTTACATCAAGGAAAATTCAAACAAATAGAGCAAACTGTAGTAAAACATTTTCTAGCAATCAGAACTTGGTCAGGGACCCGTCTAGTATTAAGGTGGAGGGTGATAAGGAGGGGGGGGGGGGGGGGTCAAAATGTGTGTTTCTAAAAATGGCTAGATTTATGGCTAGCTAGGCGTGCTTTCTGATAATTTTCGAAAAAATCTTAAATCTCGTTGCCGGTTTTAGTTATTCATTGAAACTTTTCAGCTCTATCGGACCAAATTGGTGGAGAGGTGAGGGGGGGAAGTCAAGATGTGTTTTTTGAAAAATGGATTTATGAGTTATTTGACGATCTAGGCGAGTGGGGTATCATTTTCCACTAAATTTTGCACGCTGAATCCAATGGTGTGGGTCCCGGGATGATTGACGCCCACCTCAAGAGGTTATGGGTCAAAATGGGTATCTATCTACCTCATTTGAAAGAGGGTGTTTGTGTTTTCTCGTACCAAGGCGTGTGGTGTGTTATTTCTACTAAATTTCAGACGCTTAATCGATTGGAATGAGTCTCCATGCTGCTGGTCCGAGGAGTAACCAACCCCTGTAAAAGAATTTGCAGCGTTCTTGAATTTAGAAATCTTACAGTATAAAATGTTTCATGTTTTTTTTCTCTTATAAGCAAGATTTACCTATAGAACGAGAGCAAGTAATTATTCAAATTATTATTTATTATTATTATTCAGACAATAATAAACCAAGAAGCAATATCTCATCTATTTCACAGGTAAATAGCGAAAAAACGACTTTATGACGGAAATTAAAGTAATGTAAGTAGCTCATGGTGTGCAATTTATGATTCCAGACATCATTCTTTGGTGTTTTTCACTGGGTAAAATAAGCATTAAAATAGTTCGAATGAGAACAACAGATTACTCACGAATTAGGATTCCCTTTTTTGCTTCTCTGGAGCTGTGTTAAACCTTACCTGAAAAAAAACAACAAAATACATTGTAATGTTACTGACCGTGATTAACTTCTTACGGAATATGAAATTGTCAGCTAACGACAACGTGCGTTCAAAAGGTTCATTAGTACTTCAATTATCCCACTGCACAATCAGGTCAGTCAATATTAAAATCTTGTTATTCTAACACTCATGTTCAGTTCTCATACGATCAATTACGCAGGCAATCATTATTACCATATATTATTCCTATTGCCTGCTATCATTACATCGAATTAACGCCGCATTACCGTTATCGATCTTAGGGCTAGCGTGTGTGTCCATTCCAGCTACATCTGCTGAGCCTCAAGATTGATAGCGACAGAAATTGAAACTGACGGGAATAGTCGGTTTGTGTCGTACACTGATGGGTTTGACATGTTTCCAGTCGGATCGTTGGAAGAGGTCATGTTCAGGTGAAACGTGACTGAGTTTCCAGTTAATAAGGCATCACTTAGTGGACCTCTAATCCACGTTAGTGACGGAAAAGTTAATCGTATATGAGAGCCCCAAAATGGACGCGTTATGATAAATTTAGATCTTACCTTTCGGTAAATTTTAAAATACATGCATAACGGATGGATCGTAAAGTATCCCGGACATATTATAATCGATTCAGTGTACAATTATAATTGGAAAATTATACCACTTGATCTAAATACCAAAAACGCGGCAAATTCTTACAAACAGGTTGGTTATTCCTCCAACCAGGCGCATGGAGACTAATTTCTTCAACATGGGAGAAACAGTGAGTGTGGCGGGTCCCGGACCTATTCCAATCAATTCAAGGTCCAAAATTTAGTGAAAAATGATACCCCACACACCTAGATTGCATAAATTATCAAAAAACCTTTTCGAAATACACATTTTTACCCCTACTCTACCCAAATTTGGTCCGATCGGGTTAAATAGTGTCGAGGAGTAACTAGAGCCGAAAACGGGTCCCTGGCCGAAATTTCAGATTTTGGTTGGTTATTCATTGAATAATCTACCCATGTTTTCATGCAAAAAGTCAATCACTCCGACTCGGCTCAAAAACTTTTTCTAGAAGTTTCAAGGGGTCTAGATCCAAATTAGCACCACGCTAGTTAGTCCTCGAAACTTTTCAAACGGAAACGGGGCCCTAACCAAAATTTCAGATTTTTAGAAAATTTTCTACTACCAAAGTTGGCGTGGACGGCGGACGGACATTCGCTAATTTTGATCTAGACACCTTGGAACGTCCAGAATGAAAATTTTGGGCCGAATCGGAGAGTGACTCTTTGCTTGAAAACATTGGTTGATTATTCATGGAATAACCATCAAATAATAAACCCACAGTCTTCATCATATCAGATCAGTTCATTCGTTCCCAAATTGCTCGCATGGTTCTTGATTAATTACCAACGATCGGTACCCTTATCTTCCCTCATAACTCATCAATTCCCGTCTGGACGATTCAAATAATGAAATGATCAGATTACCAATGAAAAGAGAATGAACGAAAAAGGTCAACATCATCGAATGTTGGGATACTCACGAATGTTGAACCGCAATAATTATTATAGCTCAATAAATAATTTAGCGTTTTGTTTCAGTTCATCTTCATTTCAATTTGACTAACGAGTTTTTTTGTTGATGAATCCACAAGAGAAACGATCGATTTTTTTCAAGATCACTATCGTTTTGACGCAGGTTTGCCTTGCAGGAATATATAATCCGGCACGCGAATATTACCTGTCATTGCTGGCTCGGACAGCTCCATTTTCACAAATTAAATAGGCAAGTTCTAGGCGCATTAATCTGTTCGTTCATTTTTTAACTAGATATTTTAACCGTTTCATGTTCGTGGATGTGAGTAAGACTTAAGACGTTTAATCAATTACTTGGAAAGGAAACTTATCACGATAAAATCATCATGCGGACTCCTAACACGATATGAATTATCACTCACATTGTATAATATATTCTCAAAATGACCAAGGTACGTCGTAATTAATCTAATATGGTGGCCAGTTTACAGAAACTCAATGAGTAAATCCACATTTATTTACAAGTGTGAGAAAAAATTCATTCATTCTAGTCTATTATTAACTTCATATATTAGTTGCAAAGAAGAAAAAAACTCCTTCAAACCAACAAATAAGATCTTTTGTGCACTGACACGACTATATTGAAAAAGTTCCCTTCAGTCTAGGTTCAACACTCTCTTACGGAAGCAATAAGAACACAGTTGAACTGGCTTTTGAACCCTCAATGAAGACTTTGTCGTCCACAAACAAGATGAAAAGACGTAAAAGAACAATAATATGAAGAAGAATCCCTCACTTTTCACGTCGCCTCTTTCCACTTTTGTATGGAAATCAAAGTCTCGACTCGACGGGTCGTTTTGAATTAATGGATTTTATTGTCAAATACAATTAGCTTCAAGTGAACAGAATGAAGAGTGTTTCAATATTTGCACGGTTTCTCTGTTTAAACTGAAAAGAATGGGGAGAAGGGGAAGGAGAAGGCCCTTTTCATGACCTCGAATTGAAGGAATTGTCAATCGAAGTATAGAACCTAGAATGCTATCTTGCGTTACGCTTTGATGACAAGATAAACTACCTCAATAAATTCTGTGCTCGAATGTCAGTGGGATGTGATATCCCAGGGGCATAAATATTCGAGAATTTCTAAAATCAGTTATCGAAATTCACATTTTAGTTGGTTATTCCAACCAAAAGTCAAATTTCCGTCCACTGTCCACGCCGGCTTGGGTAGTAGACAATTTTCAAAAAATCTGAAATTTGGATCAGAGTCCGTTCACGGCTCTAGTTGGTCCTCAAAACTCTTCAACCCGATCGGACCAAATTTGGGCGGGGAAAGGGTCAAAATGTGTACTTCGAAAAATGGATTTTCGAGATTTTAGGTGATTTTGGCACCTGGGGTATAATTTCCACTTAATTTTGGACGCTGAATTTAATGAAATGGGTCCCAAAACGATTGGCACCCACCGGACGAAGCCATGGGTCGAGATGGGTATCTATTTACCCATTTTGAATATGTGTTTTCGATATTTCTGATACCTAGGCGCGTGCAGTATCATTTTCCACTAAATTTTGGACCCTGAATCGATTGGAATGGGTCTGGGTCCCACTACTCACACTGTTTCCCCAATTTTCTACATGTTGAAGAAATGACTCTCCAAGTGCCTGGTCCATGAAATAACCAATTCCTGTGAAAGAATTTGCAGCGTTTATCAATAATTGGACTGAAAGGGAGCGTAGGTAAACTAAGGCTCAAGTGATGTGTGTGCCTGTTTTCCGAATCGCCATAAAACTATAAAAATAGATCTTGTTAATAAACAATTCACAAACAGAAAGCATATCATTCCAACATCATCATTAAACCAAGAGAGACATGGCTCCGGTTGTAGGATACGTACGATTGAGCCGCTCCGGAGTGATTAGGCTACTCATAAGTAACGCAAAGCTCCGTCTTTGAATGTTCCACGAACAACGAGATATCGATCAACGTCACTCGTAGGTACCTTGGTAATGAACAGTCTGAGCAGGAAAGGGTTGAAAGGACTATCATTTGTACGAATAAAGGCGAAAATCGTTGATTCCACAATCCGCAGCCCTTCCGCCCTTAGCTCTCTTGAAAAGGGATCACTCCTCGGTACATTTTCGACGGGCGATAATTGAAGGGTCGAGATAACTCACGGGCTTATAACGAGAACTAAGGGAAGCCATTTTCAGCATTAATGCGGGCAGGGAGAAAATGAATCGCACCGAAGGTAGCAGTTCAAATCTGACGACACGGGGAGTCGTGATTAGTCCAATAGTGCCAATGTAGAGTTTTCTTTTGTATTGGATCGGTTCAGGCATCAGAAAAAAGCATAAGGCAGAGTGGGACGTTAAAGAAATACCCGCTAACTTATAATCTGACGTTTATGTCATAAACATTATTGCCAATTTTTGCGGAATTGGCAAACGTTTCGTGCGAGCCGCATTCCCTACAAGTTATAGAAACACTCACCATCAATCCATTTCTGTGATTTTTTAGTTCCTGGCGATTGAGGACTTCTTGTCCTGCTTTTGTTGCTTTCTTACATTTTCCACATTATCAACATCGCGACACCAAACAGGCTTACTGCCTTTTCGACTTTTGAAAGTAGGTTTACACCGCGGCATGATGAAAATTTTCAATCAAACGCTAATCCAAATTCGAAAGCCCGGAAAAGTCACAACAACTAGGTAAATAATGTTATCAGATAACTAGATTCAAAACTGAAGAAGAAGTATTACAGTGTTGGCATTCCCAACGAAATTGGAATAAAAAATATTACGAAGGATATTATTAAAGACAGCGTCCGCAGCGCGTCCACCGAGCTTCCTCGCTCTAGGAATGGTTTAGAAAAACGCGCTTACCCACTAATCACGTTTTTCCAGCTTTAGGAACGGATATCTCGGGATTGAGTGAAGATAATTCAAAGATTTTTTTTTTCTTGTGTTGGTAGTTAGTAGAAGAACAACCTAAGCTAAGGATTTTTTTTTCCTCGTTCCTGATGACTACACTGGGAGATGTCATTATCTCCCTCTGACTTGATAAGAATAAAAATTCGTGCAGACCAGTAGATTCATTTCTCAATTATTTCAAAAGCTTATATGGAAGAATAGGATGTAATAAAACAGTGCGTTCAAGAAAAAATGAAATCGGTTGAAAAATAAGCAATTGGCTTGTTCCTGAAGGTGAAAATGCACCTCTATGTTCTCGATTTTGCGGCGCCGGCCCACAGTAATTTTTTGATGATCCGACAACGCAGGTTTGTTGTGTAACTATTGATTATCAACTAGGGAAATTTTTGTTAATTTATTGACAGAATTGAGCGTATGGGAGGAATTTTGGTGAAAAAGGGACCACGCGCGGGGCGCGCCCCACGTCTGCCTTCCATTAAGAACAGTGTGGCGCAGGGCCTGAAGTTGACGAAGATGTGCACAAATGTTGGAACCATAGATCGGAGAATGAGACTACGACAAAGTGGTTGGGGCTTTAACATTCAGAGAGAAGATAATTATAGTACTACTGTAATTATTACTGTAGATATACAGAACGCAGGGATAATTATTTATCAGAAGTTTGATGATGGAATGAGTGGCTCGTAGGCGAGAACCCATTACTTATTTACCGTGGCCGGTTTAATCTCACGCCTCCCTGGTTTTCCCTAGGGAAACGAACGGTATCTTAAAGCGAGAAAAGCTAATCCTTGCATAGAGGAGGTTTAATAACACTGGACTCGAGCTGACGCGCCCGCAACATGTGAAGCAGTTTCCTTATATCTCGCGTCTCCAGGCTGCTTCTACTAGCCTTTACTCGGCTTTTGTCATTTAAATGATGTATGTATTCGAGGTTTTGGTTGGGTAGAGGACGGAGAGGAAGCCTTGGGAAATGATGCGAGGATGCGAGAGAACGCCGTGAATACCAAAATCCCCCACAAGCCGGACGGTTTCTTCCTCACCCCCGACCCGACTGCGCTCACCACAGGTCCTTGCATGCCTATGAATGAGGAGGTCCAACAAACAATGTCAAGTATCTGAATCGCACACACGAGGAACTAAAGCAGGTACCCGCAGCTTCCTGTGCTTGGGAGAAACGATTTATTACAAGGGGAGTGATCGTTTGAATATTCATCATAGAAGGGACACACATAATATAGTAGAGACTCCAAAATGCTAATATTGGCAACAGGTGTTGTTCTTGGCTCTCACTCTTCATTTTCAATTTTCTCAAACGAATTTCAACCACACCTTGGTTGAGATAATTTTAAAGAAATTGGGTGCTTTCATGAGCAGAAAAAACGTTATCAACCCATATTAAACTCTCAATATCGTTGTAATTCCATTTAAATGTTAGCATTAACACAATCCACTATTTAGCACAAACCATATTTTTGGCATTAAGCCTTAATTTCCGAGTCAAATTGAACTATTTCCAAACATATTAAACCATTTCAAGATGAAACTAAACCTTGTCCAAAAATCAAACAGAAGTTTCAAATATTAAAAATAGAATGAAAAACTTTACGACTTCTTACGACCAATTCTTTTAGAACGCCTCTTTTCATGATTTGTGGTGATGATTCCATTATCAGGGATCCTGATAAGTATGGAAACATGATTTGAGGCACTGTAAACAATAAATACGTCACAACTGCGACTCGCTTCTAGAAAGGGAAGAACATGAATAGCGGCTGTGTGACTATCGATGGTTAATGCAATCGTTAAAGCATTCAAATGAAGTAGGTCTCCCTGTGAAGGCTGAAGACTCCTGGTCTTCAACATAGCCTGCCTTGCGCTGCCTGGCGCCTTCTTCCTCATGTTCGCTGACGACCTGAAGCTATTCTGCGTTATCTGCACACTGTTAGACTGCTCAACTCCAGGCTACGCTGGACGCCCTTTCCCTTGGTCTGCGGCGAGTGGCCTCTCCTTGTACACCAAGGAGTGCTTCATTGAAGTCGTCCTCCCGGGGCAATTCCCTTGACACCCACAGCTGTTCATGGCTTCATTGGCGGCATTCCAGTCAAACGAATAGTGGATGCTCGAGACCACCAACCTGTCCTTCTCCAACCACATTGACGAAATCGCTAGCAGATCCCTGCAGACTCTCGACTTTCTCAAGCAAACATCCAACTAGTGCCCCTCTATCAGTGCCATCGTTGCTCTCTTCAAATTTGTACTTTTCCCACACCTGGAGTAAGCGTCGATGGTGTGATCGTCTTTCAACGAGTTGTGGAAGCACAAGATTGAACAGTTCCAGCATCGCCTTGTTTGGTACCTTGCGTTTAGGAGAGAGATACTCTGGGACGAAGTAGGAGAAAAGGGACTACCCCGATTTGCTGTCCATCTGCCGTGTCCGATGTAGTTTTCCAAAATTCGGGAAATGTTTATTGAGCTCGCCCGTGCTGATTATAAATAAATAGGAATGTTCCCTGAATAACGGTAATTTAGCGGTGAGTCACTCTTATATTTTGATACGACCGATATTTCCAGAGACGTCGGAGCCACTCCATGGCGCACTCCAGGTGTATTCTTGAATGAGTATTGCCTCATAAAATAAATTATGGAGCGTCGCCATGACATCAGTAACCCCGTACATTCAGAACGTTCCAATATTCAGTTGGGTTTGAATTGGAGCGAATGGGTTTCCAGCCGTCGCCCATGTAATTCGCGAGTCAATGGCCGGCTGATGGCGGTGTTCCCAGTCCCTTTACGACGATCAGCCACATCGTTATAGCACCCCAGCCGCCCTTTGACGCGAGGCGAACATCTCTGCCGTATGTTATCCCGCTGAGTAAAACTACC
Organism: Cyrtorhinus lividipennis; assembly: GCA_019603395.1. Classification (NCBI taxonomy): domain Eukaryota; kingdom Metazoa; phylum Arthropoda; class Insecta; order Hemiptera; family Miridae; genus Cyrtorhinus; species Cyrtorhinus lividipennis. The sequence goes on along the minus strand of CM034002.1, from coordinate 1,184,082 downwards.
CTTAGGGAGGGTTGGATTCTAAGGGTGGGTGATAAAGTGAAGAGTTGTGATACCAAAACTACAACGGCCAATAGGCGCGAAGGGGGTACCAGCAAGCATCCTAAAGGGTAATATCTTCGAACCAGCTATACCACCCACCGCCGAAAGTATCTCTCCCAGCGGTGGCTTTTCAAGGGTTGACGTTCATTGATATTTAGTACGGAGAATTTCCCTTTTCAGCAGGATAAAAACTGTTGCCAAGTAATATGCGAATAGCTTTTACGACATGATAAATATACCGACTTAATTTCCGTTCTAGCCACGTGTACTGCTTGCTTCGAGTAAAACACTTTTAATTTATGAAAGAAAGTGAATTGCGTGAAATCAGATGACATTTTTTCGATTTACTGTTGTACCTGGTAGTATTTCTATCATAGTTATTAAATCTTTCAGGAGAACAGGAATATGTATTCTTCAGAGGAGGCGGCTAATTCTGATTCAGGTAAAATACCGAAATGGGAATGACTTATCAAGACCCAGCAACGTTGATCAGGAAGGCCTTGCTAGGAACATTTGTGTAATATATTTTGTCGCAATCAACCACTCTGTAGGCACCTTAGCACGGGGTGTATGAACGCTTTCATCCCCTCGGGTTATTTCTCTGTAAACTAGGGAACTAGGCGCCCAGATCTCCGAGGAACGTATGTTAATATTTCAACGTTGATGTGAGAACACGTGCGTTAATTATTAGTTGGTAGAAGCTAGGGTTGTTTTGAAATCAGAACGCGTCGTACCGGGAAGGTGTTGTAACGGAATAAATGGTTGCACGCGTTCCGTTTGTATAACAATACACTCTATAAACCTTATAGGTCTCAATAACATAGGGGATTCGTACCTCTTTGTTGTGCCTCCACCTGAGATTTACGTGTTTCTGGAACATGCTAGTAAAATAATACTAAATAATAATACTAAAATAATAATAAATAAATAATAAAATAAATAATACTAAATAATATACTAAAAGGGTAAATCGTGCAACGTAGAATCGGTCAATCAAATACATTTTTGGAATAATTTACATCAAGTTATAATTACACCGGCTGATCCATCGGCAATGATCATAAATGTACAAAGTATCGTCATCTTTCAGGTAGTTCCTGATAACCACGACACGCGACTAGTAATCATCATGCTCCTTGATCTCAAAGAATATGAAACAAAAATACAAAAAAGGTCTTAAAAATTCTTCATTTATCCCGAGGAATACACAATATGACGGCTGTCACTAGGTCGGCCGCCAACCACTGGAGAAAGAAAAAGCGAGCTAATAGAGCTCGGGCTAATTACCGTCTCACCGTTATTTATTATGAAAATTTTCACGTCACATCTCTCATGGTAGCTCATCAAGGCTCGTGAATGACATTTTTTCCTGGCGGGGGCGCATTACAGCCATATCTGGCCGACATTTGTTAGTGTAAGAGGAATTATAGGGATTGAGAGAAGTGGAGTACCTACGTAGGCATTTCTAAGGCATCAAATGAACATATAAAAAATATTTGAAGGCACTAGCGATTTGCCGAGTTCTACAAGTAATACATGTTCTGAATGACTAACATGCTTGCCTAATGGATGTTAATATTACTCAAGAATGAGGCATCAACGAAATATTGTGTTAATATCCTCCCTCTTAGGTGTTCATATCCTCCAATGAAGATATCAGTTAATACGGTTACATCGAATGGGCTGAGCAACCAACCATCACAGGTGCGCGCGGCTGCTCAGAGGGTTGTTTCCTCATTCCATCCCCTGTGATGATTCGTCTTCTCCAAGACACCTTCGGTGTTGAAAGGTTTTTGTAGAAAAGGAAGAAGATCCATCAGAAGATTAAAAAGAAGACGAAAGTAAACTCCCTCATGAAGGCCGAAAAGCTAATAGTCAACTTACAGCACCAAATATAAATGAAGTTTCTTTCTTTCAATTTCCTTCGGGAAAAGTTAATTCCAAGGTCTCCCTTGGCGCAGAAGCTCAATTTAATCGAAATAAAATTAGCGAGGAGTATATATGCGAAGAGCATCCCTTAGGGAAGGTGTTCATAATCCATGAATTGAATAGGGTACCTAAAAAGTGTACTGTACTGATATTTAAGGGCTCTAATCGACTCGTCATGTTAATGTTCAAACTTTTCCAACCGAAATATTCTCCTTCAGCCCTAATCGAATCATAATGCTGCAGGAGACCGCCTAATGACCTTCGATGGGGAAGAAGCGCTGTTTGTAGCAAGTCTGAGGGTTCACAGTTATCTCGTACGAGATAGTGAATTTATTTATTAACGATTCGGCAGTTAGTCGGCTACGTCCACCAGAGTGTGGTACAGTCCTTTCAGACAGTCCCTCAACGGCTATTCATCGAAAACTCGGGAAATTATGTATTCAGGTCACGCGGTGCTTGGACACATTATCGTACTGTCGTCGGATTATTCCGAAATAACGGTCTGAGAAGTTGAGCGACTGGAATTGGAGCACGTTCAGACTTAATCGCACGAGGTCGTGCATAGTTCATGCGAAATTCAATACATTAAGTGGTATTATCCATGCCCGAATTGACAAAAACCAGCCTTAACAGCTGGAATGATTGCAAGTCCCCCTGGAAGTTTCAGGAGACTCAGCGGGCTACCTATGTACGACGCTTTGGCCGCAGAGGGGCCTTAGGATTGATCAGCAAGCAGAAGCCTAACTCTCCAGTGCAAGTGGCTGGGTATGACTCAGGAAAACTGACCACGCGCCAATACAGCTTTCACGCCATTTGAAAACAGTTTGCAAAGTTAGTGGATGCTGTAAGACTTCCGTTGATAACAAGGTGATAGACTATACAGTCCCTTGCCCAGGCTATAATCCTGCGATTTCAGGCTGGGGTCCAAGTCTGGTTCGAATGGCCACAATTGTGTCATGCAGGAGTCTAATTGCATGAGTCCATGCCAAGTTCTCAGGAAGCTTTCGCTTGTATTAGTGGTTCGAACCTGATCATGGCGCACGAAAATGCTCTATGCTGTCGGAGTTGTGCCATACAATGATGAGAAGGAGGGGGCAGTGTTGAATTAGCGTTGAAAAGGTCAAAAACTGTGGTATGTTGCACAGTTACAATTTGGGTAAGCTTACGATCTGAAGTGGTTACTTTCTATCAAGTTTAGAATTGTATTCTTGGCCGCTCTTCGATATGTCAATTCATATGAGATTAAATGGCACTTATAAAATATGCACATACACCGTCTACCTAACATTAATCTGCTTTAACTCGGAGAGACCAGTTCCTCCAAGTCTCTGAGGAAGAAATCTAGCGTGGATGCGGGTCTATTTGTAAGAGCGATGCTCCTTCAAGATACAATATCCGCCCAATGACCCGTTCTCAAGTGACTTACGAATGGAAGAACCACTAGAATTGCCTCTTTTTTCCCTTCTTTACAGCCACCGAAACTTTTCGACAAACCACCTCACCATCCTCCAATCCAACCCTCTATCCACCGTTCGCCCATTTGACTCCTTCACGACCGTCGTTTACCAGCGATTCCACAACAAAAGCTGAGCTCCTTCAACGGCGCCATTAGTGAGACAACGGGGAGTAGGAAAACAGGATGACGACGAGCATAAAAGTGGCAAGGGAAGTCATTAAGAGGCTGAGCTTCTCTCGCCTTTTGTAATCGGCGGTCCCACCGCGTGAAATGGAAAGAAAAACGAGGCCTTGAGAAGACAAAAAAAGTCAAAGGGACTTTGATTAAGTGGGGCATAACCTAAGAGACGTCAAAATCATCCTTTCCCGTCCAAGTATAAATTTATGGCGCTATTCAATGAAGATTAATCACGTTAAGGGAAGGATCTTGGATCAACTACAAATCATGGTCATTCCGTTTTTATCGCACTCATCAATCAAGGGGGATATCTTGATTCTGCTGTAATAATCGCATCCGCTCAGCAAGAACTTCCAAGTCCGAAAGCTCCTTAACCGAGGCACTCATGAGTTAGTGGTGTTGTTTTGACCCTCCCTCATGTTTTTCTTCATTTTGTTGTTTTTAACGTGATCTGAGCAGAAGAAAAACCCTTGGGATTTAATTGTGGGAGAATACGGTACGAAGAAATAATTCAAAATTCTTTCACAGAATTGGTTATTCCTCGGACCAGGCGCATGGAAACTCAACATGGGAAAAATGGGGAAACAGAGGGTGTGGAGTGCCCCGGACCATTTAATAGGATTCAGCGTCCGAAATTTAGTGGAAAATAATACCCCATACGCCAAGACCGCCAAAAATCTCGAAAATCCATTTTTCGAAAATCACATTTTGACTCCTACCCCGCCCAAATTTGATCCTGATCGGGCTGAAAAGTTTTGAGGACCAACTAAAGCCGGAAACGGACCCCTGTCCCAAATTTCTGATTTTTGGAAATTTTCCTACTACCAATGTCGGCGTAGACGGAGGACGGTGGACGGAAGAAATTTTCGGGCCGAATCGGAGTGATTGACAGTTTGCATGAAAACATAGGCTGATTATTCAAGGAATAACCAACCAAAATGAATTTTGTACGATCGATTTCCAGTCAGAATATTCGTTAACACCATTGGTTTGGCGAGGGAGGGGGGGGGGGGTGGCGAAATTAATTAATTCGGCTATTTATTTTTATCTCGACCGAGAGGCATTAGGTTCATCAGCTCTTCCCGCTTTGAGGTTAAAAGACCCAGTTAATTTTTCCGTTCTAATTGGATCTCCAGTCTGAGAGCAAAGAGGAGAAAAAAGTCGCTTAAACGGGACAGAGGTGACGGACGGAGGTCATTATAGCCAAAAACGGGCTACCTAACGGGTAAAATAAAAATTAAAAGAGAAAAAAAAAAGTGGTGGGTGAAAGTTTCGGAGGCGACAAGAACTCAGGGAGTCAAACTCATTTATATGATAATCCTCCGAAAAAAAAGAATGCTGTGAGAGGGCACGGATAAGCGAAATAAAAGGAGTTCCGAGAGAAGGTTATTGTGTGGCGCTGGTTCTGTCGTCCTTGCAGAGGCCCAGATCAACCAGGACTTACGCCATTAGACCCAACAACTGTGAAGGAAGCGCCTAAAAGAAACAATGTTAACTCGGATTAGAATGATGCTCATACTAAATGGAAAAGGGTTTTCTTTGAACCAAAACAAAACCAATTTGGTTTAGAGCGATGGTTTACGCACTTTTGGTTGGTTATTCCTTGAATAATCAACCTATGTTTTCATGGAAAAAGTCAATCTCTCCAATTCGGCCCAAAAAAATTTTCTGGACGTTTCAAGGTGTCCAATGTCCGTCCGCCGTCCACGCCAACTTTGGTAGTAGAAATTTTTCTAAAAATCTGAAATTATTATTCCGGCTCTAGTTGATCCTCCAAACTTTTCAGCCCGATCGGACCTCGATTGGCACCCACCGGAAGGGGCTATGGGTCAAAATAGGTGCCTATTTACCCAATTCGAATGTGTGTTTTCCAGATTTCTGGTATCTAGGCGAGTGGGGTGTCATATTCCACTAATTTCTGGAAGCTGAATCGATTCAAATGGGTCCGGTAGCCGCCACTCCCACTGTTTCCCCCATTTTCCCCAACCCCTGTGTATGATTTTGAAGCGTTTTTACGAACGACTCCTATTGTACACGTGATTTTGAAGATCCCAAGACGAACCCCAAACTCACTGAACCCATAAAGAAGCGGGTTTGAAGGTCCTTGAGGAGTATTAGATAAGGTTTCGTTATCCCGCAGAGAACCACCCAACGGGCTCCCGAACCAATCAGCGTCTTGTTATCACAGCAAAACTTTTTTTTTTAACAGGCTTCCTACCTGTCCCCTCATGAAGCCTGTTAGCTGGCATTCAATTCCCCGCGGAATTTTTTCCCTGGACAGCCGTGTCGAAAAAGCTTTTTCGCTAGCGTTTTTTGCTGACCAAAGCGGTTCGGTTGTTGAGCTGATTGACGGTCCTAATAGGTACGTGGTTCGGTGCAATACGACCTAAACTAGGTATTGATGACCAGTTCTGGGAGAATACTAGGAAATATCGTCATCAGATCTCTTATTACCAATCATCCCTAATGGGAATTTCCATTTTAATAATGCAGATATAAAGAATGCTAGGGAGGATACTCGTTCAAACCCAATTCAGCATTAATTTGAGTTATTACGATTCGAGACGAGTCGGCGTAATTATTCCATTAGTATGTATCGGTAGGTACTAATTGGGCCTGTCCCCTTTTTCTACTTTCCATTATGATAAGGACACCAAATAATAAAAGCTCTCTGTTCTCTCTAGGCGAATCAATTAAATAAATTAGTTCAAATAAAAAAACCCAGCAAATTATTACACACGGGTTGGTTATTCCTCGAATGGGGGAAACAGTGGATGTGGCGGGTACCGGACCCATTCCAATCGATTCAGGGTCCAAAATTTAGTGGAAAGTGATATGGCAAGCGCTGTTCGGCAGCAATCGAAAAGTTGTTGGTTGGAGCCTCACCCCGAGCGAATTTTTTTTTCTGATTTAGTTTTTTTTTACCCATAAATTGAACGATAAATTGACCAATAACTTCTTCCAGTGGGTGCCAATCGTTCTGGGACCAATTTCATTGGATTCAGCGTCCAAAATTTAGTGGAAAATGATCCTTACTCGCCTAGATCGCCCAAAATCTCGAAAAATCCATTTCTCGAAAAACACATTTTGACCCCTATCCCGCCCTAATTTGGTCTGATCGGGCTGAAAAGTTTCGAGGACCATTCTAGGCGGGAACAGTCCCCTGACCCGAATTTCAGATTTTTAGAAAATTGTCTACTACTGAAAACGGCGGAAGGACATTTTGGTTTTTTGTGTAATTTTGTTTGACCATTCCGTAGGTACGTTTTCCAGATTTCTGGTACCTAGGCGTGTGGGATATTAATTTCCACTAAATTTAGCACTTTAAATCCAATGAAATGGGTCCCGGTACGATTGGCACTTTCTGTATGAGGGTATGGGTCATAATGGTTACCTATTACCCATTTCGAATGTGTGTTTTCGAGATCTCTGGTACCTAGACGTGTGGGGTATTATTTTTCACTAAATTTTGGACCCTGAATTGGTTGGAATCGGTCCGGGACCCACCACACCCACTGTTTCCCCCATTTCCCCCATGTTGAAGAAATGAGTCTCCATGCGCCTGGTCCGAGGAATAACCAACCCATGTGAAAGAACTTTCAGCGTTTTTTGTCTATTTTGATTACGTGGAGGTTCGTTTCCAATCATTTCAATGGCATTACGCATATGATATTTAATTCAGTACATATGTTCTAGTTCGGTCACTACATCTAGGGCCGTTTGCAGTAGATCCCCTCTCGAGGATGTCATACAGGAGCACCTGTCGATTTGAATCAGCTCTCGCGTTTTCCTCTCTCATATAGTTCACCGTTCTATTTCGATGCCGTTGCCTGTTCACAGAATCAAAGCGCACATACGCCTCACAACAGCTAGTACAATACTATTCTGAACACACGATTGTTGTGTTGAAACTTCGTAGAACAGTTGACGGTATGGGTAACAGGATCACAGTGCCAATTTAAACTCGTTTGTATAATTTTACGCGCTCTTTAGAGAAACTCAATTCAACAAACATAATTGCGTATTAACAATGCACTGAGCGTGAGTCCACCTGCTCCAAATTGCATCGAACTAATTATTCAGAGCGAGTTGAGGGTCTCTTTGGAAGTACCAGCGAGTCGCTTGAATTCATGACGTTAGAGACCCAGAACAGGGGAGAATGAGACGAAATGGTCATAGGAAGGGTCCATTGGGTCGTTGGGCTCTTTGGGGGAACTCTAACTCGAGTGGAGGCAGTTTAGTGTGTAAATTGCTTTGGAGACTCGCATTCTCGCGCATCAACTTCACCGCCATGAACATTTAATTGTGGGTTTGTGCGGTGGGCAAACAGGAACAGTTTACTCATTTGGTTTCAAAGCCGAACAGCCAACAGCTGCCTATTTAGTCTTTCATTGCTCAACATAAAAGCATAACTCTAAATGAGAACCTACTCACTCTCGTATTTCACACGGACCTTGATTTTGATGTGATCACAGCTTACAAGCAAAAATTCTTTCACAGGGGTTGGTTATTCCTCGGACCAGGCGCATGGAGACTCATTTCATCAACATGGAGAAAAATTGGGGAAACAGTGTGTGTTGCGAATCCCGGACCCATTCCAATCGACCACACGCCCATCTGCCAGAAATTTCGAAAACACACATTCGAAATGGTTAGATTGGCATCCATTTTGACCCATAACATCTTCCGGTGGGTGCCAATCGTTCTGGGACTCAATTCAGGCGCGTGGGGTATCATTTTCCACTAAATTTAACTTGCTGAATCCAATGAGTATGCCCAGAACGATTGGCGCACACAGGAAGAGATTATGGGTGAATATGGGTACCTGTCTACGCATTTCGAGTGTGTATTTTCAAGAATTCTGGTACCTGACGTGTGGCGTATCATTTTACACCAAATTTTGGGCACTGGATCAATTTGAATAATTCTTCATGCTGCTGGTCCGAGGTTCTTATTTTTTCTGCCGATCCAACGTATATTTTTTTTATGTTAGTAACTAAATTGTATCGGCTTGGGGACCTTCATTTTCATGATATTAGGATTATTAGCCAATCTTAGCATCTACTGCCAGGTAACAAGGAAAAGCCGACATGCCCCATTCGCGGGTTTCGGCCCTCACGACTCAGAGTCTACGTGATTCATCAGCCCCGTCCTAAATCCTTTGTTCCTTTCAACAACCAGCGGCCACCCATGTCAAACCCCCCGAACCCTTCGTCGTGAGCGCGTGTTGAACGTAATTCCTTAACGTCGAATGCCTTAATCCCACGGGTGTACAACCGCTCCTATGAATATTTAGTGAACTGGGATGATGGGGGTTGAGCGCTCAATATCCCATATCACATATGTCAGGAACAGGGGTTTGTTGTCTCAATAATGTCTACGTATTTACACATGAGGCGATCAGGCGAGGTGGACCGGTTCAAGATGGTCGATATTCGAACCAATCTCAAAGGAAATTCCGTTGAAGTCAGAGATTACCTGAAAAGCTTCGGTTTTCATAATGTAAACCGAGAAAAACATTTACCGAATCTATCACACTTCATAATGACCACTGCTCTACACAGGGATATCACCACAAACGTGCCGAAAGTTGAAAAACTTTGTTTTTCAATTCAACTCTACTTAAGGCGCTCCTTGCGGAAAAGTTTACAACAACCACCTCATCTTATGTTTATAACAAGTTTTTGTTCTAAGAAGTAAGGCAAATGCCATCTATCCCCTTTGGTGAGATTTTTAATTTAAAGTTAAAGCCGCAGGCTCTGAATTGAATCGTAATTCCTGTTGACCTCATAACTTCTCGTTGGTCCTAATTGAAATGAGCAGCCTTTTCATCACCCCGAATGAGGTCTCGGTAATTTCGTTGGGTCGTCTTTAGAGAAAAGAGCTACAAGGGTTTCGCTTTCTAAATGTTCCTGGGAAATTCAACTTTATCACCGACAGGAAAAGGTCAAAACGTCAATCATCCTGTCAATTCTTTATACCTAATTTATATAATCCAATCCCCTCTCAAAATTAGCATTTTAACGATGGACGATACAGTGAAGTTTCTTGCTTCTTAGAATCATTATGAAATGTTGTAACGGGGCGGCAGATTCCAAGCGCCCCGTCAAGAAACTTCGGCGGCGGGGGACGGATCGACCCCTCTCCCCTCCAAGCGCCTGACCCCAGCTGGGCAGAAGGCGTGTCCTCATTGGATTGGTTAGGCGATGGGCGGCGCGAGACACCCAGGGAGGAGTAGGAGGGGAAGGCGACTTGACGAGCGGACTGGGAGAAGGAACATCAGCCAGTCGTGTACGAACTCAAGTGAAGGGAAGTTGGGATCTCCGAAACGAGGTTGGCCCCCCCTGCTCGCCATAATCTCGAGAGGACGAGGCGAGGCAGGGGCGGGGCGGAACAACCTGTTTCGGGGCGGAACAACCTGTTCCGGGGCGGAACAACCTGTTTCGGGGCGGAACATCGAAGCGGAACAACCGACGCGTAGCAAATCAACCCCTTGTGAAGCCGGTGTTGTGAAAGTGACCTGAGGGAACAAGTGTATCGTGGTTCCTTCAGGGTGAGAACTCGGGAATTGGGAGATCAGCCAATTCCTCTCCCGTAACAGTGGGCCCCTATTACGAACTGAAAATCCCCCGTCGGACCCGAGTGTTGATCCGTTCGCGCCCGACCGACGGCCAATAGTCTGGGTTCTCCACGCACCGCCAGTCGTCGGACCTCCGTCGGAAAGAGCCTCGCCTCCTCCGGCCTGGACGGCGTTCCCCTGACCGAAGCCGAGCAGCGAAGAGAACGTCACCCTGTTGTCTCCACCCTAAGAAGTCGGTACACGTAAGTGGTGAAACATCTCTGTCTCGTACCCTCGCAACGCGAAAGTCGAACTCACTAAATCTGGCCCAAGCCCTGACGTTTAGTCACCAGAAAGCTGATCATAGAGTTGTAGATTGTGACCGTATTATTTAGCATGTCGTCTGTCGTGCGTTAGGAAAAGAGAAAGGAATTAGGGGAGGACGCTAACAAATCACTTTCATTTTACCGTTATTCAAATCAAACATTCCTGAGCCTTCAGCTATCCCGTAAATTCATTGGCCCTCAGCCCTTCACTTTTGCCTACTCAATAATTAGATTACGTAATAGTCAGTATCCTTCTCGGCCGAGACATTCCATATTTCATATTTCTGTCAATTGCGTTATTATAAGCCAATATTGAACCCTTGTCTTTCAATCACGAAACCCCATTCCTCAGAGCTTGGTAAATTCAGGTGTACTTGGCGTCCATGACCGACCATCTCCGACATTCCGGACGGTAAGTGAAAGTCTTTAGTCTCCCACTAATTTATTCGCCTAGGTCTATTTCTGGATCCCTAGCCCGTTAGGTGAAAACGGCGGGTTACATCTTTTGGTGGCAAGCGGTGGGATATTTCAGAAATCTCGATTTCTGTCGTATCCACAACAAGTGATCTTGACCAGGGAATATTGGTGAGAAAAAGCTCTGAAGGAATTGGGTCGCGTTCTATAATCTTGAAATTCAAATTGTGCTAGTTGTAGATTCCGAAATTTAAAATTGTAAGAAACAAACAAATCGGCCCGAGTGTGAGGAAGCGAGTGAGGAGTCAATTGACTTCAAATCCGTGTCTAGGATTTTTCTTTCTTTCCACAAATCGAAATTTAGATACTGGCTCATTTATTTAGTAGCATCACTCTCACTGTAGCCCTCTGTTCCGAGACTGTTCCGGGACTGTTCCGGGGCTTGTTCCGAGGCCCTCTGTTCCGAGACTGTTCCGGGTCTGTTCCGGGACTGTTCCGAGGCTTGTTCCGAGGCCCTCTGTTCCGAGACTTGTCCCGAGGCCCTCTGTTCCGGGACTGTTCCGAGACTTGTCCCGAGGCCCTCTGTTCCGAGACTGTTCCGAGGCCCTCTGTTCCGAGACTGTTCCGGGACTGTTCCGGGGCTTGTTCCGAGACTTCTGTTCTGGGTCTGTTCCGGGTCTGTTCCGGGACTGTTCCGGGACCTGTCCCGAGGCCCTCTGTTCCGGGACTGTTCCGAAACTTGTCCCGAGGCCTTCTGTTCCGAGACTGTTCCGAGGCCCTCTGTTCCGGGACTGTTCCGGGAGCCTTCAGCTCCAATTGACATCCCGATTCCAGACCCGTCATAGCTCTTACCAACTGGGAAGTCCTTTCTCGATTCGTGGGGAAATTATCGGTCCTTGGTGCGCAAGAAAGTGATCTATCGGTTCTATAATTTTTTCTTTATTTATTATTTTTTTTATTTAACAAGTGAATTCGCGACCATGCACCAAAACAGCAGCCCATCAGACGAGGGCGAAGCCATGATGAACCCCAATCTGGAAATAAAATGCACAACACAAGTACTTACCTTGTTTTACTAATGACCGTACCCCATGAGTCGTGACAGGACTCCCTGGGTCTCCCCCCCCCCCCCCCCTTTTTTTTTTTTTTTTTTTTTTTCTTTTTCCCTTTGTAATGGCAGCAAAATCTGGGGTTCTTTGTTCAGTTTCTGGCTTTGTGAAAGAGGTTGTCTGCATGACGAATGAGCCGTCGATTGTGTGAGTTTGAGTATGAGAGGAGACTAAAGAAAGGGCCGGTTTGTATGTTTCACATCATAGTAGGGAAGTAGAAGATAAGACCAGCGGAAGACACATCTCGCCCATCGCACCACCTGGGAACACCAGCGCCATCATGCTCTCGACGGGTGGGGACGTCCTGTGCCCGTCTGCACCAAGCAACGACACCCGCCGACAACGTACCGCTGCGAGAGAAAATGCCGGAACCTGCGGCCCAGGGACCCCGCCTACCCGAAGCCCTGCTCCATCGCCGAACACGAGAAGGACCGCCCACCAACCTGTGCCGCTTGTAGACGATGGCGGTACAAACAAGCATGGATAGCAGCCAAACGACCTGACGCAATGCCCATCGCACCAGTCACCCCCACCGGAAGGAAAATTGCCGAGGTAGACCTCGGCCTCCAAAGATCGGAGGAGTGTAACGGGGCGGCAGATTCCAAGCGCCCCGTCAAGAAACTTCGGCGGCGGGGGACGGATCGACCCCTCTCCCCTCCAAGCGCCTGACCCCAGCTGGGCGGAAGGCGTGTCCTCATTGGATTGGTTAGGCGATGGGCGGCGCGAGACACCCAGGGAGGAGTAGGAGGGGAAGGCGACTTGACGAGCGGACTGGGAGAAGGAACATCAGCCAGTCGTGTACGAACTCAAGTGAAGGGAAGTTGGGATCTCCGAAACGAGGTTGGCCCCCCCTGCTCGCCATAATCTCGAGAGGACGAGGCGAGGCAGGGGCGGGGCGGAACAACCTGTTTCGGGGCGGAACAACCTGTTCCGGGGCGGAACAACCTGTTTCGGGGCGGAACATCGAAGCGGAACAACCGACGCGTAGCAAATCAACCCCTTGTGAAGCCGGTGTTGTGAAAGTGACCTGAGGGAACAAGTGTATCGTGGTTCCTTCAGGGTGAGAACTCGGGAATTGGGAGATCAGCCAATTCCTCTCCCGTAACAGTGGGCCCCTATTACGAACTGAAAATCCCCCGTCGGACCCGAGTGTTGATCCGTTCGCGCCCGACCGACGGCCAATAGTCTGGGTTCTCCACGCACCGCCAGTCGTCGGACCTCCGTCGGAAAGAGCCTCGCCTCCTCCGGCCTGGACGGCGTTCCCCTGACCGAAGCCGAGCAGCGAAGAGAACGTCACCCTGTTGTCTCCACCCTAAGAAGTCGGTACACGTAAGTGGTGAAACATCTCTGTCTCGTACCCTCGCAACGCGAAAGTCGAACTCACTAAATCTGGCCCAAGCCCTGACGTTTAGTCACCAGAAAGCTGATCATAGAGTTGTAGATTGTGACCGTATTATTTAGCATGTCGTCTGTCGTGCGTTAGGAAAAGAGAAAGGAATTAGGGGAGGACGCTAACAAATCACTTTCATTTTACCGTTATTCAAATCAAACATTCCTGAGCCTTCAGCTATCCCGTAAATTCATTGGCCCTCAGCCCTTCACTTTTGCCTACTCAATAATTAGATTACGTAATAGTCAGTATCCTTCTCGGCCGAGACATTCCATATTTCATATTTCTGTCAATTGCGTTATTATAAGCCAATATTGAACCCTTGTCTTTCAATCACGAAACCCCATTCCTCAGAGCTTGGTAAATTCAGGTGTACTTGGCGTCCATGACCGACCATCTCCGACATTCCGGACGGTAAGTGAAAGTCTTTAGTCTCCCACTAATTTATTCGCCTAGGTCTATTTCTGGATCCCTAGCCCGTTAGGTGAAAACGGCGGGTTACAATGTCACAACGTATAACGACCGGTAAGATTTTAAACGAATTGATATAAAAGATGTAAGAGAGTATGAGATCCAACTAATTCTAAAGAGGGAAGGCGGCGACCATTCCTTCCAGTAATTCGTAAATATTCTATCGAATATTAGGTATTGACTGACTGATTCCAATTTATCAGCTGTATAAAGGGAATGGGCTTCCGAAAACGTTCTACTCTTGATATCCTATTGAATATTTCATCCAGAAATGAATAAAGCATCGACCAACCGAAAATAAACTCTTTTCCTTGCAAAAATTAGGGGCTTTTACCCAGAATAATGTGAGAGGAAGCAAGAGTTGAAATGAAACGTCATCCCAAGGAGGAAATATGTTAGGAGTAGAAGACAGTTTTCCTTAATTCAACATTCTGACATGAACATTTTGTATTTAACTGTCAGTTTCAAGACCGTCGTTTTATACGGGGGCAGAGTATTTTTTTCCTTGGCTAGGGTGATTGTTTCGTTGTTCTCTTTGAATGACGCTATTCAAAATACGGAGAAAAAGAATCTTATGAGTCTGGAGAAGTCAGGATATTGGGAAATGGCGTTTAATTTTCTCCCTCAAAGTTGATTAACTATTCCCCTCGAAGTATTCCAATGATATGGAAAAATCGCAGAACCTCAACGACTTTCTCGATACTTCATTAATTAAAGCGAATTTTCTCCTGGTATCCAATTTTAACTCCGCTAGATGAAAGTCTTAGAATCTCATAACTCGATGCAACAAACTATTAAGTATTTTCAAGCTTGCACAACCGATCGTTTCGCTCACTGGTCAAGATATTAGATTAAGGGTTGGATTTTCAAGGAAATTCCCTTCTTGAAAAAAAAGCCCTTCGAAAAAGAGAATTCAGCTAGTGAACGACGTTAAGTACACCAATCTGCATCGATTCTCCTACAGAGCTCGGTAAAACGCTCTCAGTGGGTTTGAATGCCACTCATTCTCATCGGATTCCCCTAATTAAACCTGAGGTCAGCAGAAGATCAGCGGTTTATCTAGTGCTTTACCAAACCTTCTCTCACCGTTGTGTTAAAACCATCGAGCCTCGCGACAGAGGTTTCTCTTTGTTCCTGAAATCCGTTCCCTGAATGCACCTCGCAGCTTTTCGAACACCAATTTACACCCGGTTGAACGGCTGTAAAACGATTTCACTCTCTCAGGGTTTTTCGAATGAATAGATAAAACGGGGTTTTCGCATCGTGTGAATTTCTGTGAAAGGTCGCGGCGCCATTTGAAGCTTTTGGCGAATTGGCGCCACCAAGAGTAGAAACTAAAAGCGGCTCACAACCAATAGGTTCATTTCGTGCTCAACTCGAGTCAGCAATTAGTTTGTTTTTAGCCCTCTTCATTGCACAGTGAGGCAAAACACGTATTTCTATTGGTCGGTCAACAACAGAGTTATAAATGACATGCTAAAATAACTGTTTAAAAAAATATAGAATTAGATAAAATATGCAGATAGAGGGATAAAGATAAGGTAGAACCCATTTGAAAAAAAATAACTTGAAAAACGTGTGATAAATATCGAAACTATTCAGAACTTCTTCATTGTCTACAAAAACGCCGCAAATTCATTCACAGGGGTTGGTTATTTCACGGACCAGGCGCATGGAGAATCATTTCTTCAACATGGGGAAAATTGGGGAAACAGTGGGTGTGGTGGGTCCCGGACCCATTCCAATCGATTAAGATTCCAAATTTTAGTGGAAAATGATACCCCACACGCCTAGCTGCCAGAAATCTCGAAAACACACATTCGAAATGATTAGATAGGCACCCATTTTGACCCAAACTTCTTCAGGTGGGTGCCAATCGTTCTGGGTTTCATTTCATTGGATTCAGCGTCCAAAATTTAGTTGAAAATGATAACGTACACCCCCAGATCACCGGAAAACCACTTTTTTCTAACCCATTTTGACGCCTATCTCCCCAAATTTGGTCCGATCGGCTGAAAAGTATCGAGGACCAACTAGAGGCGGAAACGGGTCCTTAACCTAATTTGTTCGTTAACCTAATTTGTTCGTCCGCCGTCGACGCCGGTTTCGGTAGTAGAAAATTTTGGGACGATTTTTGGGACTTTTTGGAAACTAGATTTTGGACCTCCACTCTTAACTTCCTATTCTTGCTCCAAGGCATAAGAAACCATTGAGGAATAATTCGAAGCGTTTTCCTTCCAGACATCTTGACAAACTGTCAAATTTCGGGGCGAACCGGAGAGATCGACCTCTAGCATGAAAACAGGTTGATCATTCAAGGAAAAATAAAACGACTCGTACCACAGTCGCTGAGTGTGTATTTTACCTAGTTCAAGCCTTGCATTTGCGTCATAATGGGAATTTCATCCCTCCCTCGGTCGTCGTGACAGAGATGAAAATTAGTTCGATATAACTAAAGCTTACATCTGTATAATATCAGATCTCGCGCTGGTTTTTTTCGAGCAGAATTTTTGAATGATTGAATAGCCTAATTTCTCTTGAAAGCTCGCTAAAAACTTTAGGTTTCCAGACTTAGCGAAACCACCGACCTTTTCGCATATATCTCGCCTGGCACTTTATTCTGGAGTTACAGTTCGTTGTATCATTATTTATTCACCGGATAAAGGCCGGTCTCCGGGGAATTATTCCAAAGTTGTTCACTGCGAGCCGGAATTACGCTATAAATGGCTTGCAACGGCCGCCTCCTGAATCTTGGGGTTCTCGGCCCGAGGTTTATGTCAGGGTGGAAGGTTGCGTACCGTACTCTACACATAACCGCCTCGATCCTATTAGGGCTGAGGATACTTGTACTGGAGTGCCTCTGCCAGGGAGGAGACTCCGAACAGTCGTGTCAGCTGATTCTGAAGAGGATCCTCCTTCAACTTCAAAGTCCCTCAAGTTATTTATCGTTGGGGGTGAGATTGGTAGGTGGGGAGGGGGGGATGTTTACGCGTTCACAAGGGGTCAACCCCTCGTTTAATGCTCGGACACCCACAACGTCTGCTTTGGGCCGTTTATACGCCCTCTTTCGGGTATAAATCTGCGGGATATACGGGCAGGTCGGCTCTCTCGATTCCGACCCCTTTTCTCAGTTTATCAGCGGTTGCAGCCTTTCGAGGTCAGCGAATAAATTTATAAAAGGGACTTAAATTGACTCGTGGATTGGCTCTTTAGCTCACCACCTGATTTGAATTTGATCTTACTTAATCACCTCTGTACATGGATATCAATATTATACAACGTCGTGCATGATCATGTATCTGATTTCTATAGAGGCTTATTTGTATCGATAAGGGCTGCTATTCATCAAATCAAAGATGTTTCGGTCTGCCCGTCAAGCCTTATTGACTCCTAAGTGGCTCGACGAGTTCAAACAAACAAAGAAAATGTAGGCAATATTACCTAAAATTGGAAAACGCAGTTAAAACTTTTTGCGAAAGCAATTTATCTTTTGTGGTGAATGAATCCATAAAGAATAGTGTAGTAGATTGCTCTTTTACGAGCTGAATTCTCGCCATCCAGTCAAGCTACAAAAATAGCCGCTGGTTTACGTTATATTGGGATTAAAATCCCACGTGTTATCGAGGAAAGTAATGGAGTTTCTGACCTAAACAATGAAGAAAGCATCCAAATAGAACATTTTAGTCACGTAAAGTATGGGAGTAAAGACAGGCGGTTCTCATGTAAACTATCCAGTTTTTTTCACACTCCACATGTCCTTCTCGGAATGATATGTCTGGTCTGCATCTGCCTTATGATTCTTGTATCATAGTGTCAACATTTATGATATCAACTGGATGAAGAGATCGTACTAGACTGCCGTCAATATCCTCAGAATAAAAGTAGAGTGAAAAAAAAAAACTGCCAATTCTTACAAAGGGGTTGGTTATTCCTCGGACCAGGTGCATGGAGACTCATTTCATAAACATGAGGAAAATGGGGGAAACAGTGGGTGTGGCGGGTCCCGGACCCATTCCAATCGATTCAGGGTCCGAAATTTAGTGGAAAACGATACCCTACCAGGTACCAGAAATATCGAAAACACACATTCGGAATGGGTAGGTAGGTACCCATTTTAACACATAACCTCATCCAGGGGGCGCCAATCATTCTGGGATTCGTTTCATTGGATTCAGTGTACACAATTTAGTGGAAAATAATACCCCATGCGCCTAAATCGCCGAAAATCTTGATCTTTCTGAAAACACATTTTTACCCCCACCCCTCAAATTCGGTCCGATCGGGCTCAAAAGTTTTAAGGACCAACTATAGCCAAGAACAGACCTCTGACCCAAATTTCAGATTTTTATAAATTTTTCTTTTACCAAAGGCGGACGGACATTTGCTAACATTGATCTAGGCACCTTGAAACGCCCAGAAAAAAAAAACTTTGGGCCGAATCGGAGAGGTTTACATTCTGAATAAAAACATGTTGATTATTCAAAAAAAAAAAAAAATAGTGGGTGTACCATGCATTAGTCTTACAAGTGGATATCAGAATTCTGTTTCGCTTCGCATGTAAGATAATAAAATGTCAACGCCTGCAGAAGACCCGACTCACGAACTAGTTCAATCACCTCAAACCATTGTCTCCGCCCCTCTCACGAAAATCCTTCATTTCGCCAGGAGTTTAACTCCAAGCACTCAAATTGACTAAAATTCGTTCAAAGCGACAGAATTGTGCCGGGCGATTCGTGGTGGTGGAAAGCGGGAGTCGAGGCAAATTGAAAGTAAACAAGATTAGCTATAACCGAGTCAACATTAACACAAAACCGTTCTCTCCGATTAAATAAATGAGATAGGTTTTCTGTTCCATTGAGAATTTTCCGCTTTTCGTCGCGAAAACTGGATGAAGCGAGCTTCAAATCGACTTTTTATTCAACCCTGAACACGTTCTCCCATAGCTTAGTCGCTTTTCATTCCACACGACCTCATGAATAGCGAATAAAGTCCAACCCTATAAAGAAATCTGAGTACTCATCGATGGCACATAATGGACAATCCTCGATAGAGCGACTTCAATAAGATCGTAAGAAGTAATAAAACCCACTCATTTCAAAGGGCTTTCCCTTCGTAAACTCGTTCTTCAGCTTTTTTTTTTTTTTTTTTTTTTTTTTTAAATACGTGTTATTGGGAGATCTATGTTCTTTCCCACTTCGTTTTTCTAACACTCACGTCCGTTGCAAAAGCGTCCGAAATGATCAATGGAGATGGTGAGACTGGTAGATTTCATCCGTCTGATTAAAAACTTCTTCTCAAATTCAAAGGGGAAAAAAAACTCAGAAAAAAACCAGGGAACCGATTGCCAATCGTTAGATACATTACTTGGATTGGTGACCTTACTCTGAAATTAAACGTTTCTATCAACCCCCATAATTGACATTGATTTTTACAATCCACAGGCAACTTTATTTCGTCGTGGGCGTTAATGTATATGTTTAACAGAAGTTCGACAGTATCACATTGGTCAATATTAATCTAAATCGTGTGAAATTCCTTGAAATAAATTATTCAACCAACAAACATTCTTATTCAACACATTCCTTTAGCCAAAAATATTTCCAGCCGTAAGATGTGTTACACTGTGTTCACCTACAATTTTTCCATACGCCTTGATTTAAAAGGGGATTTCTATTTGTGTGCCATAGCCCTTCTCCAAGGAAAACGCTGCAAATCCTTTCACAAGGGGTGGGCTATTCCTTGGACCAGGAGCATGGAGACTCATTTCAATCGATTCAGCGTCCAAAAAATAGTGAAAAACGATACCTCACACGCTTATGGTCGTCGAAAATGTCGAACTAGGGGAAATGGGGGTGTTGCGGGTCCCGGACCCATTCCAATCGATTCAGGGTCCTAAATTTAGTGGAAAATGATACCCCACACGCCTAGGTACCAGAAATCTTGAAAAAAAAAAAAAAAAAAAACAGTTTGGAAATGGGTAGATAGGTACCCATTTAGACCCATAACCTCACCCAGAGGTTCCCCCATCATCGTTCCAGGACCCATTTCATTGGATTCAGCGTCCAACATTTAGTGGACAACAATACGCCACATGCCCAAACTTCCATAAATCTCGAAAAATCATTTTTCGAAATACAAATTTTGACTCCTACCCCTCAAATTTGGTCCGATCGGGCTGAAAAGTTTCGTGTACCAACTAGAGCCGGAAACGGGCCCCTGACCAAAATGTTTTTCGAAAATTTTCCACTACCAAAATTGGCGTGGACGGCGGACGGACATTTGCTAATTCTCATCAAAACACCTTGAAACGCCCAGAAAAAAATTTTGGGCCGAATCGGAGAGATTGACATTTTGCACGAAAACAATGGTTGATTATTCGAGGAATAACCAACCAAAACCGGGTAATATCGGTTATTCTTTTGATACTCGATTAGGTATCCAGATTAACGGGGAAAAGTGAATTAGAACTTTCCAAAATTAATTCTACTCGCTTCTGTGCCATCACTTCATTCGATTAATGTATCCGTGATCGGTGTCCTCCATGAAGGTAATGAGTGAATTGTCAAGGGTATGAACGATTCGAATAGCAGCTTGAAAATGATAGCCTACATCGAGGAAAATTAAATATTGAACAGTAATGGTGATGGCATTTATAAGACTCATTTCGTTCGCGATGAGTTACTTTGTGATAAAGTAACATTTCAAAGTAAAAATGTTTCAAGTTGGTACTTTTTGAATACTAAACGAGAAAAAATATGTTTTAAGATGAACGTTTACGGTACAATAAATGTTATTTGACGTCAACTTCTTAATAATTCAGGTCAACATTTTTGTGATGCCAGCATCTAATGCCACCCCCCTGAAACGACTTGTTATTTCCAACCGTTCCAGGTTCTTTGCGATAAATTTTGTTCGTATAACTAGGAAACTGTTGCAAATAGGACCCTAGGGGAAATCGTTCCAATTTACGTCTGAGTCGTTTTACTGGTTGAAGAAATTACGTGGTTATCAAAATCGAAAGAGGGCTCTATTCAATAACAACTTCCTAAAATTGGTACAAAGTCTCTCTCAGGATATTGAATGTTATGTAAATTAACGAGCTTCACATCAGGCTGACTGAAGCAATCATTGGTTTTCCAAGCTACAAAACCATTGACCACCCATTGCTGGTGTGATTGCCTCTTTTCAGCGTGCTTTGAATGTTGAGATGTTGGAAGGAGAGATGAATTTCCGCCCTGAATATCGGAATGATAATTACGATAGCTGAGTTCGTTCAAGCTCAAACCCAGAGAAGTCTTCTAATGAACCGGCCAGGGTTTGTGAATTCGCAATTCCTCACTTAACCGCGCGAATTCCCTCTTTGCCGGGATCCTCTTCATTTTTGCACTCCACTCAAAAAGGCTTTTGTGTACATTACTAATGAACGGGCTTATCCTTCGGCTAATGAAGAACTCTTAAATCATAATTCCGAAGTAGAAATCGCAGTGAAAAAACCATGAATCTATTTGCCAAACCATTGTTTTGGCGCAAAGGGTTTGGTGAAAAAACCTTATGTAAAGGAATTCAGCAAATTCAGCGTCCATAACATAGTGGAAAAAAAAAAAAATTTCAAGTTCATCAAGTTGATTTTCTTGATGAAGTTGTCCGGTATCTCTAAAGATTCTAGACAAAAGCTATATACCGGAGCGGTCACGGTCGCCAATATTTGGAAGCATTCCAGCAACATAGATACGTGGTAGTGTGCCAACCTTGAGTTGCTCCATAGCTAATTTCAATCAAAACTGATTTATGATCGGTTGGCCAAATCCCATGTAGAACTCTAACACTATCGCCAGGACTTGATCGTGATTTGCGATAATCGAGTCGTCTTTCAGGACAGCTGAAGGCCACAGTATCGCCACCAACGCATCTATAGAAACCCCTTTGTACCGCGATCAAACTGGGTTTCAGCGTCGTCCCATTACCCGCTGTCAGTGGAATGATATAGGGAAAGACGTGGGAGATGGGACACGATATTATTCTCGCGTTGATTTGGGGTAGTTTACAGTTCATTACACGGCTCGACTCCAACAGACGAAGACAATACCGTATGTTTCTCTCCATAATATCATAAACTGCCGTCACTTCGCTCTTGTACCACTCAATCCTCTAATCACCGCTGATACATGAATCCTGGGACCGCTAATCTACGTACTTCATAGAGATGGTCGATCGTCGTCCTTAGTCGACTGCATGATTGCATTTCGCAACGGAATTGCGAATATGAGCAGCACTATCCAGCACAAAGCCTTTTCGAAATAAAATGAGCTCTATCAATCGTACCACGAATCAGAAATGATTTTAGTCGATCGAAGAATGGAAGTTACAAAGGAAGAAGGAAAGAAGACAGGGAACAGCAAATTACTGCTAATTCTAAATTTGGGGTGATTTTCGAAAAGTGGATTTTCGAGATTTTGGCGGTCATGGCGTGTGGGGTATCATTTTCGACTAAATTTTGAACGCTTGATTCAATGAGACGGGTCCCGGGATGATTAGCGCCCACCGGAAGAGGTTATGGGTCAAAATGGGTACCTACTTATCTGTTTTGAGTGGGTTTTCGTGATTTCTGGTACCTGGGCGTGTGAGGTATCATTTTCCACTAAATTTTCGACGCTGAATCGATTGGAATAAGTCCGGGACCCGCCACACCCACACCCACTGCTTCCCTCAATTTCCCCATGTTGACTAAACTGAACTAAATGATTTTTTTATTTATTTTTTTTTCTAAAGGCTTGGAATATAAGATTAATAATTATAAGATTAATAATAATAAGATTAATTGTCCTCGGAAAAGACGACCCTAAATTCCTTGAATTACTTTCCAAAAGTAAATGGTTTATTATTTTATTGTTTAACCACCACTTAGGGATGAAGAATAAATCCATTGAATGGATTGCAGATTACACCAGGACCGAAGAACAATTAATGAAGATGCTTTTCTCTCGCGTGGAAAGGATTGTACGAGGATTCTCGTATATTGAAGAGACTGTTATCGACCTGAATCTGCAGTTACGGACGAAGGAAAGGAATTTCTCTCGCAATAGTCTAGTACACTGTCATTTCATGATGTTTCATGGCAAACGCGCTAATAATCTGAAGAAAGATGACGTTGTGAGGGAGAGATCTGCAGAGATCGAGAATTGGCAGAAATGTCGGGGAATGACGTAGCCACTATGTAGGGCGTCGGGGAAAAAGAGGTAGGAGGGTATGTAATGATGAATGAACCTATTTCTCAACGACAACGGTCCCACACAAGTCACAGATTTATGGCCATTTACCTTCATCTCGGTCAAGGAATTTTTATCCATTTTCTGGCAGCACAAAAGGGTGAGCCAAGTAAAACTCCTGATGGAAAACTTTATTTTGGGCGTCCCACGAGGAATGAAATGGATCTTATTATCAGTTGTCGATGGGTAGGCGGCTGAGTAAGGAAGTGTGTGGGAAACGACTGCTTGAGATTTATTCCCACATAGTGGTGTAAGCGTATTTATAAGCGGCAGATTTTTCAGAGAATATTCTTCTTGGTAAAACATAAAAAATGCTGCAAATTATTCCACAATGGTTTATTATTCCTTAAAGCAAGAGTAGGCGGATAAACAATAAAACATAAATGTGTCCTGGACTAATTTCAATCGACTCAGTGTCCAATATTTAGTGGAATATGACACCCCACACGCCTAGGTATCAGAAAATCTGGAAAACCCACTCTCGAAACAGGTAGGTAGGTACCAATCTTGACCCATACCCACCAGCGACAGGCACCAATCGGTCCGGAACCCGTCTCGATAAATTCAGCGTCCAAAATTCAGAAGAACACGATACCCCACATGCCTCTCACAATTCCCTGAAAATCGAGTTTTATAAACACACTGCCTCCCATACTACCCCCAAATTTCAGATTTTTAGACAATTGAACACTACCAAAAATAGCGCGGGCGACGTACAGCGGACGGACATTCAACCTGTTTTTATGCAAAAAGTCAACCTCTCCGATTCGGCCCAAACATTTTTTCTGGACGTTTCAAGCTGCCTAGATCAAAAAAGTCAAATGTCCGTCCGCCATCCGCGCTGTTTTTGGTAGTGGAAATTTTTCTAAAAATCTGAAATTTGAAATTTGGGTCAGGGGTCCGTTTCCGGCTCTAGTTGGTCCTCGAAACTTTTCAGCCCGATCGGACCAAATTTGGGCAGGGTGAGGGTCAAAATGTGTATTTCGAAAAATGGGTTTTCGACATTTTTGGCGATCTGGGAGTGTGGGGTATAATTTTCCACTAAATTTTGGACGCTGAATTCAATGAAATGGGTCCCGGGACGATTACACCCACCGGGACAAGTTATGGTTCAAAATGGATATGTATTTATCCACTTCGAATATGTGTTTTTGAGATTTCTGGTACCTAGGAGTGTGGGGTATCATTTTCCACTAAATTCTGGACGCTGAATCGATTGGAATAAGTCCGGGACCCGCCACACCCACTGCTTCCCTCATTTTCCTTGTGTTGAAGAAATGAGTCTCTATGCGTCTGGTCCGAGGAATAACCAAACCCTGTGTAGGAATTTGCATCGTTTTTTGTTTCCATCATGGCACTTATATTGTCTAATTTTCGGGCCAGGGAGGTTGACCATTGGCATGATTATTCCTTGTTTATTATCCATGCTTTAGGAACATGAAAATGAACTGCTTGGTTATGGGATTTCAATAAGTGCGAGAAAGATGCCTACTACCCTGAACATTGTATGGTCGACCGTAACTATGCGAATAAGCGCAATGAAACGATCAGCCGCAAATAAAGTTATTCGCTCGATAGAATTATGAACTAAGCGAGAAAGTAACTTATTAGGGAACCCATGTTCGATGAAGCCGTTTCTCATATTTTAGCCACACCCTCAATTCACCGTTCTCCGGGATTTTGAACCTACGGGGTGATACCCTAATTAATTTACCTTCAGAAGGGGTGAGTTGCCTTGAATACATCGTTTTTCTGCTTAGTTACTCCCAACTGGCCGAGGATAAAATCCTTCAACCCGTCCATGAGGAGGTGACTGAGTAATCAGTACTCTCGCTGTTGAAAATGTATTGGGGGAGGGGGGGGGGTGTGCTAGAGGCGAATACGTAATGATCATAATGACCCAGCCATTCGACTTCCCGTTTCTGCCGAATTTTTTATACTTTATTTCTCTTTAATTCTACTTTTGAATGACTGTTTAACTACGAACTGAATATTTTAGAGATCAAAGGCTTTCAACTACGTCACTTTTAGTAGCTAATACTTTCTCATTTCGCTGGCTTCGAGCCAACACAACCACCAGCCTGCGATTCCATCGTATCATTAGCTCAGTAAAAAATGCAAATGACGACTTTTCTGTTTTTCCATATTACTCAGTCGGGCATTTTTCTGATTATTATCATAAAAACTCAACTTGCCCTCGAGAGACTTCGTGAACAAGTTGTGTTCTGCTCTCAAGCTCAATTCAAATGGGCGCAGTATCAAAGGTTTTGCCCCACAATGGCGGCTAAGACACCTCAGGGAAGTCTATGTAGCGTCGTAATGTTCGGTTATCTCAGAAACTTATCCCGCACATAATATTACTAATCGATCACTACCAAATGATTCTTCTATTTCACTGAGGGTAAGAAGAGACATAGTGCAGTAAACCCCGTCCTTTCAGCCTCATCTTCACACTCAACACAACTTAAATGTTTGTATATTGATTGTACGCGGCCGCCTCTTGAGAATCCCCTCCAAATCACGGGACTATTACTCTTGATATCATGGATATTAGATAACCGGGTGGCCTTGAGCCACATAATGACACTGTGCGCGTTGCTGCGGTTAGCTTAGTCTCATTCGAGGTTGGTAGCTACACATCACTGCAGAAATATGGAAGCTCAGCCGTGTGAGCAGGCTAAAGGTAGCTACTTTTGTCTTCTCATGTACAATGTGTGCGTCCAAATGTACAGGAGGCCGTATGTGGGAGATAATTATTCCTAGAATATTCAGCCTAAGTATGTTTTCACGCCAGAGACCCTCTCAGATAAGCGCCGATTTGACTGTATACATTTCATAATTATTTGATCAAGAACGCTGTTAATTATTCCACAAAGGATAATTATTCCATGGAGCAAAGTGTAGGGGAAACAGTGAGTGTAAAGTGTTCCGAGCTCATTCCAATCGATTCAGCGTCCAAAATTTAGTGGAAAATGATACCTCACACGCCTAGGTACCCGGAAATCCCGAAATCATCGAAATATATGAATATGATACCACAAATGCTTAATTCCCAAAAAGTCCCAAAAATTGAGTTTCAAAAGACACACTTTTACTCATACCCTCCCCAAATTTAGTCCAATTGGGCGAAAAAGTTTCAAGGACCAACTAGAGCCTAGACCAAAGAGGTTCCAGACCAAAATTTCAGATCGTTAGAAAAATTGTCTACAACGAAAATAGGCGCTGACGGGGAACCTCATTCCGGCTGTGGTTGGCCCTGAAAACTTGTCAGCCCAATTGGTCCGAATTCGGGGAGAGTATAGGTGAGAACGTGATTTTTGAAACTCGATTTTTGGAACTTTTAGGGAACTGGGCATGTCGGGTACCATTACTAAATTTCGGATGCTGTCCTTATGAAACGGGCCCCTGACCGATTCGTGGCCATTTTATGTCCAATCTGGGTCATACCTTCTAATTTTGAAAGCGGGGTTTCATGATTTTTGGGTACCTAGGCGTGTGGGGTATCATTTTCCACCAAATTTCGGAGGCTGAATCGATGGAATGAGCCCGAAAAGCTCTACACTCACTTTTCCCGCATACTTTTGTTCCATGGATTAATCAATCATCGTGGCACGATATGACGAGTTGTGAATAGGTTCCACGTTTAATACTTGACTAGCAAGATCGCTTGTATTGATTTGAGGGTTGCTACCCAAGAAATTCCCACTTTGCTTATTGCGGAAGTCTTCCAACCACAAAATCCAAGAGAGTAGTCTATTGACCTTGAGTTCCTCCCTTCATTACCTCCTTTCTTCTTACTTCTGGGTCAGTTTGAAGGGTCCACCAAACTAGGGATTGCTCCTGTTTCATCTTCTTATGATGAAGAGATTCGTTAGAAAGTTCAGGAATCGATAGAACATAAGAGATAGCCACTTAAAATCTTATTTTCATAGTAGTAATAGGTAATGTTAAAATGCTGCAAATTCATTTACACGGGTTGGTTATTCCTCGGACCGGGTGCATGGAGACTCATTTCTTCAACATGGAAAAATGGGGAAAACAGTGGGTGTGGCGGGTGCCAAACCCATTCCAACCGATTCAGGGTCCAACATTTACTAGAAAATGATACCCCACACGCCTAGGTACCAGATATCACGAAAACACATATTCAAAATAGGTAGATAAATACCCATTTTGACCCATAACCTCACCCAGAGGACATCAATCGTTCCGGGACCCATTTCTCTGGATTCAGCGTACAAAACTTACTGGAAAAAAATGATACCCCACTCGTCTAAATCGCCGAAAATCTCAAAAATCCATTTTTAAAAAAACACAATTTGACCCCTACCCTGCCCAAATTTGGTCCGATCGTGTTGAACAGTTTCGAGGACCAATTAGAGCCGGAAACGAGTCCCTCACCAAAATTTCAGATATTTAGAAAATTTTCTACTACCAAAAAGTAGTGATTGTACGATGGAAAAGAAGATATCATGGCTTACAAATGTAAGAGTGATCGAAGAGTGGGCATAGCAAACGATTTTGTTTAACCAAAGCCGAAAATTGGTGTACGACAGCAGTAGAGTCTCATTGCAAGCCTTTCTGCGCAAAAGATGATGTAATTAACACCCCCTTAGGAGCAGAGCCAATGGTGATTGCAATAATTTTGTCCTTCCTATGCTCGTCAATAGCCAGGACAGATTTGTGGCAATTATATCCGAGGGGGTCACGATTTTTGCTGAAATTTGGCAGGCTTGGACGACACCATACCTTTTTTGCGAGTGGATCGGGAACCCTTACCATTGTAAGTGCTACCTCCTTTAGGACTCCATCTGATCAGTGGCTTTGGAAGTATGAGGTCCTTAAGTCAAGAATTGTGGAGGATGATAGGTAGTATGATTCCAATATGTCACAATATTCCGGCACATATCCCTATCACATCCACAAAACTGAAATTAAAAGTCAATTGCTACCTTCGGAACATGAGATAAGACTCGTTGTGAGCAGGAATGTATCGTGACCAACACCAAGGTCTAATTCCATGTAGAACCTAATTCAAACTAAACTTGACCCGAGGGCTCCTTCCGGGCCGTCTGATTCTGTTGACCTCGAAACTAATTGACGAAATATAGGACCCAGCGGTTTCGGCGTCACTTGATCAACACCATTCAGGCAGCGATGGGTGATCCAGACCTCGGTAATTTTGAGTTCCAAATACTTCCGAATATGAATCTCGAACTTCAAATTGAACTTTAACCACTTTTGAATTCTGCCCACAGGTTTGGACAACCAGCTTCTGAGCAGATTTTTGAAAACTCACTTCGAAAATACAATACCAACTGACGTATTGAGCCATGAAGTGAAGTTCGCGGTTCCTAAAGGAGAAAACTACACGAGTGAAGTATTCCGAGTTAAAATTAAATGCGTTCTAAGAACGGGGAAGAAAAAATCCTTCTCGATGATCGTCAAAACTGAACTTCAATCGGAAACCGCGAGAGAAACCTTGTCTAGTTTTCCAGTTTTTCGCACGGAAATCAAGGTGAGTACCAACCATATTACCTGCTGCAACTAAAATAATTACACTTTCCTATTAACTGATTTGTGATGGTTAGTATATTAGTATATTATGAGCCTGGAGGAAAAACTAAAAGAAAATAGTAAACTAATCCATCTACAAGTAAAAAACGCTGCAAATTTTTTTACAGGGGTTGTTTATTCCTTGGGCCAGAAGCATGGAGACTAATTCCAATCGATTCAGTGTCCAAAAATGAGTGCATAACGATACCACACACGCCTAAATCGTCATAAATATCGAAAATGGGGGAAACAGTGGGTTTGGCGTGTCCCGGACCCATTCCAATCAATTCAGCGTCCGAAATTTAGTGGAAAATGATACCTCACATGCCTAGGTACCCA
The DNA here is from genome assembly GCA_019603395.1 of Cyrtorhinus lividipennis. Classification (NCBI taxonomy): domain Eukaryota; kingdom Metazoa; phylum Arthropoda; class Insecta; order Hemiptera; family Miridae; genus Cyrtorhinus; species Cyrtorhinus lividipennis. The sequence continues at coordinate 1,155,051 of CM034002.1, read as the reverse complement.
GAAATCCCAAAATCATCGAAATAGGTAAATATAGGTATACCCATTTTTACCAATAGGTCAAAATACCTACCTCTTGCAGTGGGCTCCAATCGTTCCGGGACCCGTCTCATTTAGTTCAAAATATTGTCGAAAACGATTACTACCCCACATGCCTTGATCGCCAAAAATCTCGAAAATCCTTTTTTTTTAACATATATTGACCCCTACCCCTCCCCTCCCTGGTCCGATTGGGCTGAAAAGTTTCGAGGACCAAATAATGCCAAAAACGGGTCTCTGACCCGAATTTGTGATTTTTTCTAACTGATTGTTATTAATGCTTAGTTATTGATGCTTTCAACTTCAATAATTTATTAATAGAATACATTTTCCTACAAATGAATCCAGTGATTTCCATTTTTTCAAGATGTACACCACCATTCTGCCGCTGATGGAAGCTCTTCAAGATGAATTCAGCGACAACAGGGAACCGTTATGGGCTAATATGTACGGATATGAACCCTACAAGATGGTTGCATTCGAGGATCTGACAGTAAATATAGCGTATATGCTGGCTATAGTTGGGTCATTCAAGTTTTGAAAAAACTGGAAACTCATCGAATTGCGACAATTTACTCGATGCTCTTTATTCGTATTCATTTGCAGGAAAAAGGATACGTTGGTGTCAACAGGAGGGATTCTCTAGATTTAAAACATGCGGTTTTAGCGCTCAGGAATCTCGCCAGATTCCACGCCATGGGCAAAGTCCTGCTCAGCCGTGGCCTGATATCGGACGTTGAAGATAAAGGCAAATTTTCATTGGCTTCTACGGATGATATAATGATTAAATGGTGGGATTCTATCATCACAGTACTAGCCAGTGACATGGTGAACGTGTGGGGTACAGAATGGTAAGATCTTACATGGCGTCTGGTCAAATTCGTGTTAACGTTTGGACCACATTTTGTAATGATTTATATTTCAACAGGAAATCACTCGCTGACAAATTGGATAATCAAAAAGGCCAAATTAGCAAGAGGATAGAACATTTAGCAGCCAATAGTGACAAAAAGTTTCACGTGCTTAACCACGGTGACCCATGGATGTGTAATATGATGTTCAAATACGCGGAATTTGAACCTATTCCTATTTCGCACAAGTGAGCAGCCAAATCTCAATGAAATCATTCCCTTTCGAACTCAAATATTTGACATCAACATCTTCTTGTCAACAGGTTCTTGGACTTCCAAATTTGTCACGTCAATTCCTTCATTTTTGACGTTGAGTATTTCATCTACACGAGCGTCCACCATAGTGTTCATCGAGAGCACAAACAACAACTTCTAAAAGCCTATCACGAATCACTGGAAAATAATTTAAAATCGTTTGACTATTCAGGGTACATTCCGACTCTGAACGATGTGGTCGATGAGAGCAAAAGGGTCGAATATTTTCAAATGGGAGTCGTCATAACGTCATCTATAATGACAGCGGACACCACAACTGCGTTTGATATGGAAAAATTAATGACGCATCCCGCGACCGAGGTATTTGATCCGTGCGTGTTTCGATCCGAAAAGGCGAAACTTTCGTTATGTGAAGAATTCAAACGGTTTGAGGCTGCAGGGATAATATAGTTGAGCGCAAAATTAAAAAATAAATACTATTTACAACCTTTTGAAGAATGATTTCAACCCAATGCTCCAAAACGACCCGTCACATTGCACCAAAAATAACTCCCTTGGATCACGAACACGGCATATTTACCGATCAGAACTAAAAAATTTCTACAGCTCAAATCGAAACTGTCCCCCCTCTTTCGCTAGTCGTAATTAATGCTCCGCATTCGTCGTTTCCACTGTTTACAAACGTACAGGCATAATATTAACTTTTTTGGCGCTAACGGCAATTGATGAGTCAAAGCTTCGCGCTCTTTTCCAGCCCAAAAAGAGAATATTGCAATGCAAAGAGAATATGCAAATTGATATTCCGCAACTTACGCAAACAGCGTGTTTATACTAAAGTGGTTTTTCAGGAGGAGAAGCTAGGTCACCAGGATATATGCATGAAAAGTACATTTTGGTTGGTTATTCCTTGAATAATCAACCTATGTAATCATGCCCAAGGTCTCTCAGGTAATGTATAATCAGGCCCAACCTCTCCAATTGACCCTTAAATCGTACATTTCATGATGTCAAGACCAAACACTGCCAATTCTTCCGCACTGGTTGGTTATTCCAGTGTAGGGCGTCCTGGACTCATTTCAATCGATTCAGCGTTCAAAATTTATTGGAAAATAATACCCCACATGCCTAAAAACTTGAAAAATCTCAAAAACTACTTTCGAAATCGCTGAATCCATTATGATGGGTCCTGGACCGATTGGTGCCCTCTGAAGGTGGGTTAAAGTCAAGATGGTACCTATCAAGGTACAGTATCTCGAAAGTGGGATTTTCGATATACATTCGGGTACCTAGGCGTATCCGAAACACATCACACTCACCTATTTTCCCCATACTCCTGCTCCAAAGAGAGACCAACCCTTGTGAAGGAATTTGCAGCGTTTTGGTTGGTTATTCCTTGAATAATGCAAAAAATCAACCTCTCCGATTCGGCTCAAAATTTGTTTCTGGACGTTTCAAGGTGTCTATATCAAAAAAGTCCGTACGCCGTACGCCGTCCGCGCCGTTTTCGGTAGTAGAAAATTTTCTAAAAATCTGAAATTTAGGTCAGGGATCTGTTTCCATCCTACGTCAGTCCTCGAAACTTTTCAGCCCGATCGGACCAAATTTGGGCAGGTAGGGGTCAAATTGTGTTTATTGAAAAATGAATTTTCGATATTTTCGGCGATCTAGGCGAGTGGGGTGTCATTTTCCACAACATTTTGGACGCTGAATCCAATGAAATTGGTCCCAGAACGATTGGCACCCACTGGAAAAAGATATGGGTCAAATTGGGTATCTATTACCCATTTTGAATATTTGTTTTCGGGATTTCTGGTACCTAGGCGTGTGAGGTATAATTTTCCACTAAATTTTAGACGCTGAATCCAATGAAATGGTTCCGGAACGATCGGCGCCCTCTGGATGCGGTTGTGGGTCAAATTGGGTATCTATTACCCATTTTGAATACTTGTTTTCGGGATTTCTGGTACCTAGGTGTGTGGGGTATTATTTTCCACTAAATTTTGGACGCTGAAGCGATTGGAATTGGTCCGGGACCCACCACACCCTACTTTTTCCATTTTCTTCATGTTGAAGGAATGAGTCTCTATTTGCCTGCCGAGGAATAACCAACCAGTGTAAAATAATTTGCAGCGTTTTTTTTTTAAATTAAGGTTTGTCTCTGCGTGATAAACCATATCGCTCACCACCGAATGAAAGTCGCTTGTATGAGATGGGGTTGAGTTGGAAAAACTCAATTTCCCTTTTGCGAGCGGTTTCCAGCCGCTATATAAAGCCGCTAGGATGTATATCGCTTGCCAACTGACCCTTTTGTGATCATTTCTACCACCTTTATGCCTTTTTCTAATGGGAGTATATCGCTAGCCGACACCTAGTTTCGAGTGATAACTGGAATCGTACCCGCCCGTAGATTACGAGCAGAGGTTGGAATCACGGGCAAGCAGGAAAAGTCATACATATCTTTTATACTCGTATTTCTCGTTGATTTCAATGGTCCTCGCGTATATATTTTATATCAACTCACTTCACGTTGCAAGTGGTTGTTGGGATGCGATTCTCCGACGAGGCTGGATAACAAACTCGTATTTACCCACTTGAAGAGAAAAAAGTTGGCTGAAAACTCACGGATGCGGTGTTACGGTGTTTCTGATAAACCAAGAGCTTTCCGCCAAACGCTAAAACTATGTTTTCCATGATGAATATTACCATTGGCTGAGATTCCCAGCATCGAACTGGCCTTGAGAAATAATCGTCAGATATTCCGAGTGATCAACTGAAAACCAAATCAGCACGTTTTACCGTAGCACGACGTACCAGTTTCGAATTACTTAATTTTCTCTCAAAATCCCGCTCAAATCCCATTTAAAAGATTGAATTCAAGTCCCTCGCGTACAGCGAAGGTATAACTCAATCGGAAAAAGAACATTCTGGGAATTCGGGAATACCCAGTTGAAATAGAATTGGAATTCCTCGCCCTACTTCATGTTGAAGTAGAGTTTAGAGTTTAGTTGGTCCTCGAAAATTTTCAGCTCGATCGGACACAATTGGTGAGAGGGGGGGTTAAGTGGCAAAATGTGTTCTTCGAAAAATATATTTTCGAGATTTTTGGCAATCTAGGCGTGTGGAGTATCATTTTCGACTAAATTTTGGATGCTGAACCCAATTAGACGGGTCCCGGAACGATTGGCACCCCCCGTAAGAGGTTATGGGTCAAAATGGGTATTTATCTACCTTTTTTGAAATGGAGTTTTCGATATTTCTAGACCTAGGCGCGTGGGGTATCATTTTCCACTAAATTGTTGGACACCAAATCGATTCGAACAAGTCTCTGAACTGCTGGTCCGAGGAATAACCATCCCGTGTGTAAGAATTTTCAGCGTTTTTAGACATTTTTCTACTACCAAAAACGACGCTTGCGGCGGATGGACGTTCAGTGTTTCTGTTCGTGGCATCGAATGGCGAAGTTCATCGGACTGAAACTCATTTCGCAAGGGCGATACTGTTCGTCCTATTGTACCGCTTTTCTCTTTACGTTGATGTATAATGAGCTAACTACATATCAGTTAGAATTATAGGCCAAATCAGACGACACAAATTCAATCAAAAAGGTTGTGAACCAAACAGAGTAAGCCCCACGTTCGCATCACGACGAGCGGTTGGTGATGGTTGGCAAAGGGGGGGGGGGGGGGGGACTAAATCTGAGTTTTCCCGAGAGAGAGCGAGCTCCCGTTTAATTTAATTAGTAAACTTCGCGGTGGCTGGGTGGAGCCTGAAAACACCAGGCCAGGCGATAGCTCGGGCTCAAGCCCGTCCAACATTTTGAAGTGGGGAACCTCCGAGGGAAAATTTATGGCAAGGGAAACCGGGTATGTTCCTAGGTTGTAGCCTCGGATATTGCCTACTTGTTACGACGGCAAGACCCTTTTCGTAAGGTTGGTCCGCTTTAATGGCTCTTCCGTTCCTACACTTCAAGACTAGAAAACCTTTTGCATGATATACTGCGAAAATGCGCTTTGCCTCAAGTTTAATTGCGGCTTTGACTTTTTAACGATTCCAGAAGTTTACATTCACACAAGAAACTACCACTAAATTTGTTCTACATGTTAACACCAGGTCGGCCAAATTTGAATTACATGGAGATATGGAACGCTTCGTACAACATGAAACTGAATCGTAATCGAAATTCATGGCGAGTCGAGAACAAAATACATTCAACGAAACGAAGTTGGAATTATATTTCTACTCCAAGGAGCACACATAGCAATTTAATGTAATTGTATTGAGTAATTGAATACGCATCATTAGAGAGTTTTTGCAAGCCACTAACAGGTGACATTGAATCATCCAGCAAAGCGCGGAGTGATACATTGCCCATGACCTTGAGATGACCGTTAGATGAGGACTAACTGAATGTCACCCGTTACCGGCAACCTAAAGTCGCCCTTTAATTGCATAACCTTCCTGAATTGTAACACCGCACCATATCAATCTCATCGTCCATCTTGTAATCATAATTGCTGCAATTAAGTTGGACGATAGTTCTGCTGGTTTATGATGAAATGCAAATGGTGAACATTGAATAAATCTCGTTGGCCTGTTTCATAAAGGGATAAAATAAAATTCCTTGAATAACCAACCTGTTTTTGTGGAAAAATACAATCTCTCCGATTTGGCTCAAAATTATTTTCTGGGCGTTTCAAGGTGTCAAAATGTGTATTTCGAAAAATATATTTTCGAGATTTTCGAGAGTTTTGTGCAAGTGGGACATTATTTTCAGGACACTGAATCTAATTAAATGGGTCACGGAACGATTGGAGCCCATTGAAAGAGGTTAAGGGTCAAAATTGGTACCTATCTATCCATTTCAAATGTGTTTTCGAGATTTCTGGTACCTGGGCGTGTGGGGTATCATTTTCTAATTAATTTTGGACCCTGAATCGATTGGAATCGTTCTGGGACCAGGCGCGGATCTAGAAATTTTTTTCGGAGGGGGTCACAGGGTAAAATCAAAAGCTAATAAAAAAAAAAACCAAACAAACAAAACTAACTAAATTTTCTCACTTTTTCAATCTCTTAACAATAAAGTCCATTTTATTCCAATCCAATATTTATTCATAATTTGATTGTTTATGTCAAAACTCATCTCGAAATTTCAAAAATTTTCAAAATTCTACCTGGTGGGGGGGGGGGCAGGACTCCCGTGCCCCCCCCCCCCCCCCTTGAATCCGCGCCTGTTTGGGACATGCCACACCCACTGTCCTCATTTTAGAAGACTTAGGCGTGTGGGTATCTTTTTCCACTAATTAATGGACGCTAAATAGATTGGAGTGATTCTCCATGCTCCTGGTCCGAGGAAAAAGCTACCCCTGTGAAGGAATTTGCAGTGTGTTTTCCAGAGTCCTGTATCTACCAGTGCTTTCTATGTTTTTCCGACGTTTTTCAAAGAACTAGTCACTTCTTCAGGGGTAAGTTTTGCTTTTGAAGAGCGTTTCTCGAATGGGTTCATATTAGGTACGACAATAATTGCGTAATTTCCGATAATTTTCCATTTCCCCTCGGACCTACACAAGCGCTATTTCGCTAAAGTTCACATCGTATTATGTACGTAGAAGCGCTAGCAATTGATATTGTAATTTCTCTCCATTCATGTCAGCATTCATGTCAGATGATATGTAAGTGCTGTTTCAATAGTAGTCTGTCCTACCCTTGAATTGCTGGAGTTGTACTTTTGGGAAAAAGAGGTGATGGCCCTTTGGCGTCAGGGGAATGAATCAAACGCTGACAAGGGCTCAGAACACGTATATTTATTTTACGAAGGGAGGTTTTCTGTCTGACAACTATTAATTTGTTCGCAATTGCTCGATGCATATGAGAAATTATAGTCACATTCTTTAATGAATTCGTAAAAGAGGTATCAAGGGCAGGTAAATCAGAAGGTGGGACAAACTGACACCCAGACGAAAGTAAGTGAAGAGGGAATCTCCAGACGTAGGAAATGCTAGTCGAGAAACCGTTGAACAGCCAACAAAAAAACATGATGCAAAACGTGTTGCAACCAAGGGTGATAAACCCTTGAGAGGCCGTGCTAGTAATTAACAGTATAAATCCGCGTACACCTAGGGTAATGAGTTGTTTACACCCGATTCATAGATACGAAAATCGTTGAGTGGACGTGAAAAAAGGGAAGGGATAATCAATATGAAACTTGATGAATTGAGAACCATGGTACCAATTAGATCAAGGGTAGAGGAAAGGCTTGATAGGCACGGTACCAGGAAAAAAAAAATTTCGTTAAGGGCGGTGATGGCTGCGTAATGATCAAACTTTTACGAAGAGGCTTTACCTTTAGCTGAAGCACGAAGGCTGCTGGAACTAATTTACTACGGAACTCTCCAGTAATCTGAAACAGAAGAAAGGAAAAAATATAATCTTCCTCCACTATGTACACTGCCTCTACGGCGCTCTACCTCAATCTCACGCTAAATGTGGATGTGTTTTAGGTAAGTAGCAACATTTGTGGAGAAACCATCATTACCCAGGTCGACCAACTACAACAGAATGAGTGGTTAGAACAACTTGATCGCTTGGTAAATAATTAATTTTGTACACTACCGTTAATTGTGTAACGGATGTTATACCTACAGAGCAATATAACCAGCACCGCTACAAATTATTTTTTTCATTTTTTTTTTTTTTTTTTAACGTATCTACTATGGTTGGATTATTCCTTGAATAATCAATTTAGTTCTCAAGCAGAATGTCAACATCTCCGATTTGCCCCAATTTTTTTGTGGGCGTTTCGAGGTGTCAAGATCAAAAAACGCTACAAATTCTTTCACGGCAGTTGGTTATTACTCTGACCAGGAGCATGGAGAAACTTTCCAATCGATTCAGCGTCCGAAATTCAGTGGGAAATGATACCACACACGCCTGGGTACCAGAAATATCGAAAATCCACGTTCAAAATAGGTAGATTTATATACCAATTTTGACCCATAAGCTCTTCCGATGAGCGCCAATTGTTCCAGGGCCCGTTTCATTGGATTCAGCGTTCAAACTTTAGTCGAAAATGATACCCCACACTCATAGATCGCCGAAAATATGAATGATTCATTTTTGGAAATACACATTTTGACCCCTACCCCCTCCAAATTGGGTATGATTGGACTGATAAGTTTCGAGGACCAACTAGAGCCGAAATCGGATCCCTGACCGTCCGTGCCATTTTCGGCAATAGACAATTTTATAAAATTTAAATTTAAAAATTGTGCGGCTCTAGTTGGTCTTTGAAACTATTTAGCCCGGTCGGATCAAATTGGGGAAATACAGGGGTTAGAATGTGTTTTTCAATAAATAAAATTTCAAAATTTTCGTGTGGGGTATTTTTTTCCACAAAATTTTGGACGGTGAATCCAATGGGCCCAATGGATATCTACTTACCTGTTTTGAATGTTGGTTTTTGAGATTAATAGTACCTAGGCGTGTGAGTTATCATTTTGCTCTAAATGTTGAACGCTGAGTCGATTGGAATGAGTCTCCATGCTCTTGGTCTGAGGAATAGCCAACTCCTGTGAACGAATTTGCTGCGCTTCATCAAAAGGAAGGGTTTGGGTAAGCATGATAGGTGTATATTGATCTCTACTACATTTCAACTCAAGAGGAACTCAAGACCACCTATTGACAAGGTTTTAATCTAAAATTCATGTTAACTAGTAGCTTACAACAGTTTGGTATTCATACTGCTCTCATTGTTGAGAGGAGTGATGCAAGATCCAAAGATAAAGACATATTATGTGCGAATTTTGAGATATGAAGGTCACATTTCTCCCCATAAGTACGTTAAAGTTGTACTCGATGACACTCCGATCGTCAGAAGTGCTTGGCTCATGCACAAGAGAATACAGGCACTTCACATCCGTCGCTCTCTTCAATATACGCCATTCGGCGAACTTGTTCATCATTAGGAGTCCTCGTCGTTCGATCGAGTGTTTCCTGAGCCTCTCATCCTATCTTGAGGCATTTCAAGGTGCTTTGGGGACTTGACCTTACCGTCTGCCAAACAATGGGAAGATTATTCGGCGACCGAGGTTGCTCCCAGGAAATTGGCGTTTATTTGGTTCACAAATACGAGGCTCCGAGAGGCTTTAGACAACCCTCGGCGCTTTCGTCTGCTTTCTGTCCTGTCGTATATTGCCTCTTTCCCGGGGAGAAATCCCGCAATCTTGGATATTTGTTCGAGACGAGTTTTGTTAGCTCATTCTGACACTTTTTCATCTCGTTGAACGGTCATACATTCGATCCAGAACTCGTCTCATTTTTATACCCATGCTTCTATAGCTTTTTCAACTCGAATTGGGAATTTTCGAAACCAAGTTGAGAACTTTTTAACCATTTTGAGAACTCTCCCAACCAATTTGAGAATTTTCCAATCAAAGAAACGCAACTAAAATGAAAGAGGGAGTTTTGCCTACCGAATTGACATATTTTTAAGGAAATTCAAGACTTTTATTGGAAATCAAACCTCTGAAACAAATTGAAGGAATACCGTTTTTGTAAGAAATTAGCATTGATATCGAAAAGACAAAATGAACGAAGACCTAACAAAACGCAGACTGGCCCGGAGTTTTTCTTTTCTTAACAAAAGCGTAACTTTGGTTGGTTATTCCTTGAATAATCTTCTCTAGTTCTCTAGAGAACTTCTAATTCCTTCACAGGGGTTGATTATCCCTCGGCCCAGGAGCATTAGGAATCACTCCAATCGAATCAGCGTCAAAAATTAGTGAACACGATACCCCACACGTTAAATCGTCAAAAATAGCGTAAAAATTGGGGAAATGAGGAAAACAGTGGGTATGGCGTGTCGTGGACCCATTCCAATCGATTCAGGGTCCAAAATGCCAATTCAGTTTGAAGAACCCCTCATCCTTTTTATTTGTAAATAATTCTTAGCTCGGAAAATGCAGAAACTGATAAGGGAAATTCTCAAATTGGTGTGGAAAATTGTCAAATTTGTTTGGGAAATGGACAACTTGGTTTGAAAAATTCTCTATTTGGTTTGAAAAATTCTCAATTCGACATGGAAAAGCTGTTATAATGTATAATCAACTAGGTTCACGCGTTATAAATCTGACTAAATCGAACGGGAATGTGAGTTCCTTCGTAAACTTTCAGTTTTCAACTAAACATCCTTCGCCTCAAGAATCATCTTAGAAATGTTAATACTCGTAGCTTGGAGCACAGTTCTCTAAAACTTCACTTCACTTACCGAGTGTAGTGAAAAGTTTACTAATGTCTTTTCTTCCGCTAAGTATGAAAGCTTTGTTGAAGAATGAGAACGGTGTAGGTATGAAAATATAATGTAAAACGCGATGTAATGAGGATTTACTGAGAAAAGAGATGTTACGGTAGTTCCACAGAGTGAACAAGGACTCTTCGTATATACGCATAAATATGTGGCCTAAAAGTAGGCACGTTAAACCACTCAAGTAGAATGATACGACCGGATATGAATTGCTATAGGGGGAAAAAGTTGTACGACGCGACCTATAATGGTAGAAAGTCGAAATCGATGAAACTTCTATGGGTGAGCAGGAGTAGCGAAGAAAAGAGGCGCAACGATAGGACTATGAGAAATAAATAATAACTTTCGCGGGCCATTGCCTCTTCCACAAGATCGTGCTGACTGAAACGACAACCTAAAAAAGAAAAAAAAACTCCGGTTTGAAAGAAGAGATTGATATTGAGAGGAAGAACGATGGAGAAGTTGAATCGAAAGAGAAGGAGCACTCTGTCTGAATAACAGTCCGTAAATACTTATACAATAAAAACAAAACTCGATGACAAATTTTCCGAGTATTGGCTGACACCCTTTGATAAATAGAGGCACAGTTAAAGCTCTTATTGAAATGTAAAAACAATAAATTCGCCTCAGTAGGTATGTATATGAATTTTGTAAAACATGAGCTGCGCTTCTCTTGAACAACAGTAGTTAATTGGGGTACGATAACAACACCGATTAAGGCCACGGATACCTAATGGAAAACAATTATCAACGTGAATTTGTTTTTCCCTCCAAATTGAATTGATGACGGCCGTCATACAATGGGAAGATCGAAACTCGTTCGGTCATTCATTGCCTAGCCTTGAGTGGAGGCGGCAGTGTTGCCAACACATAGAACGCTGCAAATTCTTTCACAGGGGTTGGTTATTGCTCAGACCAGGCTCATGGAGACTCATTTCAATCGATTCAGCGTCCAAAAATTAGTGGAAAACGATACCCCACACGCCTAAGGCGTCAAAAATGTCGAACATGGGGAAAATGGGGGAAACAGTGGGCGTGGCCTCACCCAGACCCATTCCACTCGATTCAGGGCCCAAAATTGTGTGGAAAATGATACCCCACACACATTGGTACCAGAAATCTCGAAAAAACACATTCAAAATGGATACTTGTTTTGACCCATAACCTCTTCCGGTGGGCGCCAATCGTTCCGGGACCCATTTGATCGGATTCAGCGTCCAAAATTTAGTGAAAAATGATACCCCACACGCCTAGACCGCCAAAAATCTCGAAAATCTATTTTTCAAAAAACACATTTCAAAACTCTCACCATTGTTACTCCTAGGGGTGAGAAAACAGTTATTATTGACAGGGTCAAACCTGCATTCCTACTAAACGAAACACACCTGCGCCAACTGGCACCTCGAGCAAGCTGATTTCAGTTCACCACCACGGCTTTCCCCAAAACTATCAGAGCATCTAAATAGCACCACACGCTCAGGGCGCAGGGTGCGCTAATCAGCGGGCTTCCTCCCCGCGTTGTCACTGGGAGGGGAGTACTTGGCGGTGCCCTTCAATGACGTCATAGATTGTTGAGTTGTGGTGTTTGAAGGTGATAAAAGAGGTGAAAAGTGAACATGTCAAGAAGAAGACAAAACCTTGATGAAGAGTTGTAATCTAATTTTCCTAACCTTGTAATTCTGCTCATCAAAAATATCGAAAACGTGCGAGTATTATGAAATTAAGTTCTTGTTCATCAAAGTAAAATTGTTCAATTCGAACCAATCAATTGACAAAAAGGGCATAGGTAGCAAGATCCATCAAAGGAAATCATGGGTTTGGTGGCTCCATCAAATCCTTTCATAAAATAACCGTGATTTCTGAACCAATTAATTGCAAAGAACTAAAATTGAATACAAAAGAACCTGTAATGGAACATTCAGCGTTTTTGTTTGAAAACTAGAGTGAATTTGAATGCATTTTAATTGAATGAGGTTGAAGGGGAATTTCGGATTTCTATTCCTCGAGCGACGCCAACTTAACTCCATTACCGTCTCACCCCACGCACCTCCTGCAGGAGTCAGGGATTTCAAAGTGCTCGTTCCAACGGTTGATCCGATAAAAACGCACACCGATAGGGGAGAGGACTTCATTACTTCCAGAAATAGGATGTGAAGAACCCCATTGCGTGCGTTCGGCAGAGTCGAATCTGTGGAAACTCCCCCGAGGGTGGAAGTTATCACACGCGCCGAGCTATTTGAAGTGGTCGAAGAGTGATAGGAAGCGTGAAAGGTAATTTCTCAAGAGGAAATTAGAACCTTAGAAGTTTTAGCCTCACAGGCAAAAAAAGACATGGGTTAGTTTGAAAGGCTATTTGTAGCGATGACTGATTTCTCAATTCGTGTTGCAGTGGAAGTTAATAAGTTATTGATGCTATTTTGTCCGAACTTCCTTTGTCAATCAGTTGATCTTGGACGAGGCCATCTATCGATGCCACTGTTTCCTTCAACGGACTAATTCAATTCTTGCATTAATCATGCTATCACTAAGGAGGATTGCCTACTAATTAATGTGAAATTAGAACGAGGTAGCCTTGATGGGTTTCAGCCGAGCTTCTCCATAGTGGCTACAAATGATGAAGATACCCGATGGAAATTTGAAAGTGGTTCTGAGAACTAGGATGAACCTTTTATAAAAACGCTGCACATTCTTTCACACGGGTTGGTTACTCCTTGGACTTGGCGCATGGAGACTCATTTCATCAAACAGTGGGTGTGGCGGGTATCGGACCCAATCCAATAGATTCAGCGTCCAAAATTTAGTGGAAAATGATACCCCACTCGCCTAGATCACAGAGAATCATGAAATCCATTTTCCAAAAAAAACGCATTTATACCCCCACCTCCTCCAAATTTGGTCCAATCTGGCTGAAAAATGTAGAGTAACAACTCGAGTCAGAAGTGGGTCCTTGACCCAAATTCAAGATTCTCACAAAATTCTCTACTACCAAAATCAGCCTGGATGGTGGATGGCATAGGGACATTTGCCAATTTTGATCTACACACTCCAGAAAAAATGTTTGGGCAGAATCAGAGAGATTGGCTTTTTGAATTAAAACAGGTTGATAATTCAAGGAATAACTAACTATGATTCGTTTTCAATGTCAAAGTTCAGCCAAAAAAGAGATTTGCTTGGTCAAATTCAATGCTTTCCAAGCTTCTTGATATATTGCATCAACTCCATGGAGGGTCCATTTTGCATTATGTGGATAAACTGGATTTGTAATGAAACTGGGCTTTTGTGATCAAGATTACCATCTTGCAGAAGAAGGTGATCATCCTTGGACTGTCCTGACAGAACCAATGTGCACTTTCACTTGAACAGATTTGAGCACTGAACCAGACGGATTCTGGAACCTATATTCTCATAGTTTGTGCCCAACCCGCGGGGAAATTCGCGAAAAAAAAAGAAAAATTAGGGAAAACCAGGTTAGTTTGGAGTACAACACTTCAACAGCAGTAGACAGAAGGGAGATTGGAAGAAGACTGAACTGAAGTTTAAAAGAACCCTTGAGCAGGACCCTACCTTCAGGTTGTGGAGGGGAGAGTTCACAGGGAATCATATCAGTTCTCAGAAAGACATATACTGTCAGGAGAGGCAAAAGGCTAGAAACCCAGTATTTCTAGTTATTTCATTCTTGGAACTCTGCTCATGTCCACTCTTCTATGCTCATTTGAAAACCTTCCAAGGGCTGGGAAAATTAAAAAAACCCCTGCTCCCATCAGAAACCAGGAACTGACACACAGGTGATGAGAGGAGAAGCACTGGACTAAATGAGTGTACACCAAATTACAGAGGTTCTCGGAAGGACTCATATTGTGTGGAGAAGTCAAGAGACAGAAAACCCAGTATTCCTAGTTAATTGGTTTTCCTTCTTGCAGCTATATCCCTGTCCAGACTCTTCTATTCTCATTTGTGAACCTTCCAAGGGCTGAGAAAATTTTAAAAACCCTGCTCCCACCAGAAAACCAGAACTGTCACGAGACTGGACTGAATAAGTGTACACAGAACCAGTATGAGTTCTCAGAAGGACTCATATTGTGTTGAGAAGTCAAGAGACAGAAAACCCAGTACTCCTAGTTAATTTGGTTTCCTTCATGGAACTATATTCTTGTCCAGAGTCTGAGTCTGAGAACATTTCAAATACACAGGGGTTGGTTATTCCTCGGACCAGGCCCATGGAAACTGTTTTAAAAACTTTGGGGAAATGGGGAAAACGGTGGGTGCGGCGGGTCCCAGACTCATTCCAATCGATTCAGGATCCAAAATTTAGTGGAAAATGATACCCCACACGCCCAGGTACCGGAAATCTCTAAAACACATATTCAAGATGGGTAGTATATACCCAATTTGACCCATAACTTCTTCCAGTTGGTGCCAATCGTCCTGAGACCCACTTCATTGGATTCAGCGTCCATGATTTAGCGGAAAATGATACCCCACTCGCCTAGATCGCCCAAAATCTCGAAAATCCATTTTTCAAAAAACACATTTTGACCACTACCCCGCCCAAATTTGGTCCGATTGGGCTGAAAAGCTTGGAGGACCGTCCTAGGCCGGGAACAGACCCCTGACCCAAATTTCAGATTTTTAGAAAATTTTCTACAACCAAAAACGGCGTGGACGGCGGACGGCGGACGGACATTGACCTTTTTGGTTGGTTATTCCTTGAATAATCAACCTATGTTTTCATGCAAATGGTCAACCTCTCCAATTCGGCTCAAAATTTTTTTCTGGACGTTTCATGATGTCTAGATCAAAAAAGGTCAATGTCAGTCCGCCGTCCGCCGTCCACGCCGTTTTTGGTAGTAGAAAATTTTCTAAAAATCTGAAATTTGGGTCAGGGGTCTGTTTCCGGCCTAGGACGGTCCTCCAAGCTTTTCAGCCCGATCGGACCAAATTTGGGCGGGGTAGGGGTCAAAATGTGTTTTTTGAAAAATGGATTTTCGAGATTTTGGGGGATCTAGGCGAGTGGGGTATCATTTTCCACTAAATTTCGGACGCTGAATCAAATGGGTCCCTGAACGATCGGCACCCACTGGAAGAAGTTATGGGTCAAATTGGGTATATATTACCCATTTTGAATATGTGTTTTTGAGATTTCTGGAACCTAGGCGTGTGGGGCATCATTTTCCACTAAATTTTGGACGCAGAATCAAATGAAATAGGTCCCTGAACGATCGGCACCCACTGGAAGAAGTTATGGGTCAAATTGGGTATATATTACCCATTTTGAATATGCGTTTTCGAGATTTCCGGTACCTGGGCGTGTGGGGTATCATTTTCTACTAAATTTTGGACCCTGAATCGATTGGAATGGGTCTGGGACCCGCCGCACCCACTGTTTCCCCATTTCCCCCATGTTGAAGAAATGAGTCTCCATGCGCCTGGTCCGAGGAATAACCAACCCCTGTGTAAGAATTTGCAGCGTTTTGATCTAGACATCATGAAACGTCCAGAAAAAAAATTTGAGCCGAATCGGAGAGGTTGACTATTTGCATGAAAACATAGGTTGATTATTCAAGGAATAACCAACCAAAAGGTAATAAAACTGAATCCTCTCAAACCGTTCAGAGCGTATTGGTTGGTAGTAGAAAATCTTCTAAAAATCAGAAATTTGGGTCAGGGGTCTGTTCCCGGCCTAGGTCGGTACTCGAAACTTTTCAGCCCGATCGGACCAAATTTGAGAGGGGGTAGGGGTCAAAATTCGTACTTCAAAATAGGTTGATTATTCGAGGAATAACCAACCAAAATGGCTAATCGAGATTTTTGGCAATCTAGGCGTGTGGGGTGTAATTTTCCACTACATTTTGGACGCTGAATCGATTTGAATTGGTTCGGGACCCATGTGCTTGGTCCGAGGAATAACCAACCGTGTGAAAGAATTTTCAGCGTTTTTCTAGATAGGGTTGTGTGTCTGGTCATGAGCCGTAGAACAGGGTGATTCGGTGATTCGTGAGAACCTAGTTTTACGATAAAGACCGTGTGATGGTCGCCGGTTATGTGCGAAATGTGAACGGATGGGAGTTACGACTGACGTAAAACGCCTTAAATAATTGAAACTGACAAAGACCAATCATTCTGAAGTGAGATTGATGATCGACTGAATTCCTGCTGAATTACCTAGTGCGCTATTCGATATAGCTAAAGAATTTCTGTAGAAAGGTGTTGTTTTAGCGACGAAAACTCTCACAAACTACATGCGTTCAGGTGGCTCTCAAACGTGTCGTATAATTACCGAGGGTTTTGATTGATGGACATTACGTTGGGGTGCGCCCAACTTAATACGTCCACTTTCTCACTCGAGGGTTAGGAAGCAGCACATTTTCCTCGCCATCCCGTATCAGAAAGCCACCCTCAACTACCCCTTTACTGGTAATTTTGGGGACATTAATCACAATATGTCAAATAAAGGGCTCGCATTATTTTATAACTGGGACAGGGTTCTATCGTTTTCGTGCTATAAACGTCGAGACAAGGAGAACATCAAATGACAAATGTATGTCAGCCATTAAAGTGGAAAGGAGACCAAACATTTTTACAGTTCTAGTTGGAGCAGTACAGGCGTCTCAGACTTGTTTTTCTTCCATTATAGAACGCTGGCCATTGGTGCTATCATATGAGCAATGGTATGCTTCCTATTGATATGATATCATTTCTAATATATTGATACAATTAAATAGCCACTACACGACTGGCAAAGAATCATCTCAGATAAAGATGTATTAAATCTCAGATCGACTAGTATGAACTCAGTACGACCTTGCACGGGGAATTATAATACAGTACTCCGACAGTTTACGTCCGTTGAGCCGTTTAGCAGTCGTTTTTTGGTGCTCTACAAGCAGATTAAAAGGAACACGGTCGGTCTGGGGCCTCTTAGAACTAGCTTACTTCATAAAAACGTATTTCAAATTCACTGCGGGTGAGTTTTCCACTTATGAAACCCTCATCAACGACCTCAAACAACGAGGAGAAAATTATAACGATGAAAGTTGTGGAGTAGGGATCGAGATAAAACGCCAGTGGGTGGACCATTCAGGTTTAAAATAACACTCCCACCCACCTCCCAGGGACTACTCAATAGCATCCTCGGAGGTTGATATAACGCAAACCATTATAAAATTTAGTAACCTGCTTGGAAACGAGGAATTGAGCCGTGCATCAGAATGTTGAAAATGTGAAAAAGGATACCTGCCAGAGGGCTTTACACTAAACATAAAAGCAACATGGGGGAAGTAGTGCCCTTAGCGAAGAACATTAACACAAACGCTGCAAATTCTTACACACGGTTGGTTATTCCTCAGACCAGGCGCATGGAGACTCATTTCTTCATCATGGGGGAAATGGGGAAAACAGTGGGTGTGGCGGGTCCCGGACCAATTCCAATCGATTCAGGGTCCAAAATATAGTGGAATATGATACCCCACACGCCTATGTTTCAGAAATCTCGAAAACACACATTCGAAATGGGTAGATAGGTACCCATTTTGACCCACAATCTCATCCAGAGGGCACCAATCGTTCCGGGACCCATTTCATTGGATTAAGCGTCCAAAATTTAGTGGAAAATGATACCCCACTCGCCTAGATCGCCAAATATCTCGAAAATCATTTTTTCAAAAAACACATTCTGACCCCTACCTCACCCATATTTGTCCGATTGGGTTGAAAAGTTTTGAAGACCAACTAAAGCCAGAAACGGGTCCCTGACCAAAGTTTCAGATGTTTAGAAAATTGTCTACTACCAAAGTCCGCGTGGACGGCAGACGGCGGACGGACATTTGCTAATTTTGATCTAGACACTTTGATAAATGTCCAGAAAAAAATTTTGGGGCCAATCCGAGATTGACTAAGGACTCCTATTTAAGGAGTAACAAACCAAAAACCAATTTTTGCTCCCGATGAGTGTACGCCGGAGTCGTAGCAATATTATTGATTCAAACTACATGCGACGCTACATCGTTGTCCTCGTAGAGTTTCAGATTCCCAACAAGCTGAGTACGTTTGACTAAGGGATTTTCTCCAATTGCCACTTTCTCCGTCCGACAACCCACTCAACTATAGATCCTCTCGTGGGAAGGACCTGGAAAGCGAACCTGGCACAGGCCCCTTGGAAAAAATCCCCCTCAATGATGGATGTGCCCAGACTAAAAGAGTTTTTTCTAGGAAGAATGTGAAAATAAGTTGGCCAGAGTGATGGTTGGTGGACTTGGCGGACAGATAAACTAGGTCTTGCTCCAGCTCCCAAGCCCTTTGAACCATCAAGACATGGAAAGGTTAGTGGCTCTCTCACAAAAGACTATCTTTCCTCTTTTTCTTTCACTTTCCCTCCCTTCGTCCGCTTCATTTCTTCTTCCTCGTAGGTAGTTCTATTCCCTTCTCACTTCTTTGCGATGAAACTTATCTTTGAATGTTAACCCCCGTCACCACTTTTTGTTCTTCTTTTCAACTCGCCCGTGTTCAAAAGGGCAGTTTTTATCAACTTATCGAGGTCATCTAAGAGACTTGCTCCTTCCTTCGTCTGTGCAGATTTTTCAGCTCTTTTCCACGATATTATTACGGAAGCCACCCGATTCTGGTTCGTATCTTTTTCATCACATTTTTCAACGAAACCAAAATTTCTCTACAAGAATTACTATCAACTTTGATTGATCCAAAACACTACAACAAGAAAAGTGCAGCGCATCCAATACTGTTGTAATATTTTGGTATCATCCGATCCGAGCCTCTAATTTCGCACCTTCGCCGGAGTGTGCATTTCAAATTTCGCTTATTCCCCAAATATTTGTTCGTGAAGATTTCCAAAACACAGTTTTGTCAACGTTTCATGGGAATGGAACGTTCTTTCAGCGATAACTAATGTTTTTACAAGAATAGAAAGGCGATAATATTACTAGTTTGAGCTGCTCCATCGTTGCTGCAGACGTTCGATTTGCAAAGAAATTTTGTTGGTCATAGTTAGGTCGTGTAGATTGTATGCCACTCGTCCATAAAACACCTTCTCTCTGGAGCAGTTCCACTTTGAAGGGGGAGACTTTGATAGGTTTGTGAAAGTTCCAACCATCCCAATCTCACACTAGGCAGATTGAGGCCATTCTGTCAGGTTATGTCGCCCAATATGGGGGCTAGGCCGGGGCACTAAATTCGGGGTTTGGCAATAAGCCATTAAACTCGTACTTCCTGCTCCCACCCAAACTCCCCAATTTATGTTCGCACCCGCGTGGTTTGCTGGAGGGAAACGACAGGGGGAAAAAGGAAAAAAATCACCCTAACCCGCAGTCACATCACGCAGTTTCCATCTGAGCACCCCCAAGCCATTAGAGCTCTTGCAAAAGTGAACGTCTGTAGCCGACAACACATCACCACTCGTCTAAATGGGTGATATGAATTCGTAAATTTTTTTTTCCCTTCTACCTACGTTTGTGTCTACCGTGAAAATCCACGTGAACTCGACACCAGACCTGCCTGCGGGTAATGTGCGTCAACCTTCTGACAAGGATCTTTCTGATCCCGCCTGCTTATCGTGCAAGGTAACATTTCTGGATCGTAATTGAAGGCTTTCGCATCCACTTCGCAGGTAGCTATGTACTTGACAGGTACGTCATAGTGAGTCGACTCCTCACTATAGAAGTCTGGGACATCTAATTCGACACAATTATAACAAGCTGTCATGGAGGATTGAGGCAAGAGGGCACTTCAGGAACTGAGACTCCATTCACGTGGTAATGATATATTTGCTGCCCCTATTAATGTACATCGGCGAAACGACAAAACAACCACTTATTCCCTTATGGGTGATAATTAAGGCTTCTCCCTGCACGGTTGAAATCAATCATTCAGGAACCATTATCTGGGGATTTCAAATTAACGCTAATGTTGTGTTTCGTTGCCCACATTAAATATTGAAGAAATATACGGAGCCCATCTAGAATAAGATACCAAGAATGCTTTATTTACTCTAAGGGAACCCTGTTTTCCCCACACTTCTTTATAATGGGAAGTTATCATAATAATATTTTCCATTTTTCAACGATAAATTAATTTTACTAGTTATATCGCAGGGTGGCCGTTTATTTCTCCGTCTCAACCGCCTTAATTAATTAGTAAATCAGTCATTCTTGAATAATAGCAGCAACCATCTTTATTATTAAATCCTCTTATTGTGCTGATCCGACAATTTGTTCTGCACTCTGAGAAAAATTATTACAAAGGTCACTATAACTCAGCCAAAACAACAGCAATATTTCTGTAGTACAACTTTTTAACTCATCTCCATTGGAGGAATAAAAGGAAAACGAACTGGAGCAAAACGAATTGATCACCCACCTATCGACTTCTTTCGTTTTGAACACAACGATCACATCGATCAAGAAGAAAAATGGTTAAAAATGAAATTACGTGGAACAACGACCCATTCCGCCTGGTTTATTGCCTCGAGGGTAGTTTTTTTAACGTAACAGCAAGGACAGTAGAGGGGCTATATACGTTTCGCATTGTGTGCTAAAGCGCCGATAAGATAGCGTTCGTGAGGGCTCTTTTCTACCAAATAAAATTAATTGTACATCGCGTGAAAACGAGCGCCGTTGCAGCACCTTCTATTTAAATCAAGGTATTTATTTGTCTGGCTGGAACGCCCAAGACGTGGACTATTAAGCCAACAAAAAGAAAATGAGCTGCAAAAAAAAAGAAGAATCTTGAAAAAAACAAGCGAGGCTTTCAGTTAGCTTAGTTACCTACCATCTAGATAGAAGAAAGGTTTTATAATCTGACGTGAGTGTCAGTTGGCGTAAACATAGCTATTAATCCAAGGAGTTGGAATAGTTGGCAAGAAGTTGAAGTCGAGCCCATTCATCTTATTCATGGGTGGGAAACCGCGAAACCTTGGAGGCGATGAGGGGGCAGGATCTTCTACCAGAAACCAGATAAGACTCGAAACAGCCCCCGTTCGTCAATTCTAAGCCAGTATGGGGGAATGAATCCGGAGAAAACTCTTTGAAAAACAATTTCATGCTTGAAGCAATCTTCATTTGAAAAATATGGACTTTTAAAACATTTTGGTGTTTTTTTTTTACTGATCTTACTACCGGCTCGTCTGGTTGATGTTACAACTGACAATACCCCACACGCCTAGGTACCAGAGATCTCGAAAACCCACTTTTGAAATGGGTAGATAGATACTCATGACCTCTTCCAGTGGGTGCCAATCGTTCCAGAACCAGTTTTATTGTATTCAGCTGTAAGCCCCCAGGCTTGCTGCCTACAGAAGTCCAGAAGGTAGGGAGCATGCGCCAGGATGCAGGCGCAGCTCCTGCCCGGACGCATTTGGAGAGCTTTAGGGGCCAAGGCGCCCAATATGTTGGAGTCATATACTTTTGTAACCCTGTCGTGCAAGTTCATCTCACTCAGTCCATCCTGGCTTTGTCCTGTGCTCGCTCTGAAGTGAACTCTGCTACTGTGCTGAAGTCGACCAAAGCTGCAAAACTTTCTGTGAAACGGAGGACGCAGTATGCCACGCCCCCTGCGCAGTTGATTCTGATTGGCTCTCTTCCGTACAGACGTTTCTGCACCCTTTCAAATGCGTCCCAAAAGGATGAGCATGAACCAGCTAACGCTTGATGTCTGTGGACAGGTGGAATGTCTTTTTCTGTCAAGTTGGTACATTAATTTCAACTTTAGGAAGAAAGGAAAATTGGCCCCAAGGATTCAATTTAAAATTAGGGGGTTAAGTCTTCTCACATTCTCCATGTACACTATTCCAAATCAAATATTACCTACTGGGTAACGTCAGAGTATCGCAATTGTTCGTTGCCGCTCCTCCGATTTTCCTACTAGACATTGAGTATTTCTGCTACTGATGGTATGGAAATATGAAGTTCCTAGGGACGTGGGTCGGCTCCTATTCAGTAAACCATGTTTATTGTATGCTGTCAGTATGTCAAGATTTCGAACTGTTTGGCACAGCCACCTCAGGATAGTATTTATATCCTGTGTTTTCATGCAAAATTTCAATCCCTCGGATTCAGCTCAACATGTTTTTTTCTGGACGTTTCAAGGAGTCTAGATCAAAATTTGCAAATCTACGTCCGCCGTACGCCGTCCACTCCAATATTTGGTAATGGGAAATTTTCTAAAAATCTGAAATTTTGATCAGGGATCCCCATTCCGGCTCTAGTTGGTCCTTGAGACTTTTCAGCCCGATCGGATCAAATTTGGGCGGGGTAGGGGTCAAAATGTGTTTTTCAAAAAATGGATTTTCGAAATTTTCTGCGATTGAGGCGTGTAAGGTATCATTTTCTACTAAATTTTGGACGCTGAATCCGATGAAAAGGGTCCCGGAATGATTGGCGCCCCCTGGATGAGGTTACTAGTCAAAATGGTTACCTATCTACCCATTTCAAATGTTTTCGAGATCTCTGGCGTGTGGGGTATCATTTTCCACTAAATTTTGGACCCGGAATCGATTGGAATGGGTCGGGAACCTGCCACACCCACTGTTTCCTTCAGTTTCCCCATGTTGAAGAAATAAATCTCCATGCACATGGTTCGAGGAATAATCAACCCGTGTATAAGAATTTGCAGTGTTTTTAATACAGCTTCTTTTGACAAAACGGAGGTTTCTGGATTGTGTATCACTTTATGAAAGGGAGCTCCTGCGTTACGACTGGTGGAAGTGCGAACGTGACCTAGAATAAACAGTTAAGATAGTATCTAGTTGTATTCGGCAACGACCTCCACGAAGAGTTGGGAGAGGAAATGTAAGAAAAGCCCAACAGCAACAGGAGTCGGGACAAGCAGTAAAAACGACTCGCCGACGAAAACTTCCAGAGAAAACTCACTAGCGTCAAGTCGTAAGAAAAATCCTCACGCACACGTAGGGACCTAGAAAAGGCAACTCTGTATTTAATTGGAGGAAACTACACCCCGGGCCTCGCCTCCTGGCGTCGCAGTTATCTCGGAGTTTGTAGTCAAGTTTCCAAATTAGCGTTTGGTCCCGCTAGTGAGGAAAAGAAAAAAAGAGAAGATGCATAGCTACGTAATATGATGGGCCGCAGTAGAAGAAAGTGAGAGTAGGTACAAGTGGTGAAAGGGGGAAATGGGTCACATCCTATTACGGAAATTCCGCAAAAAGAAAACACCATCTCGGGGGCAAAGGAAAAACGCTGCAAATTCTTACACACGGGTTGGTTATTCCTCGGACCAGGCACAAGGAGACTCATTTCTTCAACATGGGGGAAATGGGGAAAACAGTGGATGCGGCGGGTCCCGGACCCATTCCAATCGATTCAGGATCCAAAATTTTGTGGAAAATGATACCCCACACGCCCAGGTACCAGAAATCCCGAAAACACATTCAAAATGGGTAATTGTTGCGAGCTCGCACCTGCGCCGGTCAAATGGGCTGCTGGCGTCGCAAGGTCAACGACCTGTGGAGGATTAAGGGTCTCAAACATTCGGGAACCTCCCTGTTCGCTCCAGACAACACGTCGAGTTCCCGGAACCAGGGAATGTTCTGGAAGGTACTCGACCAAGAGGCAGCAGGTATAAGGCTAGGTACACACGAACGACAAATGTCGTGTGTCGTGTGAGGGGGTTTCCCGTCACCGGGGAAGCCTTAAGCGGGGCATTCACGTTCCGATTTGTCGTCCAACTAGGAGGGACTACTAGTCGGAGCGTTTGCACCACTCACGCTCCGACTTGCAATCCGACTAGAGGTCCAACTTCAGCCTCAGTTGTGCGCCCAGTGAGAGCAAAAGATCGAGAAAATGCACCGAGCACAGTTCGAAAATAATGTAATGGAGAGGAAAATGGCAGGACTGTGCTTATTAAGTCTACCGCTGCAAAAGAAGGAAAAAAAGTGTTGGGAGAAGCAACTATTTGTTGATCGGGTGAACTTTTGTGACACAAAGTTGCTGAACGTTATAGATTAGGAAGATTACCGGAGCTACCTCAGAATGGACAGAGACACCTTTAAGCTTTTACTCGAAGAAGTTGGACCATTAATTCGTAAACAAGATAACGTTATGCGTGATAGAGTTACATGTGAACAGCGCCTTGTAGCAACTTTGCGATTTTTGGGTGAAGGTGTAATGGCTTCAAGGGAATCGATGCCGGTCCTGGATGGTTGCTGTACTTCTGTCAAGAAACTTAACTCGTCATAGTGCACCCAGTTAGGCGCATATAAGTTGTCAGCTCCCGTACCAGTGCCACTTTGGCTTCCTACGACTTTCTTTAGTTCTCTAAAGAACATTGAACGGAGGGAGTCAATTTTTTTCGTAAGGAAGCCAAGTTAAGGGAGGCTTTGAACCTCAACATAATTTCCAGCAGGTGTTGTTGCGCTGCTTTCCGAGCATTTCTGTTCGTATACAGTGCGCAACTAGAGTTCCACAAACAAGTACTCTCTTTATGGACTTCAATAAACTCACTTGTTCCTTCTCTGTTCATTGTAACACCTCGTCAGTAGATTGAAAAAAAAGGTCAACGACCCGAACTGCGTCTACTGTCAACAACGTACTGAGGAAAGTTGGACGGCTTGTGGTACCACAACCCCATTCACGCTCCGACTCCGCCTCGAGTTGGATGTTGGGTCTTCGAGTTGTACCTCAAAATGATCCGACTCGATCTCCAACATCCAACAAGCCCATTCACGTTCCGATTTGTGATCCAACTTTGAAAGTAGGACCACAAGTTGGACGACAAATCGGAACGTGAATGCCCCGCTTTACGTTAAAGTGTATGGAGCAGTTCACACGAACGACGGCTCCCGACAGTCCGGGGGTTTAACGGGTGCCGGGACGAGGGCTACCCGCTAGCCCGGCATCGGTCGTTTCCCGGCATCGGCCTAGCAGTCCATGTTTGCTTATGGAAGAGTACACATGTACGGTAAGTTCCCGTCACTTAAATCAAAGTAAAAGCGAGTGAGGGGAAAACCCCACTCCTTCGGTTTCTAGGAATACGGGAAAATTCCCGGCCTACGTGTGTACTGCAATGACCGTGAAACTGTCGTTCACGACACACGACATTTGTCGTTCGTGTGTACCAAGCCTAAAACAGACCCACGAGCGCCGCCCAGTTCAGTTCAATTCGGAGTCCGGATATAGACGCTTCGGGTTATAAATTGTGCCGTGCCGCGTTATAAATAGTGCGACTACCGCGTTACAACTGTGTATTGTGATTCTGTCATTGTGTAAGTGCGCGAATGTGAACAGTGTATGTACTCAAGTGATTGATTGTTAATAAATTATTTACTAAGAACATAAATCGTTACAATATACCCAATTTGAATCATAACTTCTTCTAGTGGGTGCCAATCGTTCTGCGACCTATTTCATTGGATTCAGCGTCCAAAATTTAGTGGAAAATGATACCCCACTCACCTAGATCGCCCAAAATCTCGAAAATCCATTTTTCAAAACTCGTCCCTCTGGGCCTCGTCAGGGGGCAAGCCCCCTGGACCCCCGTCTGCTTTCCGCTTAGAGCCTACGGCTAAAATCCGATAAACATGGACCCATGTTTTAGCCGTCTGCAATCGGAATGTCTATTACGAATGTCTATACGAGGTGACTGATGACTCACTACTACCTTACAAGGAAGTAGGTACGGTATTTTCTGATGACTCACTACTACCTTACAAGGAAGTAGGTACGGTATTTTCTTCTTGTCTTATAAAACCCCGTGTGACACTCCCGCGTCACCCTTCCGGCGTCACCCTCCCCGCGAACGGTTTTTGGTAGTTAGGTCATGGCTAAAACATGAGTCCATGTTAAAACACATTTTGACCCCTACCCCGCCCAAATTTGGTCCGATCGTGCTGAAAAGTTTGGAGGACCGTCCTAGGCCGGGAACAGACCTCTGACCCAAATTTCAGATTTTTAGAAAATTTTCTACGACCTAACACGGCGCGGACGGCGGACGGACATTGACATTTTTTGATCTAGACACCTTGAAACGTCCAGAAAAAAATTTTGAGCCGAATCGGAGAGGTTGACCTTTTGCATGAAAACATAGGTTGATTATTCAAGGAATAACCAATCAAAATGCAGTTGATAACACGAATTAGATTGAACACCTAAACCTCCCGTAATTAATAATATATAATTAAAGAATCCTATCGAATCCTACAATTATTCCTCGAACCATTGACCTGTGTTTTCATGCCAGAGGTCGATCTCATGAATTTGACTGCAATATCCTGAAGTTCTTGATCATCTGCAGGAACCAAATTCTGTAATAGTTAATTGGTCAAACTGGCAAATAGTCTTGCTTGGTCAAATTCAATGCTTTCCAAGCTTCTACGTGTATTGCATCAACTCCTACCAGGGTCTATTTTTGAGGATAACATGGATTTGTAATGAAACATTGAGCTCTTTTGATCAAGTTTCTGTGAGTCTACATCAAATAGCTTTCAATAGAAGAGTAAATTACCATCTCACTGGGGAAGGTGATCATCCTCAGACTGCCATGACAACCAATGTGCACTTTCACTTTAACAAATTTGAGCACTGAACCAGAAGGATTCTGGAACCTATATTCTCATAGTTTGTGCCCAACCCGCACTAACATTCGCGAAAAAAAAAATTGAAAAATTAGGGAACACCATTTAGTTAATCAGGAGTACAACACAGTAATCACAGCAGTGGACAGAAAGAAGATTGGAAGAAGACTGAAGACTGAACTGAAGTCTTGAGGAAATCCCTACCTTTGGGTTGTGGAGGGGATAGTTTCACATGGGAGTCACATTAGTTCTGAGAAGGACATGAATTGTGAGGAGAGGCAAAAGGCTAGAGACTCTGGGCTTCTAAGGGCCTGAGAAAATTAAAAAAACCCTATTCCCATCAGAAACCAGGAACTGACATAATGGTGGTGAGAGGAAGAAATCTTAACTAAATGAGTGTACACAGAACCAGTATTAGTTCTCAGAATGACTAATATTGTGTGGAGAAGTTGAGAGATTGACAACACCATATTCCCAGTTAATTGGTTTTCCTTCTTGGAACTATGTCGCTGTCCATACTCTTCTCTTCACTTTTGTAACCCTTCTGAGGCCTGGGAAAATTGAAAAAACCCTACTCCCATTGGAAAACCAGAACTGTCACAACGGAGGTGAAGACTCAAACTAATAGGTGTGTACAGAAATTACATCAGTTCTAAGAAGGACTTGCTTTTTGAGGTGAGGAAGAATGGCTGAAGACCCAAAATTCCTAGTTCCTTCTCGGAACTTCTGTCTGTCTTGTCTCGACTCCTATCCAAACCTTCGAAGGGCTGAGAAAATTGAATAAGCCCTTCTACCAGAACTGCCACAATAGTGGTATGGTGAAGAAGACTCAAACTAAATTAGTGTACACGGAAATGTTGTTAGTTCTCAGGACTTGTATTTTGAGGAGAGGCACAAGGCTGAAGACCCAGTATTAGTCTCCTGATTCCTTCTTGGAACTTTGTTTGTGTCCAATCTCTTCTCTTCATATTTGTAAACCATTGGAGGGCTGAGAAAATTAAAAAAACCGTTTTCCCATCAGAGAACCTAACTGTCACAAAGGTGAGGAAAAAGACTAGACTGAATCCGAGCACACAGAAATGGTATAACTTCTCAGAGAACTCATGTGTGGAGAAGTCAAGAGATTGAAAACCCAGTATTCCTAATCTTGTGGTTCTTTCCTAGAACATTATTTCTGTCCAGCCTCTCCTCTCCTCATTTGTAGGCGTTTGTTAGGCCGGGTACACACGTTGAGGATTCCGAAGAGGGATTCCTCTGAGAAAAACCTCTGAGGCGGCCGGAGCCGGACGGAGCATCCACACGTAGGGGAAAACCTCAGAGGCGGCCGGGGCGAAAAACAAAACACAGGGGTTGGTTATTCCTCGGACCAGGCGCATGGAGACTCATTTCTTCAACATGGGGGAAATGGGGAAACAGTGGGTGCGGCGGGTCCCAGACCTATTCCAATCGATTCAGGATCCAGAATTTAGTAGAAAATGATACCCCACACGCCCAGGTACCGGAAATCTCGAAAACACATATTCAAAATGGGTAATATATACCCAATTTGACCCATAACTTCTTCCAGAGGGTGCCAAACGTTCCGGGACCCACATCATGGAAATTAGCGTCCATGATTTAGCGGAAAATGATACCCCACACGCCTAGGTTCCAGAAATCTCAAAAACACATATTCAAAATGGGTAATATATACCCAATTTGACCCATAACCTTTTCCAGTGGGTGCCGATCGTTCTGGGACCCATTTCATTGGATTCAGCGTCCAAAATTTAGTGGAATATGATACCCCACTCGCCTAGATCGCCCAAAATCTCAAAAATCCATTTTTTCAAAAAACACATTTTGACCCCTACCCCGCCCAAATTTGGTCCGATCGGGCTGAAAAGCTTGGAGGACCGTCCTAGGCCGGGAACAGACCCCTGACCCAAATTTCAGATTTTTAGAAAATTTTCTACTACCAAAAACGGCGTGGACGGCGGAGGGCGTACGGCGGACGGACATTGACCTTTTGGTTGGTTATTCCTTGAATAATCAACCTATGTTTTCATGCAAATCGTCAACCTCTCCGATTCGGCTCAAATTTTTTTTCTGGACGTTTCATGGTGTCTAGATCAAAAAAGGTCAATGTCCGTCCGCCGTCCGCCGTACGCCGTCCGCCGTACGCCGTCCGCCGTCCGCCGTCCACGCCGTTTTTGGTAGTAGAAAATTTTCTAAAAATCTGAAATTTGGGTCAGGGGTCTGTTCCCGGCCTAGGACGGTCCTCCAAGCTTTTCAGCCCAATCGGAACAAATTTGGGCGGGGTAGGGGTCAAAATGTGTTTTTTGAAAAATGGATTTTCGAGATTTTGGGCGATCTAGGCGAGTGGGGTATCATTTTCCACTAAATTTTGGACGCTGAATCAAATAAAATGGGTCCCAGAACGATCGGCGCCCACTGGAAGAAGTTATGGGTCAAATTGGGTATATATTACCCATTTTGAATATGTGTTTTTGAGATTTCTGGAACCTGGGCGTGTGGGGTATCATTTTCCACTAAATTTTGGATCCTGAATCGATTGGAATGGGTCTGGGACCCACCGCACCCACTTTTTTCCCCATTTCCCCCATGTTGAAGAGTCTCCATGCGCCTGGTCCGAGGAATAACCAACCCCTGTGTAAGAATTTGCAGCGTTTTTGGTTGGTTATTCCTTGAATAATCAACCTATGTTTTTGATTAGGACATCATGAAACGTCCAGAAAAAAATTTTGAGCCGAATCGGAGAGGTTGACCGTTTGCATGAAAACATAGGTTGATTATTCAAGGAATAACCAACCAAAATGAGTTCAGAGGAAATTTTGTCGAGAAACAAGAAGAGGAAAGTTGTGTGGCCTGAATATAAGATGAAGCGCATCGCTTTCATAAGGGTCGTCTATAACGTATAATTGTTAGCTGCTAGCCCATTCTTCGCCCAAAGGGCCATTCTTCGGCAGATTTTCTTCATTTTCACCCACAGATTCGCTCGTTCAGTTCACATATTCTATCAATTCGTACGTACTAACAATCAGACAAGATGGTCCGATAAAACGAAACACGTTACGCAGGTGTTTTCCTCAATAATCTGCATCAACTAGTAATATTTATTATTCGTAACGGCCAAATATAGAAAATGTTCCCTATACATTCACATTTCAAAATGGATAGATTGATAATTCGGAACAAAAATATGGCTGATGCTCAAAATATCAGTTAGACTCGTGTATATTCCATTGGGATCTCCACAACGGAAAGAGTCTCAAATAATATTTATTTTATATTCAGAAGCGGTTCTCGATTCCATTTTGATTGTGGAGAGGGGTCCTACCATGATATGCTAGCATCATTGCAAACGCGAACAACCAGTTCTCCATGCTCATCGACCCAGCATAATGGAGAATTGCCAAGTGAATTCTCGAGAGGACATTGGCGTGCTTGTGAAACATTTATTTCGCGGCGGTTCCAGCTTTTAATAGAATTGCATTCAAAATGACGAGGTTGGATGTTATTTGAAACGTTTTACTAATTAAACGGAAGGCATGTGAGCGATTTATATAACGCAAGAAAAAGAACCTTTGTTTTCGCCTGTGAAAATGTGAGGGAATGAGCGTAATCAGGGAAGAGTGCAAACGTTATCTCAAACCAGATCTCACCCCCTCGTGGTATTAAACTTCCAGCCGCCTCTCGCGTTGGGGTATTTTTGGTCGATGTCCGGGTCGTTTGAGGTTCGACTTACCCTCTTGCTCGCTCAGGGCTCCGTGTGGGATGCCATTAATTACATCGGCAGCAGTCCAGTCATCCTCGATACATGTGGGCAAGCGAGGAGTCGCATTCAATTAGTGGGAAACTTCGTGTCCTGGTTGTATACGATCGGAACTCTCGACATTGCGATTCTGACACTTTACGGCAGAGAATGATTCCCTGAACCACCCATGCGTTCCGTTTCCGGTTCGATAAGCCATGAATTATGTGGCGCTGCTAGGTACCTAGGTCGATCGAAGAAGGATAGTACGTACATATGAATAAAGGACAGATTTTCTCAACATGACACGTATTCCGATGCAACGCTCGCCACCCGATTCAAGAAGATTCGCCGACAATATTCACAATGACATTTTCAGTCTTGCATAAAGCATGCACCGCTCAGAGTAATCGCCACAATATACAGAGGTTCCAATTGCTGCTTTGACACATACAGATACTTCCGAAACGACAAGCTACATTACGAACTTCAAATAGACTCTGACGCCAAGGCTTCGTAATCAAGCCATCAAACACATCGTGAGGCATCAAGATCCCACCAACGAGGAGGTTGTCGTTGACAAGGATGGTTTACCGTGACTAATCGAGAAAAGCAAACCGCACGAGCTCATCCAGTAGGTGTGACTCCCACAGTTCAATATGTTGATGCTGCATTAACCAATTGTGTCCCACGAGTTGTTCCCCCCACTCCTAAAATAGTCCAAATGGGAGTAAACACAAATTGAAAAAAAAAAAAAAAATTCCAAGGATCTCAAATATTATACTCGTATTTGGGCACCCCTCGCAACTGAGCAACCATGCGCTAGGGACATTAATTTTCTTATTTAAAATGGGAACCCAATTTTGGTTGGCTGTTCCTTGAATAATCAACCTATGTTTTCAGTCAATCTATCCGATTCGGCCCGAAATTTTTTTCTGGGCGTTCCAAGGTGTCTAGATCAAAATTAGCAAATGTTTAACCGCCGTCCATGCCGACATTGGTAGTGGAAAATTTTTTAAAATCTGAAATTTGGGTCAATGGTCCGTTCTTGACTCTGGTTGGTCCTCGAAACTTTTCAGCCTGATCGAATCAAATTTGGAGGGGGTGGGAGGAGGGGTGTCAAAACGTGTTTTTCAGGATTTTTGGCGATTTAGGCTAGTGGGTATCATTTTCGACAAAATTTTGGACGCTGAATCCAATAAAATAGGTCCCGATACGGTTGGCCCTCACCGGAAGAGGATACGGGTCAAAATGGGTATCTATCTACCCATTTCGAATGTGTGTTTTCGAGATTTCTGGTACCTAGGCGTGTGGGGTATCATCATCCACTAAATTGTGGACCCTGAATCGATTGGAGTGAGCCCCCATGCTCCTGGTCCGAGGAATAACTACCCCCTGTAAAAGAATTTGCAGCGTTTTTTATAGCAGATTCGGATTCTACTCAAAATTTCATGGAAATTCAATCCCTCAAACCATTTTTTTTGGTTGTGTGCCAGGTTCAGCAGGCACGCAAAGTTGCGCAGCCCCAAAATTGTGAAATAGTGAATGATGGTGAACTCTAATGTGTGACACATGAATTTTCATTATCTTTTAACGCTGATTCACGTGATGCTATCCGTTTCTTTATTCGACATTATTCATTTTTAGCAGAATAATGACCAAAACTTGTTTATTTCATGTCCGTTTTGGGGATTTTTTTGGGAACTAGGCTTGTGGGGGTATCATACTCCACAAAATGTTTGACGCTGAATCCATTGAGGTTCGTCCCGCACCGATTGGCGGCCACCGGAGGTGGGTATGAGTCAAAATGGGTACCTAACTACCTATTTCGATTTTCTTATTTTTTGGTACCTGGGTATGCGGGGTATCATTTTCTATTAAATGATGGACACCGAATCGATTGGAATGAGTCCGGGGTACTCTACACTTACTGTTCATTCACATGTTCATGTTCACACTCTCGCTACAAGGAGTAATCAACACTTGTGAGAGAATTTGCAGCGTTTTCCCCCGGATTTTCACTTATTGTTGCTTATAAGATTTTTGTTGTACTCAGAGCAAACTTCAATTATCACATTGAAAACCCTTTCATTTTTATTCAATTCTCTGGTCTTCTAATAAACCAGTTTAACTTGGTAACCATCAGATTGCGGACCATTGAAATTTCTTCGACTGCCTCATAAAAAATGAAACCCCGTGCAGGGAATATCCTGAAAGTGCACAGAATAAAAATGATGAATGTCAGCGGGAAGTCGGAAAAATGTGTGGGTCGAACTTCCCTCAACTTTCACGATCTTCATTTCTCGTTCCATGAATAATGCACCCCTGCACCGGCCATTTCTCGAGGTAACTACGTAGTTTTCCTATACGTGCTTATCATGGTAAGTGTGTAGCCACCCTTTTCGAATGGCCTTACACGAAATACACTCGTAGAATCATTCTTGTTTTGCATCTCTGAACTTACGCCCTCCGGAAAGCTTTGCAGGTTGGTAAGTCTACAACATGTCTTACACTGGAGAATGGCTTTCTAGGATCATAATATGGCTTGTGATGTAGGATGAAGCTGGAGACGAGGGTATCTGAGGTCTTACATTGCCGTACAGCAGAGCAAATCCACTTTCTATGACTACCAGCCGAATATGAAGCTTTCCAGGAATTTCCTTCCCTCTCTGTTCTCAACAAGGAGCATCCTACCGAGATTACCTAAAAAATCACCCTTCCAAAAAATAAGTTTTATCCATCTAATGAAAGGACGCTTGCGCTGTAGAATCTCCATACAGAAAACGTGTTTTGTTTTCTCCAAATAAAAACGCTCCCTTAAATTTCCACCCCAGTTGCGGTACACACGATATTTTTGTTGGTATTTGAACGACCATATCAAATCTCGCTGGAGTTTGACTGATACTGACTCAAAAGTTAACGACAAAATTAATTAAAATGCGGAAATACCAGTTTCTACATTAAAACTGAAGAGGGTTAAAGTGTTGTTTTTAGTTCATTTATTCCCTGGCTTCATCAATTGCTTCACTGCGTTAATTAAGCAGCCTAATCCTTCAGATGGAGCTGAGATGAATAAATAATCCCGAGAATGGCTATACGAATGGCAGGTGTTTTCCAACTGATCTCCTAAGTAGGCTGGGCAAGTCTTCATGGACGTTTGCAACGGACAATAAATTTTAATTTAATCGGCTCGACTCATGAGAATGTACAGCCGTGAATTAATTGGTTCGATTGTCTTGACAAAACAAAAACATAAGTTGATTATTCAAGAGATAACCAACCAAAATGAGTTGGAGCGCTCGCTTATCTATTCTATCAATAATATTCATTAAATCGACTATGGAAGTGTATATAGGTGTGGCTGCGACTTTCAAATGGCTGAACATTCGGTTGAAAGTTGAACTGAGCGTTCGGTAGATGTAGTAATAAGATACTGCAAATCTTTCACACGGATTGGTTATACCTCGGACAAAGCACATAGAGACTCATTTCTTAAACTTGGGGAAAATGGGGAAACAGTGTGTGTGGCGGGTCCCGGACCCATCCCAATTTCAGGGTCCAAAATTTCGTGGAAAATGATACCCCACACGCCTAGGTGACAGAAATCTCGAAAACACATATTCAAAATGGGTAGATAGATAGGTACCCATTTCGACCCATAACCTCATCCAGAGGGCGCCAATCGTTCCGGGACCCATTTTATTGGATTCAGCGTCCAAAATTTAGTGGAAAATTATACCCCACTTGCCTTGATCGCCAAAAATCTCGAAAATCAATTTTTCAAATAACACACCCCTTGACCTTCTTGAAACATCGACATGCAAACGTATCGACCAACTAATTCCCTTTCTAATGGTAACATGTGCATACTCGCCTCTGACAACTGTCGTCATCAAATCGTCATTTATCCATGAGATGCTATTGATAATAGGAGGTTGATACGTACCTACGATGATAATGATATTGCAATAAGGGAAACTATATCCGTCTCGTTCCAGTTGAAACAGTTCAATTGAATATTCCAGTGTACATAATTCAGTGCTCTGAAATTGAGCGGAATACAATACCCATAACGCCCAGGTTTCCAAAAAATCTCAACAAACCCTTATACTTTTTCATGGTGGAAGGGCAGTGGCGTACAAATAAGGTCCACAATGAGTCAGTGCACAAAATTTCATATTTTTTGGACGAACATGATATTCAGTCGTTTTGGAGGTGAAGTCTCCGCCCTAGGAATCGCAGAAGGAGGGAGTTTCAACCCTCCAAAATTAAATCGAATGTTGGTATGAGTCTATGATTCGAGCAGGTTTGCAGATGTTTTCAGAACGAATTTCGGTAATTTCAGACCTTTTGATCTAATTTTGAGATTGGGATCTTTTTGGAGATCTCTACCCAACGAATTACATAGCTAAAGAAGACAGTTTCAACCCTCGTAGATGAAGCTTTCCTTGGTAATACCACTATTAAGTTGCTAAGATCGCAATCCCGTTGCTTTAAAATATTATCTGATGATTGCCGTTTACATAGTAATCCTCTCCGGAGAAAAAAACTTCGTGCAAAACGTCAATCTTTTCGGGGCCTTCTAAGTTTTTTTTTTTAAATAATAATAATACCCCTCACGCGAAGGTCTTCAAATATCGCGAAAACTCACTTCCCTCCCTCCTTTAGCGACATTCCTTTTAAATCCCATCCCAAGCGATTTAGCGTCCATTTAGCAGAAAATTACATCGTGGATTGTCAAAAAATATTGTAATCCCATTTGCAAAATACCTTGTACATCCAAACTGCCGTGACTTTTTACTGGACAACCAGCTATTAATAAAAAACGGAGGTATCTGACGATAATCTATTTCCACCAAAAGTAATGAGTTAAATCGATTTCGACGGTCGGGTCATCAGTAACTAACATGAACTTATTACTTTTGTTGGAAATAGACTATCGTCAGATACCTCCGGTTTTATTGAAATGGGTTTCCACAACCTTGTCGCATTATCTAAACCAACTATTTTTATATAAATAGTACATAGTTTGAAGCGTGGTTAGGGTGATGATGGATGAACAAAAAAATGAGCAGTACGTTCAGAATCGATTGTGCATTTTTTAAATGAAATTTCATGGAGGAATGTACAGTTTTCTTTCTCGGCGTATCTACAAAATTATGTTTAGAGTAAAATGAAAACATTTTAGGAGAAGATAACCGGAGTGAAGGCCATGTGTTCACGATAAAAAAAAAATGAAATGTTGAATTAATCAATCCAATTTTGATTTGACGGTTTACGCTGAAATAATCGTTTAATAGCTTTTTTTAATTACCTACCTGGTAATAAGTATTCCTTCAGGTAATGGGGCAAATGAAGGGGTCCAACAGAGGGAAGGGTTCTATTGAAAAACACGCGACTTTCACGAATACGAAGACGACGAGGTATTGCGAGAGGCGGTAGACGTTCGCGGATGAAGAGCTCGCGACGGACTGAAGGCAGCGGGAGTGTGTCCTCCTCCAAACCGCCCCTCACGAGGAAAAAACAACAACCACCCCCTCTGAAAGGTGAAGCGGTGACAGTTTGAGGGAGGTCAGTGGTGCGGTAAAGCCGAGTGCCACAATATTTTTTTTTATTTGGTTTAGTAACATCGTTATACATTCCACGTTTATATACAAGGAGATAACTTATGAATCGGTAAGTCATGTGGGGTGAATGTAAACTGGCAACAATAGGTATGTTCGCTGTAGCAGTTCCCAACGGTTTGCAGACCGTTTTCAAGTGGTTTCCAACTGGTTGGAACCAAGGATGTTCTGCGTTCCACCACCGTATTCTCTCCGCCACTTTACTTCTCTCACCTATTGGTTGGTTATTCATGTATATAATAAACCCATGATTTCATGCAGGCCAACCTCTCCGATTTGCCCAAAAATTTTACAGTTTGCGTTTTGAGATGACTAGATCAAAACGCTGCAAATTCCTTCACATGGGTTGGTTATGGCACATGGAGACTCATTTCTTCAACATGGGGAATATTTGGGTGTGGCGGGTCCCGGACCCATTCCAATCGATTCAGCGTCCAAAATTAAGTGGAAAATGATACCCCACACGCCTAAGTTACAGAAATCTCGAAAACACACATTCGAAATGGGTAAATAAGAACCCATTTTGACCAATAACCTCATCCAGAAGGCGCCAATCGTTCTGGGACCCATTTCATTGGATTCAACGTCCGAAATTTAACGGAAAATGATACCCCACACGCCTAGGTATCAGAAATCATGAAAACACATATACAACATGGGTAGATAGATACCCATTTTGACCCATAACCTCCGCCAATCGTTCTGGGACCAATTTCAATGAATTCAGCGTCCACAATTTAGTGGAAAATTGTACTCCACACGCCAAGATCACCAAAAATCTCGAAAATCCATTTTTTCAAAATACACATTTTGACCCCGACCCCGCCCAAAGTTGGTCCGATTGGGCTGAAATGTTTTGAAAAGGACTAACTATAGCCAAAAACGGGTCCCTGACCAAAATTTCAAATTTTCAGAAAATGTTCGACTGCCAAAAACTGCGCGTAAGGCGGACGACAGACGGACATTAGACTTTTTGATCTAAACACCTTGAAACGTCCAGAAAACAATTTTGGGACGAATCGGAGAGGTTGACTTTTTGCATGAAAACATAGGTTTATTATTCAAGGAATAACCAACCAAAGACGCTGCAAATTCTATCACAAGGGTGAATAGGTTATTTTAAGGTAGGCCGTTATTTCGTGCTCATTATACAGGGTGTCCCACGTTGTTCCCCTCCTCTCTCTAAAATCGTAAAAATGAGAGTAAACAAAAAAGAAATTTTCAAATCTAACATCCTTATTTCAAATGGGGACCCTAATTTTTTTTATAGCAATTTTCAAGAAATGCCATTCTAATTTTTTCAACGCAACCGGTTATATAAAACAATTATTATAAAACAATCTCATTGTTTTCGAACACTGATTCACGAGATACTATCCGTTTCTTAATTCGACCAGAATAATGATCGAAATTAATTTACACACTATAGAATAAATTACGTAGTTTACACTCAAAAGTCAATGTGTATCTGCCTCGAAAATTTTCCAATACCACCTTTTATTCTTGACGGCCTGACCCCCTGACGCTACCATTTTAGTTGAACCTCCTTGGCAACAATCAATGTGCTTTGTGTGATTCGACGATGTGCTATGATTCTGCTACGTACCGTATAATTTCGAGGAGTTCATCAATTTTCATGTAAATGATAACATGTGAAAAGCATTGTGCCACATGTAGAATTGACACATTAGGTTTAACTTTTGTCGAATATATTTTTAATCTTTTGACACAAGGACTTCAACTTTGGACATGTAGATCCCAACATCAAGCGGAGCGAAGAAAGAAATATGAAAATGAGCAATTCACAAAATTAACGAGTTCAGAAAATGAATTTCAATTAAATAGACGTCCAGCTGCGGATGGTACCCTTAAAAACATGTATCCTTGACGTAATTGGAACAGTAACAGTCATTTCTGATTTCTAGAATGCTTGATTTCCTAAATACTTTTTGATTACACTCCTCCCAGTGTTGAATTTCAATTCTGCCTTTTCAAAAGCATCCTTTTCTTGTAACCCTTCCTCGGCCAGACTAATTATTACTTTTTTCTTTTCAAAATAAATGCTCATATTTGCCTCTATTTCTTGATACTGCCCCACAAATGATAGGGGGTGGAGGTGAAGAATCTGAATAAGTTGTTTCATTATGGTATGTACTAAAAGGTCCTATGACAGGTGACTGAAAACAGAATCTGAATCTCTCATCACGGCTGTTTTGCGGCGAACCAGTTCTATGATTGGAGATTATAGTGCCTTAAATAGCAGGAACGCAGCCCTGAAATCGCTAATACCTATGTATAAATAGTTGAAATCTATTAGTCCAAAAGTTTGAATTCATCTGTCGAAATGTTAAATATATTTGTCAAAAGTTGTGTCAATATACACATCAACTCTATGAGGTCTCATGCATTCGTGCCCAAAAAACCATAATTGACTACAACCTAAACTTCTAATTTGATATTATTTAGACGTCGTTTTCACTCCAAGTTGTGGATTGTCAACATTCAAGATTCCAGAAGTTAAGGGAGCAACTCCAGCGTCAACACTGAAAGGCATCAACAACAACCGTGGCCTATCACGTAAGTTCTATTCAACTTCGAAATTTGAATGATGTGTACAATGTACGCCTGGGTTGTGACAGTCTTTTGGGTGGTTATTCCTTGAATAATCAACCTGTTTTGATGCAAAAGGTCAAATGTCCGTCCGCCGTCCGCGCCGTTTTTGGTAGTAGAAAAATTTCTAAAAATCTGACATATGAGTCAGGGGTCTGTTCCCGGCTCTGGTTGGACCTCGAAACTATTCAGCCCGATCGGACCAAATTTCGGCGGAGTAGGGGTCAAAATGTGTATTTCAAAAAGTGGATTTTCGAGATTTTCGGTGATCTAGGCATGTGGGGTATCATTTTTTCACATTTCACTTAATTTTGAACCCTGTATCGATTGGAATGGGTCTGGGACCCGCTACACCCACTGTTTCCCCCATTTTCCCCAAGCTGAAATGAGTCTCCAAGGGCCTGGTCCGAGCGATAAACTAACCCTGTGAAAGAATTTGCGTTTTTTGGTACGTTATTCCTTGAATAATCAACGTACGTTTTCACGCTGGAGTTCATAAAGGGTCAACCATCTCCGATTGGCCCCAACAATTTTTTTCTGGACGTTCATGATATATCTAGATTAAAATTACAGGGGTTGGTCATTCCCTAGACCAAGGGCATGGGGAAAAAAAGTGAATGTGGAGTGTCTCGAACTCATACCAATCGATTCAGCGTCCAACATTTAGTAGAAAATGACACCCCATAAGCCTAGGTACCCAACAATTTCAAAAACTCACTTTTGGAAAAGGTTGGTAGGTAACCACCTCCAGCGGGCGCCAATCGATCTGGGACCCATCTAAATGGATTCAGAGCCCAACATTCAGTGGATACTCTCCCGAATTTGGGCCAATCGGGTACCTGTTTCCTCCTGGAGTGGGGGGGGGGGGGGGTTAAGGTCTCAAAATTTGGATTGATGGAACCCAACCTAGGACCTTGTTGACGGATTCAATATGGACTTCGTATCTCAAATTTGAACGATTTTTTAATTATATTTAACGATTTTGTTGGCGGAACTTGGGTTATACATTTCAGGTAGGCATAATCCGATTGCATGTCACAAAATTGAATTTTGTATGTGTGTCCAAATACTGAAAATATATCAAAGAATACGAGGGGGGGGGGCATAAACCATTACTTTAGCTGTATCTAATACATCCTTTTGAATCCGAAGTGTGGGGAACCTTGGGTGTGTCGCCACCAAAACCTCAATATTGAACTATAACGTCGAGCGTCCAAAATTGCTCGAATAGGGCTGCTATTTCTCCCTCTTAAGGGTACCAGGAATCAAGTTAGGGGGAACATTTTCGATTTTCGTGCTAAGCTTGAATGAAACCACACAATCTTCTCAATATTTTGATAATTATATTACTTATAAATGAAACTCATAGGCCTAATTTGTGCGACTGGTGTCCAGAACGACACACACGAACGAGTCACAGTTGAACGAACGTACCAAGGAACTGGTGGGAGAGTAGCACAAACGTGTGCAGATGGATAGCCATCAAGTTGTATTATTCAATGTTCATGATCATCAGGCCTCCTTCAATTTCAGCATCTGGACTCAGCACATCTACCGTAGAACCCCAAGATCAAATCACCTACTCTTGGAAAAATGTTTGCGTCACATCTTTCCCAGGAGGACGATGCCATCACTTGTTCATCTCAAAAGCAAAATCTGAAGAAACATCCAAACGACTCTTGACCAATGGTAACCAATATCAATATTTAGGGAGACAACGTGTATCAGCAGTTTGGCCACCAACTAGTGCAATCCTCTATGCAATCCTGTAATGATCTACCAACAGTGACTGGCATTGCAAAACCTGGCGAACTGATCGCTCTCATGGGGGCTAGCGGCGCTGGAAAAAGCACTCTGTTAAACTGTCTAACTTTTCATTCAAGTCGCAAGCTCCTCGTCACTGGCGAAATGCGAATAAATGGACTCTACGTGGATGGACGGATGATGAAGTTCATATCCGCTTATGTTCAACAAGATGATGCATTCCTGGGAAATTTAACTGTCACAGAACACATGCAATTTGCGGTACATTAATAACTTTTTCTCTCATAAATTACTTTTTGTAGTTCTTCTAATTGGTAAATGTGCATGCAAGGTCTCTATTTGACATCACTACTTTCTTCAGCAATCACCTAAATGGATATCAACTCATCCAATTGTCCTCATTTGCAGGCCAAAGTTGTCATGAACCGTAAAACAACCAAGCACAAAAGAGAGTCAAGGACAAGAGAACTCTTAGATGAGGTTTGTATATGACTGTTTTTTAATTTGTTCTCACCAGTCAGGCAGGCCATCCCCAGCTGGCCCTCCAGTCAACTATGTCCCTGATATTTCAAGTCCGCTACCACACATCTTGTACTTTCCCTCCTCGTTGTCAATCAATGCTTTGTATTTCGTTAATCTCAGTTGAACTTGACCAAGTGTGAATACACTAGGATTGGAATTCCTGGCAAGAGAAAAGGCATATCAGGCGGCGAGATGAAGAGACTGGCTTTTGCAACTGCAGTAAGTGCACCTAGTGCATCTGCAGAGAATGAAGCAAAGAAACCGTAGCGATTTTGAATATTATATCAATCGACAGCTCCTCAATAACCCGCCGTTGTTGTTTTGCGATGAGCCCACATCTGGACTGGACTCTTTCATGTCTAAAAACGTCATCCAAATGATGAAAACCATTTCGTCACAAGGAAGAACGATCGTAACAACGATACATCAACCGTCAACTGAAATATTTTACATGTTTGACAAAGTGATGTTCCTGACTGAAGGGAAAGTTGCCTTTTTTGGATCCCCAAATGATGCTAACAGCTTCTTTGCAAGGTATGTGATGCGTCTCCAAAATCAGTTGGCGAGGCCTGATAGTAATTCGCTTGGCTCAAGGAGCTGTCAGGTTCTGATGGTTGCTGGGTTGTGTAAAACTGATTCTACGAAAGACTTCCTTGCTTGTCATTTCAACCTTTTGAGGCGTGTCATAAGCCAATTGTACACTACAATGGAATAAATTGTTACAGTAAAAAAATATGTTGTTGATTAGACATCTTGGCTCATACCAATGTACTATGAGTAGACAACAATGTTCTACTATGAGTAGAAATGAGACATTCGTGGGCACAATACTCAATTGGAATCATTTCTGGTTGTTAGCGTGGGAGCGCACCTACCACCGAATCACAATCCGGCGGATTATTTTATTTTCCGACTCGCAACAAGATATGAAGACCCTCTCGCGACTGTATCACAATCTGATTTCTTAGTGAGTACAACGAATAAGTACTCGGAGTCACATTACGCGAAGAAAGTCTTGAAAGAAATTGAAGATTCAGTAGAAACGATGCAACAGGTAGGTTGCATACCTACCTAACAAACTATCCAATCACAACTTTCTTGTTCCCGTCTGAACTAACTTGTTTGCTTCTGCTTTAAGTTCCCTTTCGAATTATCTGAACTGATTCATTTTGAGCTAAATTTCTCTTCCAGGCCACTTCATTAGTATACACCACCGTCTTTTATCATTTTTGTTTTGTGAATCTCACGTTCTTACCTCAAAAATTAGAATCAAGGCGTTCATTTAAACAAAAATTAAAGTCCTTGCCAACGACTGTTTACATTGCAGAGGAGAAATCGTCTGTCAGTACAATTTGACGCGTGGAAAAAGCTCAATTATCAACAATCATGGTGCGTTCAGTTTAGAGCTCTATTTGTGAGGACATTATTGGACACTATCAAGAGCAGAGAACTTGTTACAATGAAATTCATCCAAA
Organism: Cyrtorhinus lividipennis; assembly: GCA_019603395.1. Classification (NCBI taxonomy): domain Eukaryota; kingdom Metazoa; phylum Arthropoda; class Insecta; order Hemiptera; family Miridae; genus Cyrtorhinus; species Cyrtorhinus lividipennis. The sequence continues at coordinate 1,112,307 of CM034002.1, read as the reverse complement.
ACATTGTAAGTGACGGGAAGAATTCTCATCTGAAGGTAGCATTTTAGCGTTATAATTTTCAAGGGTAAGCACATATTTTCAACCAGCATGGGATAAGCCCAGCTCTCCAATGACTTGGGGTGACTCACCAGGCACCCGCATGACTATTTCAAGCAGTTTTTGTCTTCTTTTACTCAAAGTTGTAGCAATCGAGTGAGTACCTCTGCCAACTCGTACCTTTGAGGGGGAAAAAATGTTTTAAAATGGCGTAGATGAACTCATAAGCTGAGTGTCAAACCAACCTAGCGCCTAGTTACTCCCAGCACGCTGTGTAAAATGAGTAATTCGTTAAAATCATGGCAAAATACTGTCACAATTTAAGCTGAGAAATATACTAATGATAACTTGCAGGTGGTCGCGCTTCTATTTGGCGTTTTATACTGGGATCAAAAACTGGACCAAGATGCCGTTTTTAACATCAACGGAGCTTTATTCATTTCGATAATGAATTTATCCCTTCAGAACACCTTTTCAGTTATACATGTGAGCATGTAATGTTGTCCAAATTATCACAGTACTATTTTACTACAGTAACATTGAATAAGTCGCGTGGTTGTTTCAATTTCAGGTGTTAATCGACGAATTACCAGTTTTCCTTAGAGAGCATGCCGGTGGAATGTACCGAATTGACGCCTATTACATTTCAAAAACTATTGTAGAATTACCGCTTATGATTATTTTCCCAGTTATGTACGTTTCGATAATGTACTACATGATAGGATTCAACCGGGATCCATCGAGATACATGTGGCATTGCGTAATTGCGACGTTGTGCGCGAATATTGGCAATGCGTTTGGTGAGTGTTATATCCTTGATTCAATCAATATCTTCTTCAGTAGATAGTTATAAATCCTTCATACATCAATTTTTTTAAAATTATATTTCCTATTCGAAAAGAAATGAAATGAAAATAATACAATTGCAAAGGAAAATTATACTTGTTGTTGAATGTTGACTCACTACTTCCCAAATCAGCCCAGATAGAACGATTAACTTCTTTCATCAGGCTCTAGACACCTTGAAACGTCCAGAAAAAAATGTCGGGCCGAATCGGAGAGATTGACTTTTTGCATAAAAACAGGTTGAGTATTCAAGGAATAACCAATCTGCTGCAAATTCATTCACGTGGGTTGGTTATTCCATGGACAAAAATGGAAAAAACAGTGGGTGTGAAGCGTCCTGGTCTTATTTTAATCAATTTAGCATCCAAAATTTAGTGAACAATGATACCTCTCACGCCTAGGTACCCAAAATTCCATCCAAGCATGCTCATTATAGTTGGTAGGAGGCAGCTGGCACTTCTGAAGGGTTGACTATTGAGTATCTAACCACTTAACTGACCATCTGTAATATCATGGTTGGATCATTATTGAAAAATTCAAAGTAAATTGCCATCATACTTATGGTTGTCATCTTCAATCCAGAATCCAGAACTAAGGCACACTTTTCACTTCATCACTTTTCATCGGAAACACATATTCAAAATGGGTAGATGTTACCCATTGCCTCTTTCGGTGGCCGCCAATCGGTACGGGACCCGTTACATTGAATTTAGTCGAAAATGATACACCACACGCCTAGATCGTCAAAAATCTAGCCTAACCCCTACTCACCCCGACGGCATACGGTGGAAAGATATTTGCTTATTGTGATTTAGACACCTTTTTGGGCCGAATCGGAGAGATTGATTTTTTGCATGAAAACATCCAACAGATTATCCAAGGTGTAACCAACCACAAAAGGACCAAAATAATGCAAAAAACCTTAAATTTTGCTTATGAACTCTATCTAGGCCCCACCCAATATTTTTGTTTGGTCAATAACAATACAAGATATAATTTATAATTCACCAAAATTTCAAAGTTCAATCCGAATCATCTAATCCCGACACAATACACAACAATTACGGTACAATTTTAGTGTTCGTTAGTGGAAAAAATATGAAAGAGTGTAAACAAAACAAAAGATGAAGCCAAAATAAAACGAGAACAATATATTATTGATTATAGTGGTATTAACATAATATGATAATTCCTTTGTTTGTATCATATTATGACAACTACTTAGTTTACTTCTTTCAGGTTATTTCCTCGGTATCACGACGTCCGATCTATCCGTCGCTCTAAATACATCAATTCCAGTGCTTATCCCGCTCATCCTGTTTAGCGGATATTTGCTCAACATTGAGTATGTGGCGATTGGCAATTCACTAAATCGTACCGTTCCAAATTTCTTTCAATCAGAATCAATAACTTTGCAGCACGATCACCAAATGGTTGTCATGGATTCACAACCTCTCTTGGTTCTTCTATTCGAACGAAGCTCTTCTCGTCACTCAGTGGGACGGTGTGAAAAATATATCGTGCACTCGACCGAACACCGTATGCCCACCAAATGGTGAAGTCGTGATTGCTCAGTTCTCCTATAAAGTGGTGAGTTGTTCCCGAAATCTTTTCAAGACATTCGTCCTGGTTAAAAATAGCCTCAGGCTTCCAGAATTAACCCTATTTCAGGAGAATTTCGGATTTGACATCGCCATGTTGTTGATTTTTCTGTTGGCATTCCGAATCTTCGCCCTGTTGCTCCTTCATTTGAGAGTGATCCTCAAAGATTAATTTTCAATCTCCGTCAGCAGCAATACAATTTTTTTTAAAGATATTGTCAAATCTATTTAGCTTGTAGCCTGGTATTAATAATTAGATGCAGATAAAAATCTCAAAAATGCTCAAATGCTGTAGATCAAATGCTCAAAATGCAGATTCCAAGAACCGTACCGATGGTCATTAACCTGATTGATTGCATTTATTTATTTATCCACCAAGGAGAGGTTAGGACCTCTTCCACCTCTCAACCAACCTCAAAACATATACATGGTTTTCAAAATATATTTACCTCTTACAATCGTACATAATCTGGGGACCCTCAGATAAGGGCAAACGGCCACTAGCTTCATTAATTGGGTTGAACGTAGAAAAAAAACCTTTTCCAATCTTGGTCTCCTTGCACTTGGGGCTGGCCATAAGCTATACATACTATGTCTTGTACCAGCAAGCTTTGCCGGAGCAGCCCGAACCTAAAGCTGGCGCTCCACGATGCTACCAACACATTCCATTGTTGGACTCTGTGACTGGAGGCATCGTGTAGCCGACGTTGGAGGCTCGGTCACCATTCACACCTTCAAACGGCTCGACCTGGATCGCACTGGACACATGCCACCATCGACAACACCTTGTTGCTAGGGATTTTGCTTGAGAGCCATCACTCGTCGAGTGTGGTCGAACGTTTGGCCCAACATGGAGGCCCTTGTCTTGAATGTGTGGTAGAAATTGAACCAGCCGTGGGTCGTGACATGGAAGAAACGTTCTAACATCCCTTGAAGTCCCCCCTTCATGCTCCCATGTAGGCGTGACTTCCCCTGGAAATCAAACAAGTTTGATCCCAAAAGTGATCGGTCGTGAACTTGCCACGATTCGGATGACGTCAGAGGCAAACTCACGATCCCTCGTTCTCATGAGGGCCACTCCCTGGGAGAACATGACAGTTACCACGATCGCGACCCATTTACAGGTTACTGGCGTTATTTTCCACCCTAATTACAGAGGTGTTCGCCTGGCCTATTGCCGGCTAGCCAAATTCAATATCAGATTTAAAAAAACTTCATTCAGAGTACTGTTAGTTAGTTATATTGAGTTACCTTAAGCATCAGATAAAAGCCTTTCAGCAGGTACATCCACTAGTAGCAGATGTATGATCTACTTATCTCACTAATCACGTCAAGGACAGCTTCCGTAGTATAGAGTGGTGAAGCTCAATTTTCTCCGAAACTTTATACAATGACTCTGAAGCGTATTTCCGCTTTACTGCGGAAAATTGGCCGCCGCCCTCTATTGCCGCCATCGCCATTCTCGAAGCAAGTGGTTTGATGTCGTCATAGGTGAGTTTTGTATACTGGCGTAAAACTAAGTTCCAATGGGACGAATCAACTTCCGACTTGGCAATGCAGGTGGCAACAAATACCGTAGCCGCTGCTACGGGAGAGGCTCCCTGACGAGTGAGTTGCCAGTCCATTTGAGCGAGGTCGATTAAATATTTGCCAAACGTGTGTTGCTCACGACCGCATCTAGCGGCTAAATTATACCTGAAAAATTGATAAGGAAAAGAAGAAAAAAACGTAGCAAAATCTCAGCTCTCCAAAGGCATTTTAGGGAAATTAGGTGGTGGAAATAACACTTTAATCCTAAAACAACGTTGGTTCGGTCGATAAAGCCAACGTTTACCGACTTTCTTTAGAATAGAAGCAGTTTTCAAATTAATTCTTTTTAAAAGCCTGCTTGTAGCGATAACTCATAAAGTTGACTTTAGTAGGATATCCACAAGGTACGTACCTTCTCAAAAAGGCTATAGGCACTGGACTGGCTACTTGAAACTCGAGCTTCTCCATAATCTCCCATTCCATATTCAGAACTTCTCGCAAGGAATAGGCAATTCCAGCAAGGGAAAGAAGATCCTTGACCGAGACAGGGATAATTTCTTCGTACTTGACGCTCAACGAAAGACACGTCACCGCAACCAGCTTCAATTTCTCGTCGGAGATAGTATTCACAGACACCAAGAAACTAAAGAGCGATTAAAGCAAAATATCAAAACGCTGCTAATTCATACATACGGGTTGGTTATTCCTCGGAACAGGCGCATTGAGACTCAATTCTTCAACATGGGGAAAATGGAAACAGTGGGTGTGGTGGGTCTCGGACCCTTTCCAATCGATTCAGGGTCCAAAATTTAATGGAAAATGATACCCCACACGCCTAGGTACCTACCAGAAATCTCGAAAACACATTCAAAATTGGTAATAGATACCCATTTTGACCTATAACCTCTTCCAGTGGGTGCCAATCATTCCAGAACCCTTTTCACTGGATTCAGCGTCCAGAATTTAGTGGAAAATGATCCCACACAGCTAAATTGCAAAAAATCTCGAAAATCTTTTTTTCAAAATACACATTTTTACCCCTATCCCACCAAAATTTGGTCCGTTCGGATTGAAAAGTTTCAAGGACCAACTAGAGCCAGAAACGGGTTCCTGACCAATATTTCAGATTTCTAGAAAATTTTCTACTACCAAAGTCGGCGTGGACGGCGGACGGGCATTGGCTAATTTTGATCTAGACACCTTGAAACGTCCAGAAAATTTTTTTTTTTTTTTTTTTGTCGAATCAGAGAGACCGACTATTTATATAATAATTATTCGAGGAATAACCAACCAAAAGCGGAGACCGATTATATAATGCATCAAGTGGACTTGATCCTTACCGGTCAAGTATGGAGACGCTAAGCTGAAACGTTTCTTGAAGTAGGTGAAGCATGTGACACCGACTAGCCAGCCAATCGACCATTCCAGTTCTGGCATTTTCGGTCACTGGTAGGATGCACCCAGCAATGAGATTCATGCGATCGAGCTTTTGAAGATAAACGTAGACACGTTCTACGTAATTGCTGACCATCCAGGGGCAATGCCGATGTTGCTGGTCGATGTTCTGTTTGGTGTGTGCAGCCGGCCTTTTCTCGATGTTTTCTGCTTCTGGTTGGGGTGGCTACAAGAAGAATTTTAATCGTGTAAGCAAGAAGCCTGAGAAGTCTCAGAAAGTATTTTTTGAACAGGAGTAAACTGACAATTCCCGCTGAAGGTAGCGGTTGTGAATCAGGAGCAGCAGAATGTTGGCCCGCAGATTGTCCTTGGTCTTCAAGAAACTGCGTCTTGACGTCTACATAACTCGCTCGAAGCTTCATTTCTGCCGCAAGCCTCTCGGCGGGTGGCGTGTTCACAGCTGGTGGCTTCAGTGTCAACCGCGGGCGTCGAGGAGCTTCGGCAATCAAGGATTTTCCTTTCATTTGTGGAATGGATGGCTTTACGAAACCCTCAGATGGGACTTCCGAGCCAATTTGTGACGTTCTGCTCCTGAGGAGTCGTGGTTGATTGTCTTCAGGCTTCAGCGTTAAGCGCGATGACATCGCCACCGAAGCTCTTGTTGATCTCCTTTCTACGTTCAACGGTTTCTTTTCGTCTTTTGTAAATAGGCTAGACACGCTGTCATCCCTTCGAACGACATTCCCAATTTCAGTAAATGCCTTCCTCTGAGATTGCTGGACACCTGCGGATTATGTAGTGAGTTTCAATACTGAAGGAAGTAGGTGATGTACAACATACCAGAGAAACCATCTTACATGATTGCCGAGTTCTTCTTAACGCCATTCTGTGATTCTCCAATTCAACTTTGGACTTTCTTTTCACTGACATGGCTCCTGCCGCGACGCGTTGGAGGGTGTTGGGAAGGACAGAGACGCTTTTCGAAAATGGTTAAGTAACAAACGATTGATCAGCTTCCTTTTCTTTGAAGTCACTTCCGAATAACAAAAACAATAACGACGATCCGTGCTGAATGATTTTTTTGATTAGAGAAAAAAACATACGTCACTACATGCACATGAGAGGACGACATAGTATAATAATGGGTGCGGCTCGCATGGAGCTGGCCTGAAGGCTAGGTAGGTACACAGTAGAGGTACACATACTCATATTCACGAATTTCAAAAAATATAGCATTCGTTAATATGAATATAAAGAGCAAAACGCTGCAAATCCTTTCACACGGGATGGTTATTTATCGGACCAGGCGCATGGAGACTCATTTCTTCAGTCAGTGTAGCAGGTCCCGGACCCGTTCCAATCGATTCAGGGTCCAAAATTTAGTGGAAAATGAAACCCCACACGCCTAGGTACCGGAAATCTCCAAAACACATATTCGAACTGGGTAGATAGATACCCATTTTGACCCATAACCTCTTCCAGTGGGCGCCAATCGTTTTGGGGCCCATTTTATTGGATTCGGCGTCCAAAATTTAGTGGAAACACAACACACACCTAGATTGGCAAAAATCTCGAAAATTCATTTTTTGAAATACACATTGTGACCCCTACCCTGCCCAAATTTGGTACGGTCGGGCTGAAAAGTGTCTAGTACCAAAATCAGCGTGGACGTATAACGGACATTTGCTACATTTGATCTAGACACTTTGAAACATCCAGAAAAAATTTTTGGGCCGAATCGGAGATAATGACTTTTTGCATGAAAACATAGATTGATTATTCAAGGAATAACCAACCACAATCACATTATCATGAAAATCATACAATTATCTGTGATGTTTTCAAAAATGCATCATCTTTGAGGGGAATTTTTTTTCACTTTACTGAATTTAACAAAAATACAATAAAAATAGTACTGAACTACTGAATATTCTAAAATTATAAATGTTCAATTCAAATGTTTTACAGAACTGATGTCATCCTAACGTGTATTAATACGAAAAAAGGAATTTTCCATTTCATCTTCCCACGTTGTCAAAATTAACGTTTTATAATTTTTTGAAAATTACGTATTTTGTTAAATTTGTATATGTAATGCTTTCCGCATATGTCAGGACTTTTCTCACTTTAATTTCTACTAAAGTTGAAATCATTCTCACGTAAATCTTACAACACTTTTAGCGGATGAATTTCCCTAGGAATCCTCCTTTTCACGTTCTCTCGTGCAAAGGATGAATGAGCCATCTCAGCAAAAAAGAAGATAAATCTCTCTAAACGCTGAGGTAGACAAACAGACACCACCGTTCAACAAAATTTATAAATATTTATTCTCAACTGCACAAATTTCACTTTTTATGCTTCTTTTGGTTTGCAAGGAGAAATTTTCAACCGGTTCATAACCCCAGGGAGCTCCTTTAGTAGTTCGTCAACACTTTTTTGGTAATCTGAATCGACCCAGCTTTCCTTCAGAGCGTAGAGCACTCGACCGAGGGGCTTTCCAACAGGGACGTGGTTCTCCTTCAGGATATTGCCGTTTATCGGGAACGTTGGAGGCTCCCACGTTTCGAATTCGTGAAGAAGCGCCAGTTTGCTCGTGTATTTGAATAATTCCGTGATGTATTGGCGAGTATCTGAGACTTTACCGTCTTTTTTCAGCATCATTTTCTGAAAAAGAAAAAAAAATCCAGATCAGAACATTAATAGCGAAATTCAACAAAGGTGTTTTTTCTATTAAAATTTATTCGTGTAAATAACTTCACACCTGAAACACCTTGAGTTCCAATGGATCGTCATTGCGAAACTCGACAATAAAACGACCCAGGTCCCTTTCAAAAGCCGACAGTTTCAACCGGCCGTGAAACGCCATCATTTCATCTTCGGATTTGAGCAAAGCAGCTGCCAATGTTATTGGATGTGGTTGCAAACCTTCGGTTCGTTTACACACGCAACGAAATTCGCTGATGTTGGGCTCTTTTGGAAGTCCCATGTACTCTGCAGCGCCTGGAATGCAAAGGGTGTTGGTGAGGACTGAATTGGTTATCAGGACAATTTGGAATTTTGGGGGCATTTTGATAATGGCCATGCGTCGGCTAATGACCAAAAGATCACAGGACGCCATTTTCCTGTGTTGATATGAGTTGATTGATATTCTAACCGATTACTCAACATTTTTGTAGAAAACGAGTGCCGAGTTGGCTGTCAAGTCTGCGTTATGTGGACGGCCACGGACGGACTGAAATCCTTGACCCACTCTACCTTATCCTCCCCCCACCATGCGAAGATTTGGCTTCTTGGGGTATCAACCTCTCACCATGGGTTCTGAGAGTTAAAGATCTTCTGTCGCAGACAACCTTCACCTTAAATTTATTGTTTCCTTCAATATTGATATTACCGGCTATCAAAGCTAACAACAATATTCGGAGCAAGATATTTTACACAATGTTCGTCGTCATTACTCAATGAGTAGGACAAATCCACTCTCTGTCACCTTTTACGACAGAATCTGCCAATGCCAACAGACACCTTTCTGGTGGGGTACGCAGATGATGTAGCTGTAGTCATTCTGGCAAAGACAACTGAAGAAGCGCACAACAAACTAAAGGAAGTCATGACGACAATAACAGACTGGATGGAAGGTATCAGACTGGCCCTTGTAGTGGAGAAAACAGGAGTGGTAGTTTTCTCTCGCAGGAGAATCCAGACGCTGTTGCCGGAGGACACACCAGACAGTCAGCTAGGTACCTGGTAGTGATCCTAGACACAAAAATCACCTTCTGGGAACACATTAGGACAGGCGCAGACAAAGCATCGCGAATGTCGGCAGCACCCAGCAGGCTAATGATGAACGTTAAGGTCCCACGACCATGCAAGAGAAAGCTACTCGTGTTAATGACCGATTCGGTCATGCTGTATGGAGCAGAGACATGGGTAGACGCACAATCTGTCGCACACTACCAGAAGCAACTAATGGCGGTACAACGGCGAGGAGCGCTGAGGATAGTTAGTGCATACAGAACGGTACCAGAGCCAGCTGTCCTTGTACTGAATGGTGTCATCCCGATAAATATACTGGCTGCAGAAAGAAAACGAATTTATGATAGAAGAATGGAACCAAGGAAGGCAATAGTGATCAAGGAAGAACGGGAAAGGACACTAAACGACTGGCAGACCATCTGGGACAATGAACCGAGAGGTCAATGGACAGCAAGACTAGTACCAGAAGTGAGAGGCTGGCTGGAGAGACCAAACAGCGAGGTAAGCTACTACCTCACGCAATTCCTCACAGGACACAGACTTTTCTATCAATACCTACACCGGATGGGGCTCGCACAGAGCCCAGGGTGTTTGCACTGCCCAGACAAGGAGGACTGTGAGTGATGGCGTTTACATCGAGAACAGCTGTGGTCAGAACTAGGTCTGAATTCACCATCTCTGGAAGAGCTAGTGCAACGAATTTTATCAAGCGAACAAGCATGGAAAAGAACAGCAGAACATATGGAGCCTCTCCTCAGAAGGAAGAACGAGGACGAAAGAGTCTGGCAACAAGCCACACGGGCAGACAACGGAGACTGGTCCCAGGTCCAACCTGAAGACATGTGATAAATAGTACCAGGTTGGGCCGTTGGGAGGCTGAGGTTTCAGTGGATTGGACATCCACATACCTGGAGGAGGCCATCCCAAGTATCTAACCACGAGACATCACACCTGGCCTCAAACTATCTGGTACCTGTTGATGCTTTTCGTCACTCAACAGCCATTATGGAAAGTGCGTCCACAACTCACCAACTTCTATCAGCTTTGTAACAATCGAACCAACAAATCTGCCGGCAAGAATCTTTGAGAGCTCCATCCATATACGTTCACCAGTAATTTTTTCAAGACCGCCAATATTCCTTTTAATGGCTTCAATAGTGTCATCTTCGTGTTTCTCCGGGTCATCGGAAAGTCTGGCGTAAAACCTGAAGTACCTGGAATGTATTAAAAGCGTGATAAGAACCACAAGAGGCAAGAAATAGCTAACGTCACGGGATGAGGACCAATTAAAATTGACAGACCTGAGAATACGCAGGTAATCTTCCTGTATTCTCTTGCTGGGATCGCCGACAAAACAGACCCTTTTCGCCTCCAGGTCTTTATGTCCACCGAAATAATCGTAAACGGTACCGTCCGCTCCGAGGAACATGGAATTGACAGTCAAATCCCGTCTGTTGGCGTCGACTTCCCAGTCGGTGGTGAATTGTACTTCAGCGTGACGGCCGTCGGTGACGACGTCCACGCGTAGAGTTGTCACTTCGAAGTTTTGATTGTCGATTCTGGCTGTTATTGTTCCGTGTTTTTCACCTTAAAAAGCGATTATTATTACAATTCACCGGAGTTCACTGCAGACTCATCAATTTAGAGATTATTCTCAACATAAAATTACAATAACATTGCAAAAATATCCACGTTCCAGTATTTATAAATCTTCAACAATAATATGCAGTATTTTATAAACGCTGAAAATTCTTTCACAGGGGTTGGTTATTCCTCGGACCAGGAGCATGGGGACTCACCCCAAACGATCAAGCGTCCAAAAATTAGTGGAAAATTATACCCCACACGCCTAAATCGTCAAACATCGAAAATTGAGAAAACAATGGGTTTGGCGTGTCCCGGACCCATTCCATTGCATTCAGCGTCTAAAATTTAGTGGAAAATAATACCCCACACACCTAGATCACCGAAAATCTCGAAAATCCATTTTTCGAAATGAACGTTTTGTCCGTTCGCTATCCACGACTTTGGTAGTAGACAAATTTTTAAAAATCTTACATTTAGGTCAGGGACCCGTTGCCCGCCAGGCATTTCCAATTGGTTGGTTACTCCTTGAATGAACCTATGTTTTCATGCAAAAATTCAATCTCACCAATACGGCCCGAAAATTGTTTTTGGCGTTTCAAGGTGTCTAGATCAAAATTCGCGAATGTCCCCGTCCGCCGTCTTAGGTAGTAGGAAAATTTCTAGAATTCTGAAATTTGGGTCAGGGGTCCGTTCCCGGCTCTAGTTGGTCCTCGAAACTTTTCAGCCCGATCGGACCAAATTTAGGCGGGGTAGGAATCAAAATGTGTTTTTTGAAATATGGATTTTTATGATTTTTGGCGGTCTAGGCATTTGGGGTGTCATGTTCGATTAAATTTTGGACGCTGAATAAGATAAGATGGGTGCAGGTACGATTGGCGCCCATTGGAAAAAGTTATGGGTATGTATCCACCTATTTCGAAGGTTAGTTTTCTGGTTATCTTGTACCCAGGCGTGTGGGGTATCATTTTCCACTAATTTTTGGGCGCTGGATCGATTGGATGTATTAACTGTGAATTATATTGAGAGGCGGTTGGATTACTTGACTTTACTAGATTTTGGCATTATGCGTTGTTTGGTGAAGGATTGAGTACAATAGTTTTTTCACTACTTTGGGAAAAGTATCTGAGTGAGAGAAATCCTGAGTTGTGATTTACAAATAGAATCAGCTTGCAGTGATGAGGCGGTTTATGTAGAACAAGGTAGAAATGTCCAGTTTCCTTATGCCTTGAGAGCACTGCAATAATTGGTTTTGAATTTGAGCGGAAACGCACGCTACTTGACAAATGTAGAACGAGAGCGCGTTGGTGGCGGCCCTTAGCGAGGCAAATCGGGTTTAATGCACAAACTCGAAAGGGACCACACATAATCGCTTGTAAAATACAGAAGGCTGTGGGACGATATCACAGTTGCTATGATCACGATATCACCTGTTGCTATGATTGGCTGGTACTGCTCTGATGCAAACACTTGTATCTGGGAACTAGAATCGAGTAGGAGCTCTATCTCTCTAAATTGGAAAGGTAGTGGAAAGGAAACCACACAGTAAAGCCATGTTCATTCCCTCACGATAGAGTGCGCAAGTGGAGATGCATTGCAATGAAGGGGACCCTCCAATCATCTAGTTCAATGACAAGTACAAGGCACAGATTTTAGATGACTTTTTTGGCTGTCCTGTCAGTTTCCAAAATTAGATTTTCAGCTGTCTAGAAGAGGCAAAACAGGTTCAATGCTCAAACTCGAAAGGTACTACTTGATCGCTTGTAAAATACAGAAGGCTGTGGGACGATATCATGGTTATCACCCATTGCTGTGATTGGCTGGTACTGCTCTGATGCAAGCACTCGTACCTGGGACTTAGAATCGAGTAGGAGCTCCCTAAATCTAGAAGGTAGTGGAAAGGAAATGCACACATAATTGCTTGTAAAATACAGAAGGCTGTGGGACGATATCAGTTGCTATGATCACGATATCACCCGTTGCTATGATTGGCTGGGACTGCTCTGATGCGAGCACTTGTATCTGGGAACTAGAATCGAGTAGGAGCTCTTTCTTTCTAAATTGGAAAAGTAGTGGAAAGGAAACCACACAGTAAAGCCATGTTCTATTGTTCTTTCCATCATGATAGTGCGCATGTGGAGATGCATTGCAATGAAAGGTTCCCTACCATCATCTGGTTCAGTGATAAGTAGTGCAAGGCACAGATTTTAATTGAATTTTTTGGCTGTCCTGTCAGTTTCCGAAATTAGATTTTCGGCCAAGGCGTGTGAGGTGTCATTTTTGACTGAATTTTGGATGCTGAATCGAATGAAAATGGTCCCGGAACTATTGGCGTCCAACAGAAAAGGTTATGGGTCTAAATGGTTCCATTTCAAATGTTTGTTCATTTGGATGCCTATGTGATTTCTGGTAGGTACTTTGACGTGTGGAGTATCATTTTCTACTCAATTTTGGAAGCTGAATCGATTGGAATGAGTCTCCATGCTGCTGGCACAAGGAATAACCAATCTCTGTGAAAGAATTTGCAGCGTTTTGCCACCTTGACACCTTGAAACGCCCAAAAAAATTTTTGGGCCAAATCGGAGAAATTGATATTTTGCATGAAAACAGGTCGATTATTCATGAAATAACCAACCAAAATTTTGGACCAAATCGAAGAGATTGACTTTTAGCATAAAAACATGGGTTGATTAACAAAGAATAACCAACCAAAAATCATTTAATCCAATGACATTTTTGTGTGCCACTGGCTTCATGTGCCTAGACACCTTAATAATTCGCATAGGTACTTAGAAATATAAATAAATGTTGAGACACCTTCTTTGGAAAATAGGCACATAGATAACTCACCTTTCATGTTAATCATTCGAATTTGCTCTTGTGTGAACATCTCCTTCATCTGTTCAGGCGTTGCCGTGGTAGCAAAATCCACGTCTTTGGGTACCCCTCCGCTCAAAATGTCTCGCACAGCTCCGCCAGCCATGCGGATTTCGTGGTTGTGTTTGGCGAATATTTCGAGCAATTTTTTCAGAGGCGGCGTAAATAAAGAATGGAACTCCGGCGTGTCGACTTTCATGATGAACGGTTGTCGGCGAGCGGCGTGAAATTCACGGTGAATCGAGGAGATCGTTGGAAATGGCAAGGATAGGATTCTCCGTTCTAGAGACGAATCCTTATGGAATGTGACGAATGTTCTTATTAAACTTCGGAGCATTCCTATCTGAAATTAAATTTTCGTAGACTTGTCTTTACAGAACTTTTTAGCGCCCACAAATTGTATTTTTTTCGAGCTACCGGCCCTTTAATACATTTTTGTATTTTAAAAAAAAAAAGAGAGGGTGCAAAAGACTAGAATTTAGAGACATGTAATCGTCCCTCCTACGTCAGCCTGTAATTTCAAGGGCTGCGCATTATTTTACATTAAATTTATCTATGCGTCGCAGCTTTCTTATTCTCTATTGCCTTCTATTATTATCAACAAGCTTCAACCTGATGGTACATTCAAGTTTTTTTATGAGCCTAACACATAAAAGCTCACAGCACACAAAATATGAAATTGAAATCGACAAATATCTTCACTCAATAATTATGGGACTTTCCAAATACCTTTTTTTCTTCATTAGATGAATTTTATTGAATCGATTAGAAAGTGCTAATAAACAGGGGTGAAAATGGTTCGTAATTAGATAAAATGAAATTTTCAATGCTCAAATGGAATAAAAACCCCGATACTTATAACACAGGACTTACTCTGATCCGCCAACTTTCAAACCAATTTCGAACACCTCATTGTGCATATTGACGACTGGCTGAAATAAAGCGAACAAAATTGAGATTGAGAATTTTCGGTATGCATACCGGACTTGTCGGAACGTATACTAGCAACGTGTAAAGGTTTCTCGTGTGACTTGACTGTTGCCTTTCACGTTGAAGCTCGTCAGGTTATGTCAAGCTTACAATTCATTACCGAAGCGCGAAGGGACATTAGAGCTCTGCCGGGCATTCAGAGAAGCTGTATTCTTGAAACTTATGTTCTTCTTAAAGCAGCAGCTATATCATGATGCGTACAGATGGCGTTGAAGAAAGAAAACGCAGCAAATTCTACACACGGGTTGGTTATTCCTCGAACTAGGCGCACCTCTAACCAGGACCGTTAAAGATGAAAAATCAGCTGTTCTGTTTTTACAGCAAAAGAAAATCATCTCTTCCAGTGTATTGTGTAAAAGAAGAAGAGGAACGAGCCGAAATTTCATTGATTCATACCTCGTAGAATTTAAATGGAGGACAAAGCTAAAAGGTAGGGATCCTTTCGATGTGATTATGGAAGATATAATAAATGTTCATAACAGTTGTATGTGAATATATTATCATATGCAAGAACAAAAACATGTAATCATTTTTATTAATTCCTAGTTACGCCAATTACATCATGTTTATCAATTGGTGGGCACTGTAACCTGTTCAAAAAACAGTACCTCACATGACACAAGGCGCGCTGCAGTCAACCGACAGCAGAATTAACAAGTACCAAAAATAACAAAGGTTGTGTTTAAAACAGAATTGAAGACAATTTAACAATTTTTAAAAATATGTTCGAAAGTGTTATAGTTACTACCACGTTTTACATGGACCACAAGAACAACATCAGCAACACTTAGAGGTTAGCTGAAACATTGAACATGAAGAAGAATTGGTAAACTTCCATCTGTGGTTATTATTCTTCCATTTTTGTTGTGTATGTAACTTGTGATTGTGCTAAATACGTATAAATTGTTCCATTACACAATGCGGCCGTTTGCTGCAATATTTTATTTCCGTACTAATAGTGTAGTTATCGGTAAATAGTTCAACACGAATGCGCTCATGGAAATGTAAAAAGATAACCTCAATAAGATCGACATCCTGTGAAGTTCTTCAAGCAAGTACATCAACATGGATGATGTTTCAAAACTGGAACATTTATCTTTGGTTTCCAAAGTTTGTAGTGAACTTGAAAACCATCTAGGGCTCAACGACAAAGATCTGGGTGAGTTGTTTTTGGCGAAATATTTCGTGGATTGCCGCACTAATTAATTTATTAGCAATCCATATATCTTTGACGGTCGGAGAAAGGACCTTAACAAGCCCTCAATGGACGAAGTGGGTAATGAATGCAGTTTCCTTAGTTTGGAAACTCAACCCGATTTCCAAGTAACTACATTGTATTTTAGACATATACGGCCATTCTTTACTTCTATTTTGCAAAGGGGGTGAGCCCAGATGTAATTCCATCAATTTCTTGTGAACAACTTGTACATAGAAAGAATAAATAGATGAAATTGAAGTGATCAGAATGAATAGAAATACTCACTGAGAATCAATGACGTATAAACCGTAAAAAAATACTCATTGATTGAAGTTATAATACTCACGGGGTGTAGAAGGCCTCGCTTTTCACTTAGCATGTTGAAACAAATAATCGAAGTCTACAAAGGTTGTCTAATAATCCATAAATAAGTGAATTCGAAGTACTGGTTTCACAGTTTATTGCTCAGAAATCAGTTCAATGTAACAAAAAAGATGCAATGAAGTTATTCCTGGTCTGCTCGGCGGATTTCCTGTAACGTTTATGTTTATTCTTGTTTCAGCTGAGTTCATCATCGATTTAGCGGACAAAAACACCACTTTTGAGTCTTTCAAAAAGGCACTAATTGAAAATGATGCAGAATTCTCCGTAAGTTGTCATTGAGTTTCAACCTTGTGAGGTATTAAATAGTTCTCTTGGCCATTTTGCTATTTTTACACTGAGTACTATGTGTGAAGTGGTTTCTATAAAATTGTTCAAATCTATGGAGTCGCTTTGGTGTAATCGAGGAAAAACCTCATTTTACAGGAGCATTTAGAGTACAAATTTCCTGAGCCTACTTGCAAATTTTAATATAATTAGTCCTTTTTCCAGATTTTTTATCATTTCGGTTGTATTTCAGGATTCGTTCGTCTCCAATTTGCTTCGGATTATCCAACTCATGCGACCCAAGTCGTCGGCCAAAGCAAGTAAACCTGCTTCAAAACAGGACACGCTGAGCACCAAGTTCCCAGGCCTGGCAATTCCCAATGAAACTCATCCCAAGTTCAAACTTGAAGACGACGAAATAAATTCGAAAAAAGTCAAGGATGAGCCAGTTGACGATGACGTTTTTGCCGCAATGGCTGAGCTGGAAGCGCTCGCTCCTTCTGGAGACAAGTAAGTAGCAATTCTCTATAGTTAGTCTTTGGGATTTTTTGGGAACTAGGGATGTGGGGTATCATCTAAATTTATTTCATCTAAATTTGGGACGCTGAATCCATTGAGACGTGACTCCGACCGACCGAGGTTGGGTATGAGTCAAAATGGGTACCTACCTACCTACCTATTCCAAAACGCTGCATATTCTTTCACACAGGTTGCTTATTCCTCGGAACAGGCGCATGGAGACTCATTTCTTCAACATGGGGGAAACAGTGGGTGTGGCGGGTACCGGACCCATTTCATTGGATTCAGCGTTCAAAATTTAGTGGAAAGTGATACCCCACATGCTGAGGTACCAGAAATCTCGAAAATCCATTTTTCGAAATACAAATCTTGACCCTTACCCTGCTCAAATTTGGTCCGATTGGGCTGAAAAGTTTTGAGGACCAACTAGAGCCATAAACGGGTCCCTGACCAAAATTCCAGATTTTTAGAAGATTTTCTACTACCAAAATCGGCGTGGACGGCTGTCGGACATTTGCTAATTTTGATCTAGTCACTCTGAAACGCCCAGAATAAATTTTTGGGCTGAGTCGGAGAGACTTTTTGCACGGAAACCGCATGGGTTTTCAAAATTTCCGGGCACCAAGGCATGTGCGGTAATATTTTCCACTAAATTTAGGACGCTGAATTGATATGAATGAGCCCAGGGTACTCCACCCTTATTATTCTCCCATACTCGCTCTAGGGTTGTGGAAGAATTCACAGTGTTTTATCACTATATACAGTTATTTACAATCTTTTAACTCTTTTCCGTCTGTGAAGAGGTAGGTTCTAGTGGTTTTGGTCAAATTATTCGATCTGAAATTGTCTGATTGCGGATGAATAATGACCAGTCAAGTCTAATTGTCGCAATTCGCATTTTTAATAAAATTTCTGGTTGTATTGTTGTAGAAAGCAAGTTAAAAACGGCAGCTCGCCGGCTCTCAAGAGGAAGAACGACAGAAGAAGCGTTAGTCGCGAAAGGAAGAAAAGACGGAGCAAATGTCGAGAGAGACGCCGGAGCCGGGACAGAAGTCGGGACAGAAGCCGGGACAGGCGCCGAAGTCGGGACAGGAGTCGGGACAAGAGGAAGAGCGGCCGGGACAGAAGCAGAAGTCGAGACCGAGGCCGTAAAAGGAGTCAAAGCAGAGACCGAAAGAGGAGCCGAAGCAGAGATCAAAAGAGAAGCCGAAGCAGAGACCGTAGTAAAAGAGAGCACAGAAAGAAATCGCCTGTTGAGGAAAAGTATGTTTATAACATTCGTCTCAAATCATCGATACCAATCATCGCCTGGTTAGGGACATACTATACTTTCAAAGTATCGATACAAGTACTCATATGAGTACTTAATTCGGATATTCGATACTACTCAAGTATTAAATGAACAGTATCGATACCATAGAGTACTCACAAGAAACACTAACAATAAACGCTGCAAATTCATTCACAAGGGTTATTCCTCGGTACAGCAGACTAATTTCTTTCTTCAACATGGGGAAAATGGGGGAAATAGTGGGCGTGGGGGTCCCGGACCCATTCCAATCTATTCAGGGTCCAAAATGATACCTCATACGCCTAGATCGCCTGAAACCTCGAAATCCATTTTTGAAAATACACATTTTGACCCCTACCCCACCCAAATTTGGTCCGACCGGGCTGAAAAGTTTGGAGGACCAACTAGAGTCGGGAATGGGTCCCTGACCAAAATTTCAAATTTTTAGAAAATTTCCGACTGCCAAAAACGGCGCAGACGGCGGACGGACATTTCACTTTTTTGACACCTTGAAACTTCCAGGAATCGGAGAGGATTATTCAAGGAATAACCAACCAAAAAATAAAGAAAATTCGAGAAAATCAGGTTAAGGTAGACTGGGAGTAAAATTTTGTATGTATAGCAAAGAGGTATCAAAAAGAAAAAGCTGTTAATTCAAGAAAGTACTTCAAAATGGCAAAAACACAACAGTCCCATTCTTCCATCCCTACACCAGAGGTTAGGAAGATCATACTTGTTGGTGGTAGATGTTCCTTGTTTTGATCAGAATATTCCCAGTTTGTTAGAGGCCTGGACGGGCTATGATGGACAACATGGATATGAATTTGAAAAAAAATGAATCAGGTTTTTTTGGTGGTAGCGAAATTGAAGGACTTGTTGAAATATTTTTTCTCTCGAAAAAACAAAAGAACAATACATTTGTAATTTGACTCCATAAGCGTAATTTTTTCGATACTGGCCAATTTATACAATACTTATACTCAAAACTGTGGTATCGATACCAAAAGTACTTCGTATCGAAAGAAATATTCGATACTTTACTAATATCGATCAATATCGTATGTCCCTATGCCTGGTTGGCTCTTCTTAGATGTTCTTTTTTATTCTTGCTCTTCCTTCTAATAAGTTCTTTCTTACTATTTATCGATTCGGTCTATAAAAATCTGTTCTAATTCCCCATCTATATGTTCCAGATCCAGTTTTTGTCCTATCATTCCTTCCTAATCGGATTTTTTTCTTTCCAGGCCCAAAATTGAGCTTCCCGAAGAACCCGAAATTGGTAAAATTTACGCCGGAAAAGTGGCCAATATGGTCAATTTTGGTTGTTTCGTTCAACTCGACGGTTTGAAAAGGAGGTGGGAAGGCCTCGTGCACATTTCGCAACTCAGACGTGAAGGACGCGTCACCAGCGTGTCGGACGTTGTTAGCCGAGGAGTGAAAGTGATGGTAAAATTGCTGCAAATTTTATGAATACAGGGTGAATTTGATGCTGAACATAAAAGGACCTCTTCAACATGTTCCGATTCCTAACTGTTTTCCAAATATTTCGATTTTTAAGGTTTTTCAAGAAATTCCTACTACCAACGCTGCAAATTCATTCACAAGGGTTGGTTATTCCTCCAGAAAATGGGGGAAACAGTGGGTGTAGCGGGTCCCAGACACATTCCAATCGATTCAGGGTCCAAAATTTAGTGGAAATGATACCCCACACGCCTAGGTACCAGGCATCTCGTAAACACATATTCGAAATGTGTGGATAGATACCCATTTTGACCCATAACTTCTTCCGGTGAATGCCAATCGTTCTGAGACCCATTTCATTGGATTCAGCGTCCAAAATTTAGTGGAAAATTTTTTGGCCCGCATCGGAATGGTTGACCTTTTGCCTGAAAACATTATTCAAAGAATAACCAACCAAAAACCCCAAAAAATCCCTGATAAATTAGTTCTACTTAAAATCAACGTGAAGTTTGCTACTTGATACAACCTCGGTCGGTACCATGAAAAACACATGTCAATGCAATATCATCCCCAAATGGAACAAATTCAAAATTTACGAAATTTGGTCATTGTATTGTGTTGCATATTGAAAACAATTCTCTATGTAAACGCCGGAAAATTCGCTGAAAAGCTTTTTCATGGGTACCATCATTTTACTTCGTTTTTTCATCGCACTATAATTCATTCAATTTTGTTCTAAAATCCCCCCCCCCCCCCCCCCCTCAGCAATACATAATCTTGCTCATTTCTGCAAATTCGTCGCTTAGTTTGTCGGCACGGGGCTCAAAGTACTAACGTCTGGCACCTGCGACTGTATTTTATGAACCTCCAGACCCAATAATCCATGGTTGTCAAATCAGGAGATCATGGAACTGTCCTCCCACGACCAATCCACAGGAGGGGAGGATGGGTCAAATGTGTTTGTTGAAATACGGATTTTCGGTGATCTAGGCATGTGGGGTATCATTTTCTACTAAATTTCAGACGCTAAATCTAATGATACGGGGCCCAGAACGATTGGCGCCCACGGGAAGAGGTTATGGCTCAAAATGGGTATCTAACTGCCCATTTTGAATATGTGTTTTCGAAAATTCTGGTACCAAGGCTTGTGGGGCGCTATTTTCCACTAAATTTTGGGCACTGAATTGATTGTGATAGGTCTCGAATCAATTGGTGCCCATGGGAAGTGGTTATGTGGTTATATCTGCCTATTTCGAGTAAAGGTTTTGAGATTCCTGGTAGCTAGGCGTGTGGATTACCATTTGCCACTAAATTTTGGACGCTAAATCGATTGAAATGAGTCTCCATGCTCCAGGTCCGAGGAATAACCAACCCTTGTGAAAGAATTTTTCAGCATCAAATTTCCTACAAGATCTCGTAGCGTTAAGCGTATTTTGATTTCTTGCTTCACTTCTGCTCATTCACGAATGTTCTTCCTAGGTAAAAGTCCTCTCAGTGACGGGACAGAAAGTGTCCTTGTCGATGAAAGACGTCGATCAGGATTCTGGACGAGATTTGAACCCAACCATCAAATCTTCTCCTTCTAGAAGGTGAACTATACTTACTATACCTTCGCCCAACAGTATATCAACTAATGTAATTAGAACAAAATGCTCAAACTATTCAATATTGCAGGGAGGAAGAGGTGTCCATGATGAGGAACCCGGATAGACCGACTAGTTTGTTAGAACTTGGCTCTTTCGACGATAACGACGATTTCCAAAGCCGAAAACGAGTCAATAGGATCTCATCTCCTGAAAAATGGGAAATCAAACAGGTTTGTACTGTGAATATGTTTTAGATATTCTCAGAAATATTGTCAAAACTACTCATTTACTCAAGATACTTTCGGTTTAGATGTTGGCCGCTGCGTGTATCGATAAATCTGAGCTGCCTGATTTCGACGATGAGACCGGCTTGTTGCCCAAAGAAGCAGCTGAAGAAGAGGACATTGAGATTGAAATCGTTGAAGAAGAGCCTCCGTTCTTGTCTGGTCATGGAAGGAATCTCCACGACCTAAGCCCTGTACGTTTTGTTGCCCATTTCAACCATTTTTCCGCCATAAGTCGTCTATAAATAAATAAATCTGGTTAACGTTCCTTTTTAGGTGAGGATAGTCAAAAATCCCGACGGCTCGTTGGCTCAAGCTGCGATGATGCAAAGCGCATTGGCCAAGGAGAGGAGAGAACAGAAAATGCTGAATCGGGAACAAGAAGTGGAAACTCCGACTGGACTCAGCAAAAATTGGATCGACCCTCTTCCAGAAAGTAAGTGATTTCACATTATATGCTCACTATAAAACTGCAAGACGATATTTAGAATCAAAAATCAATATAACCGTCAGTGTGCGCTTCCACTGTAGTTAATCGTATTCCCACGTGGATTTTGATTTTGTAAAAACCGTACTTACGGTTCAATAAAAAACGCTGCAAATTCTTTCACACTGGTTATTTTTCGGACCAGGCGCTTGGAGACTCATGTTTTCAACATGGGAAAAATGAGGGAAAACAGTGGGTGTGGCGGGTCCCGGACCCATTCCAATCGACTCAGGGTCCAAAATTTAGTGGACAATTATACCCAACACGCTTAGGTACCAGATATCTCAAAAACACTCATTCGTAATGAGTAGTTAGGTACCCATTTTGACTCAACCTCATCCAGAGGGCGCCAATCGTGGACCCATTTCATTGGATTCAGCATCGAAAATTTTCGTGTACTTTTATTCTTCCTCTAAATTTCCTAACAGTTTGACCACAGTAGTCTAGCTCACATAAACATTTCAGCTCATAAGCCCAACTTTTATTATAA
The DNA here is from genome assembly GCA_019603395.1 of Cyrtorhinus lividipennis. Lineage (NCBI taxonomy): Eukaryota > Metazoa > Arthropoda > Insecta > Hemiptera > Miridae > Cyrtorhinus > Cyrtorhinus lividipennis. Next base: position 1,089,731 of record CM034002.1, on the reverse strand, counting down.
ACACTAATCTTATCTTTAACTGAACTTGACGACGCTTTGAGACTATTTTTATTTTTATACCCTACTTTAGAACCTTTAGACGATTATATTTTCCCAATTTTATCTAAAATCTTTCCATAATAAGGTAGATTTATCCATTTTTTCTCACCTAAATCAAATTCAGTACCCCATCTACATTTAGGAATTTTATTCTCAATAGAATCTTTGAGAGCGCCCTCATACCCATTACTTGCTGGTGTACCTTTAGATTAGATTAGATTAGTTACACAGGGGTAATGGGGACGTCCATCACCGTGCCCACCCCCCGCACTTAGACCTAGTGGCCCATTGTGCTCCGTGTTCCCGACTAGGTCCAGCAGAGCTCCGACCAGGTTCTCCTGGTTGAGGAAGTCCCCTCGGTCCAAAGTCCCGAAGGTTCTGAAACGCCTGTGTTCCAGGGCAGGACAATTGAAGACGATGTGAGACGCTGTCTCCTCGTTTTCGCCACAGAATCTGCAGTCAGGGGTACCAATCCAGCAGAGATGCCTCCTGAAGTCCCCGTGTCCTGTAAATAAGCCAACGGTGAGTCTCAGGGAAGCTCTATTAAGGTTTAGGCATCTCGTGGCCCTTCCTTTGTTAGGACCAGTCATCATGATATGACCGTGTTCTTGCCACGGCGTCCGCTCCCAGCGCCTCTGGTGCTGGGAGCGAACCCAGTTTGCCACCCACCCCGATAGTAGGGTCTTTCCATAATAAGGTACACTTATCCATTTTTTCTCTTCTAAAACAAATTCAATACCCCATCTACATTTAAAAACCTTATTCTCAATAGAATCTTTGAGAGCGCTCTCATACCCATTACTTGCTGCTGTACCTTTAATAACTGATTTTTCTTTTGCTAAATTTTGATCATTCATTGATATTGACAAAGCTCTATGATCATACTATGGAAATGGTGAATTATTAATAGTAATATCACTAGTGTATTTTCTATAAATAGAAATCTCGTGCTTTTTATTAGTTAATGAGATGTCCAGGTCAGGGAAATTTAGCCTATTTCCACCTAATTCAAGCGTAAATTTAATAAATAATCCGGAGCATAAAAACAGGTTGATTATTCAAGTAATAACCAACCAAAATCGAAATGCCCGTCCGCCGCAAACTGTTTTTGGTTGTGGAACATTTTCTAAAAATAAGGCACCTCTGTTCAGCCCGATTGGGCCCAAAACTGGGGAGGGCAGGGGTGAAAATGTTTATTGAAACTCAGTTTTGGGGACCTAGGCATGTGTGATATCATTTTCCACTAAATTTTAGACGCTAAATCGATTGGAATGAGTCTGGCACACTCCACATTTACTGTTTTCCCCATACTCTTGCACCTAGGAATAATTTGCAGCGTTTTTAACTCTTGCCTGGGCCGCTTGTTGCGCTCAAAATATCTCCAGTCACAGGTGAACTTTCTCATAAAGTCTTATAAGAATGATGAGCCATTGAGGAAGAATTTGTGGAGTTTTTCCCCAGTACGATCTTATGTATTGTATATTATTGATTGTGTACTTGTTGAATGATTAGGATGAAAAAAGTCGTTATGCTCATAATCAACCACCTACTGGCATAAATGTCATAACCGTCACGGGGTTGTTTTTATCATCTATTTGATTCATCTTCATCTTACTCCCTACAGTTCTCTTATATTGTCTGCAGTCTGTTATTGCCAATAATTATTTTCAGATGACAACCGGTCTTTTGCTGCGAATATGAGAGGAATAGGATTGGCCAGTCAAGATCTACCCGAGTGGAAAAAACACGTTATTGGTGGGAAGAAGAGCTCGTTTGGAATGAAGACCAATATGTCCCTTTTAGAGCAGCGTCAAAGCTTGCCTATTTACAAACTAAAAGACGAACTAATCAAGGTAAAGTTAGTTTCAATTAGTTTCTGGCTCAATGATCTTTGTGTAGCTTGGTTTTGAACATTTGTTGCACTTTCAGGCTGTAACCGACAACCAAATCCTCATCGTCATCGGAGAAACTGGTTCGGGAAAAACGACGCAGATGACGCAGTACCTGGCGGAGGCGGGTTTCACGTCACGAGGGAAAATCGGCTGCACTCAGCCAAGAAGAGTCGCTGCTATGTCGGTCGCCAAACGTGTCGCGGAAGAGTTCGGTTGCCGTTTAGGACAGGAAGTTGGGTATACGATTCGTTTTGAAGACTGCACCAGCAACGAGACTGTCATCAAGTGAGTCGTTGTTATTATGCATGTATCAAAATGTTGCGTGATTTGGGCCGCGTACATACGTTGAGGATTTCCCGTTTAGGTCAACCTCTCCAGTTTGCCTGAGCGTGTGGACGGGCAGAAAGAAAAAGTCAAGTGTCCGTCCGCCGTCCATGCCGACTTTGATAGTAGAACATTTTTTAAAAATCTGACATTTGGGCCAGGGGTCCGTTCCCGGCTCTAGTTGGTCCTCGAAACTTTTCAGCCCGATCGGGCCACATTTGGGCAGGGTAGGGCTCAAAATGTGTATTTCGAAAAATGAATTTTCGAGATTTTTGGCAATTTAAACGTGTGGGTAATTATTTTGCACTAAATTTTGGACGCTGAATCCAATGAAGAGGGTCCAGAACGTTTGGCGCTCATTGGCAGAAGTTATGGGTCAAAATGGGTATCTAACTACCCCTTTTGAATATGTGTTTTCGAGATTTCTGGTACCTAGGCGTGTGGGGTATCGTTTTCCTCTAATTTTTGGACACTGAATCTATTGTGATAGGTCCCAAACCGACGTGTGGACGAGCCCCAGAACGATTGGCTCCAACCGGAAGACCCAATAAGGGTCATAATGGGTATCTATCTACCCATTTTGAATGTGTGTTTTCATGATTTCTGGTACCTAGGCGTGTTGGGTATCATTTTTCACAGAATTTTTGAAGCAGAATCGATTGGAGTTGGATCGATTAACAGTTCGCCTCAACTGAAACCTTTCCTCACGTGTGGATAGTGGCCTGTCCGGCCTCGAGGCCGCAGTTCTTGCGACGCTATTTGCATGTTTTCAATATCAATTTTTTTTTCGGAATCCTCAGAAGTGGCTAATGCGTGTGGTGGCAAAATGTAATCCTCAACGTGTGTACCCGGCCTTACGCTTACATAACAGAGTAATCCATTTATATTTAATTTCAGGTACATGACAGACGGTATGTTGCTCCGTGAATGTTTAGTGGATTTGGATCTGAAGAACTACTCGGTCATCATGCTGGACGAAGCTCACGAAAGGACGATTCACACTGACGTTTTGTTTGGTAAGGGTTGTTAGAATCATATGCTCTACGTCAGAGATGAGCGTATACATGTTACGGGTTTTTACTCCGTAGAAAGCTTCTTATAAAGAAAAAATTTTATTCCCTGGAGAAGTTATACTGCGCGGTTGACGGACGAGGAACTCAGTCGAGCAAAAAATCGAGACTGAGCTATGAAGGGTCTCGCAGGGCTTATATAAAGTGCTGCATCATCAGTTAGTTGATATTATAATATGTAACATACATAATCATCATTATGGTTATGAATAAAGTAGATACCTAACTATGAAATTATAAATACAAATATACAAGCAATATAAATAACTGGTTGTTTTCTAAATTTACGTTTTGTTGCGCATTTGGTGCACAGGTAAAGTAGATACCTAACTAATACCTAATAATAATATATACCTAACTAATACCTAACTAATACCTAACTAGATACCTACTAATACCTACTAATACTTACTAATACCTACTAATACCTACTAATACCTACTAATACCTAACTAGATACCTAACTAATACCTAACTATAAAGTAGATACCTAACTATGAAATTATAAATACAAATATACAAGCAATATAAATAACTGGTTGTTTTCTAAATTTACGTTTTGTTGCGCATTTGGTGCACAGCCGAGCAAAAAATCGAGACTGAGCTATGAAGGGTCTCGCAGGGCTTATATAAAGTGCTGCATCATCAGTTAGTTGATATTATAATATGTAACATACATAATCATCATTATGGTTATGAATAAAGTAGATACCTAACTATGAAATTATAAATACAAATATACAAGCAATATAAATAACTGGTTGTTTTCCAAATTTACGTTTTGTTGCGCATTTGGTGCACAGGTCGAATGCTTCTATAATTCCCAAACGGTACCGTTAGAAAAAACAAATCAAATTTACAATAACATCAAGTGTTGACATGAATTCCAACAATTTGTTATTAAAGAGAAATTTAGGCGATGGAATTTGAAAAAATGCCAAAGTTTGAATTTAGAGTAAAATCGGCTCTAAGATTTTCCTTGAAATTACTCAATTTTCAGTAGAACAAGCAAAATGAGTTGAGTTCTTGTTGCATTTTGAAAAAGATTATTTTTGAAAAATCAGTGCCTTGCAGGCTGCCCATATCTGATTTCATTTTGTTTGGTTATTTCTTGAAAATTTGACATTACGCATTTTTAAAATTATATCTAGATCAAATAACTCAAATTTCTCCACGCTCGTCCACGCTGTGTTGGTAGTAGAAAATTTTCTGAGTCTCTGAAATTTTGGTCTGGGACCTCTTTTAGTAGTAAAAATGTGTATTTTGAAAATCGGTGTGTTTTGAAAATCGTTTGAAATATCATTTCCCACTAAATTGATTACGCTGAATACATAAGGATAGGGCTCGGGCCAATTTGTGCTGACTGGAGGTGGGTATGGGTCACAATGGGTACCTACCGTTCTGTCTCAAACGTGGGTTTTCGAAAGTTTAGGGTACTTAGACGTTGTGGGGTATCATTTTCCACTAAATTTTGAATGCTGAATCGATTGGAATGAGTTCGGGGCACTCTACACTCACTATTTTCCCCTTTTTTTACTCTTAAGAATGATCAACCATTGGGGAACAATTCGGAATAATAATATAATAATAATATTTTTCTTGCAGGTCTCCTGAAACAAGCGGTACAGAAGCGAGCGGAACTAAAACTCATCGTCACCTCCGCTACGTTGGATGCAGTCAAATTTTCGCAATATTTTTTCGAAGCTCCAATTTTCACCATTCCCGGTCGAACGTTTCCCGTAGAAGTTCTTTACACGAAGGAAGCTGAAACTGATTATCTGGACGCTTCGCTCATTACAGTCATGCAAATCCACCTCCGTGAACCCCCAGGGGACATTTTGCTCTTCCTCACAGGTATGAAATTGACCGATGGATCATAGTGATAAAAATGTCATTACTTGGTGATCCTCAAGCAATAGAAATGGGATCCTTTGAGATGATTTTTCATATATGTTGGCGACTTTTTTCATCTTCCCTTACTTACTTCCCTACTTACTATTAAAGAAATGCCCACTGATCGTTCTACGTCACTCATATAAATTGACTTAAAATATCATATTTTGAAGGTTGTCCTCAAAGATACTCTACAGCACCATGTACCAACAACAAATTACATAGTAGTTTAAATTCTCCCAATGGATGATCTCCCGTACCATCTTGGCCCTCTTCCAGGAAAATGAAATTATTGCCATTGTTGTATGATGGAAATCGGTTGCATCTCGCAGGTTGCTATGGGAGGATGCTTTGACGCCACCAGAGCATCCACTGCTTACGATATTGGAAGAAACATGCGTAACTAGTTTACCGCTCTATAAAACTACCCTGGCACAACTAAATGAGAAAATTCATGTGCCACATATAGTTCACTAGTTTTACTTGGCAATTTTGGGGTTGCGCAACTTGGCGTACTCGCTAATCTGGTTGCGCGCAATAAAATAAATTGGTTGAGAGATCAAAATTTCATCAAATTTTGTGTAAAATCCGAACCTGTTATGAAAAGTTGGGGCTTCAATTTAAAATAGGAATGTTGGAGTCACTTGCGCATGCTTGAGCAGTTGCAAGGGGTGCGTAATATGTTGTTTGTGATCCTTAGAACAAAATATGAAAATTGGGAAATTGTTTACTCCCTTTTGGACAATTTTAGGAAGGGGGACGGCTTGTGGGGCATCCTGTATACCATCGAAATTGTATCTATTTGTTTCTTAAATCACGAAAATACCCCGGATATTTCCGTTTTCAGGTCAAGAGGAAATCGACACCGCCTGTGAAATCCTCTACGAAAGAATGAAATCCCTTGGACCCGATGTTCCTGAACTCATCATTCTCCCCGTATATTCGGCGTTGCCGAGCGAAATGCAAACTAGGATATTCGAAGCTGCTCCACCTGGATCTCGAAAGGTATTGTCCACAAGAATGCTGTCTTTGTCCGTATATTCATGTGTTGTTGTTGTTATTTGAACGGACTCACTCGTCTTGTTCCAGGTCGTGATAGCCACCAATATTGCTGAAACCTCTCTGACGATCCATGGTATTTTCTACGTGGTCGATCCAGGTTTTGTGAAACAGAAGGTATACAATTCAAAAACTGGTATGGATTCGCTCGTCGTGACACCTATATCACAGGTATGCGCAATGATGGATTTTACGATTGGAAAACACCATAATTGACGATACGATATCCGTGTCTCCTCTGATACTAAAATATCTGATTGTAGGCGCAAGCTAAACAACGAGCAGGCCGTGCAGGTCGAACAGGTCCTGGCAAATGCTACAGGTTGTACACCGAACGAGCGTATCGAGACGAAATGCTTCCCACACCTGTTCCAGAAATACAGAGAACCAACCTGGCCACTACAGTATGACTTTCCATAAATTCACTTGCAGCACTTACAATTTATCTCATTAAAATGCCGTCCTATCCACAATCTTCTTACTGACTCTGATTGCTGCAGGTACTTCAACTGAAGACCATGGGTATCAACGATCTTCTACATTTTGATTTCATGGACGCGCCTCCTGTTGAGAGTTTGATCATGGCGTTGGAACAACTTCACTCCCTCAGCGCTTTGGATGACGAAGGCCTTTTAACCAGACTGGGTCGAAGAGTAAGCATTGGTATCCTCATTAATAAATTGCCTTCGATTCTGCTGTTGACCGTAACTTACTATTTACAGATGGCCGAGTTCCCTTTAGAGCCGAACCTTTCTAAGATGTTGATCATGTCCGTCCATCTTCAGTGTTCTGACGAGATCCTCACGGTCGTATCCATGCTGTCCGTTCAAAACGTTTTCTACAGGTAAGTGACGACGCAATTCGATGGCCGATTCTCACCAAGTATTACTTGAGATTATTAATCGTGATGTATTCTGTTTTTTACAGACCGAAAGACAAACAAGCTCTGGCCGATCAAAAGAAAGCCAAATTCAACCAGGCTGAAGGAGACCATTTAACGCTTCTTGCAGTTTACAATTCGTGGAAAAACAATAAATTCAGCAACGCTTGGTGCTATGAAAACTTTGTTCAAATCAGGACACTGAAAAGGGCACAGGATGTGCGGAAGCAATTGCTGGGCATCATGGACAGGTAGAGCTCAAAGCATAACTTTGTTTACATTTTGTACGTAGTCATTCCCGTATCCCGTCCCTCTTCTTAAAGGACAAATATGACAAGATATGGGCGTTTACAAATTCATAGGCGTGAACACGAATACAATTTAATAGTATGGAAGTATAAACGCTGCGAATTTTTTCCTCAATGGTTGATTGATGCTTGGGGCACAATTATATTAGGAAAACCGTGAGCGAGGAGTGTTCCGGACTTACTTCAATCAATTCAGCGCCCAAAATTTAGTGGAAATCTATACCTCACACGCCTAGGTACGTGATATATCGAAAACCACATTTGGAATAAGTAGGTAGATACCCATTTTGACCCATAACCTCTTCCGGTGGGCGCCAATCGTCCTGGGAATCCGTCTCATTGGATTCAGCATCCAAAATTTAGTCGAAAATGATACCCCACATGCCTTGTTTCCAAAAAAATCCCAAAAATCGTTTTCAAAAAATGAATTTATACCCATACCTACCCCAAGTTAACGTACACGGCCAGCGGTCGACCCCTGGCATGATTACACGGGTTGATTATTCAAGGAATAAGGAACCAAAACCTAAACACCAAAATTGATCAAAAATCACTTTTTTATACGAAATCTTTCAGTAATGTCCATTTTCCTGCTGGCCCGTTTAGAAGAATCTAAGTTAATAATTTCAAAAAAATTATTTTTTTTACTTTAACAAGTTCTTAATTTTTTATGTTAAACGTAAAACGAATGCGTACTAGTCCCATTTATCATTAATGGTACAATGTTCTATCAATTTTACCCCAAAATTCTGATTTTTGACGAAAATTGAATGATGTAGGGCAAATTTTGGGGAATTTAGAGAATGTCTTTTGGTATGTTTTATACAAATAGATATGAATTTTACCAAAACTTTCAAAAATCAGGTGATTATCGTGTAATCCGTGTTTTATTCGTATTCATATTGTCAGAAGTTGATCTGCCCTCTGACCTGAAAAACTTTGATTTTGATCAAAATTGATAATTTATTTCAGACATAAACTGGACGTGGTCTCTGCCGGAAAGAATACGGTTCGTGTTCAAAAAGCCGTGTGCTCTGGCTTCTTCAGAAACGCCGCCAAAAAGGACCCACAAGAAGGATACAGAACACTCGTTGACAGCCAAGTGGTCTACATCCATCCGAGCAGCGCCCTCTTTAACCGTCAACCCGAATGGTGCGTATCTACTGTAATTTTAGTGAGTAGGTGAACATCGTTTTGCAGTCAATCAAGACGTACTTATCCTATTTGTCTTTTTCGCAGGGTCATCTACCACGAATTAGTTCAGACGACAAAAGAGTACATGAGAGAAGTGACCACCATTGATCCCAAATGGTTGGTCGAATTCGCCCCAGCCTTTTTCCGTTTCTCCGATCCGACAAAATTGAGTAAATTCAAGAAGACTCAACGTCTCGAGCCGTTGTACAACAAATACGAAGAGCCCAACGCCTGGAGGATATCCCGAGTTAGACGAAGAAGAAATTAAACGACCATTTCCACGATTCCAGTCCGTGTTTTCCTGTACAGATCGTATATTTTCCTTCAATATTCACATATTGCATATCGTATTGCAACGCGGCAGTCATTATTCACTAAATTATTCAAATAATACCTATATTTGACTTTTTTCTGATAAATTTGTTAAGGCTGGTAGGTTTCATCATTTTTTAAATCAAGTAATATTACTAAATAAACAATCCACCCCTAATTGTTGCCTCATTCAATGAAGCCTTGTTATCTATTCAATTCTTATTGTAAGCCTCTCTCAAATTTAAATGTATTAGAATTGAATATAATTTAATTTGGGTTTCTTCAGAGAATTTGGAATGGATCTAGCGAGAGAATACAGGATGTAAGTTTAAGACATACTGCTGAGCTTGAATTAGGGATACCAAGGATGAGAAACAAGTACGTTGAAACAAAATGAATTATTATTAAGAATAACACGTTGCAAAGGAGCATAAGCACCAACCTACAAGACAAAGTTATATGAACAAATAGACAACCTATGTTGGGGATGTCAAGAACAGAAGGGCTTTTACATGAAATAAATAAACATAGTGCTAAAATACCCTGCAGACGATAACGACGTTGACGTCGAAGGGAGAGTTGGAGGGGGCACGCTGTCCCAAAGGCTTAATTAAATTGAGTCCATTATCTCAAGGGGAACACAAGATGCAGCTTTGGTCAATTTCAGCACAGTGGCAGAGTTCACTTCAGAGCGAGCACAGGATAATACCAGGATGGACTGAGTGAGGTCTCTGTTTTGAGCACAAGAGCACTTTTACAACACAGTTACATAAAATATAGGTGCCTTGGCCGAGGCCTCGGTGAAGAGTGGCGCATTGGCTTGCTCCAACACGAGCAATAGGCCAGAACGCGCATGTCCAGGCAGGAGCTGCGCGCGCATTTCTGGCGCTATGCTCTCTTCCAGTTCTCTGGAGGCAGTAAGCCTGGGGGCTGACACTATTATGCAGGATTATTAAACAAACAAGTCAAAACCATTTCGTGCTGACAACCTCATAGAAGAGTGGAGCTCAGGGTGAAGATGTAATGAACATGAAATGTTGAACAAAAAGAATCATCAGATCTAGTAAGGGAGTTCAATTTCGAGAATTTCATCCATGACAAAAGCATTCTCTACTATACAGCGAGTTGACAGCCTTTAAAGGGTCGCTTCTACAACTCATTTGCACAAAAAATATCTCCAGAACTTGACCTTTTTGTAAGGCATCGTTTCTGAGTTATTCACAATTCAAGATTTTTGTCGTGTTTTCGATCTGACGTCACTAAAACAGCCATAACTCCCTTAATTTACAAGATAATCACAAATTTGAATACACCGTTAGATGAACGTCAAATTTCCCCTTTGATGAGCCCCTCAACGTTTCCGATAATGGAGTTCTGGTACTCACTAATTCAGCCATAAAGTTAGGAAATGAATGAAAACCTTGTCAACCGCCGCATAAAGGAAACGTTTTTTCCCTAAGCCGGAAAATCTCCGCGTTCATTCGTGGAAAAACGTTCCTGAAAATACATGCTTTCCAACGGTATATTCACATTTATTTTTGTGATATAGTTCAACATACATATAGTGCAAGTAGCAAGGTTTGAAGGCACTGCTGCACTTTTGACAATAGCTAATTGTTCTTATAATGAACAAAATTGACTAGAGTAAAGAACCCTAAAGCGTGAAGTTGATTACATCATTTCAGCATTACTATACTTGGCATAAAAATTAGCCGTTATACTCTTACGGCTCCGTCCCTCAAACTCGATTTTCAATCATTGCGAGACTCTCGTTATCTTGCAAATAGTTCAATTTGATAACTGCCAGAGGAAAGGAGAAATTCTGCAATCAAAATGAACATGGAATCATATGTCATTAGTGTTTAATACATTGAATGGACGAACAGATTAATTAAATTTAATATACAGCATTTTTACGTCAAAGTGGAGGTTTTGCACATCAAGTTGGAGGTATTCCATTTCAAATTAGAGTTTGACAAAAATGTTAGTTTCACATTAATTTTCTACTAAATGTTGGTCGCTGAATCCAATGAGAAGGGTTCCGGGACGATTGGCGCCCACCGGTAGAGGTTATGGGTCAAAATGGGTATCTATCTACCCATTTTGAACGTGTGTTTTCAAGATTTCTGGTACCTAGGCGTATGGGGTATCATTTTCCACTAAATTTTGGACGCTGAATCGATTTGAATGAGTCTTAATGCTGCAGGTCCGAGGAAAAACCAACACTAACGCAACAATTCTGAGAATAGCTACTCCGTGCAACTCAACATGACGAAGACATTCTATCCCTTCCGAATGCAATCCTTTTGAAGGTGCCTGTTGATTCGCCTCATTCTCAAGTCTCTAATTGCCGCCATTAGTTACGATTTGCTTTATTTTGTGTCAAAAGTTCGGACGATGAAGAAATGAGACCACGAGTGAGATATTTAGTACGAGGGAGGAAAATGCTGAAAACGAGGGGATCCGTTCCACTATACGACGACGTCAAGGACAATACGGTAGGTACTCTATCAATCAATCATTCATAGTGTTCTATTTTTTGTTGTAGGTTACAATACCTTTTCTACAAAGCAGGCCAGTTTTCGAAAATGAAATAAAATTCACTCAGTACATACTTCTTGTAGTACTTGAAAAATAATAAAAATAAATGGCGTTTCGCTCCCATGCCACAACCCGACAACCGTGAGTAGCTGCTCCAGGAATGACCTCCTTTTTAGGTAAGCTAGTCTATAGCTGAACAGCTGGAACATTTACGCAGCGGAATTCAGAAGATGGGCGCCATAAAACTGGAAATATGGTAGTCATTAACGAATCTGTTTTTACTTTGCACCTTCGAAGAAGTCGTGCGAGATCCAAAAAGAATACATGCGCTGTTTCCACAGTACCTATGGTAAGAGGAAGAAAATTCGAAGAGCTGTTCATTATAAGTACTGTAATTTAGAGACGTTTAAGGAATTTATTGCACGAAAAATTGACAAATCCAATTATAACGTACCTACCTGGTACAATGATTGAAAACCTCCAATTTAACGTGAAAATGCTTATCTATATTAATTGGTTAACGTTTCTTACGTGGATTTCGACGAAGTCGGTAATAACGATGTTTGGAGATTGGCCACCGAGAATGTTGCGCAGCCAAGACATTGCTTTACCGTACAGGCGAGATTTGTAGAAATTCTTTAAGTCAACGTAGACAAAATTTTTGGCTCCCTGGAGGGTGACAACCAGCTGTCAACAAAAGTTATTATTAACAGCTTATCGCCCGTGTACAGGGTGTCCCATCTAAATAGGCACATCGATGGGCAGTCACTTACCTGAGTAATGTATCCATGGCCATTGTGCATCTCATACGCCATTTTGGCTGTGCTGATGACACGAGTTCCACTGTCAGTGTCAGGCCAAAATGTAGGGAAGTGACTCGGAAGAAAGAACAGGTGTGAATTTTTCTGAAGAGAGCAACCCGATTGGTACCTGTTGATCAATATCACCTGCAAGGATTGGAAATCTGTTGAACTGGAGGAGCAGCTAACACAATGATCATTGCACATAGTCAGCTGCCTACCTGATAACTGTGCTGTTCAATGAAAGCAAGGGTCAGCTTTGTATTCTGCTCAGGCACTGGACACACTTTGGATCCAAACAATTCAAGGGCTGAGCATAAAAATTGATCGTGGACATCATCAGTAAAGCTACAATCAACGCAAAAATATTGAACGTCAGTTCTTATGCGCTCTTTTTATGTTTCAGCATTCCCATTAGATTGGATGGAGAGATTCGGATACCAGAAAATGAATTTCCTTTGAAGTAAACCATTTGATTTTACTGGCAGGACTACAGATATGGCCAACTTTCTAGTACAGGTAGACAATAACTCACTGATAAAAGTGTTGGAAGTCAATGATGACTACTTCTTTTGGATGTGCATCCAAAAATTCATTAATAATTTCCAAACACTTCATAGGTGGTGACTTTGAACGAAGGAAATGTGTTACAAAGAATTTTTCCTGGTTTGCATCATAGTCCAAACGAAAATCCAAGTATCTGAAAGCAATAGGTCATTTATGGCAAGACTTAGTGATTCCACTGTCTGACTGTTTACTGGATTCAACAGTTGTCTCACCTAATTCCATGGTTGAGTTGGTGTATGATAGGATGCCGTTGACAAGTGGCCCATGGCCTGGTAATGAGAGGGATGTTGACGCAAAAGGCATCATTTCCTGCTTTGCTAGACAGGTCGCAGGTCCCTGAGTTGTGACTCCCTACAAGCAAAAACACTTTGGCTTCAGAGCTCACCCAAGGAAGTGCATCAGCTGCAGAAACTCAACCAGATGGACATTTCAGCTACAAGTTAACAACAATAATTTTCCATTCACCTGGAATGCTCACCCGAGTCAAGGGCCGCTTCTTGACTTCATCAGGAAGTTGTCCCATCCAGTTTTCTAAATCAATCACAGGCATCATCACAGTTGACATTGTACTTCTGACAAACAGCCTCTTGAGGATTGGAGCGTCGACTGTCAGGAATGGAAACCACCAGGCAGCAAAGCTTGAAAACAGAAAGATGAACATCATGTGCCAAAGTTGAGCCTAGAGACGCCATGTTCAGCCTTGGCTGTCAAACATGCTACATTTGGATTGCTACCAGTTCTGACTGAGACAACCATTACTAGGTAAAACTGCCAAACGATCAAATGATGTTAACTTATCATGAAGCAGAACTCACACTAAAAAAATGCCACATTTGAGTGTTTCAATTGATTCAGTAGACAATTTTCGTTGGCAAATTGAGAAATGACAATTTTGCTGTGTGGGGCATTTCAATGAAAAACAGTTGCCAAAACTGGTTGGAAGTGTTCTTGTCAACATGGAAACAACAAAAGTTGTCATGCTATTGAAAGCTTGGCTGTGATGAAGTGTATGAGGATTCCCTTTGAAGAGAAGGCTGCAGATGTGAGAAATTTGAAAAAATTAAGAGCAAATAGCTAGAATCTGTCACGCCAAGCTAATGCGATCCTAGAAGATCCCTAGCCTGCTATGTAATTGATCAAACTTGTCCTCTTGGAGTCATAGCTCCATACAATTCTGAAAATGCCTGCTGAAATGTGTAACCAGCTCATGTAGCCATTGTTGGCCATTATTCACTCCAGCTCATTAGTCAAAAAGACTTCTGTTAACTTCAACATGCATTCAAACATTGATGAATAGTAAACATTGTTCATGTTTCTATTTTTTGCCAAAGTACAGCACTAATTTTCCAGAAATCTTCTTTCAATAGAAAAAACTCCATGCAGAAAATTCATACTATGGTGGGTTTGCTTAAATTGCTACAGAACAATATTTCAAACATATTTCATTGCATCTGAAAGTTTTTGCCAGAGCTCAGCATACAGCAACACTGAAAAAGCAACCCTTCCTCTTTTCTGGGTAGACGGAGCCTCTCAAACAGCTTTGAAGAGAAGGCTGCAGATGTGAGAAATTAGGAGAAATTAAGGGCAAACAACCAGAATCTGTCACTCCAAGCTAATGCAATCCTAGAAGATCCTAGCCTGTCATGAATTTGATCACACTTGTCCTCTTGGAGTCGTCATAGCTCCATAACATTCTAACCCCTGGAAATGTGTAACCAGCCAATTTAGCCTTAAATGACCATCATTCTCATTCGTGTTGCTGATCAAAAAGACATCTATTAACTGACTAGTGATTTCAAACAAAAATGTCTATGTTGCAGGTTTTTGCCAAAATGATTGCCAATGTGAGGTCCCACCAACTTTTCCAGAATTCTACTTTCAACGCAACACACTTCAGGCAGTAGATTATTCAAACATATTTCCAAGTTAAAATCTCAACAAAGGAACCGCTTTGTTTTGAAGACATCTTCTCTCATAATGCATGAATGGTGCAGCATTTTGCTCATATTATTATTATTATTATATTATTCCTTGAATAATCAAACAATGTAATCAGGCTTGATACCCCACTTGCATGGGTACCCAAAAATCTCGAAAATACACTTTCAAAATAGGCAGGACCCATTTTGACCCATACACACCTCCAGTGGGCACCAATCGGTCCAAAATCCATCTCAATGGGTTCAGCATCCACAATTTGTCAAAAATGATACCCCACATGCCTAGTTCCCGAAATACTCCAACAATTGTGTTTCAAAAATCACATAATTACCCATTCTCTCCCCATATTTGGGTTTATTGGATCGCTAGACGTCAGCACCGTCTAAAATCTCTTGGACCTCTACCTGGCTCTAGTTGGTCCTAGAAACTTTTCAGCCTGATCGGCCTAAATTTGAATAACCAACCCCTGTGAAAGAATTTGCAGCGTTTTTTGAAAAATGGATTTTCAAGATTTTTGGTGATTAAGGCGTGTAGGGTATCATTTTTCCAGTTTCATCAAGTTTTAGACGCTGAATCCATTAAGACGGGTCTCAGATCGATCGGTGCCCAATGGGGGTAAAAATGGGTACCTAACTACCTATTTTGGAAGTGGGTCCTTGAGATTTTTGGGTAGCTAAGCGCTTGGGGTAACATTTTCCACAACATGTTAGACACTATTAAGTTCCAAAATTGGTAAGCTATAAGATTATAACATACAAGCTAATTATAAGATAATATAAATCATAAAACTCCATGTTTTACCCAAGTTAAATCCAATCATCCAACGTGAACCATCCTGATCAGAGAAAAACCAGAGAAATTCGGATCCTGGTGTTTTACTGGTTTGTTTATAATTGGATTGTCATTCTTATCTTATCAAAAAAATACACTCTGCTGTTGCTGCTCTTACATTATGGACTTGGTTCTGAATTTCCTGTAGAGGAAGTATGTAAATCACTGGGATCATACTTTTTGTCAAAGTAATTAAGTGGTACTGCTTGTATCCATAATATAGTATATTTCTTTAAAATTAATTTTTTATTTATATATTTTATAAATAAGTAGTTTATACACACAAATCAAAAGGATAAGGTACTCAGCTATCAATAAGAGAAAATACAAAAGCGACCCTAGCAAGTATTTTGAATGTAGTCAAAAGGCCACATTGATGCACAGTGGCAATATTTTTGTGGTTTTTGATTGTTTTGATGAGAAAATATCTATGAAAACGTTACTTTTAGTCTTAACATTACTCTTCGTTTATTCCTTATCGCAGATTTCCCTCTTATGTTGGCTAACCTGCGATCTCCCATATTACGTTTTCTTCTGCCTTGAGTATCCTCTCGTTCAATGTTTTATTGTGCAATTTCTTTGTAAATTTGGTAGTTCTGCTGAAACAAAATATTTATTAGTTCGTGTGGTGATCGCAGAAGTAGATAATTTGTTATTTGAAAGAGTTCCCTCGGCGATTATCGTCTTAAGAGACGGGAAATCATGAGATAAGACAAGGAGCGACATCGCCAAGTAAGCCTCTTCTGAGTCATTCTTGTTTGCTCTTGAATTCTCTTATGAAATATCATTCTCCTGGTGATTAATGTGTATGTGTGTTTTAAATTTACTTACGTTTCTTGGTTTAGGATGAAGCTTCAAGAAATCCAAACCTGTCGTTGCACCTCCCAAGTGCACATCCCATTTTCAATATGTTGGTCGGAAGACAACTACATTGCTATGGCCTCGGACAAAGGGATCGACACAGTGGTAATTTCAGTAATATAAACGTTTATAGACGATATCTACTTTAATTTAGAAAAATAAGGTTAAGTAGAGGATCTATGATTGGTCTTTGCTTTCCGTAGAATGGTTGCTCTCAAATTCCATCTTCCTCCCTGGATCCCGCACAAGCTATTAGTTAAATAATTCAATCGTTGAATTGAATTTCATTGAATAAATACCGTTTATTTTCCACGAATTGGGAATACAGCTGTACGGCCGTGTATGCGCGCCTCCATTTAAATTTATTAGTATCGAATTCAGAGGATGCTGCCCAAGCTGATGGACATTACTCATATAAGTCGTCCTATAATATTCACATTTCACCTAGTACATTTAAAATATCAGCTGAAAAAGTGAATAAAAACTATTCAAGGGTAAAAGAGGGAAGTTTTTATTCTGTTAAGTCTTCCGTAGCGCGTTGCCCTATTTAAAACAAGTGTCTTTGTGAAACCTAAATTCCTTGAAAAAAAATTTATGGGGATAACAGCGAGTGTGGAGTGCCCTGGCCTCTGATCGATTCACAGTCCAAAATTTAGTGGAAAATGATACCGCACTTGCCTAGTTACTAAAAAATCCCAAATGTCAAAAAACACATTTTTACCCATATTCGCCCAATTTGGGCCAATTGGACTGGGACGTTTCGACGGCCGAAAGGAGATCCCTGACCAAAATATCAGATTTTTAGAAAATTATCTATTATGTACTAAAAATGGCGTAGGCCTTGATTTGAAACGTATACTGTCAATTTTTGGCCTCAATTGGAGAGGTTTCTGGCATATTTGAATAGGTAGCATATGATGATTATTCATGGAATAGCCAATCAAAAGTCAAAGTGACTCTGAAATAATTGAACTAGTACGAAGTTAGTATTAAATATTCACGTAAATCAAGAGTAGTGGATTTTTTTAGACTTCCGCCATGCTCAAATTGTTATTTTTGTGTCCGTCCCATTTATTTGAAGAGTTCTAATGCTGATCTTTTCTTTCTGCTTGTGTTGGCAGGGAGGAAGGTGGAGGGCGCGAGACTGGGTGTGGGCCGTCATGTTGGTAGTCCTGGTGATGGTGGGCAGCAGTGCAGCCAACGACATCACGTCTGCTGTTTTCAAAGATCCTGGATCCAAAGTGCCGCCACCGGCGGCCTTCGGCGACTTCAACTCCGACGAATATCCCGATCTGTTTGTCATAAGTGGTAACACGATTGAGATTTTGTTGGGCGGTGACGGAGAGCCGATGATCAAACCGGCGAGTGATCGTCTCAAGTGTAAATTTCCTAATAGGGTGACGTCCATTGTGCCTGGGGACTTTGACGGCGATGCCATTATGGACGTGTTGGTTACTTTGGATAGTTCGGCCAAAATGGCTGAGTGTCCAGCTGGCCATGTGCAAGAAGTGAAGATCTTATGGGGAAGCGGTGACTCGTTGCTATGTAACGCTTCGTACAGCAAGCCGCTCGTCATATGCGGGCAGCCTTTGGCCATGGACTGGAACAGAGACATGATCATCGATCTGTTCGGCGTTCAGGACGATTCGCCAACGTTCTGGGTGTTCGGCACGAACAGGGGTTTTCCCACTGTGGAAAAAGTCACGTCCAATCGTCCTCTCCCCGAACTGAGGATCCCGCACTCCCACGCGTTTCTTGACCTCAACGGCGACTACAACCCCGATATGTTCCTCACTACCAAAAACGGATTTGAAGAGTGGTTAAAAGAGCCGACTGTGGTTGAAGGTTTCAACTACGCGAAAAGAAAAGAATACCGCATCCCTGAAGGTGTCCACAAGTACGGTCAGTCGATCTTCATGGACACGGAACTCAAAGGCAAACTCGATCATATATTCCCCGCCTGCTACGACGTCGAATGTAAAAATAGTTCAATTTTCGTCCGCGTCAACGACAAGTGGCTCGACCTTCGCGTCAACTTCCACGACAAAACCAACAAACCGTGGGGCTTCGTACCGCCTGTCGCCTCGTCCATAATTCAAAACGTCATCACGCTGCACGGTGGTGACTACAACATGGACGGTTTTCCCGATTTGTTGGCCACAATGAGAAGTGGAGCGACGATGAAAACGTTTTTGTTGAAAAACGAACAGTGCGTCGCTGGGGCCGAATGTTCTGAGTACGGCCGCACGTTTACCATCGACTGGGACGCTTTGTCGCCTCACAACAACAACACGAAAATGGGGGTGTTTTACGATTTTGGGCAAGATGGTATTTTGGATATTATTTTCGCTAAAGTCAGCGGTGGAGTGTTGATTTTTAAGAACAATTTGGATTATGACGCCAATTTCATCAAAGTTATGGTCATCACGAATCGTAAAGATCAGAAAAAGCGGATCCTTCCTGATCCTATCACGAGAAAGAACAGAACTTTCGGTACGAATCTGCCCGGTCCTTTGATATCGTACAATTCGACCAACCAGGACGACCAGGCGAGGCAGAGTGTCTGCCCGCAGCTGCCTCAATCTGCCTACATGAGCCTCAACCTCCCCTATACGCTGTTCGGTTTAGGACGAACGCCGAACTACGTCGACAAAGTCACCGTAGGAGTCTACGGGGAAACTCGCGACTGGCCGCAGATCATCCCCAATTCTCAAATGGTCGTCATCCCCTACCCCCTGGACAACCCTGCTCGTTGGCTTGCCCGGCTCTTCGTCACCCCTTCGAAACTCATCGTCCAGTCGTTCATCGCCCTTCTGGGCACTTGTCTTCTGTTGATGCTCATTGTGGCCGCTCTTTGGTGGAAAGAACGCCGCGAAGACCACCAAGAGCGACGCCAAGAGTCGCACCGCTTCCATTTCGATGGTCTGTAAAACCCCTTGAAAATCGAAATAATCTGAAAAAAATTGACCCTCAAATCTACTTTTCACGAGATCAATACTGTCGTTTTTCTTAACACAAAACTTGAAGTTGTCGTATCTCGACTGTTCGAGGGGTCTTTTTAATTTGTTGTGATATTTACAAACTTAAGTACTTTCGCGTTTTATTGTTGCAAAAATTGTTTCTTGAATCCAAGACTTGATTGGCACTCATTTTTCTGGATGTTCGGCCTTCGTTGTGTTAGTTGAGGAGTGGAAATCGATTCAATTTGACGGTTGTTCTCGTTGAATACACGTTGTTGTGTTTTATAGTGAGATTAGAAGACAAAATCGTGGACATTTTTTGTTGACTGATAATTTTCATTTTTTCTTGTAGTCTTCGTCTTTACCTCACTTTCGGCACGGTAAATTCGTGGTTTTTTCTTCCATAATGTTAAAAGAAGGCGTGTTTCTTATGATAACAAATGAATCATCAACCCCCCTCCCCCTATCCGTTGGCTCCAGGAGTATCCTATTACCAGTCCGTCACGTTCTAAAATCCCAATGGCATTACAATTTTCAGATCAATATCGACCATCAAGCTTTTGTTAATTTTATTGGTATTTATTGTAAGGAGTTAGAGCTTCTTGAGCACCCTGGCAGCCATTTAGCCACCCTAGATAATTTCAAAACGTCCAGTGCGGGTCGTCAAGAGGAGGTTAACTCTTTCTTATGCTAAATAAGTTCAAAATATAATCAGGTTCTACAATCACAAATTTATTATTTTTTTTCCAAAGTTTGTCTACTAAAGCCAATCTAAAAGCTGTCTGAATCAGGTCTTTCTTACATCAAAAATGGCGTTTTCAGTTTTGAAGCCTGGCCATTGATTTAGTATTGTACTGCAAGGAAAACTTGAACTTGTATACTTACGGGGCAGAATGTGCAGAGAAGAAGTTTGCGTCATCCGCACTGAACGTATTGAAATCTAACCTCACATAATCCACAGAATTTGAAATTCAGGCAACAATCCCTAGTTTGTTTGTAGTCCCTTATAAGCTTTTTTTTTTTTAATTAATCGAATTACTACGTTTTAAAAATTTTTATTTTAGAGAAGGATACATTTTTTTGTTGCTAATCTTAAAAATCATTTTTAGATTTTATTATTTGTTAAATGTACAGATGGTGACTTCCAAATGTGAGTTATGTATATGAGTATGTACGCATTCTGTACCTGCTGATCACCTTACTGCTGTCGAAAAGAAGGATGTTGATAAAAGAATCGCTCTTGTCATTTTAGTTGTTAAACTAATTTTAATTTATCTTTTCTCATCGAAAATACGGCTGCTTTGTCGCGATGCTTTATACGTTGAATGTCGTTCCAATATTTACTGAATTTATAACGTAATATTTCATGTATCAATATTCACTGGTCGAATAAAATTATTTTTTGTAAATTGCGTTTGTTTGTTTTATCTTGATTCGTTACATTATCATAAGCTCTGTTGAGTTTGAGCTTTGATTGAAGCTGCAGAGAGGTTGGTGACACGCCGAAGCTTAGGTGATCATCGTGGCTCAAGCTGTGCTTAATAAGGATAATGTTGGTGAGGCGAAAATATCGAATTTATAATTCTCTCTTTCGTATTTAGGAATTTCAGCCTTCAGTCAATAACAAAAAACCATCGATGGGCGTCCAAAGACACTTCATGGAGCCGTCCAAGTACCTTCCAACTTCCAAATGTGGCGTTGACATGGACAAGTTGTTCAACTATCTTAGAAGCGCCGAAATGACAAATCTGGTCATTGACGACACCATGGCTCCTGATTTTAAAGGGATGAATTTCAACGTGGTCACCCGTCAATTGGGTTGGGCTAAATTCGACGAAAAAGTTCTTTCCAGGTAAAAACAATCGAATTTCTGCGTACTTGGTGTTCAGGATCACTTGTGAGCAATGCTTTATCAACCATATGAGAGGCAGTCTAGGCATACTCAGCAGCTGAATTTCTGCAGCTCTTACGCAACATTGTTAAATTTTTTCACCTGTTGGCTCTTGGTTTACAGTCAAAGTTACTATCTGAGTTAGTTCTAAGTAGGTATGCCCAGACTGCCAGTATTATAAGGAGCCAAGAGCCCAAACCCGAACATCTCGTCTGCCTAGCTCAACTTAAGCGCCCAAAAAATTAACCAATTCCAAACACTTCATTGTAGATCTCTACTGACAGTCCTTACCAACGGTGGGGCCCTGAGTTTGTACTCTTTGCAAGGCAGCGAATGGATGGAAGTGCTCGACATTGCACAATTATGGCAGGCCAAGTCATCTCTTCTGTGGAAACCACCTCCGAATGATGCCTCTACTACAGATTTATTAGACGTATTGAAGATGAGATCGTATCGTATTAAAATAACAGGTGAGTAGGTATTGAAGACAGCGCTCCCTGTGGATTCACTGCAGCACTGATGGAAAAAAGCTGCAAATTTTCAGGGGTGGTTATTTCTCGGACCAGGAGCATGGGGAAACAGTGGGTGTGGTCCTTGATGTCAAGAAGCACGGAGACTCATTCCAATTGATTCATCGTCCAAAATGTAGTGGTAAATGATATCCCACACGCTTAGGCGGCGAGAAGGAGTAGGGGTCAAATTGCGTATTTGGAAAAATGGGGTTTTGAGATTTTTGGCAATCTAGGCGTGTGGGGTATCATTTTCGACTAAATTTTGGACGCTGAATCCAATGAGGTGGGTCCCGGAACGATCTACTAATTTCAAATGTGGGTTTTTAAGATTTCTGGTACCTAGGCGTGTTAGAAATCAGTTTCCACTAAATTTTGGACGCTGAATCGATTGGAATGGGTCTCTGTGATCCTTTTCCAAGGAATAACCAATCCATGTGAAAGAATCAGCAAATTTTTTTATTTACTTGGGGTGGATCTGAAAGGTCTCTTTCATGAAAACATTGGTTAGTTATTAAGAAATGAACCAAAAGGTATGCGGGGTTGACCCTCACCCAATCCAAAATCCATACCGCCGAGTCTGCAGGACTTCTCAATACTTTTCTACGATTCTATAATGCTTCTTGTTTCAGCATTCGCATGGACTGGCTCCAAAAGTACGACCAATCTCCTATTTACGGGAACAATGGACGGAACCTTGTGTGCCTGGGAAGTGTCTTACGCCAGAGGGTCGTGCAAACTCGAAGCTGAGCTTTTGAGAGGAGTAGAAGCTTCTTACATGAAGATCACATCCCTTACAATTATCCAAACTGAAGAATATAAATGTGAGTTAAATTTGAGGGTTCATTGCTACATAGAGCAATCTTCAATGCTCTCATATTTAAATTATTTTTGTTTCTTTCCTTCAGGTTTGCTTTTTTACGCAACAAAATCTGGCCAAATTCAAGCCATTCCCGTCATTATCACGGACGTCGTTGAATTTCAAGAGCCGCTAGACATCTGGGATGAAAGAGACGAAATTGTCGTACCTCCTGGAGGACTAGAGGCTGAAATGATCCTTGGCTATGTGATCCTTGCTGTTGCTAAAGGCCCACACCTTCTGGTTTTCTTGATAACAGCTGAGAGTCAATTGTTGTCATACACAGCCATGAATTCCGGAGATATATCTATCACTGGTTAGCAAGTAAAAAAATATTCCCTTGTGATGCCTATCTTACAATATTTAAGGATCTCCTGCCCTTCGGCCAGACGTGCTGTATTTGGCTGCATTAGTTTTCCAACAGCTGTTAGTAACGTCGACTCTATTTTCCAGGGCTTCACTTCATGACCTCTACTCAGCTATTTGTTACGACATGGAGTGGAAAAATCCAAGTGATCTCAATAGGTGTTGAATCAGACACTAGCATTAAACTCCACTCGAACTCAGTAGGAGGCCCTTCAAAGACTGAAAACATGGGAATTATGGGGGTTGCCTTCTCCAAATCCAAAGCCATAATTTGTCTTGGGTACAGGTTGGTTGAACAACTCTATTACTACTCACCAAAGCAAAGCTCTGTATTTCAGATTAAAAGTGTAAGATTATTCTTGTTTTAGCTTAAAAGTCAACTTCAATCACCTCTTCCTCAGAGAACTGTCATCCTTAGTGTTCTGCGCACTGCCTGAAATTACTAACCCTTTAGAACTAATCAGATCGTACTCTGGCTCCTTGAACAACATCTGGGATGCTCTGGAAGTCATCAGGTATTGTTACAAACCTCATTATAATCAGCCAGCATTCAATAAACACTCTGTTTGACAAACAGGAGATAGGACATGTTAAGTCCCTTCCAAATTTTCATCAGCAGGCGCTTGAGATCTGGCTGGCATGTGTTCAATTTAATTTACGATCCCATTTGTTCTTCCAGAGTAGGATTTTTGAGTAAGACTGACAAAGACTGGGCGCAGTTCAATTCTGTAGTAGATTCTGATCAATTTGACAACATGGAGATCGCGCAACTCAAGAAAAATCTATGGCTATTCAACCATCTTTTGAACTTTGACTCTTCCGGAATGGAAGACGCTGAGAACTATGTAAGCAATAAATAATTCATAACATTGTAAAGTACTTTTCTACCTCGTAATCAAAATGTTTAACAGAATGTTGTTATATGTTTCAGAGAGAACTGGGCAAAGAGATTCACAATTTGGTCACAGCACATCACATCTTTAAACGATCGTCCACATTGTTGGCAGATACGTCAAGAAGCGCTGAAGCAAACATGAGCCTGTCTCTTATGAAGAAATGGTTGATCTACTTTGAATCCAATTTGGACTCTGATAACTATCCGTCGACTCAAGGAATTCTGACTGTCATTTTGGAACAGCTCAACGCCTGCCCAGAGGCAGATGAGAAGGAAATTTGTTTCCTTTGTGGTTCTGATATCCTTTTTGAACATTCATGGGACACAGTAAGAGGAAGCAAATAAGAAATAGAAATGGTTAGAAATAGTCCATTATTCCACGAAAACACGCAAGATATCTTAAATTGATTTTGGCTGGTAGGTCATCACCAGTTTATTAAACACTACTGTTACTGTTTGTGTGTTTTGGTGGAAATAAAATAAAATAAAAAGTTGGCTTCACCTGCCCATAGAGCCCTTATATTATCTTCACGGTGGCTCATCACTCAGGGGTGCAAAAACCCTATTGACTGACTTTACTGGACAGATTTATTATGTAGGTGATGATATGCATGAAGCGCATATTCGGTATATTTAACTTAACCCGTTTTCACGACCTGAAGATGAAGCGACTGGAGAAATGAAGAATTGGCGATGTTCCACTGGCCATGAATTGCCTCGATGTAGCATCAGCTTCCTCCAGTGCAATGCCCTACCACCGTATGTTTGTAATTCTTGTAATATCGTCGCCCATCCAACCGTTGGTGAGTATGCACGACTATTAACGACTTGAAAGAGACAGAGGGGAGAATTGTTACTTCAACCTGAATAGCAGGGGTAGCCAAGACAAGATTGTAGCCATCTCCTATCATATTTCCTGAATTGTAGCTGATGCCGAGATCCTAACTGGTCTGTAAAGAATGATCTGTATCTTGGACTGTTTTCATCTCCAACGCTGCTCGAGTTTTGATGATCAAAATTTCACCATGCACTGGCAAAATGTACAATTAGTCATGAATACAGATTTGGAGGGGTGATGAGACGAGCCATACTACTCAACTTTTTTTTAAGAGCAAATTTGGGATTAAGTTTATGACAACCATTGAAACTGCAGGAAACATGATTGCCTATTCATGATACAAAATGTCTGATGTCCAAAAATCAAAATTAAGGACGCTGCAATTCAAGGGGTTGGTTATTCTCCGGGCCAGGAGCATGGAGAAAATGGGGACAAAGTGAGTGTGGAGTGTCCTGGACTTATCCCAATCGATTCAGCGACCAAACTTTAGTGGAAAATGATACCCCACTCGCCTAGGTACCCGAAATCTCGAAAACCCACGTTCAAAATATGTAGGTAGGTACCCATTTTGACCCAAGAGCCACACGAAAGCTGGCATGAGTAGCGGCCTCAAGTTCAGTTTTGAGTTTTGTAAATGAAGATTGCTGCAATTTCACTACGCGCATCATAGCTTCGAAATTTTCTGTCCGCAAACGTCCTGTATATTTTGAGTAGTTTTGAAAATGTTTTGTTTCATAATGACATTCAAAGTTATTTTCTTTGAGAACGGCCATGTTTTCCTTGCAAATCAAATATAACGCCTTGCTACTAGACTCAATTAAGGTAATGACAGGGAAATTAAAAATATGCAGTGCAGCCTTTATTTGCAGCCTGAATTTAGTCCTATTTTCACCCTTCTTTTAAACGTTGCGTACTTTTTCGGGCTTTTTTTCTCATCAGTGGACAATTTCACTTCTTACCACTGGCAACAATGATAATAATGGTTTTGGCCCACGGAATTTACTGGGGTACCTAATAAATATGGCCCTAACGCTGGAAAGTTTGGAGACTCCTGCACTAGATGATTGGCTGAATAGTCACGATATATATTTCGCCTGTTTTATTGATCTCTGTACTGAAGTATTTCCCATCAATCCTAAAAATTAATTTCGTTTTTTCAGTGAACTCTGAAGGCTTCTGCCACTGTATTTACTGCGATGGTTATCTACAACTACCAGCGAACATGATTCACAATAAACTTTGAAGTTAATTTCGACAATAATTGATTTTGTAAATGTGATTTACTCGAATACATTGTTTTACACTCGTCGCTGTAGTTTTCATTCCAATGAATGTATGTTGGGTTTTCCCAACTCGATAGTTGTTATAATAAAATTGGCATATTGTTACTTTAGTTCAACTTGATTTCGTCTCTAATTATATGACAATGGTTATCTGATACCACGAGATCCCCAAAAAATGTTATCAGCGTAATCTCCGATTAGAGGCTGAAGCAAAATTAAAAAATTCATTTTTTGTCTGGTTATTTCTTGAATAATCAACCTATGTGTTCATGTTAGAGGTCCAATTAGCCCAAAATTATTACAGTATACGTTTCATGATGTCTAATACTCAAGATAACCCAAGTGGCTGTTCGTACCGTTTTTGGAAGTTGATGGTATTCTAAAAATATGAAATTTTGGGATCCTTTTCTGGCTCTAGTTGGCCCTCGAAGCTTTTCAGTCCGATGGCCCGAAATTTGGAGGTGTCTGGGCGTAAAATGTGTGTGTTTTTTTTTTTAATATTCGATTTTCGGAACATTGTGGGAACAAGGCATGTGGGGTATCATTTTCGACTAAGGTTGGGATGCTGAATCCATTGAGACGGATCCCGGAACGAGTGGCATCCACTGGAAGAAGTTGTGGGTCAAAATAGGTATATATTCTATCTATTTCGAATGTGTGTTTTAGAGATTTCTGAGAGCTAGGCGTGTGAGGTATCATTTTCCACTGAATTTCGGACCCAAAATTGATTTGAATGGGTCCGGGACCCGCCACACCCACTGTTTCCCCCATTTTCCCCATGTTGAAGAAATGAATCTCCATGCGCCTGGTCCGAGGAATAACCAATCCCTGTGAATGAATTTGCTGAGTTTTTCGTTTAGGAGCCCTTTAGGACGCTTTTCGCCCGAAATACACACACATAGAGGCATTGGGTATTTTCGAGGTTTCGGGGTAGATTTATTGTTGTATCGTGGCAAATCATCGGATATGGCTCAGACCGCAGTCATCAGCAGCCTCATTGTCTAGTAATTGAGGAAAGGCAACCTCTGACCAGCATAACCGATCTCGGTGAACTCATCACGTATGCTCGCGCGTCGATAGTATTCTCAGGAATCGAAAGACGAGTTGATCATTTATTCAAACCTCATTTGAGCGATTATCTGTGGACGCGTCGTAGGAATATTTTTCCGCTCGAACCAACTCCCGGACTTTCCTGGAACACGGAACCCATTTGGCCGATCGACGGGCGCTCGTAGAATGCTGATGTCGAGGGCCGTAAACCTCACGTCCGAGATTTGCATTTTCCATTGCGGTATCCTCAGGCTCTGGTAGTAATTTAATAACACACAAAAAAAAAAAAAATTATTTTATTCTTAAAATAAGTTAACTGAAACTTTCCAATATTGTGCGTTGGGACGGTTTTAAATTAAACATTTTTCATCTGTCTCGGTAGAAAATTCATTAGCTCCAGAGGATCGCACTGCTCCTGTCGATAGTGTTAAAAATAAATCACAAAATTATCTCCAATCGTCAACTAGTTGGAAACGGCCTATTCACGTTGTAAAATGGTGAAAGGTGAGCTGAAGTCGATTACCTGTAGAGCGCAAGTGGTCTCTCCTTTGTGATTTTTTTTTTTTTTTGGAAAAGATACTGTTTACGGTCCTGACGATGGACACAAAAGAGCAGATGTGTAGGTGCTATAACTCGCCTATTGTTGCGCTATTAGGGCTCCGGGAAGCGCCGGCCGCGGTATGTTCGGTCAGTCGTTCAGTTGCTTAGAGAAAAGGTTCTTTATTATGTTGTTTCGTAGGTAGAAAAAGTCACTATAAGTGAAAACTGGGAGAAAGAAGAAGAAGAAAAAAAAAAAAAAAAAAAACCGCTGCAAATTCTTACACACGGGTTGGTTATTCCTCGGACCAGGAGCTTAGAGACTCATTACTTCAACAGGGGGAAAACAGTGGATGTGGCGGGTTCCAGACCTATTCCAATCGATTCAGGGTCCTAAATGTAATGGAAAATGATACCCCACACGCCTAGGTACCAGAAATCTCGAAAACGCATATTCTAAATGGGTAGTATATCCCCAATTTGACCCATGACTTCTTCCAGTGGGTGCCGATCGCTCTGGGACCCATTTCATTGGATTCTGCGTCCAAAATTTTGTGGAAAATGATACCCCACTCGCCTAGATCGCCCAAAATCTCGAAAATCCAATTTTCAAAAAACACATTTTTACCCCTACCCCGCCCAAATTTGGTCCGTTCGGGCTGAAAAGCTTGGAGGACCGTCCTAGACCGGGAACAGACCCCTGACCCAAATTTCAGATTTTTAGAAAATTTTCTACTACCAAAAACGGCGTGGACGGCGGACGGACATTTGCTAATTTTGATCTAGACACCTGGAAACGTCCAGAGGGGCGAATCGGAGAGATTGACTTTTTGCATGAAAACATAATTTGAAATCAAGGAATACCTACCAAAATTTGCTGTAGTTACATATTTGTTTATGTTACAGGTTGTTCACTATTCGAACTCGAATCGTAAATTGTTATCTAGTGTATATGGAGAAAGGGCGACCGCATATACTTTCGAAATACGCACGCCTATCTAACTCACAGATCCTCGAAATTGATGCTCCCAATAACCCGACCAACTGTTGACTATCCATGCAAATCGCCATTTTAAAACTCTTCTCTGAACAAGCAGCTGAAAATAGAGGCGACGCCACCTCGAAAAAGAGAACGGCTTCGAACGCTTCTCGACTATCAACTCTTGAATTATCGTTTCGCATGTTCAAATGGACGAGTGGATGATCACTTTGTGAGATACTACAGGCTTTATGATGGGTCTAAATAAGCGCCGTACTTATCCTTCGCCTAAATAAGCACCACTTCTGGAGGTTCCGGGGCCCATAACCGCCTCTAAGTGGCCCTTCCATGTTGCCTTGTTGCCACATGCCTTCTCAAACAAGCTCCCTAGTTATCGACTTACCATCGGATAAATTCGGGTTATCACGTCGAGGGTTTTCATTTTTTTCTACTCCGTTCACCGTTCAGTTAGAAATACACAATTTTCGGAGCGATTTTCTCCGTCAGATGTTGAACTATATTCGCGGTTGGTTCGGTGGTTTTTTCTCCCCGGGTTGAATTACCCCTTTTAGAAGGAATAATCGCTGGAACGAAATGAACGCGCAGTTTACTTTTGGCTCACAGCGATCACCCGGTATTTCTCGAATCATCCGAAGCAAATTGATTTCAGAATTACCGGTAGATTGCCCTATTTTCCGCAATTTGTGAAATCATTCTGCCTTACGTCATCAATTTACTCGGATGTTTAATGAACTGACCTCACATAACTAACCTTCATAATTATTGTGTGTTGAACCTACTATTTGAGCCAAAAGTCGTCCAGTCTGCTATTCGCTAATATTAATAATAGTTAAACCTCCAGCTTACAACTTCATACAACCTTACTTGAAATGAGAAAACTTTTTGGTTTTTTATACAAAAGTCTCAGATTCGGTCCAAAAAATTTTTCTGGACGTTCCAAGGGCTCTAGATCAAAATTAGCAAATGTCCGTCCGCCGCCCACGCCGATTTGGTAGTAGAAGAATTTTGAAAATCTTAAATTTTGGCCCGTTTCCGGCCCTAGTTGGTCCTCGAAACATTTCAGCCCGATCGAACCACATTTTGGCGGGTTAGGGGTCAAAATGTGTATTTCGATGAATGGATTTTCGAAATTTTCGTCAATCTAGGCGTGTGGGGTATCATTTTCCACTAAATTTTCGATGCTGAATCCACCGGAAGAGGTTATGAAAACTGAATCGATCGAAATGAGTCTCCATGCGCCTGGTTCGAGGAATAATCGACCCCTATGAATGAATTTGCAGCGTTTTCCCCTCAATTTTGCTTCACTTCCCACTGGTGTTTTGCGTTTCCGAGCCTCATGAACAAATTTGGTTTCTCGTATGTCTATTTGTACTCAACTAGTTTTATCATGATTGAATTAGCAATAGATCGCATGCGAAACGTAATTTACTCGTTACACTCATACAACTCCGTACATTTGTAACAGATTCCCGTACATTTTTAGGGTTGGAACTAAAGGTACTGAAGGTAGTTGTGGAAGCATATATGTGATACGTCTTTTACTGTGTTTTTACATATTTTCTGGGCAATCAGGCTGAGATAGTACTGCTTGGTTGTAAATTATATGCTGATAATGTACCTATTATTCATTGGTAGATGGCAAAAAATTACGAGTATTTGAATAAATTGGATGTAGGTTATTCGTATGTTTGCAACGCGTATGGATTAATGTGTATGCTCCTGCTGAACATATTATGAGAAATGAGAGTGTTCACTAACGTTATGAAGACTCATCAGCCGTGGAGTGAATGCTTTTCAGTGAGAAATTGAACGATAAAATTTCGGAATTGCGTGTTTAGACACTCGAATGAATATTCGCGCATGATCTAGCGTTCGACAACGTTCAGGTGTTTTAACGAGGCAACTTCATCATGTTCATATCCCCGACACAAGGGTTCTTGTATATCGTTGGTTCAAAATACCTCATCTCGCCCAAGACTCTCGTTCAGAGAGTTCGGAAGGTCCACCTTTTACGATGAATTACGACCTCCTTCACATAAATCTAACCAAACAACGGACGCCTCTTGTGGAATCTGGGAACAGGCATAATTATCGAGGACGGAACGAAATATTATAACTCTCCTGGGTGGATGAAAAGAAGAGAAAAAAAGTTTTGGAGAGGATGAAAGGAGAAGGCTCAAGCCTTTAAACACCTTCCCAAACCACTTTAGTGAGCTCTAGCCTCCAACCTACGAAAGGTGGGAGAGTTATTGAAATAATAAGTTGAGCCCTCGAAAGATCGTTTATAAATATTTAAAGAGGACTGAGGTGCTACCCGATCGGGTGCTAATGACGCTCAACTTTGATTCACTGCTGGCTCGATTACTTCAACGCGGCCTCTAATGGCCTATCTTATAACTGCTTCGTTTTCCGTTCTCGCATTTTTGTTTAGCACTTCTTCATTGGTTGGCATTAATTCAGTTTCACAAGATGGGCTGAGCGCTCAGAAACGTCCACCCCCCGAGCAACGGATCATTCACTAGTCTCGATGGATTTAATGAATCCAGTGATTTAGGTGGTTTTGGAATTTTGATAGAAGTGAGTACTCATCGGCCTAAAATCAAATTATTTACAGTGTAGGAATTTGTTTTAAGTTGAAAATAAACATCGGTACCTAACCAATTGGCCTCAGGACCTTTCACAGCACATGACGAACACACAAAAACGCTGCAAATTCATTCACAGGGGTTGGTTATTGCCCGGACCAGACGCGTGAAGACTCATTTCAATAGATTCAGCGTCCAAAATTTAGTCGAAAATAATACCCCACGCGCTTAAATCGCCAAAAATCTCGAAAACCCATTTTTCGAAAAACACATTTTGACCCCTAGCAGCCTCTCTCTCTCTCCCCCCCCCCCCCATTTGGGCCGATCGGGCTAAAAAGTTTCCCTGACCCGTATTTCAGACTTGTAGAAAATTTTCGACTACCAAAATTGGCGTGGATGGCGGACGGACATTTGCTTATGTTGATCTGGACACTTTGATACGTCAAGAAAAAAAACTTTGGGCCAAATCGGAGAGATTAACTTTTTGCATGAAAACGTAGGTTGATTGTTCAAGGAATAACCAACCGAAAGGTAGATTGGCCAATTGTGCAGTCTGATTAGGTGATCAGTTCAGTTCAGTTCCTATTGAAATCCACTTCATACCTGACGGCTGACAACCAATAGTTTTTAAAATGTATTTTAGGTAGGTACTTTTTCCCTCAAAGAACGGACCTATCTATATTCACTATCCGGCGCCTATAAACACATTTTATTTTAGTGGAAACAAGTGATGCAGAAAGAACTTCTGAGGAGAACGGTCAGACAAAATAGAAAATAAGTGACTTTTATATCTCTACCACTTGAAGAGTGTGAAAAGAGCTGGTCTGAAAGGGCAGCTGTGAACTATTTGCTTGCCTAACAACTGAATTGTGCTAGGGAACAATCGATCTGAGGCCCAATCGAGCGGACAAGTTCGTCTCAATAACTCGGACTTGTCCCTTTTCGAAAGAAGTTAAATGAAGTGCGATCCGAGAGATGGAACTACAAGAAAGGAACTGGGGAGCCGCCGAGGATTTCTCGGTAAGGAGTGATGGGAGTTGAAAAAGTCAGGAAAATAAAAACTGACATGTTTGTATTCGGTTGGGAAACGTATAGTGGGAAGGGTCGCTCCAGCTCGACCAGAAACCGATGGTCGAGGTATTAGGGAATCCAACCGATTAATAGGATCACCCCCCCCCCCCTCCTCAACCAACTTGGGGATTGAAATGGGCCTTCTGTTGAAGGATAATGGAAGAGTTTGGGAGGTCCTGAAACGCCCAAAGGAGGACAATGTTGTGGTTTGGTGTGAAATTAACAGAAGAATGGGAGCTCGAACACGGTGTCAGCTCTATGCTGGTACCTGAAAAACCGATCTCCGGTTTATTGGTGATGAGCAGTTGTGGACGCAATAGTAAAATCGATATTTCAGTCATCAAACCTGTAAAGCGTGCCTCATCATGTCAAGAATTTATTCCGTCAGTACAGGCATTTTTATTCGCACACAAGTCACCTTCACTTGGCAGTGTTCTCAAATAAATGAGTACAGGGGTTTAATTTCTACTTTCATTCCAACTTCATCCTCTTTAATTTTAAATTCGCTTTCCAACAACTATATTAATGTTGCTGCTGCCGTGGAATGGTCTTTAGATGGCTTATAGATCATAAACCTGTCCAGACCATTCGCTTCCAGCGTTTCAAGACTCGGTGATGGCGGTATGAAGAACGATTAACAATAGAAATTATGCTGAAGCCAGAATACTAGGTATAGCTAGTTTTAAAATATTAGCTTATTCATAATTTGATTCGGAATTTTAGTATAGCTCAGAATGTCCAATGTTTCCCTTTTGAATCTATTTCAAGACACTATGGTTTATATGTCTAGAGGCAGCTGTTCGTTCAATTCTGGTCCCAACCATGACAGTTGTCTCTTGAAGAAATCGTTCTCCGGCTTAGAAATATATTCTTTCGTGTTGCTACGATCCGCGAGGGATCAGGGCCTCTTGGAGTGATGTCCGCCAGTTATGTCTGTTCTTTGCTGCTGCTTCCAGTTCCAAATACCAGTAATGGAACTTGTTTCCCCTGCCACACCGTCTCCTCACCGCAGTTTTGGTCGACCCAATCTTCTTCTTTTGTGGATAGTTTCGCCTACAAGCTTTCGAGGGATCTCTTTGAGGCTCATTCTGGCTACGTGCCCGGCCCAACGGAGTCATCCAGCCTTCATGATTTTGACATCACAATCACCGTACATGCTCATGACTTCGGCATTTGTTCTTCGTCTCCAGGCGAGCTCCTCTGGGTCAAACATCGCCCCCAGAATCCTACGGAAAACCTTCTTGCTTTTGTTAGCGTCCAGGTTTCTGAGTCGTAGGTCAAGACTGGTCGAATGAGATTCTGAAAGAGGCGAAGTTTCGTGGCCCGTGAAATAACCCTGCTTTTTAGCTGTTGTGGAAGTCCAAAATAACATCGGTTAGCTGACTGTATTCTTCTGTTTATTTCAGGTTTCATATCATTATTGGCATTCATGAGCGAGCCAAGATATACTAACTTCGCCACATCTTCAAAGGTGCAGCCATTCACTTGTACATTCTCAGGGATAGGCCTGAAATGGTTCGGGCACTTGGTCCTTGACTCATTCACTTCAAGGCCAAAGTGCAATGCTGCCACTTGAAGTGAGGTGAATGCTTCGCACGTTGAGTCAAACGTCCTACCTACTATATCAATGTCATCAGCATAGCCCTAAAGCTGCCCTGAGTGGTTGAAGACGGACCCTCCAACCCGCATGCTCGTAGCTCTCATTGCAGCTTCTCGAGCTAAGTTAAACATCAAACGTGTCAGAATGTCCCCCTAACGAAGTCCCTTGCAGGTTGTAAAGGTAGGAGATAATTTGGCATCCACATGGACAAAACAACTTACAGTTATCATTGTCGCTTTGACCAGACGCCGAATCTTTCCTGAGACTCCCATGGTCAGCATTCCGAGGTACAATTCCTCCCTCAGTATGCTGTCTTATGCCGCCCAAAAGTCAACAAAAAGAGTTGGGATGTTGTTGTACTCATGCGTTTTTTTCAAGTACTAGTCTAAGGGTAAAGATTTGGTGTGTTGTCCCTTCTCCTTGCATAAATCCTGCTTGATATTGCCCTATTCCCTTATTGGCAAGAAAGGGCCTTTGAAGAAACCTTCGAGTGGAAGGTTTGAAAACATGAAGCATGGAATTCATGTTGGCTCTAATTTGCCTAACTCTTAGTCTTAAGGTATCATTTGACTAAATTTTGGACGCCGAATCCAATGAGACTGGTCCTAGAATGATTGGAGCCTACCGGAAGAGGTTACGGGTTCTATCTACCTATTTTGAATGTGGGTTTTCGAGATTTCTGGTACCTAGGCGTGTGGGGTATCTTTATCTACTTCATTTTGGACCCCGAATCGATTGGAATGAGCGCCTGATCCGAGGAATAACCAACCCCTTGATTAGGTACCTACCTATCTATTGGAATGAATCTTGGACACTCCACACACTGTCTCCCCATATTTTTGCTCCAAGAAATAATGAACCATTGTGGAACAATTTGCAGCGTTTTTCGTTTATTATGCCTATGAATTTTTAAGGTTGTGCATTATAATTCTTTATTTAGTTGTTTTTACGGTGAGGTTATCTCATCTTCGTGTTGGACGAATGAACGAAAATGATGACAGTATGAGGGGAGACGAACCGGTGAAATGTTAACGATTAAAATACAGCAGGATTATACAGGAGTTGGCAAGCGCGATTAGTCAGTTGGATCTGATGGGAAGGATCAACCTACCTAATGGTTTCAACCCTGGGAATCCTCGGATGAAATCCACAAAGCGCAATCAACTCTCTCGTTGGAACGTTGCTAGGGAGGAGTTATGAATTTTTTTCCAATTAATCGGTTAGAGAGAAAACAAAATCTGCCGAGACAAAAATGGAAAAAACGAAACAGGACTCGAGGGTGGAAGTAGGGAGTGGTCGTTCTACGCCCGCGAAAATGGAAAAAACACGCTTCCAAAGGCAGATTAGGGTTAGGTAACAGTTATCCCGGGAAACACGGAATCTCATCTTCTAAATAAATAGAAAAAAATGAAACAAAGAAAACACCGCTCCACCGTATTGGGGGAAAACCCATATCGAAACCGCGCGGGAAATCTTCAATCAAAACTCTCACCCGCGGGACATCATTCGGTACCCTTCCTACAAACTTATCAGGGAGAATGTATGCTCTATATGTCTGTATGTAAATATCGAGGCGTTTGCGTGAGGGGGATAACAGGGGCGAGCAATCACCTTATACGAGATTCACCCACCGAAAGGGGAGTTGTTCGGGTACCGAAAGTGAAAATGGAAATCTTTTACGTGTTATTTGTCTTCTCCGAGGTTTCAGATTGAGCCGTGTTTTTTGAGCTCTTTGGCGAGCGGTGGATCAATTTCGGTCATCTGTCGAACGACCGGTTAAGAATCGAGATTGCGGAACGAATGGATAGCGAGGAACATTCGAGAACAACATGTTGTCTGATTTGTAATAATACGTACGAGTATATAGGGGTGGAATGGAATATTATGCGAACTGATTTTGGTTGGTTATTCCTTGAATAATCGACATATGTTTTCATAAAAAAAGTCAATCTCTCCAAATCGGCCCAAACAATTTTTTTTGACGTTTCAAGGTGAAGAATGTTGAAGAAATGAGTCTCTATGCCCCTGGTCCGTGAGAGAATTTACAGTTTTTGACTTAATTCCGATGATATCACATTATGACCAATTAAAACTTCAATAGAATTCCGAATTCTGCCGTAATATCAGAAATCACTCATCATACTGACCAGTAACTGTGCAGTGTGTATTCAAAAGCAAGAACAAGGCTGCCGGAGAAAGGATTTTACTTTTTTTGGACTCAAGGAAAGTACGATTCAATCGAGACGCGCACAGGTGTGCTCGTGAACACCTGAATGTCGTTATCGTGGCTCTAAGAACAATGTTAATTGCTCTTCCAACGCCTATACTTCAAGATTCACCCTCCAAAGGGTCTCCCAACCAATGAAGAGGATTCCGATGCAGGGAGCGTGCCGTGAAAATGAGAGATCAGATAAGACCGAGGTGCAGAGAAGGAAGGAAACACCATTGGATATCCCATTGCCTCAACGGCTGTGTATGTATGAAAGGAGGCTCTTTCTCTTCGATATAACAAAAAAACACCTTGTTCCCTCGGGTCAATCGAACGGGTTTCTCATTTTACGAGCGAGACGCGATGAATTTGAAAATGGCTAGAGGACTTGCATCGAGCATCACTTCAATGAGCTTTGTCTTGTTTGATGCTCCGCGGAATAATTAGGTTCGTGTCGTGAACAAACGAAGTCCGACTGAATCGATAATCGTGGAACTCCGAAACATAATCGAGTATATATTTTGTTGTGATTATCCAAAAATTTGGGACAGACAACTGGCCTGGCCTTGAGTCAGGTCAGACCAACTTAAGTAGGCAACGCTAAATAATGTGCAAATTATTCGATGATGGTTGATAAATTCCCTGGAGCAAATTTATAGGAAAAGTCCTAGTGTAGGAAAAGGCGCCTGACCAAAATTTCAAATTTTTAGAAAATTGTCAACTAACAAAACGGTGTGGACGGCGTACGGTCCCAAACGCCTACTGCCTAGGTCCACGAAAATTTCGAAAACCCATTTTCGAAGTACCAATTCTGAGTCCAGATTAGGCGGAAAATGGTGAGGGGGAGTTAAAATATGTTTTTCGAAAAATGGATTTTCGAGATTTTAGCCATGTGGGGTATCATTTTCGACCACATTTCGGACGCTGAATCCAATGAAAGGAGTCGCAGGACGATTGGTGCCCACCGAAAAAAGCTTATGGGCCAAAATGGGTATCCATCTACCTATTTTGGAAGTGGCTTTCAATATATTCGAGTACCTAGGTTTGTGGAGTACCTTTTTCCACTAAATTTAAGCGCTGTATCGATTGGAATGTGTCTCCATGCTCCTGGTCTAAGGAATAACCCACCCCTGTTAACAAATTTGCAGCGTTTTTTGATCCAGACATTTTGAAACTTAAACTGTAAAATTTTGGCACCAATCGTAGGTGTTGATCTCTGGCGTAATTACATAGGTGGATTATTTGTGCAAGCATTGAGCTTGTGTCCGGTAATATTTTCATGATTCTTCAAATAGACGGGAGCTGTGGAAGTCTGTTCAACCATTCACCTCAAAATGATCCCAGAAACTATGAACGGGAAGACTTCAGGTTTGTTCTCCTAGGAGCAATGTAACAACGAACCTCACCCTCTAAAAACCAACCCTATCAAGTTTCCATGTATTCTGAGCACGTCGTAGATTTATCTTATTGTGTTGTATTATGAGAGAGGGCCGGGATTTACAGCGCTCCCAGCGGCTTGAAGTATTACTAACTAGTTCCCCTTTTCGTCCTTTTTATTTACAACTTACATCCGGCCTCCCCTCCTTCCGTCACCACTTTCATCTCTCGCATTTTCACACAATCGTGTAATGCTTTTACAACCCTCTCGTAATTTGTTTTATCTTCTCCCTTCACATCCAATCTTCTTTCTGTCCAGCTAATAACGTTTGAATAAGTTAAACTGGGTGGTTTTGTTGGGGATGGAAAGAGTTATGTGGAGAGAACTCTTCTGTAAGCCTTCCTTTGCGCTGCGACGGATTTTGCGAATGTTTCCTCTGCCCTCGGCTTTATTCGAATTCAATGTTCTCAGGCGTTCAAGAAAAGTTAGCGAAGAGCATTTGTTGTTAGGGTTAAGTTTGAAAACCCTCAATTCTATGGGTCATGGGAGAAGTCAATCAAATCTGAACATGAAGGGAATATTTCCTCCCGGTCCAAAACTGATTTTCTATGCACAATCTATGTTTTCATGCAAAAAGTCAATCTCTCCGATTCGGCCCAAAATTTTTTTCTGGACATTTCAAAGTGTCCAGATCATTATTAGCAAATGTCCGTCCACCGTATGCCGTCCACGCCGATTTTGCTAGTAGAAAAACTTCTAAAAATCTGAAATTAGGTTCGGGGACCCATTTTCGGCTCTCGTTGGTCCTCGAAACTTTTCAGTCCTCCAGGACTAAAGGAGTTGGGGTCGAAATTTGTTTTCAAAAAATGAATTTTTGAGATTGTCGGCTATTTAGGCATGTGGGGTATCAGTTTCGACTAACTTTATGAGGCTGAATCCAATGAGATGGGTCCCGGAACGATTGGAGCCCACTGGAAGTCAAAATGGGTATCTATTTACCTATTTTGAAAGTGGGTTTTTAAGATTTCTGGTACCTCGGCGTGTGGGGTACCATTTTCCACTAAATTTTGGTGGTCCTACTCAGTGCTTTTACTGTCTGCTCGTCAATCTACGCTACAATCCTCAACATTTAGCTAAACTAACAGGTGTGGCTATTGGAGCTCAATTAGCAATAAACTTGTGTCTACATCTATCTGAATAATTCAATCTGTAACGACCATCTTGACCGATTTGAGCTCGTCATCCCAAAAACCAACCTCGACGCTGTCAAACGGCTGAGTCACACTTGAAGAACCCACACGTAACGTGACTCCAGGGCTATTAAACTCTTCCGCTATGGCACTTTCAACCATTATAGGACCCGAGGGGATTAGTTTCAAATGATCTTGTACGACAACATCGAGTCGGGTCCATCGAGGTGGTTTTTTTTTGTCCCAAGTATCGTTTCCACATTATGTTGACAGGGAGATAATTATACCTGGCCCCATTTAAGATTATTATCACGTCCCGGTGTGGTCGGGTTGAATTGCTCATCGAGCTTCTATTTCCACTCAAATAAACTTCAAAAAAAAATTCTTCCCAATTCTACTTCCCTTTGGGATTTGTATGATTCCATGTTTCACTTGACCCTCGTTCTTATTACATCATTTAATAATATCACCCACAAAACAGTGTAAATGTAAATTATTCCTCAATGGTTATTATTCCTAGTGGATCATGCTCACCTGAGAATGCGGATGATTGAAATCTCCAGAGTGAATATATAATCAGGAAAAACTGGAAATCGGCGAAAATAAGAGCCTATAAGGAATATTCTAGAACGGAGGTTGAATTTTTTCTGGAATCAAAATATTTTGAAGCCCGAACTGTAAATGTTTCGGGCAAATAGGAAAACCGACCTTATTTTCTGTAGAATAATAAAAAACGCTGCAAATTCATTAGCACGGGTTGGTTTTACCTGAGACCAGGCGCATGGAGACTCATTTCTTCAACATGGGGAAAATGGAGGAGACAGTGGGTGTGGCAGGTCCCGGACGCGTCTAAAGTTTAGTGGAAAATGATACCCCACTCACCTAGATCGCCCAAAATCTCGAAAATCCATTTTTCAAAAACACATTTTGACCCCTACCCCGCCCAAATTTGGTCCGATCGGGCTGAAAAGTTTCGAGGACCGTCCTAGGCCGGGAATAGACCCCTGACCAAAATTTCAGATTTTTAAAAAATTTTCTACTCCCAAAAACGGCGCGGACGGACGTTTGATTTTTGGTTGGTTATTCCTTAAATGATCAAGACACCTTGAAACGCCCAGAAAAATTTTTTCGGAGAAATTGACCTTTTGCATGAAAACATAGGTTGATTATTCAAGGAATAACTAACCAACAGCTACAGGCGTTGATGGTGGAAACGATGAAGATAATTTTTGTAAGCGTAAATATTGGTTGGTGACTTTGTGGAGTACGGTCATTATTAATTATAACCGTCAACCAAAAACTGAACGTAGCACAAGTAGGACATACTTCTTGTTGAGCTCTGTCATCAATGATTTACTGGCCGTTGAATTTTAATGATTTGTTTAGCATCCGGAAGCACTTTGTTGATCGATGTTCGTCTCACAACCCCCGAATGCGTAAATATTTTCTTTTTCGACTTCTCAAAATACAGTTGACACCTCGTATAATCTTGTTACGCGGTTGAGTGAGCCTCCAAACAGTATAATACCCGTGTCTATAACT
This sequence comes from Cyrtorhinus lividipennis, assembly GCA_019603395.1. NCBI lineage: Eukaryota > Metazoa > Arthropoda > Insecta > Hemiptera > Miridae > Cyrtorhinus > Cyrtorhinus lividipennis. Next base: position 1,049,456 of record CM034002.1, on the reverse strand, counting down.
CCTTTTATGAAGCAAATACGAAAAAAATCTTCCAAGCAGTTTGTCATCCCGCGTCTGCAATGTTTCTTGTTGGGATTGGCCCGGTGGCGAGTAGGTTTTTTTCCCGTTTTTTGCACCGTTGCATCCCCTCGCTGAGGGTGGCTCTATTAGGTTCTAGAGACCACCCTAGGAATACACGAGTTAGACATAACTTTTCTCCCCTCATGAGGACAGCGAGGCTTTAAAAGTGGCCTTTTGGAAACACGTGGAAATCATAACAGTCTCAGCTGCCGTGAGACTTCTGCGAGATTTTGAAATGTTTTACTAAATATGGGTTTTCTTCCACGAAGAGCGGCCTTTGACTTCGTAACATGAAACATAAGATCATAAGTCATCTGTGGTTCATGTATCGTGTCACTGTAGTCTATAAACCGTGTTGGTAGGTATGTCAACTATCCTGAGAAAGCGTTTTTTTACAGAGGCACATTCTCGCCCGTAACACATTTTCAAACAGTTACAGGTAACATTAAAAAATTAGGGCCTTTTTGAATTACCACCAACCAAACCGAACAAAAAAAAAAGCTAAAATCCGCCCAAATGCCGTCGCAATGGATTCAGAATCCAAAATTTAGTCGATAATGATACCCCACATGCCTAGTACCAAAAAGTACCGAAAATCGAGTTTCAAAAAATACGTTTTCACCCATACTATCCCCAAATTTTCGCCAATCGGGGATAACTATGCCTAATTTCCTATTATTACATAACTGGAATAATAAACCAAAATGCAAAATATACCATAAATTAAACATTTAAACTATAAAAATGACAAAAAGGGATGAAACATTTTTAAACGTGTTTGTTGAGAAACGGGTTCTTGTGTTACAGTCTTATGAATCAGGAAGAGTACTCCCAAAGACTTTATTCATAATACAGAAAATGAATATATTCCTTTTGTAGTAATGGTGAAGAGTCCTACTACCCTACTGTAGGGTGTTAGCTCTGGCAACGTGCTGGAGCAAATGAAGGCTGATTACTATAGGCGCTTCCTATGCTCCCTCGAAGTATTCCCAATACAGTAGTGCGGGCTAAGGTGAGTGCACAATCAATTGCCACCCTCGTGCTGAGAGATGCCATTTGATGTTTGCTCAGAGTCATGTGTATGCCCCCAATCGCTTGCCGAGAACAAATATGGAGTGCCTCTTTTGTCTGGAAAGTCTGCCAAGAAGTGGTTCAAGACATAACTGGTTTGGGCAGCTGGGAAGTGCCCTGGGTGCCTTTGAGGAGTTGCCATCAGTCGCAGGACTGATATAGATTGACCGCTCAGCGTTGCACAGTATTTTGATTGACCTGCCTGGACTATGGATCGGCTGCATTTCAGGAGACTAATCGTCAGCCGCTGGGTTATCTTCTTCCTGACTGGCCAACACAATTGCACTGGCCAAGAATCCTGATTCTGGTGGCGGATGTCAGGTTGAGGCTTCGTGCCATCAACTTCTTTCATCTGTGGTTGGGTAATGGGCTTCACTAATGCGCTTCGCGTAATGCGCTTCACTTCCTTTAGAACCCCATGCTGTTGATGTTCCTCCTACCTGTCCTGGATATGCCCATCTCTAGATGCTTACTGAGATCAACTGACCAGAATCTTGCTACTCGGTCGTTCCATTGTCTATAAAAAGCTAGCTAAGTCAGAATGTTAATCACCAGTGTTCAATTCTCCTCCCTGTGGTATCATTTTTTATGCTATACAGACAATACCTCTCTGAAATGAACTTCAAATGGTATAACGAGAATGAATGTCGTATTTAAAACCTCGAGTTACGTTGAAATAAGAATATTAACGGATTAGTGGCATTTGAATTCGCTAAACATGCGCACATCGTAGGTGTACATCGTTGTTGGATGCTTGTGTGGGCTATGAACGCTCGGGCGTTGGTATTTAAGAATTTCTTCTTAGAACAAGTTGTTAAAGGCGTTTCATGGTATAAAACAAGTTTCATTGGTGATTCTCCGGTTAATTCCACCTAAATAATGAGGTACGTACTTGTGAGCATTACTCCTACGCGCAGCGCATTTGTAGTCGCTGTAAGTCTCCTCAGTCGGACAAAATACCATCTGAGAAAGGACGATTGTGAGCTCTTGTTTTCTATTTGTTTATTCGACCCTTTTCTGTTGTCTCCACCAAAAAAAAAGTCGTTGGTTCTCTAATTGGTTTCGAGTTACCTCCGGTTCCCGAACTCTCGTCCTCAGTTGGACTGATCTCGTTGCGGACAAGACCAATGATGAATGCAGACTCGCACGTTCAATAGCGACCAACCTTCCCTCTAATTAGCCACTCCATCTCTTTCCTCTCTCGGAACATCATGTCAGAGCGATTTTATTTTGTATCTTTTTATCGCAGTCTCCTCTCTCGTTTAACCCTGGAAACAGATTGGTCACGTTCGATAAGGTGTTAAAGCTTCTCAGATGTCTCTTTACCCAAAATATTTGTGGTTTCTCGTCAAACCACAATCAAGAAGGTCTCTTGTATTTTTTTTTAATTTTTTTATTTTCATTTCATGGACGTGTCTCCTTTCCGCGCCGACTCATTCCTTCTCCGAATGAAACTTTTATCCCCTTTAATGAACTGGCAGGATCAGATACACTCACCGTCTGGGTTGAAGATACAATAAAATTATTTCATGGAGATATTAAGATCATTTTATTGGTTTGTACGAGCCCTGGAATTCCACTCGCTCGAGATTTTAGGTGTGTAAGTTCATTGATTGGCTTTTGTCAAATGTCAATATCAGATTGGTGTTTTCTGTTAGTGCTTCTCAAACCACATTCTTCCTTGGCGAGCTTCCCCTAATTCCTAGATTCTACACATTTCTTTTAAAAATTCTGAGGACTCCATCGGTCTCCCAGGTGATGTTTGGACAAGGAACCGCGCTAATGACAAAAGTTAAACGATCGCCACCGAAGATTAGAGGTCAAAAAGGGCCTAACCCCCGGTGGCCCACGAACCCCCTGCTGAGCACCAAAGGCTCTTTACCATCTCTTTAGAAGAGTGAGATGTCCTTTTTCTCTCCCTGAACAAATTTCCGAGAAAAGGCAGGCATGAGAAAAAAAAATCTTTGTAACGAAAGAATTAATGAAGTCAGCATGAAAAGGAGAAAAAATCTCAACATCTCCCGACAGTTTTTTCCTCTTTTTTGCCCTCGCTGGAGAAGTGATCATAAATAAAACGCTTTATCAGGGTTTTCGATGTGATTGATCACTTCCTAATACAGCGACACAAATTAAAATAATTTCCCGGTGGTTTAGAGCGGTAAAGTGCCAAGGAGCAGGGTCGAACGAATCATTTTGGGTCGAAATTGTCTTTACACGATAAACTTACTTTCTGCCAAGAGAGAAGTGGCCGACCTCGGGTGGCAAGGAAGGTAATATAGTTGTTCTGAAAGGTATTAGGTGGTAACAGGTTGATTATTTAAGGATTGACCAACCTGGCTGAAAGTTTCCAGGACCAACTAGAATTTCCTAAAAATCTGAAATTTTGGTGAGGGACCTCTTCCCATGGGCCTCGATTGGGCCATTTTTCAGCCCGATCGGCCGGAAAATTTGGGGAGGATATGAGATAAAGGATAAAAATGTGTTGTTTGAAACTCGATATTCGTAATTTTAGAGAAGGAGGCACACGGAGTATTGAATTTTTGAGCTGACAGCATTATTGTGAGAAATATCCTTAATGTCTCAAATAATGATGAGTCTTTGCAGTTATGACCTGAACGTTTAAGGGCTTAATCCTCTCACAATGTTTCCTGAGATTTCACAAGTTTCTGCTGTGCGGACCTTGAGACCATGGCAGTCCTAACAAAATTTACAGCTCGGTAAAATCTTGCATCCAGTGAAAATTCCATCTTCACTCGATTGTTGAACACCCGCTTCTCAATTGTTCGTTAAATAGGCCCAGGGTGGTTCGAGGTGGCAATACGAGCTCATCACTGCGCATGAGCCGTCATCGGAGCGACTAGGAGGGGTATTACCGGGCCATTACAGGCCTAACTACTCTACGTTTGCTATGGCGATCAAGAGCTGTAATCAACCCTGTAAGCGTCCCCCTCGAAATGAGTTCCTTCGACTTCCTAGGCCTCCCACCTTCCAATCGATAACGATCCTCGCCCGTTGTGTCCCTCCTTGCATGCCATTTCTCCACCAATGAGAAACTGAGATTTTATTAGTTGCCTTTTAACGGTTTTAGTCGTTGACGCTAATGATCGTTGTACGAAGTTGAACTTAAAATTTGCTTGTGTTGTTGCTTTCAAGAACCGTTACAACTATAGTGAATTTCATACTGCACGTGCTCATAAATCAGCTCAAATTCGATAGGAGATAGTCGCGTACACACAGGATATGCTCGCATTCAAACTATAAAACAATACTTAACCCTCGCAAGCGCACAATGAATGAGAATGACGCCATTAAAATACTCATCTTCTCACCTACAAGGTCATACTAGTAGCCCATTTTAAGAAGCGACTCGATTTTATCCGAACTGAACTCGTAAAATATTTTGTTTTGTGCGGCTTCTAAGGAAGTTGCTCGCGTTGCACTTGTTAATGAGATCGTAAATCGCGTTTGGCCTTTCGTCATTATTTTGTTACGGTTCTTGAATAGCCTACCGTTTTTGGAACGGAGACAGCGATATTTTTTTCTCGCAGAATTTTACGATCGTTTGAAAATACAAGTACACGCAAGTTCATGTATTCCACGTTGCAATAAAATGTTGTATAAGCAAATTCTTGTAATTACGAGGCCGTTAGTTTCTCTCCCGTTAGTTTCTGCCCGTTAATATTCTCTAATTTCCAAAAATATCAAAGTATTCATTATACATTATAAAACGCTCAACGGAGTACGAACGGTTATTGTCAAGTACTTTATTCAATCAGAATTTTATTCAACAATAACATGTACTGACAAAACGGCCGATGTCCCTAGAAAATGGGCTCACTGATTTTTTTCAAATTTTCCATGACCTAATTACTATTCTGACTGAAAATTCTTGTACGACAATTAAACGACTTTTACTTGAACCTTGTGTAAATTTATTTAGATTTAAATTGTGACAATATTGTTCCTCGAGCCAAAAATATGTCCCAGAAAATCTGGAATTTAGCGCATAGTCTTTACTCAGGGCCTAATTGTTCCTAACTAGATTGTAAAATATTAGTGCAAATAAATGTTCGGTGAAATCAGTGTAAAATGTACTCCACACGGCCTAGATGACCAAAAATATCGAAAATCAAATTTTCAAAATACACATTTTGACCCACACTTTTCCCAAGTACAGCCAATTAAAGCTGGTCCCTGAGGTCCAAAATGTCAAATTTTGGAAGGTTATTCCTTGAATAATTACCCTATGAAAATCGAAATTTCTGGTACTTAGGCGTGTGGGGTATAATTTTCTACAAAATTTTGGACACTGAATCGATTGATCTGGTCCGATGAATAACCAACCCATCTGAAAGAATTTGCAGCGTTTTAAAATTGTTCTATGTACTACCAAAAACGGAATGATGCCTCGGACGGTGAATATGACCACTTTTCATCGGATAGTGTTTTTGTCAATATCAATTTAAATGGTTTCAGTTTCCCGCGAGATTAGTTTGGGATTATGCCATTGAGTTTAATTTATAAATAATGTATCAATATATTTTATACATTTTTTCATACATTAATTTCGGAAGGTTGTGTAATTCAATTTAAGCCCTAAATTAATAGATCGAAATGTATTCATCATATGTTGCTTACGGGTACCCTTCACGAGATTTCAGAATTGGTAGGCGATTTCCTAACTATTCTCCAAGTACATAGCAGATGATTTTGGGTAGAAAACATAGGCTAATTATCTAAAGGAATAACCAACCAATATCGGGAAATGGAGAATATTTTTTAATGATAATAAATCTTTTGCCCTCTAAAAAAAAAATGTAAAATCTGACCACAAACGGATGTTTTGTATTTTTGTGTATCACAATATTTGAATATTTTGTTTAGTAAGGGGAGAATTTTATGGAAACGTAGTGATTCTTTTTGTTTATGTTGTATATGAATAAGAATAGTATGTCGATTGTTGTTGGAAAGATTATAAATCCTGTTATTGTGATATGGGCGGGTTTCCGATAGAGACTCACCCCGTACTGATTTATTCAAAATTGAAATCATCCCTAAGAAAGAAGGGTCACACTGAAGTTGGCCATAAAGGCAAATTATAAAACTAGTGGCGGCGACGTTTATGTCGGAAGGTGTAAAGTGGCCCCTGGCGAGAGGCTCATAACAAACATAATAACCCCGTAAATGATGACTGAAGGCATCCGTGGTAAAGCTTTCGACCAACGGCCTCGGCAGGGAAAAAAGAACCGCTCACTTTTCTCAAAGTGTCGAAACAATGGTTCCGTGCGGAGGGCAGCAAACAATGATGGCTTCGACCTTATCCAACTGTGGGTCTCCTGCGCTCAGTTGCCTGCCTAGTCTGTTAGAGCTGATTGAACCGAGTGATTTAGTGCCGGCGAAACTTGAAACGGACGTGCCAAAGTGTCATCACCTTTTTCTCACCTGGGCGAAATGAGGGCGCGAAATGGGCAGACGAGAAAACCGTAAAATTTTCAATGTCTCGGTTGCATTCTGAAAAACTATTTTCCCCCTCGAGGCCGCGCCCCATGCGTTATGCATGTGCCATTTTTGCTCGGAGCCGCAAATACAAACTGAGGGTTTCACTTGGCGCTATTATTGGCCGTAACGTTGATTCACGATTGGTGGTGTAGACGAAGCTTTTCACTTTACAATACTGCAGTTAGCCAGTAATTTCTCGTTTGAGAGACATCTGCTTGTTTCAGCGGTGAGTGTTTACGTTCGGCATTACCACGTGCTCCAGTTCAACGAATTTCCAAGCCACTCAAGTTACCTCCAGACGAGGATACACCTTAACTGCAAAGCACAACATTTACAAAGGTATCGAGGGCTAGAATCGTAGTTGCTACAGATGTCATGGCTGTATTCCCAAGAAAAATCCCATTTAAATATGCTTGAAAAGAGAAGAGTAACGTTCACACTCAAATTAGATTTGTTTGAGCCGAATGCCTCCTCGTTATGACTTGATATGATCATTTTGGGGTGATATTGAGTGATTACTTTGGATAGCAAATTGGGCCTAGTTCCATTCCAAGTATTAACTAGGAAGATAATATACTATATAATAGTCATCCTTTTCATGGAGATTCAAACTACAACATGAGATTCAAGCAACTAAAAAATTTCAAAATGGGTAATTTTATTGATTTTGGATTATTATTCCTTGAATGATGAACGAATGTTTTCATAACAGAGGTTAACCTCTCCAATTGGGCTCAAAAATTTGCGCATCATGATGTCAAGAACAAAACGCTGCAAATTCATTAACTTGGGATGGTTATACTTTGGACCAGGAGCATGGAGAAAATGGGGAAAACAGTGGGTGTGGAGTGTCCCTGACTCATTCCAATCGATTCAGCGTCCAACATTTAGTGGAAAATGATACCCCATACGCCTAGGTACCAGAAATCTTGAAAACCCACTTTCAAAATATGTGGGTATAGCTTGTCGGTAATGAAAAGAGTACGTAGGAGTCGCTGCCTGGCGGAGAAGAAGCAAAACAAAAAGCGGGGAAAATTTTTCTCCCCTACAATCGTCAGCACTGAATCGATTAGCAAAAATTGACAAGCACCGCTCTGATAGTAGATTAATTCTCTGTGGTACGTAATATGGCTCTATGGCATAATTCCTATTTTCACTCTTGTCCAAAGATCCGTCAGATAAGCTGCCAGTCAAACTTATGATGGGCTCGTCGACACAATTATCTATGAGAAGTTCCCAGAGTAACTGGTAGAAAATCTCTTTGAATACCGAAACGTGAGGACACGATGCAAACGACAGTTAACAATCAGAATCACAATCACATCACAACTCACACACATACAAAAACCTCGATGCACGATAGTAAGCAAATGGCGAACCAGTGTTGCCAAAGCAGCAACAACAGGCAGTGACTCCTACGCATTCTTTTCATTACCGACAAGCTAGAGATACCCATTTTGACCCATACCTACTTCCAATTAGATTGGGACCCATCTCATTAGATTCAGCGTCAAAAACTTTATGAAAAAAATTACCCCAGACACCTAGATCGCCGAACATTTCGAATATCCATCTTTCAGGCAACGCATTTTGACCCATACCTTCCCCGAATTTGCCCCCTTTGTAGGGTGGAAATGTGTTTTTGGAAACCAAATTTCTAGAACTTTTTGGAAACTAGTCATGTGGGGTATAATTTTTCACTGAATTTCGGACTCTCAATCGATTGGAATGAGTCTCCATGCTCCTGGTCCGAGGAATAACCAACCACTGTGATAAAAATACTGCAAATCGCGTTATCGCCATTCGAGATAAACAATGACGTGCGTCGAGAAGCAAGTGCCTCAAGTCTGGCAATTTCCAAGTCGTGCTAAGCTTCTGTTGAAAGATACGCATTAGAAATCTTGTTCGAGACCTAGGACAAGACCAGATTGGGGTCCGAACTGGGGTCTATAGTGGACTATCATCTCGTGAAACAACCGTCAGTGGCGATTTACTTTCCAAGACCGTTACGACGCCCCATTTCAACCTTTCCCCTTATCATTATTATTTTTCTCATTTCAGAGAAACGGATCTCTAATATGATAAATCTCGATTTTATACGATTCTCTTCTCTTGTAAGTTAGTATTGAAACGATTGCAGATAACCTTCTCTTGATAACCTTCACAGACATTGTATAGCAAAACGGCTGCCTTCGCCTCACCACTTATCATCCCTTGAGAGGCGAAACGTCGTTATAAATCTCGTATATCCCTTTTCCTGTGAGATAATTCTCTCCGTAATTTGTACGTCATCTCTCTTTCAAAATGCGAGAGGTCAATACTTTCCTCTCGTTCTTGACGTAAACATGATGGGTAAATCGTAGTTCAAAGAATCAGGCTGAGTGGGGAATTACGGAAGTTACTTCCAATGATTGGACTGGGGTAGGATTTAAATTGGCAATTTTATCTATTTTAATTTGGAAATTGTTTATGTTTTTAGGGACGATTAAATCTTGGTAATATTAAACATGTTGGTTAGTTATTTATTGAATGGTACCTTGAGCGTTTCAAGGTACCTAGATCAAAATAAGCAAATGTCCGTCGGCCGTACGCCGTTTTCGGTAGTAGACAATTTTCTAATAATCTGGAATTTTGTTCAGGGAATAACCAACCCTTGAATAAATTTGCAGCGTTTTCAATGACGCGTTGTTGGCTGGTCCATCAACCCCTTTGCAATTGTTCAAACCTATGTGTCGTTCAGCCTTGATGTCAGCTTTGCCAACTCGAACAATGACCAGTTGCAAAGGGAGCCGTGCCGCAGCGCTTGTGTTGATCTGAAGAAATATGAGTTCCCTCTCCTTTGACTCATATTACCCTAAAGTGTAGTAGTAGGGATGGAGGTTGACTCAGTTTAACGCATTACAGCCGCTACAGGGCTGCCAGTCATGAAGGTTTCACAACCGAGGTTCTCTCAACTAAAGGGCTGATTATCAAACTCACGTATTATTCCTACCCTTCTGTCACTCAATACCAAACTATTTAACTTTTATGTCAGTGATCCGGTCGTCAATAGAAAGGATCTGTAATTGAGTATTTTGACAGGAAAGTGTACAAAACAACCCCCAGAAGCATCTATTCTTCTGTTTAAAATTGGCTTTGCATCCTATCAAACTATGAATTAATCAATAATTGTGAAATAGGCTAGAAACAACCAAAAACCTGACGTGACGCTCCAGGAAAAATAACCCCTCTCCAGAAAATGTTTTCCGTTAAGAGTCGAGAGTCATTTCAGATCCTGAAAATTTCTCTGGTTAAACGCTTACGCTTTTAGCGGTCACTCCATCAACTCTGTTTACCCAAAAGCGAAGATATACGTTGAGGGAGACCCAAACACGTCTTCTATATTTGTACTTTTAGGGCTCTCAAATGCCTTGGTAGTAAAAAATGGCAGGCTTTCTCATCGCGTTAAGAAGATTCCTCTCAAAAATAGATCGAGCCTTTTATCCAATTTAGTCTTTTCCGTCTACTTCACGATAACTCAACTGTCTGCCTGTGTCTTTGAGGTAATGGGTGCAACCAATTTGCTACCCACTTTCTTTAGACGATCGCTCACATTTTTACTACCGCGTTAAAAAGGCTTGGTTATTCGAGTGATTTATCGAAGAGTGGCATTCCTCGTAGAGCCAGCCAGGAACTAGCATAATAACCCAAATCCTCACTCTCTTTACACGAGCATTTCTCCAAATATACGCCACGCCTGATTATTTCATAACTTGTTTAAATAAATAGTTGCGTTACTCACAAGGGTTTTGAATAAAAAAACGCTGCAAATTCTTTCACAGGGGTTGGATATTTCTCGCACCAGGAACATGGAGAAAATCGGGGAAAACAGAGAATGTGGAGTGTGCTGGACTTATTCCAATCTGTCACCCCCCCCCCCCACCCTTAAATTGTGGTCCGATTGGGCTAAAAAGTTTCGAGGACCAACTATAGCCGGTTATGGGTCTCTGACCAAAGCAAATTGGGGTAAATCGGTGAGATTGACTTTCTGCATAAAAACAGATTATCCAACCAAAATCATACGATCGTCAGGGCTTACGGACCAGGAGTCGCCCAACTCAACCCATATCCCGTTTTTTTTTTTCAAAATGATTTTGAAAATGGTTTTGTTATTTGAAAATTGTTTTAAAAATAAAAATAGCGATTCATCTTCATATATTTCATTCTTCATTAAAATTCATTTTCTTCAACACATTCGTGCATCTTCACATCTGTCAGATTTCTACAGGGCATACTATGTGTACTATGGGCATACTTAACAATTTGGAAAAACAGCATTTTATACAAACAGTATAATTAGAGTTATATATAGAATAATGCGGATTCCTTTTAATTAATTGTGGTTGTATCGGTTGCAACGTTTCTAATGAGTTGTAAACAGAGGTAATGAACACTGATAATGAATATGCTACCTCATATAGGTCGATAAATCAACGACTTTGTACATAGGGACGACTTTGGTGCAGTTAGTTTTATTTTTGAGAAATACCACGAATGGCTTGTGACTGCCAATATGGTCGTCGGATAAAAAATATCGGATGGGGAGGTTAGAAAGACAAAAAAAAAAAAAAAAAAACCAAAGCCCCAATGCTTGTAATGGGAGGCGATTTGAACGGTTGAACGGGTAGACTGCACCCATGGGAGCTATTCTTACTGCGTTAACTGCCGAGGGGTTGGGTTTAACACAAGGCGATGGCGGTTCCTTTAACAAAATCCTCCACAACAGCCACAACAGCTCTCCTGGGCGCTTTCTCGCTAATGCCCCACCATCAGCTGGACATCTGATCTGTCAGTCAGCCACCGTTCTCAGAGCCCAAAACCCCTTTCCAAAAGGTTTCCTCCGGTCCCATGAATATATTTAGAGCCGCTTTTCTCATTCGGCCGCACGAACAGTGCCAGTCCTTATAGCCAAATCCCACGAAAGTGTCTGGGGGATTGCATTTCCCTCTGAGTACCTAGAATGAACTCTTTCCCCTTTGAAATGGACTCAACTCAAGATCCTTTGTTTGTTCTTATTATGCTCCCCGGCCATCGCTGATGTTCTACTAGCGCCGTTTCCACGCTTTCAGTCCTAAACAGAGCCCACAATAACCGTACGAAATTACTCCCGCATTTTTCCTCCCTCGTGGTTTAACATAACATGAATTTTCCATGAAGGGATTTACACAGCGCTACTACCGTACAGACGATACAAATTTAATTTATTTTTCTTCCCGTCCTCCAATCCACTTTCTGCCAGCTCAGTAACATTAACTGCTGAGCTGAAGCGGATGAGATTGGTAATGCAGTTTTTCACTTTTATGATGGGCGACTTTCGATTCAATGTCGATGGTTTAATAGTTTCGTATAAATAATGACATACAATATCATTGTCCAAACCAAACTTTGTTCAGGCATTTCTCGAACAAACATTTTCTAACCTATTTCTTTTTACCACAAGGCCACCTGCATGTGCCTTTTACAAGGGACCTACTCGAACGAGAAGAAAACACTCTGGCAACATTTGCAGATGACACTGCAGTTCTTGCTTTTGATGAAAACAGCAGGGAGACCACATCAAAACTGTGCAGAACTCTTGTTCGACTGCTCAACAGGACGGCAAAGTGGAGGATCAGAATGCAACCGTAAGTTGGAGTACATACCGGTTCTTCTCAATGGCAATGTCATACCATATGCCAACGAAGCAATGTACCTGGGCGTGACTAGATGCTAAACCTCGATGGATAGTACACGTCAAAAAGAAGAAGGTGGAACTCGCTACGAAATTCAGAATAATGTATTGCCTGATGGGTAGACGGTCAACCATGTCAATCCAAAACAAGCTAATACTTTATAATCGGGTCATCAAGCCAGTTTGGACCTATGGTGCTTACTTGTGAGGACTGCACTGCTCCAAACAATCGCATGATCATACAGCGATTTCAGGACAACGCGCTGAGTGCATGTGTGGATGCGTAACGTCACACAAGAAATGATCGGCTGCATCTGGAGCTTAGAATTCCTACAGTCGAAGATGTTATCAGAAGACAAGATCTAGCCCATCAACAGAGGCTTCGTGGTCACACATCAATGAAGAAGTCGTCCAGCTTCGAATAGAATTTTTAGAATACTTGAACGAACAAAACCTCACGATCTCTGGGAGTGGGGTGTGCTCTGAGAGCTAGTTTGACGAGGTCTGTGAACCATTAAACTCCAAATATCAGTGCTGATCAGTTGCACTCATGTTCAATACACTCAGAAGCCATGTCAAGTATCTTGGCTTTTTATCATTCAATCAAGACAAGTATCAGTTGTAAACTGCTCATGAATGTCCTTCATCCGCGGCATCTTCTCTGGGCAAATTGATGCCTAATCCTTGCGTGCCCAGTTTGGCCTGCGGGTGCCCCGAGTTGGCCTGCGCTCCTGCGATGTTTGCTGTGCCATTTTCGCCCACCAACTACATCCATTCTCGACCTCTCTGCTGACTTCCTAGAATGGTTAACGTGCTGTTGACCGAGCATGACATAGACCTGCTCTCCTTCTCCCTTCGGTCTCGCCTCACTGATATCTTATCACTCCCCTGACTTGTCTTTGGTGTTTCCCTTTGTAATGCTGAACTTTCATCACTTACTTTCTCTTATCTCGTGGCCTGCTTGCGAATGTTTTTTTTTTTTTTTTTCTGTAATTGGGCTCGTCCTGTTCATGTATAATAAATAAATGAAGTATCATCTTAGTGTAAATTCTTCTGAGAACCGACATATAACCGAGAACATCTTTGAATTTCAGCGTTCCAGGACGAACGGTAACTTCTCAAGAGAAACACGAAGGTAGAAAGTCAGTTATGTGAATGCCATGACCTCACCGGTGATTAAAAACGAGAATTTTCTTCGAATCAGTTTTTGATAACAATGTAAAAAAATTCAAAGATTATTTGAACGAATTTGCGGTCATGGCGAGAAGTTGAAGCAAACATGCGTTTACAAAAATGTTTAAGGGTAAGCTTGAATTGCCAAATCAGGCTTTGACAATACACTCACACTTATGCTCATTGATACAGATTGCTCAAAGTCTGAGATGGAGAAATGCCATGACGCTCTCTTCTGCACAGTTGGTCATGGAAGGGTCCCTCCACCTGCATCAAACCCAAGAGTAGGTTAGCAGTAACCGAGGGTCTCCCTTCTCTCAGTGGTCTCTCAAGTTTACTGTTAATGTGATTCATTCAAACTCTTTTGACTCGATGTTTTTCATTAAATTCGGAATCAAAGTAGATTACCCAATTTTGCCAAATTATTGTAAATCTTCCATGCAAAACGTTGAATTGAACGGAAAGATGATACACTGTACTTCTTCTCTCGTCCATTCGGCCATTTTAGTGAGAGGTAGTTCGATGCCACTTGGAACCATGGGTTTTGCTTCAGCTGAAGCTCCAAGGCGGTGATGAACTCAACGCCTGATTCGAGGCTACAGCCCATCTGGCACATCTCTCTACCGTTTCTTCCTGAGCCTATTTTATCACGAGCTGACCGTTTGTACGGTGTTTTGTTTGCGGGTAAAGAAGTAGTGGAAGGGAGGGCAAAATACACCCCACAGAGCCGAGGCCTATCAAGATGTTATGTCTCCCGCCACACCTCGAGCCCTCAAGTTCCCGCTGTGCCGTTTCAACCGGAGACAATCGTATCGTCCTCAGAACAGGGGGCTTTCTCTGGCTACACCCCCCCCCCCCCCCAACACCCCTGAATCATACCACCAGGACATCCCTAAACTTCTGTATTATTGACCTTTTACCCCTCCAAGTAATTCAAGTGTCGAATAGGGATCTGACAACTATAAAAATGTCCACTTACGCACTTGTGCACTTCTAAGTCATCACTTCAATTAACACGTTGAGCGCCACCTCTAAAAAGTGAGTTCGACCTTTTCGGTTCGCGCACAGTTTTTTCTAAATTTCGTCTTTTGGGGCCCCATGAAGAGATATAAAATGGTTTTCAGCTTATTGAGTCATTCCTTCACAGAAAATTTAACGTGGCCCAAATTGACTCACGTGGCTGGGGGACACAATTAAAAAACTCCATTTTCTACATTTTATTAATTTTTGTGAGAAGTCAAATCACCTCATAAGTATATACTCTTAGCAATAATATCACCTACCATACACTAAATAAAATAATTCAGAATTTTCTGGCTATGTCTTGAATTTGACGGAAAATCCAGTTCTAAAAAGCACAGTTCGCATGAAGCTAACATTTCATTAATCTTGTGAAATATTCAAGCTTACATAGATAGCGTTGAGTATCCAGTAAATAATACACAAGCGATCCCAAAGTAGAATAAGTAGATAAATACGATAATAACGTAATGCATTTTGGTCTACCATGTAAGAAACTAGGTGAAATCCACTAGTTCATTCTTCTTCTGGATAGTCTTTCAAAAAGTTTCGAGGACCAACTGTTCGAAAATTTTGGTCAGGGATCCGTTTTTGGCTTTATTTGGTCCTCGAAACTTTTCAGCCCAATCAATCCAAATTAGGGGGTAGTAGGGGTCAAAATGTGTTGTTTGAAAAATTGATTTTCGTCGATCTAGGCGTGTGAGGTATCATTTTCGACTAAATTTTGGATGCTGAATCCAATGAAATTGGTCCCAGAACGATTGGCACCCACCGGAAGAAGTTATGGGTTAAAATGGGTATCTATCTACCTATTTCGAAATTGTTTTTGAGATTTATGGTACCTAGGCGTGAGGGGTATCATTTTGCACTAAATTTTGGACACTGAATAGATTGGAATGAGTCTCCATGCTCCTGGTCCGAGTAATAACCAATCCTGTGATGAATTTGCAGCGTTTTTACCTATGGTTTTTATATTTAAAAAAATATCTGGCCATGTTACCTTAGATTCTTCCAAGGTCAAAACAGTAGAGTTGTCAAGATTTGTTCATTCGAACGAATAAAATTTGAGAATTTGTGGAACCAGGCCTGTGGGCTATCGCTTTCCACTAAATTTTGGACGCCGAATCGATTGGAATGAGTCCTTGGGACTCTACAATCACCGTTTTCCCCATACTCTAGCTCCGAGGAATACTAAAAAACCATTGTGGAATATTGTTTTATCATTTTCGAGTATAGATAACGTCTAGCAAACCGTATCCAGATAATCATTGTTGGGATGGGTTTTATGGTATATTTCGAACAAAGTTGGCTTCAATTGTTTTTACACTTTTGCTCGAATTTTCCGTCGGAACGTATTCTGTTGTTTGGATTCCTATTGAATTTTTTTCTCATTCGTAGGAATTTCATCATGATTCAGGGAGAAAACAATAATGGAGTATTTGCTTCTCTGTTGGTTCAGATCGAATTCCTGCCTAAGAGCCGCTCTTTAAAGAATGTATCCCTTTCACTACCCACCGATTCCTTCTAATTTGTTTGACGCTATGCCGTATAGATCAGTGAGCAATCTCGCGTTCCCAGGCCGAGTTCCATATCCGATAAACTTGGATACCCTTATTTGACCAAGAGAGCCGCTTCTGCGCCTAGTAATTAGATCTGACAACTGTTATGCTGCGGAATTCTCCCCCTGTGCTGACCTCTTCCAACCAAGACATAATCACTCATTTAACTTCTTTCTCCGTTCGGCGTCTAATTTTTTATAACCCCCTTCCCTCTACCGTCAACAGAAACATGCGGCGGCGCCACCAATTAAATCATTAGCGAGGGCACCGGAATTGTTACGGGAGCTGCTACTCATTAAATACTCGAGGGTGATTTAAGAAGTGCTATAAGAAACCTGCGAAAAGTTCCTATGAATTTTTTTCACAACCTTTGAGATGTCTCGGATTGAGACCTTGATGTCAAACAAACCAATGATTGAAGTTACTTTAATTAGCCGATTGGTATAATAATTATAATTGCGACTGCGACTCTCGTCCCTCTTTAAATTAAACAGAAAACACTACATAATGTAAAATAAAAACGAAAAATGTGAATGCCTCAAAAGGTAACAGTCAATGTAGTGGAAGACACAATACAATTTCAAATTGTCAACAGAATAGGTCCGCAATGCGACTTACGAGCAAACCTAATCACTCGTCACTAACTTTATTAGGGCTGAAGAGATTTCTGAAGGTTCTGTAAGCCGTTGGAGTTGAGAGGGAGATTCTTGAAGAAAAAAAGGGCTTCTATACTTCCCAGAGTGGAGACAGTAATTCGTTGAATAAAGCGAAAGAAAGACGGTGGAAAAAAAAGAACTGAGGGAAATACAAGGATAAAGAAAAGGGCGATGGGTAAGTGGGGGCTAAGAGGGCAGCTTGCCAGGGTAATGGTGCGATTCTCGACGAATTTGGAAGAATTAATAGGAGCCCCTTATAGAGCAAATAACCATTTCGGCTCTCTCGAGAAAGAGGAGAAATACAAGGCAAATAAACGTTAGGAACTGAGGAGAAAAATGACGACGAATTATTATTTTTGGCAATAGCGATGCGACTTCTCTCCTCTATTCAGAGTCTTACTAGTAGGGGAAAAAAATCCAACTTCAGCACGTTAAAACAGTTTAGGTTCAGAAATACAACTGCAACGTTCAAACCGTGAACTCAACAAGTCGTATGTTTCTTCTTCTTTAAAATTCCTGTTCCCGTTCGTTTTGAAGATGAGCTATTTTCAGCTCGCAACTACCTCATTTTATTTCCATTTTAAAGGTGGTGACGATCAGAAATGGCAAACAATTGGATGAAAATGGGCTCCAGTTTGGATGGGTATTTACAAAATAGTAATTGTTGCTATTATGGGAACATCACAGAACTAAGTTAATAGCGTATTCTCTTCTTTTAGCACATTTACTTTACTATTAGATCGATAAGGAGCCCTACTCCGAGTTGTAGTAGACCTAAAAACTCTACGAACTCTATGAGATTTTTGGCTCTACGCGGCTAATTCCCAAAAAAGCACAAAAAGCAAATTACAAAATAAACATATTTTAAACGTACAATGTCTCTGTTGGGGTGAAAATACATTTAGATTAAATCCCCCCCCCCCCATCATAATAGGAGAATTTTCAAATTTCTAAAGGACTTTCCAGCCTTGACTGGGAAAGGGCATTTCGGATTTCGAATCTAAGTGAAGAATGAGATTGAGGTCAAATAAACATGTTTCTCCTCACGGGAGTACAAAATTAAACACACGAAAAACTTCCGAAACAAAAATGAAATTAAAATAATCATAATTTTGATTGAATTCTTGGGAAAAGTTGATCTTACTCTATTTCTATTCATATCTGAGTTGGTTTTTATGCGATTTCAAATTTTTCATTTTGACGGCTCTGCTGTAAGCCTGGAAGCAAAACTAAATTTTGTTCTCTTTCGTGTCTCATTCGGGAACCTCAAATGTTTCATCACGGTTCTGTAGGAGTACTGAACTACGATTATATCATTGTATTGGCAGATGTTGAACAAAACCTGATGAAAGAAAATTAAATCAATGTAGACCCCTCGCATTCGACAGGTCGTGTTTTATATTACAAGATAGCCGCCCTGTCGGGGGACAGTTACCAGGAATTCGACGATTGGTTACAGCATTCAGGGCGACCAGGTCGTGTGGGAAGACATTAACATAACTCAAATCACCCGAGTCGCTCAAAAAGATTCCAAAATTTACGATACTCGAGGTGGTGGGTTTTGATGTGCCGTATTTTATAATCGACTCTGAAAATATGTTCCTATAATGTCGCTCTAATATCATTAATTATCACATTCATCAAGGTGTCGTTACTTGGAAATTTCAATCACCGCTCCTATGCAATTACCGGGAAGACGAGACAGAAGCCATTATCTCGAAAAGGGGGCAAAGGGTTCGGGCACCGACAAAACCAACAGTACCCGACCGGTAATGGGGGACCGTCATTAGAACCTCGCCCATCCAATAAATTAAATATTAAAAGAAATGAAAATTTAATAAGCGGCCCGGGGGCTCTGGGCAGGTTTTCGACTCATATTACCGAATTAAACAACAAAAGTGAGGGCGTGGGTAGTTTATAACGAAGTGGCCAACCGGAGCCCAGCGGCTCAATTCCGGAGCACCTCTGCCGTAAATCTCTCAAGAGAAAAGCACGGAGCACAATTACATACGATACCATCAGTACAAACAGCCATACATTAAAGGCTCGTTAACAAATGTGAGGGCGAACTCGGGCATGGTAATTAAATGGATTCGAATCTTCATCCCTGACGGGGTTGAGTCGCCTCTCACTTCCCAACCCAACAAGTCGCATGAAATTTTTCGTCGAGATAATAGACTTCAGTTGTCTGTTGAGCTCATTTTAAATTATTAGAGGATTTTCAACAATATTCATTTCATCGGAACTAGTTCTTGCGCGCGCGCTGCCATCTCTCCTAACATCCTTCAAATTGCAAATGAAGAGGTTGAAGGTTGAAGGAAATGTTACAATTCTGACTTCAGTTCGAAATTATACCAAGTGGATCGTACAACAGTTAAAAATGTCAAACCGAAGACGAATAATGAATAAAGCAGCTTATAAATACGAAGAATAGCAAGTAAAGAGGAAACCTCATTGACGATACGGAAGCTAAACAATTATTGATAGGTATGTACTAAGGAAAACAAACAACTCAAATTAGGTTTTTGTACGCCAAACGTTCACAGTAATGCCAGCAGTCTGCGCCCTCAGCGCCAGCAACCTCAGTACCACCACCACCAGTGCGCGTGAGCATGGACGACGGCCCATTCCTGTTGGCTCGCGTAGATTCTATCTACTCAATGTTGAGTGGTAGGTATAAAAACCCTGCACTGAGCAGATAGCCATGTCAGCCATTTAAAACTCTGTGATTGAGCAAGGTCTCCTTCTTACCACCGAAGACCCTGTATGACAGACGTGGCTGCTGTTGTTGTCCAGCTAGCTGGGTGATTTTGGGTTGCTTCGCCACGTCCCTGCCCCTTCAGTGCGTTAACGCTTTGGATTCTGAGGTACGGGAGCATCTCTTCTAGCTGTTCAGCTTTTCTGATGCTTCAGGCTAACAGATGCAGCAACCTGGTCTTGCTTTACCTGGATGGTGCCTCAGTCAAACCAACGCGGTTGAACTGTATCCCTGTGCCATGCAGTTTAGCTTTTCAGATGCCATCTGGACCGACGCTGCTTCCCTGGTGACTTAGTTTTTCTGATGCCAGTGTCAAACATGTGCGGCTGCTGGGGATGTCTAGCTGTTGGACGTTGTGGTTCAGGCGTTATCCTTACTGGGTTTCTGGCGCCCACTTGCTATCGTCTCTGTGCTCATGTGGCTTTTATCACGTCACTCTATTGCACTTTATAGTAAATCTACAATAAATAGCTCTTTTTATAAAAAAAAATTACTAACCCGAATGTCCATACACCGTCCAGTAGAAAATGATCTAAAAATCAGGGCTTCATTTCTGGCTCTAGTTGGTCCTCATTACCTTTCAGCCCCATTTGAGGAATGTATGGGTAAAAATTAGCTTTTGGAACTCGATATTCGAGAATGTTAAGACGTGTGGGGTATCATATTCCACTAAATGGTGGACGCTGAATTGATTAGAATGAGTCCGGTACACTCCACACCCACCGTATACCCCATACTAAACAGCCATTCCCGTAATGACGTGATATTTTAGTGGAATTTTCTTGTCTAACCTGAAGAAGGAAAGTTGCAAATAATACCTATACAAAGTGTTTAAAAATCTTGAAAACTTATTTTAGAAATACCCCTTTGTCCCCTATATCCTGCCTCAGTTAGCAGCGAACAGCTTGAAAGTGTGCTAAAACTGGTTACTTAATAATTGTATAATGTCAAATTTTCATATTTTTTATGGTTGTTCAACTTGTTCAAGTCTTTCAATTCAATACTCACCATCAATCAGTCAACTCATGCAGCTATATTATATTGGTTTAATGGAGAGTTGAACTCACTTTCGATAAACACTCACATTTAGAAGGAAATCTAATGAATGGGATGTCCTGCATTTTGAATGCAATTCGAACTCCGTCGAGGGTTGTATGGTTGGGTTCCGGCTGGTACAATACAATCGCCCGATTAACTCGACAACAGGCACCAGTTCAGTGGATGGGGTGTGAAAACGACCTATTCAACTGCTCTGCAGGGGGAGCCCTGTAACCGACCAATGGGGTTTCCAAGCCTATCAAAAGCCCCCCCCCCCCCCTCCTGGACAACCCTCCCAGGAGATCATCGTATAATGATTGCGCTCAATTTGTTCCTTCTCTAGGGTTATGAACGATGTGCTGAAGGGGGACCCTAATCATCTGGTACATTAGATTTCATGTACTGTCACCCGATCAATCTCATTGTATTCTCGCTGTTCATCTCTTTCACACAATCCCTGTCCGTTTTGCCTTGAGAAAATGGATGCCAAAGACAACGTTGTTGTAATCAATAATTACCGCAGACACGAGCATTTCCCCACATTTACCACAATTATTCACCACACTTCATTGTGACTTTTTCCGCGATAATAACTACGTAAAAAATTGACTCTCTTCGGAATCTTTTAAAAAACTACTTGATTGAGACATCTGAGTCGAAACGGTGACTTCCCAAAGGCGCAAGACAAATGGCCCTCCACTCGGAATAGCTCGAACCTTCTCCATCGTTTTTTCGTTTACAAATAGTCGAGCTTCCTCTAATGGCCGAGCATTTGTCTTTCGTAAGTGCTCTCCACGCACCAGGTCTCCTACTAAACGGGATCGCTCAATAAAAGCAGTAAAATGGGATGGCCCACGCCGGAGAATTTTTAAAAATCTGAATTCTTGGCCAGGGACATCATTCCGGCTTTAGTTGGTCCTCGAAACATTTCACCAAGATCGGCCCAAATTTGGAGAAAGGTAAAAATTTGTTTTTGAAAAACGGATTTTCGAGATTTTTGGCAATCTAGGCGTGTGGGGTATCATTTTCCACTAAATTTTGGACGCTGAATCCAATGAGACGGGTCCTGGAACGATTGGTGCTCACAGGTAGAGGTTATGGGTGTTGAATCGATTGAAATGAGTCTCCATGCGCCTGGTCCGAGGAATAACCAACCCCTGTGAAAGAATTTGCAGAGTTTTTTCCAGATAGTCGATCATTCCACGATAACCATCATTACTTTTGAACTTAATTATTGTAGTATAGTAGTAGAGAATTTTTGAAAATCTGACATCTTAGCCAGGGACATCTTTCCAGCTTTAGTTGGTCCTTGAAATATTTTAGCCCAATATGCCCGAATTCGGAGAGAGTATGGGTGAAAATGTGTTTTTGAAAAATGGATTTTCGAGATTTTTGGTGACGTAGGCGTGCGAGATATTATTTTCCAATTAATTTTGGACGCTAAATCGAATGGAATGAGTCTGAGACACCATTGGGGAATAATGTGCAACGTTTTTAGTCTAGTTGAGATCGACATTTACACGAAGTCGTCGCTGTTTTGACTATCCTGTTCAAACTGGAGGCGAAATCAAATCTACTATTGACATACATAAATCCAAACACAACAATTTTATTTATGCTTTTGTTCGTCCTTCAGACTTAGTGTAAATAATGTCATAGTTTTTCTACCCATTTTGTTGTTTGCGTGAGTTGTATTATTTGGTAGACGTTGGTTGTTATAGCAACCAGGAGCCAAGCCCTCCGGCTGATTTTGACCAAAAGAATATTCTGTTTCGTGTAAAAGCTTTTGCTGTCACCATCTTCTCGAGTTCTATAAAATTTATAGAAAACGTTTCCTGTTTCTATTGAGAGTTTTTATAGTCGCTTCGCTTTCCCGAACAAACAGCTTTAAACGTTTGAATTCAGGTTGTTGCCACGTTGGCTTCTTGTAAAATACCTTCATGAACTCACAGAATCCATGTATGATGAAAAATGTCAATAATAAATATCTCCTCTCTCACTCCCGTTACTGCGTAATGTTTTTATTTGCACTGATGGTGTTATGACAATCGCAGCTTGCGATAAGGCATTCTCCCTTGACTGGTCCTCTCAATTGTAGTGGTAGGAATGTGTGAGTTACCACATCGAGCTAAATTGCCCTTATATTTCGATTTCATCAATCAGGCAGTGACCGGCATTGCCCTGATGCAAATAAAAAAAATTCTGCAAATTCCTTCACAGGGGTTGGTTATTCCTCCGAACAGGACCATAGAGACTCATTCGAATCGATTCAGCGTCCAAAATTGTATAAGGAAATTATACCCAACACGCCTTGATCGCCAACAATATCGACAATTTATTTTTCAAAAAACACATTTTGACCCCCTCTCCCCCGCCAAATTTGGCCAAAAGAGCCTCAGCTACTTTCCAAGTTCCACGACATGGCCACTCGTTCTGTTTCACGATAAGATAACGCCAACTCTTATCTTTTATTAGGCTCGTATTGAATCCGCTCAAATACATCATCGATTCGCTCGCTTAAATGAAAAATCGAGGAAGTGAAATACGACTTGGGAATGAGAAATGGACGGAATCGTGCCCTAACCAACCCTCCACCGACCTAATGGCGATCTTGCAAACGACTCCAAATCAGTTTTCCCTCGAATGGAAAGACTCTTTCAATAGATAAGAACCAAAGAAATTACACGACCCCCGCAATCAATACGGTTGGCTTCCATTAGCATAAGTATACAGAATGTGGGAGAGCCACTGGGAAACCTCGTTCTGATGGAGGATGGCCCGAGGCTTCACGATCCTTTCGACGAATCGTATCTGTTTGTTCTCGTGTGCAGATACGATCGGTACCTAGTTATTTGTCGTTTCGAATTATGAAATGAGCGCTAACGGAGAGTTGGGAAGCTTTCTTTGGTCGGAGCTCGTGGTCGTGTAAAAGACATTGAGGGAAAACGATCACGGTTACTTTCTGCATCACCTAACGATCGCGTTGATATTCATCAGAACTGCTCACCATTCAGTATTTTTTTTTTTTCAATTTTATATAATATACCAAACAAATTTTAGTTATTGATCACTTATACGCGAATAATGATCTACTTCAAGCTACTACTTCAGATTGCAATCAACATTTTCGATGATCAGCGAACATTTTTGGCTGAGATTGAGGTTCATCACGTAGCTATTCACTCAAAATTTGATGGCGATCGTAACACTTCGAAGTGAAATTTTTTCATTTCATTAAAACACTAAATTCTGTTCATGTGATAGAACTAGTTCTAGTCAATTCTACATTTTTCAGCCCGATCGTCGCAAACGGGTAAAAGTATGTATTTTGATAACAGCATTTCATGATTTTTGGACACTTGTAGATTGGCATTATCTCAGAGTAAATAAAGTGGAAAACTTCATATTGCATAATAAGTTCTCTCTGTATTTTAACTGAGCCAGTTTGATGGATTTAGACACTGTCAATTACCATGTAGATACTAGTTTCATCAGCGAAAACACATGAAATTTACATGTCTTTCATTAAAACGTATTTTCCAAGGGATGACGTCGTAAATTCACCATACTTTGACAGTTTATCTCTCTGTAGGAATAGTTTTCCTAAAATATTGACAAGTTGTTCGTTTTTTGGAGTTGAATTTGAAATGGAAAACCCGGAATTTTATACTGAAATACATTGTAAGTGCCTACATATCACGATTGGGCAACCTCGCTATTCGGAATCGTGTTGCTGATTCCTTCATGCAACTAATTCATCTTGATGTCACCTCGGGTGACACCCGTTTGATAGGGGCCCCTAGAGGGTCTTTCAACGCTCTTGTCTTGAAAATGTGACAGGGAGGGCCCTATAGAGCTGCCTATGAGGGATTCTTGGGAAGTAAAATGGAACCATGTTTTCGCCGATGTTCACAGTTTCGAGCAAAAACGCTGCAATTTCTTTGACAGGAGTTGGTTAATCTTCGGACCAGGAGCTTGGGAACTCACTCCAATTGATTCAGCGTCCAAAATGTGGTGGAAAATGATACCCCACACGCCTAGGTACCAGAAATCTCGAAAACACACATTCAAAATGGGTAGATCGATGCCCCTTTTGAACCATAACCTCTTCCAGGGGACGCCAATCGTCCCGGGACCCGTCTCATTGGATTCAGCGTCCAAAATTTAGTGGAAAATGATACCCCACACGCCTAGGTACCAGAAATCTCGAAAACACACATTCAAAATGGGTAGATCGATGCCCCTTATGACCCATAACCTCTTCCAGGGGACGCCAATCGTCCCGGGACCCGCCTCACTGGATTCAGCGTCCAAAACAAATAGAAGATCGTTTCTGTATGAACTCAATTACCCTACGGATTATTACGGATTTTCATTGGTGATAATGCCGAACACTAATAAAACTTTTAAGTGAGCGGATTACCTACGTTATTTTAAGTCATCGAATTCATATTGCGTATATTGGTGAGCCGCATGTCCCGTTGAATCACACTGATACGACCATTTCAGCAGATTAAAGAGGTTCGTGTGAGGAGTGGCTGGCGCGTGGGCTGCCAGAGACTTTCCGTTAAAGCTTTGAACAGATTTCTTCATCGCCAGTCTAATATAAACACACAAAAGACGTCAATAGGGTCATCTCCGAGATTCAAAAACCCATCGGGACGGAGAAAATTAAATTTTTTTCCGTCCTCGACGCCCCCTCCCACGCCATTTTTTACAACCACCCACCGCTCCCTTACATTGAGCTGTCCATACAACTTCGGCTATTATTAAAAACCTTGTTGAATATCCAATGAAGAGCTCGTAAATATCCGCTTATGTTTTAATTATAAGTTTGGACGAAAGAGCGCGCCTCTGACGCCTTCACCAGTTGTAAAACTTTCTGTCGTAAAACGCTCTCTGTGCTGTAGAAGGTGCGTCTAATTGGCCGCGGCGTCGTTTGAATTGAGTCAGAGCTCAGTGAACACCTACATTTTCATCTTATTATCGAAATTGAAACAAAGGTCTTAATAGCTTTATTGTTTTGAAACGACATGAAGGTTGTCAAGTTTCCGCTAATTGAACCGACTCGACTTTATGACAGTCCACCACGACTTGTTATATAGACGGATCACTGTCAGTACATACCCGACGTGATAATTTCAGCCGAAGCAATGCGTTTGAATTCCTAGTATGAGACGAGTGAAATGTTAATAAACTTTGTTCCTCCTACGTTTGTTCACTATCAGTTTGCGAACGGTTTGAACGTTATGATCATCTCATAATAACATTAAAGCACATCTTATTTTGAAGAACGAGAAGCGATTCTGGCCGATTTACAACTATTAATAACTAAGAACTATAAATCATATCCGGAGAAAGCTGAGGCTCTATTTGGATCTACCATTAAATTAGTCTCTTCTGCACCAACATTCCGTCAGCAGCTAGAAAAATGCGCTTAAATTCGTATACAACGAATACAGGTTATTAAAAGTGATCCATGAAGGCAAAAATGAGAAGATTAAGCAGAATCATAAATGCTGAAGCTCCTTCAAGTAGGTTCAAGTATGAAAGCCTTCCCCTCATGACAATCGTTTCAATTGATGGGGACAACAACGATGATAATTCAAATTAGAACATTTCCAGGGTTTAGAAAACAAAACGCTGCAAATCCAAAATTTAGTGGAAAATGATACCTCACTCGCCTAGATTGCCCAAAATCTCAAAAACCATTTTTCAAAAAAAAAAAAAAAAACATTTTGACCCCTACCCCGCCCAAATTTGGTCCGATCGGGCTGAAATCTTTCGAGGATCAACTAGAGCCGGAAACGGATCTCTGACCAAAATTTCAAATTTTTAGGAAATTTTCTACTACCAATGTCCACGTGGACGGCGTACGGCGGACGGAATTTGCTAATTTTGATTTAGACACTTTGAAACGTCAGGAAAAATGTTTAGGCCGAATCGGAGAGATTGCTTTTTTGCATGAAAACATGGGTTGATTATTTAAGGAATAACCAACCAAAAATCAAGACCCATTACTCTTTTTAAGAATATTACACAAAAGACGAACTCAGTCATACGGAAGGGAAAGGGAGAATTTAAGCGACGGTTGATACCCCCATTTGCTGTTACAACACGTGACGTAGGATCGTCACCCTCGTAATTAATTCCATTTTCCTGTATTTGTTATCACACCCCTTCTCATGGTTTTGAACGGATCGATATCGTATTTCTCACCCCTTTTAATCCTTTCACCCTCCACGTCTCAGTCACTAATGCGCTAATGGCGGGGTGCTTGGAACACCGGCTGAGTGAGGGGGTCGTTGATTTGAACTGATTACGCGGATCATTTTGGACTACTCCGGTTCTGTTTGCTTCGATTCGCTCCCTATTGGATAATTACTTCGGCCGGAGACCCAAAGCCTCGTTTCCGGGAGGATATGAATTAATGGAATGATGATATCGAAGGGCACCGTCGGACTGGACAAGTTTGTTCACGGCCCACATTGATATTCTCTCTGTGCCATAACCGCGCGCTCATCACCGCTTGTAATGTCCTCGTTTATGAACCGAACGTTAAAAGTTCCGAAATATCGCCTCTCCATCCTTTGAGTCTTCATTTGCATTAGTGTTTACTCAA
Organism: Cyrtorhinus lividipennis; assembly: GCA_019603395.1. Taxonomy (NCBI): domain Eukaryota; kingdom Metazoa; phylum Arthropoda; class Insecta; order Hemiptera; family Miridae; genus Cyrtorhinus; species Cyrtorhinus lividipennis. Next base: position 1,022,290 of record CM034002.1, on the reverse strand, counting down.
ACGTTATGTGCCCAGTAATCGGAATAATATTTCTCGTCGAGTGGATAGCATTACAAAGAAACGTCTCCCTGCTCAGACCTGTTACCTTTGTGATACAGCATCGATTGATGAATATTATCTAGTAGTATTATCAGTAATTTAATTTAATTTCTTTTCCTTCACATTTTGAAGTTAAGATCAAGTGTACAACAGCGACTAAAGCTAGATTCCTCATAAAAATATTATAATTTCTTAAATGCTTCATTCCACTCAATGACATACAAGGCATTTTGGAACAGTTCGAGTCAATTCACATTTACATGGACCGTAGCACAACACGAAGGAGTACAGATTGAATTGGAAGAAAAAAAAGCTGCAAATTCATTCACAGGGGTTGGTTATTCCTCGGACCAGTAGCCTGGAGACTCATTCCAATCGATTCAGCGTCCAAGAATTAGTGGAAAATGATACCTCACACGCCTCGGTAACAGAAATCTCGAAAATACACATTCGAAATGGGTAGATAGATATCCCACACGCCTGAATCGTCGAAAATATCAAACATGGGGAAAATGGGGGAAAGCAGTGGGTGTGGCGTTTCTCTGGCCCATTTCAATTGATCCAGGGTACAAAATTTAGTAGAAAATGACACCCCACACTCCTAGGTACTGAAAATCACGAAAACACACATTCAAAATAGGTAGATCGATACCCATCTTGATCCATAACCTGTTCTAGTGGGCGCCAATCGGTTCAGGACCTGTCTCAATGGGCTCAGTGTCCAAAATTTAATCAAAAGTGATACCCCACACGCCTAGATTGCCAAAAATCTCGAAAATCCATTTTTCAAATACACCTTTTTTTAGGCCGAATCAGAGAGATTATTACTTTTTACATGTAAACATAGGTTTTTTATTCTTTGAATAATCCAAGAGAAAGAGTACAGAAGCGTATGGTCGTGCATTATGAAACGTGCCATGTATTTTGGACGTTGGAGATGAGACGCCTATAGTCCAATATCCTCAGGTTTAAGAGAAGTAGGGATCGTTTTGTCGCTCATCAACAGCTTAAATAAAACAGGATCACCGCTTAAAGATTATTGAACTTCCGAAGACTTCGCTCGGCCGTGTGCTCCTTCTCAGTCTGCCCAAGAATGCATGAGACTCTCATGATTCATTAGTTCAATTTCCAAAGCCTCCTTCGCAGACGTACTTGGAGTTGGAGAATTTGAAACACAACGAGAAAAAAAGAAGATGAAAACGCATTACTTGAAAAACCTCTGGTCTCGCGAAGGAATGCCGCTCCCGAGAAATTATTATTAATTGGGTCCGCTAATTGAGGTTCATTAGAGGAACGACGAGCAAGTTAATACATATTTCATGGAGGACTCAGCTTCGTGCTCGGGTTCGCTTCTAAGGCTTCTCGATAATGACTTCATAAGATCACTCAATCCAAAGAATGTTCTTCCAAAGACGAAAAGGCGTTCAAGGCTTCCGATGAAGTTGAGGAAGAAAAATAAAATTGTAACCGTTCGTTGATAATTGTTCATTCCTTTTGAGTTTTTGAACGATTAAAACATCAGGATTGTCGGAACGAACGTTAAAATTACGGTTACGATTCTGAGAGGAGCTCATTCGTTTTATTTCGTACTGTATGAGATTCCATGCGGTTTTTATAATGAATTCCTCATCATTTCTCAAGATGACCGTCTTTAAAGTTGATGTTTGTCTTGCAAATATAATTTCAATTATTGTCCAATCAACGTTCATTTGAACGATGTCAAATGTGACAGTTGATCGACTATCGTTTTCATCATTTGCCAGCTATTCCAGCTGCACACTTACACTTCAGGTGTTACAATGCCGCTCATTTATCTCCTTTGTGAATAGGGCGATTCACACTTTTTGAGAAATCTATAGATTGAGAGCTCTATCTACTTTTATTGGCGAAATGGCCACCAGTTTCGGCGATTCGAGTATGTTTTCTCATGAATTCACACTCAAATAGTTGAACGCTGCCAGTGGTTGTGGTGGGTCCCAAACCCGTTCCAACCAATTCAGGGTCCAAAATTTAATGGAAAATAATACCCTACACGCCTGGGTACCAGAAATCTCAAAAACTCACATTCGAAATGGGTAGATAGATACCCATTTTTACTCATAACCTCTCCCGATGGGCGCCAATCGTTCTAGGACCCATTTAATTGGATTCAGCGTCCAAAATTTAGTGGAAAATGATACCCAACTCGCCTTGATCGCCAAATCTCGAAAATCCATTTTTCAAAAAACACCTTTTGACCCCTACCCCCTCCCCCCCAAAATTTGGCCCGATCTGGTTGAAAAGTTTCGAGGACCAACTAAAGCCGGAAACGGCTCCCTGGCCAAAATTACAGATTTTTAGAAGATAGTCCACTACCCAAAACAGTGCGGACGGCCTACGGCAGACGAACATTTCACTTTTTTTTATCTTGACACCTTGAAACGCCCAGAAACGAATTTTGGGCCTATTCGAAGAGGTTGACCTTTAGCATGGAAACAAGTCAAGGAATAAGTCAAAAAATTAATTCGTAATTTCAATTAATTTGTAGGTTTGTTTGAGAATATTTTCTCACTAATTAAAGCTCAAATACTCGTAGTTATTTGACGTTCAATAGTGATTTTGGTGTACAGGTTTGCGAAACAATTTTATATTTTTGTTCCAAGATTCTGCAGTTTTGTAGAAACAGTATGTATTATAGGATGGAACGTTCCAACTCGGCATCCATTCCAATCAGAAACGTTCTGACAAACATCGAATTATGCGATACAGGTCTTCAGAAAAAAGGGGAATCCGCGTCTGCGAATCTCACGAGCATAGCAATGAGTTGGGCGCCATTCTGCTCACCAAGATATCCGGAGGATGTGACATAAACACTGTTTCACGGCTGGAATTTTAACTGATTCATTAAGTCGATAGAACGCCGGCGTTAATCATTTCGCGCCGAGAAAATTCGTAGCCGTTCTGCTTAATCGAAGCGACAGCAAAACAATACCTCAACCTCTCCGATTCGGCTAACATTTTTTTCTGGACGTTTCAAGGTGTCTGGATCAAAAAAAGGCTGCAAATTCCTACACACGGGTAGGTTATTCCTCGGACCAGGCGTATGGAGACTAATTTAAACCTCGGATATGGCGCATGGAAGTTCATTTCTTCAACATGGGAAAATGGGAAAAACAGTGGGTGTGGCAGGTCCCAAACCCATTCCAACCAATTCAGGGTCCAAAATTAAATGGAAAATGATACCCCACACGCCTGGGTGCCAGAGATCTCGAAAACAGACATTCGAAATGGGTAGATAGGTTCCCCTTTTGGACCCATAACCTCTTCCAGTGGGTGCCAATCGTTCTGGGACCCTTTTTACCTTTTTATTGGATTCAACGCCCAGAATCTAGTGGAAAATGATACCCCACACACATAGATAGGGGCATCATTTCTCACTAAATTTTGGACGCTGAATTTTGGAATTGGTCCCGGACCCACCACACCCACTGTTTCCATTTTCCCCATTTTGAAGATATGAGTCTCCATGCGCCTGGTCCGAGGAATAGCCCGTGTTGATGACCCTGAGGCATTGAAATAATATCCTTAACAGATGCTTTCCTCACACTACCAAAAAGCCAAAATTGCGCGCCTCAGCACCAAGTAATCCTCGTCATTCCGCGCCATCTCCTGGCTTCCAATAGTAATTTGTAGTATTTATCAGAGCCCTCATCCCAATGCCTCTCTGCCCCATGGCTGTCTGTCCGGAAATCGTTGCGCTTTCAAATTGAAGTGTTTGTTCTCAGATCATTTCGAGCAGAGATGTGAGCTTTCAAACAAGATCGAAAAAAGCTAGATTGGAACGAAATTTAAACCACCGATCGTACTCTCGACCGAAAGAACCAACGATGAGATGTTTATCAACGTCCGATCGAGCGATTAACCACAGTTTAAAGATTGTTAATACGAAGAAACGGGATATCTCCTGTGTAATCTATTCCACGATGAGGTCGTTTCAATAATTTCAGGGGGTAGTATGAGGGAGAGGAGTCGGATCATGGGAAGAATTACGATCGATGAGAAGATCCGAGTGGAAGAAGATAGAATTTCTAATAATTTCAGGAGGAAATAACAGCCAAGGAGTAATGGCTCTCTTCACCTCACGATATTCGGGGCGCCACTGATTCGTCCAACGGTGAGCTGATGACCCGTTGCGGCCCCATACTTCACTCCCTTGAAAAAACAAATCCGATTTCGATGAAGGCAAAAGCAAAACGGCCTGCGTTCGAACAAGATTTATCAACACTTTAAACTTCAAGGCGAAGGATTGATCCATTAATTCGCTTCAATTTAAGGCTCACTGGAGACCATTAAACCGCTTTTTCGAAACAACACGGCAAGCAATGTTTCTAAACACAATCAGTTATGGCTGATCAGAGAGTATGGTAAAATACCAAAGTTGAACCCCGTACCCGGCAATTAGGTGGGTAAATATCGTTTATATGAACTCGAACAGACGCCATTCATCTCTTTAGCCACCATAAGTAATCTATGATTATCTTGTCATTCGGCCAGCAAACAAACAAAACACCGGCCGGTACAGCAACAGAGCTCTCTAATTGTTCCTTCTTAGGGCCTATACCTACTGCCTCGGCCACAGGGACACGCCATCATGATAACGTGGGCACAATTAATTGAATGGCAGCCTGTTTATAATCAGTGACCGTAAATCAGTGGAAAGGGCCGAGGGGATTTAAGTTCTTCGCCCGGTTGGATTGCGTCAGTCCACAGAGAGAGGAACTGTTCACTACAACATCTATATTTCAAAAAAAAAAAAAAAAAAAAAAAAAAAAAGTTTCTTTGGACTCGGGGGGAAAAAAATACATCCTCAGGGACAAACGCAATGACCATGAATCACCTCGTCCTTAATATCCTCCATGAAACATAAATCCGAAACATGAATTGAAATTTAGGACTCTACATCATTTTTTCACGAGGGCGATCGTGTTTGGTGTTGTAACTCTTCTCGTCCGTAGGTATGTGAAAGGTGACATTTGGGTTATAATCTCCGTGTAAATGAGCAGCTCATTCATCGCAAGCCAGGTCGTTTTCCATCCGTACGGATACTTACCCCCGACCATTAAATATTTTCACGTCTCAAAACCGACAGTAGTATGAATGTTCTCCAAGAGTTGAAATAATCAATTTTAATCAATGATTCTGATTGGAGTGGGGAACGAGTACTAACATGTCGAAAACTCATTTTTTAATGCTTCTTATCACCCTAATCCACCTCCGGTGTACCTCATCTCAATCAATATTCCAAGTCCCCAAAGTGCTGAAAATTCTTCCACAATGGTTTATAATTCTTTGCAGCGAGGTTATAAGGGGAAAAGTGAGTGCGGAGTGTCTCGAACTTCCAACATTTAGTGGAAAACGACACCCCACACGCCAAAACTTCGAAATCCCCCATTCAAACTTAGTAGGTAGGTTCACGTTTTGACACATACCCACCCCCAATGGGCGCTAATCGGTCCAAGACCCAACTCATTTGCTTCAGCCTTCAACATTTAGTAGAAAATGATATCCCACATGCCAGGTTTCTAAAAAGTCCCGAAAGTCGTCTCTCAAAAAACACAATTTTTACACATACCCTTCTCTAATTCGGTCCTATCGGACTAAACGGTTTCGAGAACCAACCAAAGCCAAAAGGAAGCCTCTGATCAAAATTTCAGATTTTTAAAAATTTGGCACCCTGAAACGATTGGCACCCTCTGGAAGAGGTTATGGGTCAAAATGGGAACCTATCTACCCATTTCGAATGTGTGTTTTCGAGATTTCTGGTACCTAGGCGTGTGGGGTATCATTTTCCAATAAATTTTGGACCCTGAATCGATTGAAATGGGTCCGGGACCGACACGCCCACTGTTTCGCCCCATTTCCTTATGTTCGACATTTTTGACGAGTTAGACGTGTGGGGGTATCGTATTTCACTAATATTTGGACGCTGAATCGATTGGAATGAGTCTCCATGCTCCTGATTCAAGGAATAACCGTTTTAATAATTTGCAGCGTTTTTACACATTTTTCTACTACCAAAAACAGTGTAGACGGCGGGTTGTGTACGGCTTACAGCGGACGTACACTTTATTTTCCTTAGACATCAACGTAACCTGTCAAATTTTGGCACAAATTGGAGGGGTTTACCTCTGATATGATTACATAGGTTGATTATTCAAGGAGAAAAATGATTTAGAAATTAGCGCCCATAATTAGACGAAATGATACATGTCTTGAACCTTTTTCGAAATAGGCACTTATTTTCACCCGTGCCATGCCTTCATTCGGGGCCATCCAGCTGAAAAGAGTTAGTTCCGCCTATGTGGGACCGGAATGGGTATAATTTTTGTCTTTCCAACATTTTAGAGGACATTTTACGGCCGTGAAGTAAATGGGTAATATTCAAGAAGTTTTTTCCACGAACAAATACGAGTTTGTATCATTCTAATAGGAAAATGAAGCAAAACTGAGACACCTCGCTTTTGAAATCAGGCACGTTTACTTAGAAACCTCCATCGCTAACATTGTTCAAAGTGAGAAAGACTTCAGGGGTAAAGGTCCTGTTATCTGAAGGGAAAATCGGCAGTGTCGAAAACCCAAGTGAGATCATGATAGCGCGAGGACTTCAGGGTTATCTGGCCCCAGGGAACTAAAGGCTTGCAAACCAGAGGAGAGAAAACTAAATCTCATTCGTTTTGGGGCCTATCCTCCTTTCTCAATTCAATAAAGAGGGAATCCCATAGAATAGGGCCGAAAAGGGATAGGAAAAGAAGGGTAGTTTAGTATCCTCGCTCCTACTAGGTTTTTTTTTCCTCGCGAAGTCCCACATAAACAAAACAAGAAGCCATCCGGAGTAAATAGATTCTCCACCCCTTTACTGCCGTCCTCTAACTCTCTGCTTTATATACGCCTTGGGAGGTTACACCTGGTTATCGGTCGGGTATTGGCTTACCAGCCGAGAAAACCGTATTTTCACCAAAGTAGAAGAAAACCCGCATTGTCGAGTCCATGATATCAACTTACAGGCAGAAAAGTCTCAAGCTCTCCCAACGCGATAGTTTTATCGTTCCCAATACGTTCTCCCCTATCCGAACCAAATCAATGTTCGCCATCCGGAGGAAATTTCTTCGGTTTTATTTTTCTTTATGTGACCCTTTGGAAATGGGAATGGCCAGTGTAGAAGAGTCCCAGGAGCCTGATAAAGTTGACTCGTTGTCAAAACGTCCCAATCCACCTTAGATGTCCACATTATTGTCGAAGACGGTTTACGTCAATCATCTTGAAGAAGGATTTGAAAATCCCTTGTGGGTTCAAAGATCTCGTTCAACCCTTCGTTGTGCCTTGAAGAGGGTTGCATCAACAGTCGTTTCTCCTGACTTCTGTAAATAATTTCTACACATATTTTCAGTTTGATTCATTATTCCTTGCATAATCATGCCAGAGGTCAACCCCTTCGATTGGCCCCGAAATTTGAGAGTTTACCTCAAACGTCCGCTGTTTCCAGCGACGTTCCAGATGTAGACAATTTTCTATTTGACTCTTGTTGGTCCTCGAAACTCTTCAGCCCGTTCGGTCCGAATTTATGTGGAGAATGGAGGTTAAATCTGTTTTTGAGAAATGTATTTTCGAGATTTTTGGCGATCTAGGAGTGTAGGGTTTAAATTCCTCAAAATTTTGGACGCTGAATCGATTGGTACCAGTTCTGGACACTTGTATACTGTTTTCTCCATCTCCAAATAATGATGAACGATCGAAAAAGATTTTTCAGCGTTCTCTATTTTCAATAGAATTGCACATATAATTCAACCAAAACATATTTCTATTCAAACATGCACCTCAAATGGGGTGAACAGGGGGTGGTGGGTCCCGGACCCATTTCAATCGATTCAGCGCCCCACACGCCTAGGTACCAGAAATCTTGAGAACGTAAATTGGTACCCATTTTGACCCAAAAACTCATCCAGAGGACGCCAATCCTACCGTAACCCATTTCATTGGATTCAACGTCCAAAATTTAGTGGAAAATGATACCCCACACGCCTAGGTACCAGAAATCATGAAAACAAATACAAAATTGGTAGATAGATAACCATTCTGACCCTTAACTTCTTCAGGAGGATGCCAATCGTTCTGGGACCTATATTATTGGATTCAGCGTCCAAAATTTAGTGGAAAATGATAACCCACACGCCTAGATTGCCAAAAATCTCGAAAATCCATTCTTCGAAATACAAATTTTGACGCCTATCCCTCCCAAATATGGTCCGATTGGGCTGAAAAGTTGACCGAAAGAGGACTGACCTAGGCCGGGAACAGACCCCTGACCCATATTTCAGATTTTTAGAAAATTTCCTTCTACCGAAAACGGTGAGTACGGCGGACGGACATTTGACTTTTTTTTATCTAGACACCTTGAAACGTCCAAAAAAAAAAATTTTGGGTCGAATCGGAGAGGTTGACCTTTTGCATGAAAATATAGGTTGATTATTCAAGGAATAAACCACCAAAATGGACGAATCTTCATTTGAAACCCACAGTCTGGCTCTTCATATGACTGTGAAGTGTTTCTTGGAACAGAACCAGAATATTACCCTTAATTTACCCTCCCTAGCCTGGAAGCTTGGTTTCCTTGGATGATAACCGCTATCCTGCAGGTACGTCATGGCCTTTAGTCTGCAACTGGGTTCTGGCCATCATGAGGCATCCGCAGCAGATATTTAGATGCAATATACAAAAATATTGATGGAAAACAAGGCTTTAGCGCAGTGAGTTTGATGAAATGTCTCGTATATTCCACGCACATTGTTTTCCATGTTTTCATTTTTATCAGAATAATCGTCGGGTTACGATCCTGTTATTTCGATCCCGTTACTTTCACCACTCTGCTACATGGTGGAAGGCGTTAGAAAATCGAGGTAACAAATTGGATACAACACGATCGTGAGTCTATTTACTTGCCCGATCGTCAGACCTGGAACACTTTATTTATACGACGTAGGAACAATGAATTTGAAGGTGGAGAAAAAAAATCATGTTCACTAACACATTGTGGGATCCAAATTTCCACGGATGAGCACTCGAGGAGACCCCTTGGGGCTCGTGAATCTGTGTCTGCCCGCGCTCCTAACGAGCTATCCATCACGCCCCGATAGGTTGTTGTGTACCAAAGTAAACAACCAATCACCGGCTTTCGAGGGAAAAACCTCCGTCTTCATCAACGTAATCACTCACGACTCCGCTAACTACCCTCGGGGGCGAATCGTTCGAGATGTCAGCCCCGGGAAGTCATTGGCGAACGAACCCAATTTTCCCTCTGCGTAATGACTCCGAGACTAATATATACGGGCCCTTAGTGGATAAAAACGTGCGATGTAGCGAGTTTCCAACCACACTCCTTCGACGTACTAACTTTGTATTCCCCTACGCTGGAAATTTCGTCGGCCCTAACCTCTTACGTACTAAATTGGCGAACCAACTTTCTAAAAAAAAGGTGTAGGTAAATCTTTCACAATTATTGATTATTCCTTGGTGCAAAATTATAGGGAAACGGTGAGTGTGGAGTGTCCCAGACTATAACTTATCGATTCTGCTTCCAACAATCAGTGGAAAATACGTTGGTACCTTGGTGACCGATAATCATGAAAACTTACTTATGAAATTGAGAGTTGGTCCGTGAAACTTCTTAGCCAGATCGAATCAAATTTGGGAAAAGTATGGGTGAAAACGCTACAAATTCATTCACAGGGGTTGGTTATTTCTTAAAGGAGGAGACTCATTCCAATCGATTCAGCGTCCGAAAATTAGTGGAAAATGATACCCCACACGCCTAAATCGTCGAAAATATATTTAAAAAAAAAAATAAAATAATAAAAATAGGAGGATAGTGGGTGTGGCGTGTCCCGGACTCATTCCAATCGATTCAGCTTCCAAACTTTAGTGGAAAATGATAGCATACACGCCTAGGTACCAGAAATCTTGAAAGCACTCATTCGAAATTGGTAGGTAGATATCCATAACCTCCCCCATTGGGCACCAATCGTTCCGGGACTCGTCTCATTGGATTCAGCGTCCAAAATTTAGTCGAAAACGATACCCCACATCGCCAAAAATCTTGAGAACTCATTTTTCAAAATACACATTTTGACCCTTACCCCGCCCAAATCTCAGATTTTTTGAAAATTTGCTATTACCAAAGTCGGTGAGGACGGCGGACGGTATCATTTTTCACTAAATTTGGGACAATGAATTCATTCAAATGGGTCTCTAACCAATTTGTACCTACCGGAGATGGGTATGGGTTGTAATGGGTTCCTACCTAAGTACCTACCCATTTCGACACTCGATTTTCGGAACATTTTGGAAACTAGGCATGCGGGGTCTCATTTCACTAAATTTAGGACGCTAATCTACTGAGACGACCCCAAACCAATTGGTGCAGTCTGGAGTTGCGTATGGGTCAAAATAGGTACCTATTTCGAATGTGGATTTTCATGATTTTTGGGTATCGTGACTAAATGGAATTCGGTGAGAAATTCAACGATATCTAGAGGATGAAACCTTTGCTGAATAATAAATCCTTAATATATTGATTAGAAAGCAGCGTTTTTAGTTTTCTGCATTTTTTGGTTGATTATTCCTTAAATAATGCGCCAACTTTGGTAGTAGAAAATTTTCTAAAAATCTGAACTTTGGGTCAAGGGTCCGTTTCTGTTGGTTCTCAAATGCGCGGAATTGATTGAAATGAGTTCAGGACACTCTTATCCAATGAATAATGAACCATTGTGGAATAATTTCCAGTTTTTTTACTTTTCCCTTTGATAAATCGTCGACACCGAAGTCGAAGCAAATGGGAACTTCGTAGGTCAGCAGTAGTGAATTCGGCGCAAAAATTGAGAATCACGATCTGCAAACAACTATGATTCGTTTGTTGCTCATCCCATGAATATCAATGTTATTTTTGAGGAAATGGCTATTTATAGGGCAACATTTGTAACAACAGCAGCTAATTGAAATAATAATATTGACCCATATCGAATATGTATGAACAGATGCGCGATCGGAGGCTGCGTCAGTACTGTTGAGGCCGTGAAGGAACGTTGTATTGTTATAAATTCAAACTGATCTTTCCGCCAGTTATGGCTCCATTACTTGTGATTGTTTCGGTTATTATTCTCGCGATGGTTAAATACACTCGTAAGTTTTTCTTTTTTTACTTCTTCGTCACTCCAGATTTTGGAGGAACTTTTTGGAAATTGAGGATTGTCGTAGGACACTATAAAAATATTGTCTTATTCGAGAACGTTGACTTGACTTGAGTTCAGATCGGTCAATTTGTTGCATTAGATGCAACTTTTTATATAATACACATTTCATTGTACGCTTAAAAATTTTGAGAGTTGTCTCAGCCTGAACAAATATCTGTTTTCGTTGTTTTTAGGTGGTTTATGGCCAACTGTCAACATGCGTCTAGGTGGAGGAAACAGCACTATACCAATCTCGGAAATTTGGAGGATCTTTGGTTAACATTTTGCCCTACCTGGACACTGAGACCGAGAATAAGGAGACAATTTATTTTATTCAAGTCTAATGAAATCAAAACATACTTTAAAATACGTTTTATATGATAAAATATGTATTTTCAGAGCAGCATCTATTTCCAGCAATACAAATTAAGTCATCGCTGAATGTATACACATTTTGAAGGCTAGTGCACTCTAATAAAGCCAACGAAATGGTTGCAGTGGACCACTTTGGTCACCTTGGTTTATCCAGTATCCGATTGAAGGCTTGGTTCGTGACTAGTTCCGTAACAAACGGTAGTTTTTTTTCTTTAGAGAATATCATTCCAGCTCTCGAACTGGATTCTGTTCTAATGTCAAAATGAGAAGAAGGTTGGTTCAAATTAATTAACCGAACAGCCTCAGGTTGCGCCCGCCTTCTTCCTTACACCACCTTTACACAATATCTATATATGCAAACAACCCTCAGAGAACTCGTCTCGCTCCCAGTAATAATCTCATAACATCATTTCACGTCTGAATGTTTGGTTTGGATAATCTCCTTCTACATTTTTCCACTTGGAAACTTGTTCTGAAACTCATATCGTATCGTTTTGATAGCTTATTCCAAACGCGACTCAAGTGTTATAAGAGGCTTCCAGATTGGGTTGATGGGGGTATTAACTTATCAAAACATAGCACACCGTCTCTCGATGGTTGTAGCATAATGCGACTACTCGCCCGGAGGCTTCACTCGACATGTGAGATGAGTGAAGGTAGAGCATTTAATAGAAAATCTTCATCAGAACTACTCATTTAAATCTGTTAGAGTGAACGGAAAGCACTTAATTAATTTTGGTTCAATCCCTTCACCTACCTGTGTGATTGGAGCGAAAGAGAGAAAAAATAAAAATAAATAAACGCTGCAAATTCATGGTTGGTTATTCCTCGGACCAGGCGCAAGGAGACTCATTTCTTCAACATGTAGAAAATTGGGGAAACAGTGTGAGTAGTGGGACCCAGACCCATTCCAATCGATTCAGGGTCCAAAATTTAAAGGGAAATGATACCCCACACGCCTATGTGTGTACCAGACATCTCGAAAACACATTCGAAATGGGTAGATGGGCACCCATTTTGACCCATAACTTCTTCCAGTGGGTGCCAATTGTTCTGGGAGCCATTTCTTGGATTCAATGTCCAAAATTTAGTCGAAAACGATACCCCACATCGCCAAATATCTCGAAAATCCATTTTTCAAAATACACATTTTGACATCTGCCCCACCCAAATTTGGTCCGATCGGGCTGAAAAGTTTTGAGGACCAACTAGAGTTGGGAACGGACCCCTGACCTCAATTTCAGATTTTTAGAAAATTTTCTATTACCAAAGCCGGTGAGGACGGCGAACGGACATCTGCTAATTTTGGTCTAGACACTTTAAAACGACTATTTAAACAAATTTTGGGACGAATCTGAGAGATTGACTTTTTGCATGGAAACATAAGTTGATTATTCATGAAATAACCAACCAAAAAACTGGCTACCTGAGTGATTTTATCTCGTCTTCGGGTATTTTAGTCATTCGTAGTTTGTAGAAGAAGAAAGGCACTTATTAGTAGGCAGGGCTCATAAAGGCATCTAGAAGCACGCCTGGGGAAAATTCTGATTTGAGAGATTCCCATCTGTTGACTACGACGTAAAATACGCTCATTCGTCCACCCCGACACAATCTTTCAAAAAAGGAAAACGAGTAGATGGGTTTTTAATTGAATATAAATGACTTGTTTAAGGAACGAATGCGCCGCGGAAGTGAACGATCATGCGTACGTGTTGTGAATGCGGAATGTCACGTGTCAGTTGTGAATCTGAAACGGTTCTTTATGAGAAGAAGTGTGTACAGTAACACAGTCGACTGGCCAGGACTCAGCCTCAGTTTCTTAAGAAATTATCGCACCCTGTCCCGCTTTAGAACCTTTCTAGGTGGAATTCGATCGATCATGGCAAAGTTCGCTGCAACGCAAAACGCTTCTACTTTTCGAAAGCTCGTAATTTTCGCTACAATGTTCTCCCGCATGACCCACGCGATTGCCATCGGGTTTATGAGGTGGTGCTAGGAGGAATAACCGTGAAGATGAGACAGTCGAGATAGTGTAAGTTCGGTGCCTATTTAAGGCGGTGGTAATTGCACCTCTTAAACTGAGAAAAGATGAAGATCAATACCCCGAGGAACTCACAATACCGGAGAAAACTTCACAGAACAAAGCGGCGGTAAGAAGAGGGTCCTTTTTTTCGTTAATCGTTCAAAAACCACCGAGGTCGGCCTTTTAGAAGAGGATTTTTTTTTCGAGGCTTCGATTTCATAGAATCCTCTTTCGTTACATCAAAATAACGAATCTCCCGCTAAAGACCCTTAAACGGTTCTTATCAGAGATCTCGGATTAACTAATACAGATTGGAGTTGAAAAACGTGGTCGGCTGAGGATGGTTGCCCTTAAAGTGAGGTTACCACGCCCAATATCTGGGAAAAGATAATGTCTATATAATGAAAGGCTTCCCTCAGAGGTGTAAAGTCGTTAAACGCTTCTTGGCTACTCTTCGGCGTCTCGTCTCGACTTCCTCAATCAGCTTTCTGGACGGCGTTGGAGGGGGGGGGGGGGGGTTGTACATGGGATGATTAATAAAAGTAATATATCCTTTCACTATATCGTAGTATAAACCGTTTATATTGGTTTATTATTCATTCAATTACCAACATATCCGAAACTCCTGTGATTCGCCAATAATTTAACGGTAATAGTCCCACGATGTCTACATCAAAATGCTGCTATCTGTTCCACAATAGTTAGTTATTCGTTGCAGCAAAAGTGTGGAGTGCCGTGGACTCATTCTAATTGATTCACAGCGCCCACAATTTAGTGAAATGATACCCGACACGCCTAGGTACCAAATGCGTTTTAAAAAAAAATGGTTTTTCGAGATTCTTGGCGATTTGGGCACGTGGGGTATCGTTTTCCACTAAATTTTGGACGTTGAATCCAATGAAATGGGGTTCCAGAACGATTGGCGGCCTCTGGATGAGGTTATGGGTCAAATGGGTGCCTATCTACTCATTTTGATTATGTGTTTTCGAGATTTCTGGTACCTTGACGTGTGGGGTATCATTTTCCACTAAAGTTTGGAACCCGGATCGATTGGAATGGGTCCGGGACCAGCCACACCCACTGTTTCCCCCATTTTCCCCATGTTGAAGAAATGAGTCTCCATGCGCCTGGTCCAAGGAATAACCAACCGGTGTGAAAGAATTTGCAGCGCTTTTTGATCTAGACACTGAAAAGTCCAGAAAATTTTTTTGGGACGAATCGGAGAGATTTCCTTTTTTCATGAAAACATAGGTTGGTTATTCAATGAGTAACCAACCAAAACGACAACCAATCACCCATTTGAGACGTTTATCACTGACAGATCTCCAAAAGGCTCGAATAGAAACCCCGATTTCCACAAACCGATGAGCTTATGGCAAAAAGTCTGCCGAAACCAACCACCTGCTCTTCGGTTTGTCTGCGGGTGTGGGAGCCACTTTCACACGTGTTAACACTCGAAGGTCTTCCAGCTCCTGATGAGGCCACCCAGCGATTTTGACCAGGTGAAGGCCTTTTTGAGTGACATCGTTTTTAGTTCTGTTCTTCTCCTGAGACGTAAACATACAGGCGCCTGTTGAGTGTTTGTTATGTTTCGAATATTTTTACGTTAAATTTATTAAAACGAGCCCTTGAAGCCATCGAAAATCATTCTTCTATTAAAACTATCATTTCGTCCTTTTGTGGCATGAATATAAGTACGTCTTCGGGGTTAATTTCCCTCGAAAACAAGCATAGGAATTAATTGATAATATTCAGAGCATTAATTGGGTTGTAACACGTCTAATTTGAAAGTGTAATGCCGTAAATGATTCGGGCCTTCAATTAAAATTCAAATAATCTGGAACAAGGCAATCTGGCCGGTAGGGTAAGACGGGGCATTAATTGATCCTCCTGCAGCCCACGGCAGGAGTTTTTGTCATAGAAAATAATGTTTTCGTCTTAACCCGCCAGTTCCCAATGCACCCCCCATGGGAGCATTTCTTCAAAATAGCGTCCAAATGGGAGTAAACAAAAAACTTCAGTTTATAATCTTCCTATTTTTCCTCCATATTACCTCAATTATAATATTTGTGCACCACGCGCAAATGCACAACCATGCGCAAATGACACGATCATTCTTATTTTAAATGGGAACCCCAATTTTTTATTTCAGATTCGGATTCTACCCAAAATTATATGAAAATTTAATCCCTAAAAAAATTTTTTTATTTTATTATTTTTTATTATTATTACCAGTTCAGCGAGCACGCACACTTGCGCAACCCAAAAATTATCAAATTGTGGTTGATTGTGAACGTTCATGTGTGACACATGAATATTCATTGTTTTTTTTACCCCAATTTACGTGATGCTATCCGTTTCTTGATTCGACTCAATTTATGCGGAATAAAGATAAAAACTCGTTTATTTTGTGGGAAAAAATCATCTTTTTTCGCGCGTGTGTTTGCTCATAAAATATCATAGGTTTGAGATTTTTCCTTTTCCTTTCCCTTTATCAAAAAAAAAAAAAAAGTCTACAAACCTATGAGATTTTATGAGCAAACACGCGCTAAAAAAAGTATTTTTTTCACGCGAAAAAAAAAAAAAAAAAAAAAATTCGGTTAATATTCCGAAAAATTTGAGTCGAATCAAGATACAGATAGCATCACGTGAATGAGGGTGAAAAAACTTTAAACCTCATAAGCTACCGTTTAAAGTTTACTATCATCCACTATTTTTGAAAATTTTTGGGTCGCGCAAGTTTGCGTGCTCGCTGAATTGGTTGCGCGCAATCAAAAAACGCTGCAAATTCATACACATGGGTTGGTTATTCCTCGGACCTGGCGCATGAAGACTCATTTCTTCAACATGGGAAAAATGGGGGAAACAGTGGGTGTGGCAGGTCTCGGACCAATTCCAATCGATTAAGGGTCCAGAATTTAGTGGAAAATGATAACCCACACGCCTAGGTACCAGAAATCTCGAAAACACATAATCAAAATGGGTGAATAGATACCCTTTTCAGATAATGTACTAGGTACTACAAAACGACGTGGACGGCGGACGGTCATTTGCGAATTTTGATCTAGACACCTTGAAACCTCCATTTTGAAAATATAAGAAAAAACATTTTGAAAAAAAAGGTTTAATTTAACTGGAAATGCCGCGAAGGAGACCTAATACGTAATTGAAAGACGAAAGGAAAACTATATACATTTACTTCTTACTCCACTCAGGAAGGCGAAATGAGCAAAGTTTTCGAAAATTATTTCCACCAATATCGAGTTATTGCGGCCAACAATCCCGCCGAAATCCGCACATTTCATCCCTTCCTCCATGGATGCTCAAATATTTACCTTGTTATATCAGTTGAGAGTTAACTCTCACAAAATCCCGTCGTTAATTCCATCCTATTACGTTTCCCGAGCGGCTGATGGGGTTTTAATCGCTTTATTAGAACCAACACAGGGTGTTTCTGGGTTAGTTGAATCGAAATCGCGTCGCTCACTCGCCTCTCAGATAGTTTTAGGTTGACGCAGGGTTAGAGAGTATGAGAAAGCTCCGTTATCCGATAAAGTTGTTGATCAAACACCTCGTGAAAACATGATTGCTCGACGGAAGCCCAAGTTTCATTTGTTCGGCATCTCGTTTGCCCGCCAACTCGTTACCGCCCGTAACCGCTAGATACACTTTTGTATCAGATGGATCACGTATGCCGCTAATCCTTATACGGGATATGGTCAACATCATCTTCGCGGACTTTATGAGGGAACGGGACTTGTCGGAATCGTACGCACTGGACCAACTCTTGTTCGCAGTTGATCTCCCGGCTCATCGCTTTTGATTTGGTTCGTAAGCTCCAGTCAAACACGATCTCCTCACTGCTCTCTTGCGATTCCGATATTTTACTCCCATAATTGGAAATCGTACGACTGATGATGACTCGTACTGCCTGTTAATCCTATCCTGGTGGTCTCTTCAACGGCGCCCGATTATAATGGCCGCTAAATTATCCAAAACGAACTAGTCCATTTTTAGAAAATTTTTAAAACAATATTATTATTATCATGTCTGAAAAAAGATTTTTTGAATGATCTGAAAACGCCGCAAATTATTCCCAATGAATGGTTATTCCTTGGATCGATAGTAAGGGGAAAACAGTGAGTGTAGAGTTTCCTAAACTCATTCCAATCGTTTCTGCGTCCAAAATTTAGTGGAAAATGATACCCCACAAGCGTTGGTACCAATACTCTCGAAAATACACATTCGAAATGGGTAGATAGGTACCCATTTAACCCATAACCTCATCCAGAGGGCGCCAATCGTTCTGGGACCCATTTCATTGGATTCAGCGTCCGAAATTTAGTGGAAAATGATAGTCCACGTGCCTAAATCGCCAAAAATTCCGAAAATCACTTCAATTATTTGCGTGGGGACTCTTCCTCTTTGCCTGAGGTTATGCATCTCGGCGATCGTGTTGCCAATGATCAGTGCGGGATAACCAGTCTTTTTGCGGAGCACTTCTCTTCGGTCTACGATCCGCCTTCGGACAGACTCCTTACCGACGAGAATTCCTACTCATCCTTCTCTATTGGTTCTATCTCAGTCACTATCAGCGTTGTAAGGGCTGCGCTGCTTTCAATCGATGTCTGTAAGGGTATGGGACCCGATGGAGTTCCTCCAATTTTACTGCGTCGATGTGCTGATGGCCTGTGTCGTCCTCTTTCCCTACTCTTCAACAGGTCCCTCTCTCTGGGAATTGTCCCGGATAGATGGAAGGTGTCCTTTGTCACGCCCATACCGAAGAAAGGGGATAAATCTCGGATTGAAAATTACCGGCCCATCTGCTCACTATCTACCATTCCTAAAATCTTGGAGAAGATCGTCGTATCAAAGCTTATGCCGCTAATAGTTCGACATTTATCGGAGCACCAGCATGGTTTCCTGCCGGGTAGGTCGACGATTACAAATCTTCTGTCACTGCAGCAGTTCATTTTCGATGCTTTTGGGGCTGGTGAGCAGGTGGATTGTGTATATACGGATTTTTCTAAGTGCTTCGACAAGGTTCCCCATTCCCTGCTCATCAGTAAGTTGAAAGCCTTCGGTTTCTTTGGTTCTGTGCTTGAGTGGTTCAGGAGCTACTTAACTAATCGTCGTCAGATCGTCAGAATCAAAACAGCGCAGTCCAGTCCGTTTCCCAATCCATCGGGGGTTCCTCAGGGCTCTCATGTGGGACCAATGTGCTTCTTGATTTTTGTCGACGATGTGTCGGGGGTTCGGTTGGGCAACGTTCGCTTCTCGCTTTTTGCCGACGATTTAAAACTGTTTCTCCGAGTTCGTACACTTGCCGACGCGCAGGCTCTGCAGGCGGCGCTGGACGCTTTGCATGGTTGGTGCGTCGATAATGAATTGCGCCTGAACATCGGGAAGTGTGCTGTAATGTCTTTTTCAAGATCAAAAACTCCCATGCTCTACAACTACATGCTGAATGGTGAGACGGTCTCCAGAGTGGACTCCTTCAGGGATCTCGGGGTCATCTTTGACTCTCGCATGACCTTTTCTTCCCACATCGACGACATCTGTTCAAGGGCAATGAAGAATTTGGGCTTTATGAGACGTCATGCGAGGGGTTTTACTGATGTCGATGCTCTGGTGGCGCTTTTCGGTGCATTGGTCCGCTCGACGCTGGAGTACGGTTCCATGGTGTGGTCTCCGATTTACACCAATGCCTCCGATCGTATTGAGAGGATTCAGCGCAAATTTCTCCGCTTTGTCGCCTTTGGGCGGGGGGTGAGCTGGGACGAATTCGATCCGTCTGCGACACTGGACCTTTGTCGCCTTACTCCCCTCGTTCTTCGTCGCCGGATGTCGGACTGCCTGCTTCTAATCAAGCTGCTGAAGTCGGTCATTGATTGCCCCTCGCTATTGCGGCTGATTGAATTTCACGCCCCACAGTACCGAACGCGCTCTTCAAATTTTTTTTATGCCCCTGCCACCACAACAAATTACCTGCACAATAACCCCCTTCTGCGCTCACAAAGGTTGTTGGACTCAGTATTTTCGGGGACACCCTACGATATTGTAAGTGATCCCATGAGGACTTTAAAATCAGTGATTATAAAATTTTTGCGTTAAGTATTTCTCTTTAATTTTCCTCGTATCCGTGTTTAGGGACAATGTTCGGTGTTTTCATGTTTTTACCCAGTTTTGTGTTTCTTTTGTAAGATTGCGTATTATATTTAATTTAGTTCTCTTTTTCTTTCGTTCTCATGTGTGTATTGTGTTTAACTAAGTCTCTTTTTCTTTCATTCTCTCGTTCTTTTTTTTTTTGCGATTATTAATACATTATAAATTGGGCAAGAGCCCGTATATGTTCAATAAAACAATAAAACAATAAAACAAAATCCATTTTTCAAAAAACACATTTTGACCCCTTCCCTCGAAACTTTTCAGCCCAATCGGATCTGATTGGGGAGGGGGAGATCAAAATGGGTTTTCAAAAATGGATTCCCGAAATTTTTGGCGATCCAGGCGTGTGAGGTATCATTTTCGACTAAATTTTGGACGCTGAATCCGAAGAGGCGGGTCCCGGAACGATTGGAGCCCACCGGAATAGGTTACGGGTTAAAATAGGTATCTATATACCTATTTTGAATGTGGATTTTTGGAGATACTGGTACTTTTGGAGAGATCTGGTACCTAGGCGTGTGGGGTATCATTTTTCACTGTACTTTGGACGCTGAATCGATTGAAATGAGCCTTCATACGCCTGGTCCGAGGAAGAACCAACCCCTATGAACGAATTTGCGTTTTTGGGCAAGCATTCTTTCGCTTGTAGCGCAGAAAGAGGTCGTACAAACCGCGATTCGCGATCAAACATGTATAAATTGTACATAAACCAATATTTTGTTTTGTTATTTGAGGTTTGATCGACTCAATCGTTGTGAGACAACAGTTTACCTGAGATTGGACATCTGAACTGTGTGAAGTGGGCTACAAATGGGACGTAATGAATGAAAATGTGAGGTACGTCTCAAACCATTATGCCCTCGTCGAGATAAGTTTCTAAGGAAACAAGACGTGGCTTGGGGACACAGAGTCAAACGGCAGTAAAGACGAGATCATTGTGTGAGATTAACTCAGGACAGTGGGAAAAGGATGTCCCATGTCGGGGCAACTTTACATTAATAACGCATAAATATTCTTTTTTTTTCTTTCTTTTTTATGGAAGTAAAATCCTTTCCAGCCCCCCAACATAGGTATCCATTTGAATCCTTCTGGAAGTCTCATATAGGAAGCCTCAGCTTAAACAAACATTTCTTTCGAGGGTGATAGAGCCATTATACTTGAAGCGGAGGTGTTGAATATTAAGTGGAGAAGTTATACGCGGAGATTGGGACTCTCTGGTGGGGGTAATGAGGAGTGAGCTTGCCTGTAAATCAAAATACCCCGTCGCACCACTCCCAAACACTACCCAGGCACAGACTGTACTCATCCTAAGCAACCTGAAGCGCTGAGCAACGCTCCAACCCGTCAACTCTTCATTCGTTCCTTGAACATATTAACAAGTATAATGGACTTTGAGCCTGCGCCTTGTTACCGTCCCACGCCTCCCACCAGGGACTATTTAGACCCTATGGACTTGGCCGTGGCTGTACGACTACCTTCGAGGTTTTACGACGTTTTTAACGATTTCGAGCAAACCGTTCATTCATCTTCTCTTTCACTTCGGGACGCAGTCTATAGAAAAGAGAAATCAAGCCTAAGTGTTTTTATTATTTTTTATTTTTAAATGCTGAGAAGGGAAAATAAGAAAACGGCGGCAAATCAATCACTACATGTGTGTCTAACACAAAAGGTATACCTTGGCATTAACCAGAATGCCCGTCGCCGTAAGCTGCCCACCCTACGCCGTCCACGCCGATTTTGGTAGTAGAAAAATTGCCAAAAAAACTGGAATTTGGGTCAGGGACCCGTTTCTGGTTCTAGTTGGCCCTCGGCTCTAGGGTCAAAATGTGTTTTTCGAAAAATAGTTTTTTGAGATTTTTGGCGATCTAAGCGAGTGGGGTATCATTTTCCACTAAATTTTGGACGCGAATCCAATGAAATGGGTCCCGGAACGATCGACGCCCTCTGGATGAGGTTATGGGTCAAAATGGGTACCTATCTACCCATTTCGAATGTGTGTTTTCGAGATTTTTGGTACCTAGGCGTGCACATTATCATTTTGGACCTTGAATTGATTGGAATGGGTCCAAGACCCGCCTGGTCCGAAGAATAACCAACCCACGTAGGAAAATTTGCAGTGTTTTTTAATCCCGAATGAGAACATAAGAAAACAGCGGCAAATCAAGCACCACATGTGTATAATACAAAAGGTATATCATGGTATTAAACCCGAATGTCCGTCGTCCTACGCTGCCCACCAACTTCACCGTTTTCGGTAGTAGAAAATTTATTAAAAATCTAAAATTTTGGTGGAAGACGTCATTCTGGTCGGTCGTCAACTTTTTAGCCCGATCGACCTAAATTTTGTGTGGGTATGGGTCAAAATCGGTACCTACCTACCTTTTTCGAATGTAGGCTTCGAAATATGGGGGTACTTTGGCGTGTTTGGTAACATTTTCCATTAATTTATCAAAATTATTATATTATATTTATATTGTTATAATTATGTATTCCAAATTTTGAATCGATTGGAATGAGTCCGGAATACTCACAATCACTGCTTCCTCCATATTCTTGCTCAAGGATTGGTCGACAATAATTTGCAACGTTTTTGTCAGTAGAAATTTGTACTAATTCTGAAGGTAAACTATAGAGGGAAACGGTTTTGACGACATCTTGTGGGAGCTGGACGTGTGAATAATAACAGCTCAAATACATTGTGACGAATTAAATGATGATATGGTTTTTAGATAGAACTAGAACAAGCTGGGCATGGTGAAAAACCTCCCTTGAGATATTCACTGAATTCAACAGTCATGTTAATTATAATCGGAGACAAATCGCCAAAGCTTACTTATATTGAACCAAGAAAATAGTCATTTTATCGTGTCACAGCCAATATCATCATCTCCACTTCGGTTCAACATTTCGCTAAATTCCTAATCGTCTAAGAATTTCGCAGGCTCAATGTTCTTGAATCCTCGACACGCGGCCAACAAGCGGCATTTTTCACATTTAACGGCTCAATAATCGTTAAAGCGTCGACTTTATCTCTCATCTACTGGAAGGCCAATCAGTAATCGACGATAACCTCATTCAAACTGATACCCTCTCGTTTATTAGTCGATAAAATCCTGTGAAGAGGAACATTGTCAGCTTGCGGGTGGTTGAGCGGCCCAATATTATGTACTTTTTTATACCGCTCGGTTTAATTAATATCTTCCGATCTTATTCTTCAAACGTACACCGTCGGTGGTTATTCATCGACCTTCAGACTTTCCGCCAATTTTACAAATATAATTTTGAATAAAAGGTACTCATATGCATTTTCAGGACAAACGGACGATATTATTGTTAAAATGAGTCGGTTTAAGACGAACTCTAGGAGCGAATACCGTTTCGTACCGACATCTATCACTTTGGAAGCCTCATCAATCTTATCAATTATACAATATCGTATTTTATTTTATTTATTTTTCGTGTCGTATATTTCTTCAACATGGGAAAAATGGGGAAAACAGTGGGTGTGGCGGATCCCGGACCCATTGCAATCGATTCAGCGTCCAAAATTTAGTCGAAAATGATACCCCAAACGCCTAGATCGCAAGAAATTTCAAGAATCCATTTCTCGAAATTCACATTTTGACCCCTACCCCACCCAAATTTGTTCCGATCGTGTTGAAAAAAAGTTTCGAGGACCAACTAAAGCCATGAACGAACCCCTAACCAAAATTTCAGAATTTTAGAAAAATTTCTACTACCAAAGTCTGTGGACGGCGGACGGGAGACGGCGGATGGACATTTGCTAGTTTTGATCTGGACACCTTGAAACGTCCAGAAAAAAATTGTGGGCCGAATCGGAGAGATTGAATTTTTGCATGAAAACATAGGTTGATTATTCAAGGAATAACCAACCAATAATGACCTATTTTAATTATAACTTGAGACATATACCTACTCGGAATGCGAAATCCACGGGTGAGACAAAATGGACGGTGGTTTATCATAGAGAAGACATGCGGTGGTCGTATTACTTGCAGATGAGATGAGTTTTCCTATAAATGACTCAAATGACATTACAGGTCCATGAAATTCAATAAAAAATAGTTATACAGATATTTTAAGGCCAATGAAACCAACTAAGATCAATAGGGTCGCTTATGAACAGTATAATATAAACTCATTGTAGGAAGTACCTACATCGTTATCGGAGTATAGCCTGCGTCTTTCCGGCTTCGTTCATTACTATCATTCAAACTTTGTGACAATCAAAACTCATCATTGAGTTTGCGGCTCGATAATGGGACATGACCTTTACTACAAGCTAGTTCGACGGGCCGCCGCTAGTTTAGCACTGATTTACGGTCGCTGAATCGGCACTAAAAGGTTCTGAACCGGCATAACTTGACACTTTCTGCGTTCACTTACTGGAATAATATACCATTGTGGAACAATTTACAGAGGTTTTCATTTTTAGCAAAATACATAACAGTAAATTTATTGTCCACGACCCACTCTCGACTGTGGGCACATGTACGATTAACACCCTTGGCCCTTTTGTGTCTAAAATGGATTGTGTCATTCATCATTCAAGGTTACGCACCCTAAGAGGGACCTATGCCCAGTAGTGACCGATTCCGACATGAACCGGATCCGTCATGGGAAGTGAACAGAAGCAGCAGATGAATGACATTACCTATTTAAATCTAAACGTTACACCCGCATTACCACATCTGCATAATTCCTGAAGATTTTCATTCCAGTTTTCAACCCTTCTCAAGATTGGCTCGCTGATATTCAGACATGGTCTTGGGGTAGAACGTGAATTAAAACACTCCTTACTTTCACGAGGGAAGTGATGAATCGACCAATGAAGATTTCCTATCAGAACTCATGTGATTTACTCCCCATAGCACGCATACTTCGTCGGCATTTCATTCTCAATCCATTAGAAAAAACGTTTTCACGAGAAATCGTATCACGTAATTGGACGGCAGCAATCAGACCGATCGACTTAAATGCCACGATATTTTGCAAGACACGTAAAGATCTTCGGATACCTCGTGAATTGATGAGATAATTTCCTCCGAGTCGATGAAACCCAACCACAATTTGTGCGCGATTGTATTTGAAGAAGGTCTCCGATCGATAAGGAAAACAAGCAACAAAGAAGACATTTATAAGGGAGAGCGTTTCTGTAGGTATTACCTGTCTCCACGATCGATTATCTCTGCCCATTTTCATCGGTACTCGATAATAACACTGTTTCTACTCGACGAGTTACTCTGAACATATCTACAGCCACGTTACGCATTAAAACGTTATCTCCTTAATTTCTATTGTTTTTTCAAACGTTTCCGATGACTCTCCGATTACTTTCCTTATCTCGCGAGACGAAATCACAATTAACCTCTAGTCAACAATGGATTGTAAATATGCTTACCTTCGAAAGATTTTGAAACTCTTCGATATAGTCGTCAACTTCCTAAAGTTGTAGCATTGAACGTGCCATCGGTGTATTTCCTACACCCACAAATCGCCCACGTGCATAGGTATTACCAAAATTATAACCTAAGACGTACCAATCTCAAGAAAAGATAAATCGTAGAAAATTCTTACGGGTCGAACGTTTTATTAGTTCGTTCTACGATTAAAAAAAAACATCGTCTGACAAGTCCAACTGAAACGATGGTACATGGAATTG
The DNA here is from genome assembly GCA_019603395.1 of Cyrtorhinus lividipennis. Classification (NCBI taxonomy): domain Eukaryota; kingdom Metazoa; phylum Arthropoda; class Insecta; order Hemiptera; family Miridae; genus Cyrtorhinus; species Cyrtorhinus lividipennis. The sequence goes on along the minus strand of CM034002.1, from coordinate 996,741 downwards.
AAGTTCACGGAGAAATGATCAATGTGTACTTAGTTACTCTGAGTTTTAATTTCTAGAACCTGTCGTCGGTTCTACACCTCATGTTATGTTCAAAAAAGCCTCTGCGACTTTTTTTCGAGACTTTTTAAGCTTCAAATTCTATCGTGAATTGGAACTGCCTCACAAAGATGTGTAAATTACCATTGAGTAAATCATAGTTGATTACATTGATGGAAAAGAGCGTTGAACCAGGAGCAAGGGGACTCACTACAATCGATTCGGCGTCCAAAATTTAGTGGAAAATGATACCCCACACGCCTAGGTACCAGAAATCCCAAAAACACATTCGAAATGGGTAGATAGGTACCCATTTTGACCCATAACCTCTTCCAGTGGGCGCCAATCGTCCCGGGACCAATTTATTGGGTTCAGCGTCCAAAATTTAGTGGAAAATGATACCCCACACTAGGTACCAGAAATCTCAAAAATATATTTCTCAAGAAACACATTTTGAATACACAATGCAGATTCTGACAAAAATAGGTTGTAGAATATACTTATTTATTCACTTTAACCCCGACCTGCAGCCAGTTCCACCTTCCAGCCTGATTTATACAGCAGTACGTCTCTTCACTCACTTTTCCTTTGTGTTTATCGCTATATGCAGAGTTTTTTCGCAGTTCCAATATGATTATGCCCTTGTGATTCCGCCCACTGACTTCGCAGAGGCCTGTTTGACAAGCGCTATACCACATCTATTTGATTATTCAAATTGTCAAGGCCGATATGGGGTCACTTTGATAAGCCCAGGGAATCTACATACCTCAACAAGTAACTGTAAAGCTCGTCATTCTAACGAACCTTCTTTGAACGTAATGCCGCAATCACCTCCCGCCCTTATAATATAGCAGGTAATGAAGCGATCCGACAGTGTTAAAATCTCGCATTTTATAACGGCTATAAAAATAGTAAACCAGTCTTTTTTACGGCCTTCATTAGTCCTTTCATTCCATGCCTCCGCTGATATTCGAACTAAACCCAACTAGTTTACACTCGTACGTTTCTTCTTTTCTCTTTCGTAGGTCTCAACTTTTATTAGCTTAGTAATCTTGAACGTTTCCGTCGAGGTTTTATTTCGTTTTCTGGTTCGGAACGAACAAAAAAAGGTGTTTTTTTGAATGACTATGGATGAGCGTTCATTAAACGATCGTTTCTCCTTTTTTGAGTGAGTTTGATGACGTTAACAACTCCCTCAATTGAGGGGCTAATTCGCTTTTATAGAGGCTCTTGAGGAAGAGTCGGTGTTGAGGTCTTTAAGCGCCAGTACACCATCCGCTGTTGAGATTTAATGAAGTATTAAGTGGCCGAGGGTGAGGGTCTATTAGCTTGAAAATGCCTGACCTGAACTTTTTTTTTTTCTTCTCAGAACGTGAAAAGTTTTTGAAATCACCCCCTTACAACCTGATTAGAGATCAACCGGTACAAACGCGATGTAGCTTCCAGTGCACGCTAAGGAAGAAAATACTTATTTCAGACGAGTGAACGGAAAAAGTGAACTATTCTCAATTAAAAGTACCAAGTTGCAAGTTATTCCACACTGGTTTACTATTCTACAATGTAGAAGGGTCATCTGCTCGTGTGGAACAGTCAATCTTCGACGACTTCAGAATAAGTAATTATAAAAATAAATAAAATAAAATGTAAGCTAACACAAAAACGCTGCAAATTCTTACACAGAGGTTAATTATTCCTCGGACCAGGCGCAAGGGAACTCACTCCAATCGATTCAGCATCCAGATTTTAGTGGAAAATGATACATCACACGCCTAGGTACTTGAAATTTCGAAAACACACATTCGAAATGGGTAGACAGATACCCATTTTGACCCAAAACCTCATCCAGAGGGCGCCAATCGTTCCGAAACCCATTTCATTGGATTCAGGGTCCAAAATTTACTAGAAAATACCCCACACTCCTGGAACGCCAAAAATCTCGAAAATCCATTTTTCAAAAAACACATTTTGACCCTAACCCCGCCCAGATTTGGTCCGATCTAGCTGAAAAGTTTCAAGGACCAACTACAACCGGGAACGGGTCCCTGACCAAAATTTCAGATTTTTAGAAAATTTTCTACTACCAAAGTCGGCGTGGACGGCGGACGGACATTTGACTGTTTTGATCTAGACACTTTGAAACGTCCAGAAAACATTTTTGGGCCGAATTGGAGAGATTGACTTTCTGCATGAAAACATATTGATTACTCAAGGAATAACCAACCAAAATGTTTACGACGCTTTGGATTTTGAATCTTCACAGCATGAAACGTTAATGTTATAAATGTCACAGAAAGTTTATAACAAAATATGCTAATTCAAGAATCCAAAGAAGTCCAGTTTTTTTATTTCAACTCGTCAATTCATTCATTACTTTTATGTTCAAATTGTTTACAGGAAATTGTCATTGTTTTTAATGCCCACTGCTGATGGATCTGGGCCTGATGGTCAGGTGTATTTATTGTTATTGGGATCAAATCACGATTGTGACCAAAAATTGAGAGAGATTATCATCACGAATGAAATTAGCGATTCTTGGGTTATTCATTCTCTTAATACGCCATCATATTATATAAGGAGATTCTATATATTGAAGTAGAGTTGGTGTCTGGGGGCCTGCCCAAAAAAAAAAAAAAAAAAAAAATACAAATTTGGCTCTCCTTTTCGAGATAGTGGTGGTTCCGGATGAATAGCCGCAGTTTAATTGACCAGGTAGGCCCGTCGTGATCGTGAATCAGACATTTGAGAATGACTACAGGCCGTGAATGGAATAAGCCGGGAGACCCTCAGGGGCATATGGAGTCAGATCTGGCGAGTCTACCCTCGCTGGTGATGTTATTAAAGCGGACAAGTTTATGGCGGAAAAGAGCGTGAGGCCGTATAACATATCTCACGGGGTATTTATCTCTTTGGCGAGCACCAATTGGCAGCGCCAATAAACTGATGGGCAGTAAAAACCCCGGAGTTTTTGACTCGAGGCACGACGAATGATGAGGAGGGTGGTCAGACTACCCGAGCTAACGCCCCAACTAAATAAACAGTCCCCACCTTTCGTGTAAACATCTGAAATATGGTGCAGTAACTCACACTCGGCCAATCAGTGAGCTCCGTTTCTACCAAGCCAAGGCCCAGTAAGATACGAGTGAAGCTAAATAATAAGCGAATTGGTCCACTGCGGATCCGCACGCACAGTCATCAATTAATGTTTTTGTGATCAAACCTAATAACGCTAAGAAAAAAAATTTTAAATTTGTATCCACACTTAATTTTAAAATCAATTTCTCAAAAAAGAGAAGCTCATGTTGACTCGCATGCACACATTTTCATATAGAGTCGTACATTTGGCTCCCATAAGAGGAATATTTAGTATACGAGAGGCTGAGGTGATATATTCTATTCAATTTTCATCCTCGTACCGGCTTTAGCTGTTAGACCATATATCATCGTTAGCACTATCCGCTTTTGTACTGACAGGTTCTAAATCCGAAAGAGAAACAACGTAGAAATAATAACACAATACTAGAACAACACGTAATGACGCGCAGAATATAATTATGAGTCACAAAGAGGTGCTCGTTTAATACGAATTTCACCTTCAATCTTAAACATTTATTTCTGGTGGTGTCGGGAGTCTCCCCATGATGCAGTAATCTTCTTAGCGTAATCATAGTTGTGTTAGGACTGTGCACATTGATCATTACACTCGTAGCGGGAGACCCGCACAACAGAGGCGCATGGGCGGTTCACCAATGTCAAGACAAATTATTATCTTGCATTTCTTTATGCCCAACTTATGTTACTATGTTATTCGTACAAATCAAGATTAGGCCATGGTATTGCTAGGACAGCGAAAGACAAGAAGGAAGACACTTCAAGTGGGGTATTTTGTTTCATTGTGGACACCGAAATAATTTTATGGCGTTGTTCAAATACATTTTAACGATTAAGGTTGAACGTTCAGATTTTATCAGTAGGAGTTTAAAAGAGATAAGTATTTGACTGTAAATCTCTACCCAAGTTTGGTGTAGAGAATGAGAGAGTGTTAGGTATGCGTTTAGTTGCACAAATAACTCTAAAATGACTATGTTTTGAGTGAAGAGTGAAGACCAAATCTACGACTTCCTTGAAATATTGACAAAACCCAGTACTTTGGTTAAACTTGCATAATAAATTGTAGAAATGGTGACGAAAAGTGAGAAAAATCACACAGAATTAGACGATAATATAAATGCTAGATGAAAACATGTATCCGTGCGACGCAACACGTCATAGACATTCCATCCATCTCTTCCAAATGGCATTCTTTCATAGGTGCCCGCAGTGTTACCAGATCTCCCGTTTTAGGGGAAATATCCCTCTTTTCGGCCTTCTGCCTGTGCGGGTTTTAAAGAAAAATCCCCCTTTTTCCGTTTTTTAACATACTTAATCCAAAAACCCCTATAGTCTATGAGTCAGCAGTGGTCGGTCTGAATTGAATTCTCTCCAGTATTAGGGTCGCTTGAGATCCGCCGTAGTTGTCCGCAAGAGCGCAGCGCGTCTGTTCTTGTGCATGGTCCCTCTAGTAACGTTGAACACTCGTTACTTGCTTGTTTGCAGATTCTGCACTACTTCGCGTAGAAAATACGAGTTAAAAAATGAATATTCATCGAAACCATAGTAAAGCAGCTATATTCGAGAAAAAAAGAGGAGTCGCACTTGTTAAAAGTTCTTCTTTTAATACAAAAATTATTCTTTCCGCAGCTCAAGTGTATCATCATGTATGATAATACGCTCTGATTAATTAGGGCGATTACACAGTGAAAACCGGATTAATGACTGGAAGTGAAGACCACTCCGGCTGTAATTGCATTTAATAATTGGGTCTTCGTTACGTCGAAAAATATCATAGGCGGGGCGTTATGAATGCAATTAGAAAAAATGATAAACAGCTCGATGGCAGCTTGGGTTTGGATTTCTTCGAGGATAAGAATGAGAGAGGAACAAAACCAACTCTTATGCTAATGTGAAGCCGCTATCGTGGAGTCATGATCAGTGTTAACACAGAACCAATTCCAAGTGTGGGCCCACTTGAGATGGAGGATCTCATTTATATCGCGTAGTCTGCGTTCTTTATTTTATTTATTTACCACACCCCTGTACGCGGTTGAGACATTTGAAGTATTTCACTCGTATTTACGGTACTAAATATGACCGACGTGATAATTTCCAAAAATAATTCGTACTCTGTTCGTAAATCTACTTAGAAAAGCATCTTAAAATTAGAAAAATAATGCACTCATGAACAACACGTATCATGCTAAAAAGAAATACTATTGTGCTAGGACCAAATGGGATATTTTGGTTTACTATCCCCGAAGAACAGTTTCAATAGGTTTTGCTACCTCCTCTGGCAACTTTCAGTGTATTACTCGCCCTCATCATTCACCTTGGGGTTTTGAAATGGGAATCTGTCTCTCTTTTTGGCGACTGAGAAAAAACAGCGCTAATTATTCCACAATGATGGATTATCCCTTGAAGAAAAATTATGGAGTGTCCTGGACTCATTCCAATCAATTTAGCGTTCAAAATTTAGTACAAAATGATACCCCATATGCTTAGTTCTCAAATAGTCCAGAAAATCGAGTTTAAAAATTCACACATATTCATTCATGTGTTAATACCCGCCCCAGATTTGGGCTGATTGGGCTGAAAATTTTAAAGGAACCAGCTAAAGCCGGAAAAGACCCTTGACTAAAATCAAATGTTAAGAAAATTGTCCACTGCTTAACGAAAATGGCGCAAGCAGCGGACGGATATTTAGATGTTTGCTTATTATTCCTTGAATCAACCTAGGTTCATTCATGCTTGAGGTCAACCTCTCCGATTGAGGCCAAAATTTTACGGTTTACGTTCTCTGATGTCAAGATCAAGAAAACCAAAAACGCTGTTTTAATAGTAAAAAGTTTCTAAAAATTTTAAATTTTGGACTGGGATCTCTTTTTGGCTTTTGTTGATCCTAAAAACGTTTCAGCCTGTTTGGACCAAATTTCGAGACTTCCTGGAAAATAGGCATGTGAGGCATTATTTTCGACGATATTTTGGACTCTGATTCCATTGAGATTGGTCCCAGACCGGATGTGGATATGGGTCATAAATGGCATCTAAGAATAGCAATTGGAATGAGCCCGATACACTCCATACTCTTGCTCTAAGACCATTATGGAATCATTTTTCCTTTTTGGTTGGGTATTCCTTGAATAATCATCCTTTGTTTTCATGCAAAAAAAAGTCAATCCCTCCGATTCGGGCCAAAATTTTTTTTTTTTACGTTTCAAGGTGTCTAAATCAAAATTAGCAAATGTCCGTCCGCCGTCCACGCCGACTTTGGTGATAGAAATTTTTCTAAAAATCTGAAATTCTGGTCAGGGGTTCGTTTATTGCTGTAGTTGGTCCTCGAAACTTTTCAACCCGATTGGACCAAAATTGGGTGGGGCAGAGGTCCAAATGTGAATTTTGAAAAATGGATTTTCGAGATTTGTCGATTTAGGCGTGTGGGGTATCATTTTCCACTAAATTCTAGACGCTGAATCCAATGAAAAGGGTCCCAGAACGATTGGCCCATTTTGAATATGTGTGTTTTCGAGATTTCTGGTACCTAGGCGTGTGGGGTATCATTTTCCACTAAATTTTGGACCCTGAATCGATTGGAATGGGTCCGGGACCCACCACACCCACTGTTTTCCCATTTTCTCCATGTTGAAGGAATGAATCTCCATTAATCTCCCAACCAACGTAAACGTAATGAAACGTCAAATTTTGGGTCCAATCGGCAAGGTCGGCATTGGGTAGGCAAACATAGCTTCACTATTCCTCCAATAATTATCCAAAACTCTTCCTGTCTCGCTCAGGCAATCAAATAACTTGGTTTCACGACAATTCTCGTTTCAAGTTGGAACGTTACCATTCACTCGTCGTCACCATCTGTAACCAAGTTGTTGAAACCATTACCGTCCTCTCGGACCGCAACGCCTTTTTCAATTGAGCGAAATAAGATCTCGTAAAGGCGCTTCCCTCATAAATATGCAGACGAGCTCGCCTGATGGTACACATTCTTCTTTCATCCTTCGAAGGTAAAAACACACATTATCGCTCAACAATACGAACAAAAAATGTATAGAAATCGGGGCTTCGCAGTCCACAGTAGGACTGTGCGCGCTAAATGATGGTTGTCATTATTCATTTAAGTAGAATTCCTTCATGACTCTTACGTCGACGAGTCTTTTCGAGAATAATGAAACCTCCCCCTCGCCCAACGAATGGAAAACCGCAAGTCTTTATATGATAACAGTATTTACTCACGCTTAGATACCTCAGTCGATATTTTACAATTGTACGTATAGACCACCTGATGGGCGTCTAATAACTGTATCAACTCGTACATGTGTCCAAATTTGTTTTCGCCTGTTATTGAAACGTGTTGGAACTAACATGCAATCACTCGTGTAAAGGAAATTGTCCCTCTTGATGAACGGTTCTGTTATTTTATTCCAATGTCTCAATATTGGATGTAGTTCGATACCTATCGTTGACTATAGTAGAACTTGCACGCACACCATTTACAGAACAAACGTCTTTACCTCTTCCAGTCTTCTATTCATCCAAACCTTGTAATGGTTTGTTGAAGTGAACACGTTTGTCTGTCGTCTTGTGAATATACCAAAGAACGTTGAATACTTAAATAAAATATTGAGTCAGGAATAATAAAGAAAATTTCCATACGCCAAGTGCTTACAGTGGTTCCAGCAGTCAGGGCAGTTTCAGTGCCACTAGTGCGCATGCGCATAAACCCATTTCCTGTAGACTTGCATAGGTGTCCCATCCACCCAATGTTAAGGAGTATGTATAAAGCCCCTGCATTGAGCAGATATTTCAGTCAAATCAGGGTAGGTTCACATTCCAGACAAAACAACCCCACTGCTTGTAGTGCTGTGGACAACCACAGTAGCAGCACTGTAGAGCAGTCTCATCTTAACCTAAACTCTGAAATCGCTATGTCGTTTTTCAGGCCACAGAATACATGATTCACAAACAAAAGTTACTAATTGACAAGTACCCTTTTTTCTAATTGTTTTCTGTGAGTTGAATACATCTCCGTAATTGAGCAAGATTTCCTTCTTACCCCTAAAGACCCTTGATAGTAAAAATATTGACGTTATTATTTTTTCTTCTGAATGATTGGAATGAGTCTCCATGCGCCTGGTCCGAGGAACAACCAACCCCTGTGAATGAATTTGCAGCGTTTGCATTCCTGAAAACGCTCATTGAGGGTAATTCCTGGAATGTGTTGTGAAAGTAGTCAGTAACACGATAGAAAAACCCCTATAAAACCGAAAAATTCTTCTATAGGGGCCACAAAGATGCTGTTTTATTAAAAAAATTTGAAATTGCGCTCTGATTGTGGATTTGAGGTGTATTTCATTTAAACGTTCGTTTGTCTTGCCAGTGGGAAATGTGATTTGGATGCATCTGTGTTAGACATTAACTGAGTCAGCCGAATCTGTACACGCCACAAAAGCGCAAACTCGAGGAGAATAGAAATAATGCGAGATTACAAATCAGTTTAGCGATCAAGATTTCTAACTTTTTAATGAAAATATGCAAATAAATACATAGTATCCTGTCACAAACTTGTTCACCATTCAAAAAAACATCTTTTGGTAAAAAAAAAAAGTTGATCAATTTTTTCCTCGGCCAAGAATCGAAACGAGCCCCTATAACGAGCTTCTCATCCACAATTATGTAATTGTCAACATAATGGGAGAAAAATTATGTCCATTAACAGCGGGAGGTTTGGCCTGGGTTCTCGCTAATGTGAGAAATCCTGCGCGCCTTCACTAATATCTACAGGCTCGAGGTAGCGAGGGGGGCTGAGAGGGGGTATAACCTGCCAGAAGCCTCCTCGAACAGCAGTTAGTCACCTCGTGATTTAGTAAATCGTCGTTGTTGGGTAGCCATGTCAAATAAAAATACCCATATCCCGGTGAGCACCGGTATAATTTAGAGAGAGTGAGGCTATTAATTTCCAAAGTGACCCCCCTTCTTCTGTTCCATTATACACCCCTGCCATACCAGATTCAGGTTGGGGACCGAAAGCCTCATGTGTGAAGGTGCGGTTATAAAATCCCTCCGAATAGGCAGTAAATTTTTATGAAAATAAGATCAGAAGAAAGATTTTATTTATCATTTTCTCCTGGTGTTTTTCTGCGTGTTTTGGGTTGTTTCGTTTTTTCGAACCTTTTTTCCATTTCGTTTGGAGAAGACGTTCTATCTGAGTGGGACATGGAAGTTAATTGAGTGGTCGAGGGGAAGAGCTAGGGACGTCCTGCTGAGCGGAGGACCGGTCGAGAGGCGTTTCACACCTGTGCGTTGCTCCTTGAAGGGAAGTCGTGTTTCAAACTTTAGCCCCAATCTTCAGCCTATCATTCCAGCGGGACACCGTGTGGATTTCAAGAGAACTAACAGAACGGTCTTAATATGATAGGAGGACGTAGGAGGAGTGTGGGTTGACCGTTTCCAAGCCAGTTGATATGTCAGTACATAACGTGTATACTGGTGTTGTTTTCTGATGATGCTCCATGAATCAGATCAAATAACCATGAGCGCGATTTATTTAGCAAATACATTTTTTCACAAATGTCACGAATCATGTGCGTCAAAGGACGCCAAAGGATCAGGTACGACTATAATCTGATAGAAAAAGAAATGCAATCAGAACATTGAGTCCTTCAGCTCGGTTTTAAGACCCAACTACGTCCAATAAAACACAACAAACTGTTACAGAATAGTTTATTATTCCTTGGAGCAAGATTAAGAAGTGTCTCAAACTCATCCTAATCGATTCAGCGTCCAAAAATTACTGAAAAACAATACCCCACGCGCCTAAGTCGTCGAAAGTGTCGAACATGGAGAAAATGGGGAAAACAGTGGAGATGGCGTGTCCCGGACTCATTCCAATCTATTCAGGGTCCGAAATTTAGTGAGAAATGATATCATACACGCCTAGGTACCGAAAAACTCAAAGAACCACTTTCGATATGAGGATTTAGGTATCAATTTCGACCCATACCCACCTCCAGTGGGCGCCAAACAGTCCGGAACCCATCTGATTGGATTCATAATCCCAAATTTAGCGGAAAATGATGCCCCTACGTGCCAAGTTTCCGAAACCCACATTCATCCTTACCCTCCCCCGAATTTGGGCGATCTGGCCTAAAAAGTTGAGGCAACTAGGAATATGATTTCAGTTTTTTATAAAAATGGTTCAAAACCCAAAATGGCGCGGACGGAGGGCGGCGACGGGTAAAAACGAGAATGGATACAAAATGGGTACTGCCTGTCTGCCTACTTCGAAAGTGGGTTTTTGACATTTTTCCAGTAAAAATTGGGCGCTGAATCGATTGGAATGAGTCTGGGGCACTTCACTTGCACTGTCATCCCCTTTTGGTCGGTTATTCCCTGAATAATCAACCCATGTTTTCATGCAAAAAGTTAATCTCTCTGATTCGCCCCAAATTTTTCTGCACGTTTCAAGGTGTCTAGATCAAAATTAGCAAATGTCCGTCCGCCCTTCTTGCCAACTTTGGTAGTAGGAGATATTCTAAAAATCTGAAATTTTGGTTAGAAGTCCGTTCATGACTCTAGTTGGTCCTCGAAACTTTTCAAACCGATACGACCAAATTTGGGTGGTGTAGGGGTCATTTTTTACAATCTAGGTGTGTGGGGTATAATTTTCCACTAAATTCTGGACGCCGAATCCAATGGGACGAGTCCCGGAACGATTGGTGCCCTCTGGATGAAGCTATGGGTCAAAATGGCTGCCTATTTACCCATTCCGAATGTGTGTTTTCGAGATTTCTGGTACCTAGGCGTGTGGGGTAAGGGGTATCATTTTCCACTAAATTTTGAACGCTGAATCGATTGGAATGGGTCCGGGATACGCCAAACCCACTTTTTTCCCCCATTTTCCCCATGTTGGAGTAACGAATCTCCGCCTGGTTCGTCCTGCCTCGGTCTCGTGAATCTTATCTGATCGGGATTTGTTCAACACGCTCACACTTTTCACTCCGATGGCGGTCGGTATCCCCCAAATCTTGTCAGCGCAGATATTTGTACCGTGGGCAGCGGCCTAAACGAGGAATGACAAGTCAGATGGCAAAGAACCCATGAGTCTTGTTAGGCGATGGAGGAACTTGTAATTAATTGACGTGCCCGATCGAATATGTTTACTCATGTATATTCTCGTATAGAGAGGATATCAGAAGAAGGTGGATTACCTGCCAGAGTCCGTCCAACCTGATGATGACGGATCGGCTGGCCGGAACGTTGGGAAGGATCATTATCTAATGCACCGTGGCCCTCGTACTGGGTCCTTGAGCAAAAAAACGAACAAACAACTAGATGTTAATGGGCTACAGAGCCAATACAGGGACGAGGACGGGGTGAAACTAAGCTGTGGAAAGTGATTAACCAGCTCCTAACCACCTGTCCAATCAGCTTGGGGTCTTGACTGGAGCCCTCGAGCATCAATATTTACGTTCTCCTCGTCATAATCATCAGAGTAGCGAGTGAAACGTCACGTTAACTTGACTTCATCACCACTTAGAACACTAAACAAAGAAGCATGGTCATCCTTTCTCGCCTGACCCTCAACTAACGTAATTAGCCTCCTAGCTCTGAGACCATAAATCGTACAAAATTAATAATTTCCATGAGGCGAGACTACTTTCAGCACAAGTATGCATACCTAAAGCAACTCGTCTGCGACGATAACTAACGGTTTTGAATAAAGTGAATACGTATTTGGACGCCGTTTCGGAGAAGGGAACGAGGATTGGAATACGTTCTGAGAAAAACTAAAGCAGAGTCCAACTAATTCCAAACCTATACGGTGGATTGTTATAATTACTACCTCTTAAGAAAGTATTATTGAGTACGTAGAATGAATAATTTCGGATTTTATAGATACAAAGCTAATTTCAATGCATTCGGCTCGAGTATCAACACCGTAATGATGTAAGTAGAATGTTGTAAATTGTTCCACGATGGTTTATTATTTCTTAGAGCAAGAGTATGGGAAAAGTGAGTGTAAAGTGTACAGGACTCATTCGAATCTATTCAGCGTCCAAAATTTTAAGTGAAATGAAATCCCGCACGCTTTGTTCTCAAAAATCGGGGGGTTTAAAAAACACATTTTCATCCGTACTGGGAAGCTAATTTGGAATCAAGTTCCAAATTCTCATTAAAAACTGCTGCATAACCATCACTTTTTGATTCAGCGCTACTAACGCTTAATGTAGGTACGTTAATAAATGGTTGGTCGCTAACAAATTTTTTTTAAATTGGTAGGATGTGGAAAAGTATCACTACCCAGTTAGTTTTATCTTATTCCTAGACAATTTTTTCGGCCATAATGTTAAATGATAAAATGGCAAATAATTGTTTCAGGTGCCAAAAAAAATTTTTTTTTTTAATTTTTGTCACAAACACTAAATTTTTTAACGGGGGTTGGTTATTTCTCGGACCAGGAGCATAGAGAGTTATTCCAATCGGTTCAGCGTTCCAAGTTAGTGGAATGATCCAAAGTTAGAATGATACCCCACACGCCTAGGTACCAGAAATCTCGAAAACACATATTCAAAACAGGTAGATATGTACCCATTTTGACCCACAACCTCATTCAGTGCGCGACAATCAATCTGGAAGCTCTCCAAAATTCAGTCAAAAATGATACGTAACACGCCTTGTTCGCCAAAAATCTTGATAATTGATATTTGGAAATTTGAAGAATTGGCGACCTCTGGATGAGGTTATGGGTCAAATGGGTACCTATCTACCCATTTCGAATGTATTTTCGTGATTTCTCGAACCTAGGCGTGTGGGGTATCATTTTCTACTAAATTTTGGATGTTGAATCGATTGGAATGGGTCCGGCACCCGCCCCACCCATGTTTCCCCCATTTTCCCCATGTTGAAGACAGTCTCCATGCTCCTGGTACGAGGAATAACCAACCGGTGTGAAGGAATTTGCAGCGTTTTTAATGAGAAACCGCTGCAAATGCTTTTACAATAGATTATTATGCTTTAGAGCAGGAGTACAGGAGTAATTAATCGTACCGGGACGATCTGGATAGATAGAATGATCGAAAATTTACTACTCAATAATTCCACATTCGTTTTCACATACATTCATCCTCCGTTTGCGGCAATTGGTGTAAAGACATCTTATTTGGTTCAACAACCAAAATTTATTGGGAAACGATACGTCATTTGCCAAAGTTCCCCAAAATTTTGATAACAACTTATTTTCAAAATACACGTTATTAACCATACCTCACTTTCGTTTAAGGCCATCGGTTCAAAATTGAATAACCATAGGCTATAATATACTCTAAACGCCATGGTCTCCAAAAATATCGTAAAACCATTATAATGTACCCATGATTGAACCCATACGCGTTCTCCGCTTTGTCCGATTGAAATGAAGCGTTTCAATGACTAACTAGAACCAAAATTGAAGATATTTTGAAAAAAAAACGGCATTGAGGTTTCGATTTTTGAAGAAAACTTCGATGAATTTGAGGGTTGATCTGGCGGTAATAGTCTTTTAGCGTCTACCAGCCAAGTTGAGCTCAGAACATTCTCAAATGGAGCGGCAAACTATCTTTGGAAGTTCAAGGAAGATGTCAAAAAACCCGAAAAACTAACAAGAGAGCACAGTCTGTGTGAAAGAGAAAGGGAATGGGTGTCGATCAAGAGAGCCAAAAGTGACACAATGAACGGAGAAGTCAACCCTCGAAGCTATTAGCGTCCTAGGCCAGGAAAACCCTCCAGGTGCATGGTGAAACTGACCCGTAGGAACTCCATTAAACCAACATTCGGCCTGGGGTCGGTAGAATGGGCTTTGTGAAGTGGAGCAGAAGTGGAGACGAGCACGGCAAAAGTCAGTTTATTCAGTCCAGGCCGACGGCCAGCTGCCAAGTGCGGTTTTGTAAGTGAGGAGGAAAAGATTTCCAATACCGTGCATATTCCTTTTGTGCCTTTGGTCGAAATAACCGTGAAAACGGAGGGTACGACCAGAGACCTATTGTGGGAACCCAGCGCAACCCTGTTGAAGACTCGTGGAAGTGGCGGAACCCTCGATTTTCAAGAGAACCTAATCATTTCGTCATTAGCGTGAAAAAATACCTACTGTCGTCGACTTAGAGGGACCCTCTACGCCATGAAAGTGAAGGAGCGAACAAACTAACCGTTTGAAACTACCATCCTCCGGGGCTATGTACTGCAACTCCTTAAAACAAAGGAAAATGCACGAATCAATGAATCTTCTCTTTTTCGAAAAACCAATACATATTTTAATCATTTTGTTGCCTTTTATTGCATTCACAAAAATATGTCTTAATTTATTGCATTGCGTCATTACCAACCTCCCAAAGACAGCAATCGAAACTTTGATGCAGCACCACCGGTTTTCCATAATCATTTCTTGAACAATCAGCGTAAGTCTCCATACCAATGGCCAATCGATTGGACCCTTAATTTGACAGCCTGCATTTTATGATGTCCAGATCAAACTCGCTGCAAGTTCTTCCACGATGATTGGTTATTCCTTGGAACAAGATTATGAGGAAATCAGTGAGTGTGGAGTGTCCTGGACTCATTCCAATCGTTTCAGGGTACAAAATTTGGTGGTAAATGATACCCAACACGCCTTAGTACCCGCAAATCTTGATAATCCACTTTTGAAATATTGGTAGGTAGGACCCCACTCTTAATGGGGGTGTCAATTCGTGGAAAATGACATACCACATCCCGAGTTCCCAAAAGTCAAATGGAGTTTGGGGTGAGACTGTATTTTGAAAATGATTTTTTGACATTTTTGGGCATCTAGGCGTATTGGGTATCATTTTGGACGGTTAATAGGTTTAAATTGGGTCTCTAACGAATTGCTGCCCTCCGTATGAGAACACACATTGGGTCAATTAGGAATAATGGTAAAATTCTAATGGAAGAAGGTCTCTCTTAGGAAGGGTGCAGCAACGAGACGATCCCTGGCGGGATAATTCTGTACCACTAGGTCTCACTTTCATTTTTAAATAGGTAGGTACTTCCCTACTTTTGAGGCCTCAATGATACGTTTTCCCCCAGAAAGGGAGGGGATCCGTTGTGAAATACATGAAAACATAGTTTCATTATTCAGATAATAATAATCCATAACCTATAAAATTTCTACACAGTTTAAAAAAATGCCATTCATTACCTAGGTTTATTAAACAAGGGTAATTTTTAAACATTAAGGGCCGTTAATGTGTTCATTTAAAGTTCTTCCAAATTTCCTCAGCTTCTGTATTGAAATTGATAGTTTTCTTTTTGCTATATGCTCGTAAGGCTTGTAAAGTTTTCGTAATCTATGAACAAATAAATATTTTTTTTAATTGTAAATTGAAAATTTTGGAACTTTGGTGTTATTTGAATTGTTGTTGAACAACAGATTTGGCCAATTTCCGGAGATCTTCAGGGGCATTGCAAAAAGTAGCAACTTGCAATTCAATAAAATACCTGTTGAAAATTGGAAATACTTTGGTAAAATAGGAAGGTGGGCCTAGCATAGAGGGGCTGCCAAGGGTCTGATAGTTGGGCTATCATCCGCTAGAGCTGGCTGCGAACGTCAGACTCCGCTGTCATAGGAGAAGCCTTTTTGATTGGTCATTCATTGAATAATCGTGTTCAAAATATGGATTTTCGAGATTTTCGGAAATCCAGGTAACATTTTCGACTAAATTTCGGACGCTGAAGTCAATGAAACGGAGCCTGGAACGATTGGCACACACTGGAAGAGTATTCAAAATTTATATTTCTTTACTTGTGATGGTGGTATTTTCGTTTCTATTCTTATCATACAGTCGATTGTTGTACCTGTGGTTCTTAATGTTGAGTACTCATAAGGTCATAAGACCCTATCCCTAGCATGATCTTGTTGCGATTCCAATTGTATGAGAACTATTGAACGGAATTGGCCAAATAAAATGTATTCTGAACTGAATACGCACTTACTGGGTGATCTGTTATGTTATAATCTTGCACATTGTTCTGCTTCCCATAATCAAGCAGTGCTTTAGGCACAACGCAGGTATTTAATTGACTAATGCCTAGTTTCGCCTTGCATTCAACCGGTTGAATAAGGACTGTGGACTGCAGTGGGGATGATATTAATATTTTCTCATTCGAGGTAGTTATTAAATTCCACCTCTAATAAATTCTCGGTATTATTTGTGATATATTAACATCATGAATCCCTCCACCCTTGCCTATAATCAAGTGGGGAGTATGACCATCTAGTAGAGAACATAAGCAAAAATTAAAAAATATTATTTGTTATGACAGGAAAAGACGAATCGAGAAACTGTTAAGAGCCCGCGAAATTCCGCCAACGGCCATACCATGCTGAATACACCGGTTCTCGTCCGATCACCGAAGTTAAGCAGCATCGGGCGTGGTTAGTACTTGGATGGGTGACCGCTTGGGAACACCGCGTGCCGTTGGCATCTTTTTTGCCGCGCTCCCATTATTTTGCGCCGTGATTTCGCTATGCTTGAAGCGAGGTATTACGACATTTGGGTAAATCGTAATTATTTTTGAATAAATTTTGGATGCCGAATCGAATGAGACGGGTCCCAGACCACACCGAGAGAGGTTATGGGTCAACATTGGTACCTATCTACCCATTTCGAATGTGTTTTCGTGATTTCTCGAACCTAGGCGTGTGGGGTATCATTTTTCACTAAATTTTGACTCTGAATCGTTTGGAATGGGACCCGCCACATCTACTGTTTCCCCCAGGTTTAACCCCTGTGAATTAATTTGCAGCGTTTTTGGTTGGTTATTCCTTGAATAATCGACCTATTTCAATAAAAAATGTCAATCGCTCCGATTCGGCCCAAATTTTTTTTCTGGGCGTTTCAGAGTGTCTAGATCAAAATTTGAGGCCAATCGGAGGGGTTAACCTCAGGTATTATTCAAGGAATAACCAATCAAATGAATAAGGAAACATTGTTTGCCCTTCAATCTCCATGTTTCTAAGGGAGGAAATTCTAAATACTTGAAACATGACTTCTACATTTCACACGAAATGAACTGTGACGTGTCAAGTTGTTTTCCAGTGAAGAAATATTTAATAATAAACAATCGCATCATCTTCACATCAAACACCGTTTTAATAAAAGTCAAATGTCATTAGGCCGTCCACACTAACTTTGGTAGTAGACAATTTTCTAAAAATCTGAAATTTGAGTCAGGGGTTTGTTCTAGGCTATGGAAGGGGTTGGTTCTCGAAACTCAGTCCGATCGGACCAAATTTGGACGAGGTAGGGGTCAAAATGGATTTTCGAGATTTTCGGCGATCTAGGCGCGTGGGGTATTATTTTCCATTAACTTTTGGACGTTGAATCCAATGAAATGGGTCCCAGAACGGTTGGCACCCTCCGGAAGAGGTTATGGATACTGAATTGGTCCTAGGAATAATCAATCCCTGTGAAAGAATTTGCAGCGTTTTTTGCCTGGTAACGCGCGAAATCCATGAACTGTTGTCTGCAGCGAATAATATCTCTAAACATAGGTATCAAAGATACTCGGTTGAAATTTCCTAATCTCTTTAGGTTACTACTTGTATCAGATCATGCGTTTTCAAAAAATGGGAACAAGAACGATTTATTTTGGTGGAATACCGATTACTGTGGTAAAAGCCACAGGTTTACGCGTCAATGTGATGCGCTACTAGAACAGTAAATCCTCCTCGCAATTTTTCCGCTCTAATAAATAGGCAGAAGCTTTCGTCCAAACTGAGAAGAGAACGCTATTTACACCTTCAACCTGTCCGGTCAACTCGCGGTTTGAAGTTTTCAATTACCGGGAGAACTCGGGCTCATCAACTTCTTCTTCCCGGGTGTTAATTACTTCTTCTTCTACTCACTACATGTAATACGGACGAGGTGGGTAATTAACGCTCCTCCAAACACCCCAAACAACTCAGGGAATCCTGACTTAACTAAAAAAAAAATTTCTCAACATTCGAATCTATTATTTAGAATATTTTGAAAGCACTAGAATAAATTATTAGTATCCTCGCATAATTTGGAGCCACAACTACTGAATTTGAAATGCGATATCATATAAAAACCGCTCATCAACTGACAATGTTTCGTAGTACGACATAATTAGAATTTCATTTCCAATTTACCGCGAGATTTCGGATGTAATAAACTAACTTCTTGTACTTTTGTTTGAATCAAGAATAAAAGATTTAAAAGAGTAAAAAGTTTCCTTTGAAATTCATATGACCATCATTTGAATGAATTAATTTGAAAATCCATTGATCACTACTTTGTTGAAAATTTTAAATAGGTTACTTCAACTTCGGCATGATTAATCATAAAATTGATGGTAATGACTATAATGCAAAGAGTAT
The DNA here is from genome assembly GCA_019603395.1 of Cyrtorhinus lividipennis. Taxonomy (NCBI): domain Eukaryota; kingdom Metazoa; phylum Arthropoda; class Insecta; order Hemiptera; family Miridae; genus Cyrtorhinus; species Cyrtorhinus lividipennis. The sequence continues at coordinate 978,209 of CM034002.1, read as the reverse complement.
AAAACCAGCAGTCATTGTGTGGAAAACGCTGCAAATTTATTGATGATGGTTTGTTGTTTCTGGGATACCCATTTCGACACGAAACCTCGAAAACCCATTTTTTCAAAAACACATTAAGACCCCTACCTAACCCGAATTTGGTCCAATCGGGCTGAAAAGTTTCGTGGACCAACTAGAGCCAAGAACGGACCCCTGACCCGAATTTCAGATTTTTAGAAAATTGTCCATTATCAAAGTCAGCGTGGACGGAGGACGGCCTGCGACGGACGGACATTTACGAATTTTGATCTAGACACATTGAAACGCCCAGAAAAAAATTTTGGGCCGGATCGGAGAACTTTTTGCATGAAAACATAAGTTAATTATTCAAGGAATAACCAACCAAAATGTCCGTTCCCGGCTCTAGTTGGTCATCGAGACTTTTCAGCTCGATTGGACCGAATTTGGGCGGGGTAGGGGTCAAAATGTGTATTTTGAAAATGGGATTTTAGAGATTTTCGGCGATCTGGGCGTGTGGGGTATCATTTTTCACTAAATTCTGGGCGCTGAATCCATGAACTGAGTTTCGGAATGATTTGCACCCTCTGGATGAGGTTATGGTTCAAAATGGGTGCCTTTCTACCCATTTCGAATGTGTGTTTTCGAGATTTCTGGTACCTAGGTGTGTGGGGTAGCATTTTCCACAAAATTGTGGACTCTGAATCGATTGGAATGGGTGTGGAAACACCCACTGTTTCTCTCATTTTCCCCATCTTGAAGAAATAAGTCTCCATGCGCCTGGTCCGAGGAATAACCAACCCCCGTGTATGAATTTGCAGCGTTTTATTGTTGTGGTCCTAAATGGATCCTCATTATATTTTCTACAATACAACGATGCAAAGATACAATGATATAAATGGCACATTTAGTCCATGAATAACCCTTTTGTTAATGTTTTCATCATGATCGTCAGCAATGGCACGTTTTGCACGTTTGTTTCCAACGGCGAAAATACGGGAGTTCACGCGAACAGGTGACCAGTAAACAATTTTTTTTTTTTTTTTTTTTTTTTTTTTATAGTAGAGGATAAGGACTTATGTTACGGTTACAAATGTTCACAACCACCTGAAGACTGTCTGCACTCAGAAGCGGGTCCCGGATAAGTTCAAACGGGCCGAACGGAACGAAAACTCGATTTACGATTCCGGACTAAATGGATTTCTCTTTGTAGACAATTTTTACATGGAAATAGTGAGAAAGTGCTGGCGGTAAAATGATGAACTCCCATGTGGATGGTTTATATCGCGAATGTTGAGCGGAAATACTCGTAAACAAAACACGTTGGGGCGAGTTACGAGTTCGAACGGCCATAGGGGAACGAAGACCTTGCAAATAAGTCCTAACTCGGTTTTCGGTGGACTTTTTTTTTTTTTTTTAATTAAACTTTGAAGGATAAGTGAGCAAATACAATTCGGTGAGAAATTCAATGATATCTAGAAGTTGCTGAACCTGCTGCCTTTGCTGAATAGTAAATCCTTAATCTGTGGATTACAAAGAAGCATTTTTCGTTTTCTGCTTTTTTTTGTTGATTATCCCTTGAATAATCAACCCTATGTTTTCATGCAAAAATTAAATCTCTCCTATTCGGCCAAACTTATTTCTATGACGTTTCATAGTGTCTAGATCAAGGAAATCAAATGACCGTCCGCCGTCCAAGCCGACATTGGTAGTAGAAAATTTTTTAAATAACTGAAATATGGGTCAGGGGTCCGTACCCGTTGGTCCTCAATACTTTTCAGCCCGATTGGACCAAATTTGGGCGGGGTAGGGGTAAAAAATGTGTATTTCGAAAAATGGATTGTAAGATTTTTTGCAATCTACGCGTGTGAGGTATCATTTTCCACTTAATTTTGGACGCCGAATCCAATGAAATGGGTCCCAGAACGATTGGCGCCCTCTGGAGGAGGTAATGGGTCAAAATGGGTGCCTATACCCATTTCGAAAGTTTGTTTTCGAGATTTCTGGTACCTAGGCGAAGGGGGTATCATTTTCCCCTAAATTGTGGACGCTGAATCGATTGGAATGATTCTAGGACACTCCATACTCATTGTTTTCCCCTGTTTTCCTCCATGCGCCTGGTCTAAGGAATAACCAACCCCCGTGAATGAATTTGCAGCGTTTTTCCGGCTTTCCATCATCTTCAAACATGATTGATAACGTTAGGAATGATATTACACCAAAAATTGAATTCCTAATTGTAGTCCAAGGCCTAATTTGTTCAAAATGGTGCCGAAACGCGGTTTTCGTCCACAAGGAGAGCCAATCTTCAGGCGATATTTGTACAAATCGTCATAAATTGATCGACAAATTGTAACATTTTCTGCACCGAACACTCTAGAGACGTGGAAATTGACGTCTTGGGAGGCAGCTACCGCCATGACGTGGACGGAATGGCTTTCAATGGTTCTAGAAGAGATAATATCACTCATCAATATTCCTAATTAACTGTATCCTGGCGGAGGACATGGGACTTTAGTATGCTGCTGGACACTCGAGCGATGAGACAGGCGCCTGTTGACCGTCCTGCTTCAACTTAGTTCAGTCAAGCTTCCGATGGTTAAGCGGCGGTTTGCTTTTTATCAGTGGCGATCGATAGAATCTTAATTCGTGATTGGCTCTGTGTTCTTGGACGAGGATTGATTAACCAGTCCTGAAGCGATCGAAGAGACGTGATATTTCCGATGGTTCGATGACTCATCAAAAGTCCGAATTCATCCCCCCGTCTCCTCAACCCCCAACCATCAGTGCCCCCCCCCCCCCCCCCCGTCATACTTCAGCAGATGCCATTAGAAGACTCGAATGCTCTCTGGCCACGTCAACGCAAAACGATTCACTTTGTGTGCTAATAAGACATTTTTATTGGTTGCGGAATGCATTCAAATTAAATTTAGTCCCCTTCGTTTCAATTCATTTGAACTCATGCGTATGTTATTCGCAATCTAAAAGCACCTTCTGGGTGGCGAGAGCTGCAATAAGCTGAGTTCTGAATACATAAAAGCTGATGTCCGCCATCTGCCAGGATACTGAAACGCTACAAATGTAATCAGCGTATATAAATTATGTCTGTTTATCACTAATCATCAATCAATTTTGGTTGGTTATTCCTTGAATAATCAACCCATGTTTTCATGCAAAAAGTTAATCTCTCCGATTTGGCCCAAATTTTTTTCTGGACGTTTCAAGGTGTCTAGATCAAAATTAGCAAAATAATGTCCGTACGCCGTCCACGCTGACTTTGGTAGTAGAAAATTTTCTAAAAATCTGAAAATTGGATCAGGAGTTTGTTTCCGGCTCATGTTGGTTCTCGGAACTTTTCAACCCAATCGGACTAAATTTGGGCGAAGTAGGGGTCAAAATGTGCATTTTGAAAAAAGGATTTTCGAGATTTTTGGCAATCTAGTCGTGTGGGATGTCATTTCCCACTAAATTTTGGACGCTGAACCCAATGAAATGGGTCCCAGAACGATTGGCGCCCACTGGAAGAGGTAATGGGTCAAAATGGGTACCTATTTACCTATTTCGAATGTGTATTTTTGAGATTTCTTGTACCTAGGCGTGTGGGGTATCATTTTCCACTAAATTTTGGACCCTGAATCGACCCAATGTTTCCCCCATTTTCCCCTTGTTGAAGAAATGAGTCTGTGAGTCTGATTTGTATTTAAATGACCGAGAATCCTATAAAAGAAACGATCAGATGAAGTCGGTTAATTTCTCAAAATTCACATCCGCTTGTACACTTGATTTCCTTCATTTTCCCCCCGTTTCAACCCAATTAAAACCACTCAGGCTCTACCGCAGTCATATTTCTCCCGATGCTCTTAATTACACGTTGTAATTTCTAACAGAGATATCCATCTCACGGAAACCGCATTGTTGGCCAATATAATCTCTCATCATCGAGCCTTCGTCGTAATTATCAGTTGTCCGCGGCGATTACCCTTTTCCCTTGGGATCTGGCGCAGGTTAGCGGTTGAAATATGGCGATTACTGTGAGTTGTGGACCAGGCGAAGGTTGATAGAAGGGAGAAACGACCGTAAAAGTGATTAATTATTCCCGTTCCAGGAGAATTAAAAACCAAAAAAAAAAAAAATGTTCTCGTTCTTTTGAATAACCATTCGGTGAGGAAACTCAGAGTTGAGCTATTTCTTGAGAAAACTTCGAAAGAGGAAAAAAATACCGATAATAACGCTTGTAATTCCCCCAAACAACTCAATTTCTGAATGCAAATGTGAGGGGAAGTTCTGTAGAGGTTAGAGGCATCCATTTCCTGTGCCGGTGCTGCTTACAAGGGATTATCTTCTCAAAAATCGAATAGATTGAGTTTGGATAATTTTATTTATGACTTTACTAAATGCTATATGAGTGATAGCAGGTGTGTCAAAGGACGTAATGCGCTCTCAATGTACTTTTAAATTGAAAAAATGCATTATTTTCTCTACTACAAAGAGCGAAAGTGGAGAAAAATCGTATAAATTATGTTTTTCAGTAACACGAACTTTATAGCGTAGAAGTAATCCACTGTACTACAACGAAAAATCAAGTTTTTTACAAATTGAATTATTTCATGACATGAAAGTGCGGTATTGAGCAAAAATTTTAAAAATTATGGGTTGTATGGGGAACATCCCTTACCACTAAAAACTTATTTTCATTTCATTTTTTGAATTATGGTTTTTAAGGGCAAATAAACGCAGGGAATTTGGCGCGGAAATGTAATCCTCGGCGCATTAAAGGCCAACCAACTATTTATTTTATTTTATTTTATTTTCATACTATTTTACTCAAGAAGGCCTTTTCATGATTGATCCAAACTGCCAGAAAATAAAAATAAATGAGCAGAAAAACAGCTTATAGAACCCACAGATGAGTCACTATGAGTTGAATGAAGTTACCAATATATTCATCAATGAACATTTTCATTCAAAGAAGAACATTTTTCCGAAATTAGGAGAAATAATTAGTAATTTGGTCAGGAAGTGATACACCACGCGCCTGGATCTAGAAAAATATTTAAAAAACAATTTTCAAAATACATGTTTTACCCGTACGAGACCTCTGTTTTGTGGCAGTTGGGCTGTAAATTACCAGCTGAAGCCTAAAAAGAATCATTCACGAAATTTTCTGATTTATGGAAAAATTTCCACCGCATAAATGGTGATACTTTTCAAATATTTTCAAAGGTTCTAAATATTTAGATCAAAAACCTCTGAGCGCGAGTGAAATATAGACAAAACGTTGCGAATTCATCCACCATGGTTGATTATGCATTCCTGGAGCAAGAAAATGGGGAAAAAAGCAGTTAGTATGGAGTGAGAGAAGTTAGAAATGACTTGGTTTTGGTGATTTTTGATTGAAATGCGGGTGGAGTACATTTAGCTTGGAACAAATCACAAGGATTTACGGGTTTTTGTGTAGAAAACTCAATTTGTTAAATGACTTGTCACATTTTGAGGCGAAAAAACTTCATAATCATGAATAAATACCCTCCGAAACTTTTATTTTCCGACATATTTCTATTCGGAACAATTAAAAACCTTTGCTTTGTTATCCTTTCCTAAAATAACCCTCACTTTTGTAAAATTATGTATCAGTTTTATCAAATTTTAACTTCTTTTCACGGGCACAAACAAGATTTGACGAAAAAATATTTCGAAGAACCTCAAACCACGCCCTTAACGCTCGCTGAGGATGGCTTATCACTTATCACAAAACATTTTTCTGAATTTTCGAAACCACTTAAGAGTCTGATTATGAGGTTTACAATAATTGTAAACACCACAATTATTGTTGGTTGTTATTACGTTCTTTGGTGGGTGTATGTCTAAAAAAAACAAAAGGACAATGTTTTTTCCAGAAAAAATGCAAATTTTTAAATATTCATTACTCTCTACGCGTAGGCACACCTTACTGTAGCTCTAAAATCAATTCTAACTCATCTAAACCCATTAATTATCCATAATTAAGTGTATAAGTGTGTTTTTAAAACACCCGTATTCATCCATATCCTCCTTTTATTTTCATTATCACCCTTATTATGCCTAATCGGCCCTAATGTTGATTCAGCGACTGAAATTCAGTAAAAATGATAACGCAAGTGTGTGGGTTCCAGAAAATATCGAATAACAATGTTCACAATGCACATTTTCACATCTAACCGGACTCTGTTTGAGACAATTGGGCCAGTAAGATCCCAAATGGAGCCCAAGTGCCAAATTTCTGAGCGAAATTAGCGAATTTTTTGGGCAGGACGGACGATGGGCAATTTTGGATTTGGGAAATTCGCATTTTAAATTAAAAGTATTAAGAATTTGGGTGAAATTAGTTGATTTAATTTTCATTTTTTACGAATTGATAAATAAATTGCAATTAGATTAATTGAGCGAAATAGAAATATGAACGAATATCTTCATTGAATTGAATGATTGATTTGGATGAGTTTGGGCTCCGTGAATGCGTAAGGGTTGCCTTACACGGGTTCGGCACCCGCCGCTGCTTACAGGATATTAGACCCCCCGAGACGCGAACGGAAATGAAAAGGACGAGAAATTGATCTTCCTTTTGACTGTGCGTATAAAACACGGCAAATTACGAAGAATGCAGAGTATAATGATGATAATGGGCCGTGTGTGAAGGACGAGTTCCGCACAATGGGGGAAGGGTGACGCCGTGATAACGGACTTTATTAATAAAGTGGGTGACAATGGAGCGGGAGAGCGGGGAGCGGATGAGATGAGGAGGTTGAGACTTCACTTAGGACAATGGTGTGAAGGGAGGGGGAAAGAATATGTGTTTTGTATAATGTAGCGGAAAGGTTGAGATTATGCACGCCATTAGCGGAGCGACGGGTGGGAGCCGGGAGCCAATAGGAGAGCGAGAGAGGCGATCGTGAGGGCGTGGTTTAGGAGAGCTCCCCCGTTGAGGTGGGGCGGGAGCGCGGCCCATGGACGAGGGTGTGGGGACGGGGGTTCGGTGTGGAACTCCAGAGCGGGGGGAGGGGAAGGCGACCGGCTTCTTCCACGGAATCAGTCGAACGCGGAAAGTGATGACGGTAAGAACAGTGAGGAAGTGAAACAGAGAATGATGCCACTTGCACCGACACCCGTCATGGCGGTGCCGTCGAAGCCCAAAATCGGTTTTTCTATAGACTCCATCGTCGGGGGTAGCCCCGACCGCAGTGACGACGACGACTCCCGCCCGTCGCCGGGCCCGTCGCCAAAAAGTTCGGGTTCAAGCTCGCCACTCGACCCCGGCCGGTCACCGCCACCGCTGCTTCGTCCGTCGGCCCTTCAACCGCCGATGCTTCACCAACACAAAGGGTTGTACCACAATGTGATGAGCCACCACGAAATGGGCGCCAACCAGTTGGCACTTGCCGCCGCCGCCGCCCAACAATTTCACGCGGCGGGTTTGGCGGCGGCGCTCGGCCCCCCGCCTCCCGGGCAGCCACAGTTTCACCATCAGCAGCCCCCCAGAGACTCTTACCCACTCTACCCCTGGCTCCTCTCCCGCCACGGTCGGATATTCCCCCACCGGTTCCCCGGAGGTGAGTCAAATTCAAATTTCATCCAAAAATCCGCCACCGCTTGAAACAACATGGCGGTCTCATCAATATCAATTTGTTTTTTCCAAAATTGACCACCACCGACTCAGACTGCTTGTTTTGTTTTCCTCCAGACACCGGTTTCATAATAAATATTCCTTTTTTTCAATTTTTCTGTAAATCTAAAATTTTAATATAAAAAATCCTATAAAGTTGCATCTTGTCACTAGCTGCGGTTCAAATTGCAATACAGCAGGTAAAAACTATACACTCACGTACCTACAGCTCAACAGTCCTATGAAATGATCACAAAAATCATCATTAGTTCTTTAATATATTATTTTATGGCAACCTGCACTTGGAGACATTTTTCATCTTTTTATCCTACTTTCTTGAGAAGACTTGTTATAGGCCCAAAAATACGATTTATCAGTCTTCAAGCGAGTCAGTTTTGATAAGATTTGTGCTAACTTTGTAACATTTAGAAAAAAATCCTGAAAAGTTATTGTTTTCCGTATATTTAGCTCCAAGTTCAGGATCATATTCCGTACTTATTCGTGTAAATTAGAGAAGGGAAAACAGTTTAAAACAAAATATATGCCGCTTGAAGTAGGAAGAGTTGCTCAATGGTCAATAGTTGTATCATTAGTATCAAATCGCTATTGCGATGCAAATAGTATAGTATCAGCCCCAAAATTCGGAAGAACCCTTAAAAGTTGAAAAAAAGAAGCAGCTTGCGACGAAACGTTCATCTGGCGATTGATAGTTTTCCTGTAATATGAAACACAAGGTGACGGTGAAATGGGGAATACCTGGAACAAGGTTGCGCTGACCAAAAGAAAATAGGTCAAAAATGTATGTGTATGCCGTTTGAAGGAGAAATAGGTGATTAATGAAAAATAGGGGTTTGTGAGTTTGAGAAACAGGTAGCGCTGATTAAAGAAGGAAAAACTGCATGAATGAGATTAAGTTGAAGAATGAAAAGAAGAAAACGAGTTAAATTGGTTCTTTAATAATATAATGATACTGATCGGAGGTGTATTGACAGGATACTGTCCTATCTATTTTGGAGAGAGCAGTAAATTCATGGTTTCATGGTGAGGACTTTGAGCCATAGAAATCTCATCCAAAAATCCTTGCATCCTACGCTATTTATGAGTCAAGCTACTGGGGAGAAAGGCTGGTTGCATTAGTTACCATTGGATTGATTGAGAGATAAATGAAAGGGAAATTGTTCAAATGGTGTGCTGTATGAGCTTGAAGAAGGGAAGAGGAACAGCTTGAGAAAAAGAGGATGATGAGCTTTAAATAGGAGGAATTAAGTGTTTAATGATAATAGAGAAATTGTGAACTGTTGAAAGGCAACAAACTCTTCCTCCTTTCAGCATTACTTCCTCCCCTCAGCTACTCCTCTGTTACCCAAGCAGCCTTTCCACCTTTCTGCTTCACTTTCTCTCCCCAGCTACTCCCCTGTATCTCAAGCAGGTTATCCTCCATCAAGCACAACTTCACCTCTGTCTAGATACTCCTCTTACTCAAGCAGCTTCACCACCATCTTTACATTCTCTTCCCAGCTAGGCCTCACTAACTCAAGCAGATCTTCCTCCATGAAGCTACACTTCACCTCTAATTAGCTACTCCTCAGTTACTCAAGCAGGTCTTCCTTCTTATAGCAACACTTCACCTGTATTATGCTACTCCTCTCATACCCAAGTAGCTCTTTCACCTTCAAGCAACATTTTACCACTACTTAGCTACTCCTCACTTACCCATGCAGTTCTTCCACCTTTCAGCTTCACTTTTTCCCCAGCTACGCTCTGTACCCAAGCGGTCTTTCTCTTCCATGCAACACTTTACCTCTACTAAACTACTCCTCACTTACCCAAGCAGCTCTTCCACCTTTCAGCTTCACTTCCTCTCTACTCAGCTACTCCTCTCTTACCCATACAGCTCTTCCACCTTTCAGCTTTACTTTCTCTCCCCAGCTACGCCCCTGTACCCAAGCAGTCTTTCTCTTCCATGCAACACTTTACCTCTACTAAACTACTCCTAGTTACCCAAGCAGCTCTTCCACCTTTCAGCATCACTTCCTCACTACTCAGCTACTCCTCTCTTACCCATACAGGTCTTCCGCCTTTCAGCTTTACTCTATCTCCCCAGCTACTCCCCTGTAACCCAAGCAGCATTTCCTTTTTCAAGCTTCACTTCCCCTCTCTCACTATTGCTACTCCTCTGTTGCCCAAGCAGCTCTTCCTCCTTCAAACAACTCCTCTGTTACTCAAACCACATTCCCTAAAGCTATAACAATATACTTTTCAACTATTAGCATCCGCTATTTCTTAACGTCAAGTAAATCGTAAAAAAAAATCCCGATAAGCACCCTATTATATATATTTTTATTTTGAGCGGCAAAGGATATGAAAAATACGGTTTTAGTGTCTCATAAACGTAAATAATACTATCAACTTATCTTCAATCGAGCTGAAGTTGAAAACAATAACGACCGTCAATTATGGAGAATTCATAATTCACAAAGTAGCTATAAAATTTAAATTTCTCAACAACCGAATTGATTCGGATCGATTCATTTTCAAATTGAATTTTTATTGCCGGTGCTGGCCGATCAAAGCGGCTCCATTTCTATTGTCAATCAACTTTCCATTTTATACTTTTCAATTGAAACAATTTTTTACTTTATTTTTTTCTCGTTGCAATTTGTTAGTTTGGGGTTTCGAAATTCCTCAACATTTCCTTGGTGGTGCTTGGAGGGGAATGATTTTAAGTACACCATATGTGTGATTTATTTTATATTTTTTTCACGATGAGTTATTTTTTTTATATATACGTTATTTTTTTTTTTACGAATTATAAAAATTATTTGATTAATGGTTAACGTTCAAAAATTCCATCCGTCGAACAGGACATCTCAACTCAGACAAGTTCACAAAACTTACGAAATGGTCCGGTTCTCACTTTCACACTTTTACAAATTTTCGAATAAATTATCGGCAATTACGTTAATCGTCGGTCGAGGCCCAAAGATGATAATTATTCACGTTATTGACGAACAATGTGAAACTCCCATCGTCGCGGCGCCTACGGTCAATTGGGTCCAATGAATAAATGTTTATTAATCAATCAATCAGGAAACACCTAATGCATACTTGAAGCATTTTGTGTGATATTTATGTCGATGGTTGGTAATAATTTCCTACTGGGAGCGATAATCGAATTGATTCAATTTCCATAGTTGCACAAATTTAATTTTATACTGCGGCGTTATTTGATAGGTTGAATAAAACACCGATTTTCCTTCTTTTTTTTTTAATTCTTGAACTTAAACAAATGAAAATTCGCTCATGTCTTCCTGTCTACCACATTTACCTTATCACTGTGATAACATTTACAATTAAAATCCTTTTACTATCAAACCTTCAAAAAGCTGTTTATATCCCGCTGAATTTGTTGGCTCATTGATGAATTTTGATGATATTTCCAGCTTTATCAGTTTTCTAGGCCATGAGGCTGCTTTTGTGCTAAAATATTTCAAATCTGTACAAATGTACAAATATTATCTGCATGTTTTGGAAGTAATTTATATTATTCAACTATCGTGTTCGTATTCGTTGTTGCCCGACTAAATATATTTAACGACAAAAAATAAGAAATGGCGGGAAACCAAAAGAACTTTCACACGGGTTGGTTATTCCTCGGACCAGGCGATGGAGACACATTTCTTCAACATGGGAAAATGGGGGAAACAGTGGGTGCGACAGGTCCCGGACCCAATCCAATCGATTCAGGGTCCAAATTTTAGTGGAAAATGATACCCCACACGCCTAGGTACCAGAAATCTCGAAAACACACATTCAAAATGGGAAGACAGGCACCCATTTTGAACCATAAATTCATCCAGAGGGCGCAAATCATTCCGGGACTCAGTTCATGGATTCAGTGCCCAAAATTTATTGGAAAAAGATACCCCACACGCCTAAATCGCCTAAAATCTAGAAAAACCATTTTTCGAAATACACATTTTGACCTCTACCCCGCCCAAATTGGTCCCGATCGGGTTGAAAACTTTCGAGGACCAACTAAAGCCAGTAACGGAACCCTGACTCAAATTTCAAATTTTTAAAAATTTTCTACTACCAATGTCGGCGTGGACGGCGGACGGACATTTGACTTTTTTGATCTAGACACCTTAGAACGTTTTTTTTTTTTTTTTTTTTTTTTTTTTTTTTTTGAGCCGAATTGATGAGATTGACTTTTTGCATGAATACATAAAATGTTTATTCAAGGAATAACCAACACAAAATGGCGTAAAGAGTGCGTGCCGTTTCCACCTCGTTTTGTACGTACAATATTTTACGTTATAACCATCTAATAAAGTTCAACTAATTAGAGATTTCAAACCGCATTTAATGAAACTCAATTTCACTAGAAACGATAAGTTGATAATTTGATAGCTCTCCGTCCGTGTGGAGAAATGAAACTGAATCGTAAAGTTGCTCCAATGCGAAACACTTGATAATTTGTAAGAAATATCTCGCTTTTATTCGATAAAATGTCTTTACGACGGGTTGAGAAAGAGAAAACAAATTGCCAAGAAAATTTCGCATTATCGTGCGAGTTCACGAGATAGTCACAATATGCATTCCTCGTTTTGACTAGCCACCCACCGAGTTATAGGCGACTACTGTTATACCTGTTTTCTAACGACCTCTGGTGGATTGATTTACAAAATAAACATTTTTTTTCGGTTCTGAGTTTCATCCCTTGTTGTCACCTTCTCTTACTCCGCCATTCCAATTGTTGCGAGGCGTTGAAAAAGTATCCGAAATGTTGATTTAGGTCTAGTCAGCCTGAATCAACAACTGTGAAATATTCGGGGACTATAAGCGGCTTGTCCGACTTTAGCCGGTAAAATGAACGTCTTTAGATCGTCGGAGGCTGTTTTATCACCGGTTATTTACGTGTTTTTTAACGAGTTTCGCCAAACCTCTCATTCTGAACCGAATTCAATTGATTTTTCCTCACATTGATCGTCAGAAAGGCTCCCCAATAGGCTTATATACACGGTTCAACGCATGGCCTGAAGATGGGGCCCACTCTTACCCCGAAACGTCAACAAACATAGAATATATACGTAGATACTTGTAGTAGCGTGGACGGCGGACTAAAATTTAGTGGAAAATGATACCCCACACGCCTAGGTAGCAGGAATCTCGAAAACACATTCGAAATGGGTAAACAGGCACCCATTTCGACCCATAACCTCATCCAGAGGGCGCCAATCGTTTCCGGACCCATTTCATTGAATTTTGCGTCCAAAATTTAGTGGAAAATAATACCCCACACGCCTAGATCGCCCAAAATCTCGAAAATTAATTTTTCGAAATACACATTTTGACCCCCACTCCACCCAAATTTGAACCGATCGGGCTGAAAAGTTTCATGGATCCAGGATCCTGGCCCAAATTTCAGATTTTTAGACAATTTTCTACAACCAATCCCCAATAGGCTTTTTTACTCGGTTTAAAGCATGGCCTGAAGATGAGGCCCACTCTTACCCCGAAACGTCAACAAACTTAGAATACAGGGGTAGAGGCTTGTAGTAAACTTTATGTTTAGTTCACTTGATGCAGACTTGCTGCTTCTCAACGCCTCGCAGATGAATCATTATTATTATATACTAATCATTTTTGCTCATCGTTAAGCTAATTTCATACAGGGTTGACAATTAGTCTAATTTTTGTATATTATTCGTTGAATTATACGCATTTTGTTCGTACGTACAAAAATAATTACTTTACGTTCAACTCTTGGCGCTTTGAAGTGTAAAGATTACAAAATTGCATCGTCCAGGCCAAAATGGATCTCATTGTGGACATACAAACCTAAAATAGACATTTTTGGACTGTTTTGAATGAGAATTTGGTTCAAACTGAACAGCCGAATGTGAGAAAGTAGCGGAAATCAAGAATTTTTCAATGAATGTCACCAGTGAATCGTAATAAAATGCTGAAAATTCACTTACGACGGTATATTACGCTATAAAGCAAGGATATGGGAAATACAGTGAGTAAGCGGGACTCAATCCGATATGGAGGTAGGTGTCCATAGGTGTAGAAGCCGGTGTAGAAAAAACCAAAATTTTGGATTTTTGGAAAATTGTCTTTGGACCGAAACGGCGTAGACGACGGACGGCGTACGTCCCCATACGCCTAAATCTTCGAAAATGACGAAAATCCATTTTATAAATGCCTATATTGACCCATACCCCTCTCTCCGGTGGCTGTCAATCGGTCTGGGATCCATTTCAATGGATTCAAAGTCCAAAATTAAGAAAAAAACGATACCCCACATGCCTAAAACACCAAAAATCGTGAAAATCCATTTTCAAGAAACACATTTTAACCCATTTCCTCCGCAAATTTGGACCGGTCGGGGTGAACACTTTGAAATCCCAAGAAGTTTTTGAAATCTCTCAACAAAATTTCGGGTTTTCAAAGAATTTTCCACTACCGAAAACGGCATTGACAGCGGACGGACATTTCAGTTTTCGATCTTGACATTTTGAAATTTAAACTGCCAAATTTTGGCACCAATCGGAGATGTTGACCTCTGGCATGATTACATATATATACACTATAGTTGATGATTCAAGAAATAACAAACCAAAAACACACTAAATCTAATTCGCCAGCGCAAAACACGCTCATTTGATTTTAACGGAGATGGAAACCCCCTTCAATTCCCATATTAATTCATCTTTGTCATTTATATCGTTTAATATTGATTATTTAATATCGACTTAAGAAGATAAAAATTACGAGGAAATGTATCAACTGAGATGGATCCTGAACCGATTGGCCCACTTGCATAATGTTATTTAACAATATCTAATTAACTTAGGTTCAACCCTTAAAGACACGCTTTCACTTGACCAGCATTGATCGTAAATCAATAACATATTTATACGGCAAAATCAATTTTAATTTACACTTAACAAACGGGCGAGTCTACGACTCTCAAACCCATTTGGGAATTCGAGCGATCGACTTGTACAATATAATATCACTTAATGGAGCGAAAAGTCGAAACCAATACCTCGCGAGTGGAGTTATTGAACCCAATTGAACAATCAGAAATATCCGGTTACGCGGTTTTTGATTTAATAAAAAGCGAATTCAGGCTTCGAGGCTCATTAGTGGTAATACAAACCTACGACGATAGCCTTCGCGGCTTTTGGGTCGGTTTCTTTTTTCAAATATTGCAGGGGAAAAAACTGATTTTAAATCTGACAAAAATGAATTTTTTATCGCATATGAATCAATAGTTTCTATAACTCTATTATTAGCAATGCATTCACATAATTTATCAACCTTATCATACGCTTTAGTGAGCCAAAAATACTAATGTTCCTAAAGACTAGGAGGATTTCTCACGAAAATGAAAGATAGTGTCAGGGGTGTAGACACTGGCGGTAATCCTAACCAAAAGAAGCAAGGAAATGACTTATACAAAGAATAAACCTTGGACCAGAAGCATGGGGACTCACTCTAATCGATTCAACGTCCAAAATTTAGCAGAAATTGATACCCCACACGCCTAGATACCAGAAATCTCAAAAAGACACATTCGAAATGGGTTGGAAGAAACCCATTTTGACCGATAATCTCTTCCGGTGGGTACCAATCGTTCCGGGACCTGTCTCATTGGATTCAGCGTCCAAAATTTGGTGGAAAATGATATCCCACACGCCTAGGTACCAGAAATCTCTAAAACCCGCTTTTGAAATAGGTAGATGGGTACCCAATTTGACCCATAACCTCATCCGATGGACACCAAACGTTCTAGAACCCGTCTCATTGGATTCAGCGTCCAAAATTTAGTCGGAAATGATACCCCTCACCCCTAGGTACCCGGAAATCCGGAAAAAGGTTAATTGTGGAGTATTCTTTGGTGATTCAATAAAAAACCAGTTTCATCGATTCTTCCTGAAGTCAAATCAGAAATCAATAACTTCTACGTTTGAATCGATACTACAAACTGATCGATAAAGTTGATCAGTGGAGCAGAATCGATTGAAGCTGAAATGATGCAGGGACAGTGAGTTTGGCATTGTTCGTACAGGTTGCCCGCCTTGGTGATGGTTAGAAAATCCTTCAAAAAAAATTTAAAAAATTATCAAGCCGTTTGTTTTTAGCATTTTAGCATTTAGCATTTTAAAGAATTGTTTGATTATTTCTCATTTTATGCAGCGCCAGAGCCCATTTCACATCACCACAACCCATATACCTTATATTATTAGGTATATCAACATATTTGTCCAAACCCGGCGGAGTGCCCCGATTGCAATTGCAAAGTCAATCGATAGACGATTTGCATTTTCTTTTTCAAAAACAAGCTGGAAACCTCAAAAGATAAATAAAAATTTAGCCTTTATACCGACACTTGCTCACGCAAGAGAAAACTTGAACAGCATAAGGTCAATTAATCGAATTTTTTAATCGATATTTTTGGATTTATACGATATTAAGAGGAGAATGTGGTAGCCATTAGAGATATTAGCAGATTTTGCGTTCGATTATCTTAGCCCATCGCACAAAATAATTACAAAAGGTTTTCTTGTTTTGTTTTTTCTCTCTTTCGTCGTTGATTCTGAACTTGTGTGAAGTGTGCGACGACAATTACCATGCATTAGCGGGCGCATTAAGTAAAACTGAGACTCTTTACGTAATTGGTTCCAACTTCAGCTTTTAGGCTTCTCTTCGGACAGGCAAATGATCCGTTCAACTACGGTTGCGTGCCTAGCGGCGCAGAACTTGACTCACGTCAATGTCGTGGAACGGTGATGTGAGGAAGGGGGGGATTAACGTAGCAAACAATTATCAAGACCGTCAATTTGTAAACGGTGAGGGTAAAGTTGGTTGAATGCGCAGTCAACTCTAAGTAACATGATTTATCAACGGCAATGGATATATGGCGGGAATGGAAAACGATATCGTTATAATGAATCCAAAATGAAGTTGGAATTTACTATAATTGGGAAAATTAAATAGGAACATTACATTTTCGAAGTGGTTTATTTTCAGGAATTTCTAAGCGTTTTCATATAATTTTCAAAAAATCTCTTTCTACACGTTTGGGATGTAAGTGCTAAGCCGAGAATATTCTCATACTCAAGCAACAAGTATTAATTAATTAATTAATTAAGGAAGACGTAAGAGCGGCGCGGGAAAATCAGCTACATACTGTAACGATTTATATTCTTAGTAAATAATTTATTACAATCGTTCACTTGAATACACTGTTCACATTCGCGCATTTACACAATGACACAATCACAAGGCACAATTCACAGTTGTAACGCCATTGTCGCACAATTTATAACACGAAGCGTCTATATCTGGACTCCGAACTGAACTGAACTGCCCGGCATTCCTGGGTCCCTTTTATACTCGCTGCCTCTTTGTCAAGTACCTTCTAGAACGTTCCCTGGTTCTGGGAACTCGACGTGTTGTCTCAAGTGAACGGGAAGGCTCCAGCCAATTTGATACAATGCGTGAATGTTCGAGAATGGCCCTTAGCCCTCCACAGGTCGTTGACCTTGCGATGCCGGCAGCCCATTTGACCAGCGCAGGTGCAAGCTCGCAACAATACGTAACGTCACATTTTGAGTTTCATCAGACACATGTAAGGAACCTTATGAATCCATAAGGCTTTTAAGTATGTTGCCCGGTCAAATTCAAGGTATTCCGGCAGGGGAAGAAAGATGGAAAATACTAGTGTGGGGATGACACCCCACGTACCCCTAGGTACCAGAAATCTTGGAAACAAACATTCGAAATGGGTAGATGGATACTCTTTTTGACCCATAACCTCTTCTGATGGGCGCCAATCGTTCCGGGACCGATCTCATTGGATTCAGCGTCCAAAATTTAGTCGAAAATGATACCCCACACGCCTAGATCGCCGAAAATATTGAAAATCAAATTTTTCGAAATACACATTTTGATCCCCACTCCCTCTCTACCCAAATTTGGTCCGATCGAGTTAGAAAGTTTCGAGGAAAACCAACCAAAATGAAGGAAGCGTAGAGAAGTGGCCCAGATGGTGGGCTGCTGGGATGGGAGGAGGAGGAGGGTGGGGGGGTCAATGTTGATAGGTATAGTATGTGTATCAAGGACCAGTAAAAGAGGCCTATCCGCGTTCACAAAACAGAATGACTGAAGAGCCTGCTGCTCATACGAATCTTACCCCCTTCTAAGCTTTACTGTGACCAGATTAACAGGAATAGAGGAGTTGTTCAAACAGGGAAGTTCATTTGAGGTTACTTAAATGTCAGCCCCAAATTCTAATACAATCCTAAATGGGCAGTTTATGTTGATGATACTATCAGTTAAGGGGGTAAGTGCTTTGCTCGATTTTTGATGGTGACCTGCTCCATTGTGACTCCAATATCGTCTAACAGTGCTGGTCAGAATCAGGTTCGGAGATACTTCGGAGATAACTTCGGAGATAAAGCTTCCTGGCAATGCTGACAGCCGTTCGGGGTAGTGGCTAAATGGGTTAGAAGCATGAATGTTGTTAGTGAGGATGGCTAGTTTTATCAGGTTGACATTTACCTTTATGTAGAGCCAGCTGCTTGCACTTCTTCTCAATCCTTTCCTGATGCCAGCATGCCACTGGACCTGGTGCAAAGGCTTCTTGTGTTCAGTACACTGCGCAAACTGTGAGGAACCTCTACCTTCATGTACATGGTCTGTCTCATGATGATTCATAATTCGTCACAGTTTGCAGGCAGTTTATACTGATAACACTATTGGAGGGTCTTTGAGTGCTATGTGCCATCTTGAGGGTGACTTGCTCCATCGGGACTCCAATATTGTCTGACTGAGCTGGTCAGAATCAGGTCCTGAAGAACTTTGAACAGCATTCGGGGTAGTGGCTAAATGTGCTGTTAGCTTGAATGTTGTTAGTAAAGATGACTAGTCTTAGAATGTTGGTATTTACCTCCATTGTGGAGCCAGCTGCTCAGACTTCCTCTCAATTCTTCCCTCTAGCAATGTGACTGGACTTGGTGCTGGAGAAAGAGCCTCTTGTCATCAGTACACGGAATCTCCAGCTTCATGTACATGGTCTGTCACGTGATGTTTCATAATTCATCATTGTTTGCCTGTAGTTAATACTGATGACACTGTGGGAGGGACTTCTAGGGCTTTGTGCCACCTTTGGGTGTGACCTGCTCCGTTGTGGACTCAAATATTGTATGACTGAGCGGGTCAAGATCAGGTCCTGAAGAGATGAAGCCTCTTGTCAATGCCAACAGCAGTGCGGTAGTAGCAAAAGTGCTGTACCTTCAATAGTATTGTAGTAAATAGCCAGATATATTCTAGGAAGTTGGCGTATGCCATCATCGCAGAACCTGCTGCTTGCACATCCTCTCAATCCTTCCCTGATGCCAGAACCGTGACTGGTCCTGGTGTGAAGGCTTCTTGTCTTGGAATAATCCATTTAGGGAATGTGTTTGTGATTTGTTACATCCCAGTGCTAAACGGTAGCCTATGCTGATGATATAATGTTATGCTGGAGGGTCATCAAGGATTGGGCTCTCACTCTGTCTGACTTGATGGCTCCAATGCTTCCAATTTTAAAATTCCCCGAAGAGAGATATTTTCTGCTGTGGGCATCGTCAGGTTTATCTTCAACAAGTACTGCTAGTTCAAATTATATAAGTGAGGTTTGCCTTAGCCTTCATTGCAGGCAGTAGGTAGTGGGCAGTCATAATGGAGTAACCAATACCATTGCCAATAGAAGTAATTCCAACTCACGAAGAGAATGCTGCAGCACTAAACACTTGTATTACAATTTTGGTCAATTTGGATGCCGAAGTGAGATATTTATATGCTGGAACCCTAGGTTTTTGAAGCTGTTGGGTTTTGATGGACCCGATTTCGTAGTCCACTGACAGTTTTGTTACCTTAGTAAATAACCAACGCTCCATCTTCCTAAAGATGTTTAGCACACGTTTCCTATCGTCTCCTGGGTCCTTTTCAGACCCCTTTTGTATTCACCTCCGGTCCTCGCCAGTTCGGAGTAATATGGTGTCCTCGCGGCCTCCCAGTGAAGACGAGGGGCGACATCGAGCAAGTCCTGGCCCATACAAATCGAGGTGACCCATACGTGACCGTCCTCCCCCCTCACAGTCGAAAGAGGAGAGGATTTTATTTCAACATTTTATTGGGCCGTTGAACCTTTTCCAAGGTTTCGTTTCTAATGGTGCCTGTTTGATATTCAACGAGGCACGAGGCAAATTTGAGTTTCATTCAGGGCTGGTAGTCAATAGCACCGCTTATGAGAGTAATTTAGTTTCTCTCGGGCTCTGCAATGGTCACAGCACAGTTAGCCATTGTTAAGGCTTTCCGTCTTCTACCTGACGGTAGAAATAGCTCGATTTGAGATTCGTTCATCGGCGTTTTCAATCGTGAAATCTCTCTCCTTCTCGTTTTGATTGTCTACTGGTTCATGCCAGAGGTCAACTTCTCCTATTGGCCCCAAAATTTGACATTTTGAGTTTGATGATGTCTGTATCAAAGCAAACGAAGACCGGCCCGACGTCCGCGCCGTTTTCAATAGTGAATATTTTCTCGTAATAAGGTCTGTGACCTCTTTTTGGCTCAAATTGGTCTTCGAAACTTTTCAGCCCGATGAGACCAAATTTGGGTGGAGCGTCTAAGTATGGGTGGATTTTCAAGATTTTCGGCGATTTGGGCGTGTGGGGTATAATTTTCGATTGAATTTTGGACGCTTAATCCAATGAAATGGGTCTGGGAACGAATGAAGCCCACCGGAAGAAGTTATGGGTCACAATGGGTATCTATCTACCCATTTTGAATATGTGTTTTCGAGATTTCTGGAACCTAGGCGTGTGGGGTATCATTTTCCACTGAATGATGGCTGAATATATTTTTGTATTAGTCTCCATGCTCCTGATCCGAGGAATAATCAACCCCAGTAAAAGAATTCGCAGGTTTTTTTTTTTTTTTTTTTTTTTTTAAACTTGATGACCCAAAACATTTTGGGAAGTTATGCAACGTTTATCGAAATTTTACAGAGTTTAAATTTTGTGGTAATGATCCTCCAAAATCTCAGCAAAATGTCTCATGAAAAAAGAGGTTCACATTTTTTACTGCAATAATTTGAAAAATCTTCTGGGATTTTCAGCATTTTTCTCTTTAATAGCGAAATGCGCCGGCGGCCGATTTTTCAACGCCTTTCTCGTCTCAGCCTCCGAATCCATTAGAGCCTTTTTTGAACTAATAACATTTTCATAATTGAACCCTCCTTCGTTCGATAACGGAGACCGACCTCGTCCCGAGCTTTTCATTTTTATTTTTAATGACTCACAAAACAAAACAAAAAAACCAGTTCTAATAGTTTAGTTCGAGATTTATATTTCCACACCCCCTTTTCCGCTCCAATCTATATGAAGGTCTTTAAAGTTAAACTGTGGGCAATTTATTGGTTTCCCCTCCTCCCTTCGGCTATCGCGACAAGTGTGATTTGAGAGTTAATAACACCCTGTCGAAAGCCCTCCGAAATCTAGATAGCCGCATTTGAAAGTCATTCGGGCTTTATTCTTCTCCCTTTGCTTTTTTATCTTTCATTTCTTCCTCACTCTCAAAATATTGGCCCAGGGTGAGGAGAACCCTGTGATGAATGTTGGGGCGATATCAGCCCCGCCTTCCGGGGCCAAACCAAATAAAAATGCTCGAGGTCAGAACCAACTCCTAAATACGACTTTCCGTTTTCGATTAATCATTGAAACGATGAAACGTTGTTCTTTCAACGAATTTCATATTGAAACCGTTTAATTTCGTTAACTGAGTAAATTGAAATCTTCAACCTTATGTTTTATCGTGTGTCGTGTAATTTATCAAAATATTCTGCACAGTTTGTGCAGTCTCTTGGATCGTATGGCGTCAAATGTGTGAGTTTAGTTCCAATTTTGGTTTTCAGGGGGATCAATTACGGTCATATTTAGTTCCTGGCGGCTTTTCTCAGAGGTTTATGAACAGATTGTTTCACAGATAAATCTCTTATTTCTTCCATATGCCCTCCCAAAAGTATCATTTTCCACTAAATTTTAGGCGTGTGGGGTATTGTTTTCGACTAATTTTTGGACGCTGAATCGAGACTCAAATGACCCTGGTCCAAAAGAGTTTGCAGCGTTTTTTCTTCTAATTTCAAATACATTTTCGAAAAATCTTTTAATTGTTCAAAATGTTTGATCTCAGTGATAATTATCACTTTGAAATCAGTACTCAAATCGTGGTTGTCTTCTGAACGCTTGAAAGGTTGCCGATCCCTTCCGAGTTGGTTTTAACCCTCAGGCGGACGCAGGGACCTTTTTACCTCGTAGAACCGAGTAAAAGGAGCGCACAGCTGTAATTTCAACGGACTAATAGCCACCAATTTGCTCTCTAATCGCCCTGCTTAGAGTTTGACGTATTAATACCTACTTTTCATTTCTGTTTGACTCCGTCTCTTTCTACCGCGTGTATTTCTCTTCGTTCCGTCGAGGTAACCTTCCCGGAGAGACCACTTTAAATGGAGTTTTTTTCTTTTGATTCTGTTCCTTCTTTTTTTTCTCCTCGATTATTTTCATTTGATACTCCATTAATGATGGGGTCCTCTTGTACAAATTCTCCAATGGTTATCACATATCGTATTCAGTTCTCGCTCCCATTTGAATCTATTTGGGACTGTGGGAATATTTATAAATTCAAAGAGCGACGTGTAGGTGACCGGGTTTTTATATACATTTTTATTGAGGTAAATATGGTTAAATGTAAAATGGCAAATCTCCGTGAAGTAATGGCGTCGTAAAAAGGCGATAAACTTGTTATGAGATAATGTTATTTTCATAAATAATTGTATTAATTAATATATAGTAATTACGTATCACTGCCAACTGCCGAAGCTGCTTAAATGTTGATTTCATTCTCTACCTATCACATCCTATGCAAGCAAGCATGCATTTCCTCCTCTCCTATTGAGGTGAGTAGACTGGCATGATAAGGTGAGAGACACCCTCCCATGCCACACATGACATGTAATGCTTAGTCAGTATTCCTTGTATTTTTCCAGAAATGTTCATTCAATATTGAAAAATACCCCGTATCAGTGACGCTGACTACTAAATCCTCCCTTTTAAACATTTCGCGTTTGTTCAAATCATCCCCCACAGCAAGCTTAGCCTTTCGTTTTGTTGCGAGCTCGCACCGGCGCCGGCCAAATGGGCTGCCGGCATCGCAAGGTCAACGACCTGTGGAAGGCTAAGGGACTGGTCTCCAACATTCGAGAACCTCCCCGTTCGTCCCCGAACGTTCTCGACCGGGCATCAGGTATAAAAACAGTCCCACGAGCACCGCCGAGTTCAGTTCAGTTCGGAGTCCCAAGGTAGACGCTTCGCGTTATAAATCGTGTTATAAATTGTGCCGCGCCGCGTTATAAATAGTGCGACAACCGCATTACAACCGTGTATTGTGATTCTGTCATTGTGTAAGTGCGCGAATGTGAACAGTGTATTGAACTAGTGAACGAATTGTTAATAAATTATTTACTAAGAACATAAATCGTTACAATTGGTGTCAGATGTGGGGTTACAAATTAGTGTTATAGTGTTGGACAATAGTTAGTGTTAAAGTGTTACAGTGTTTTACAGTAGTTATAAAGTGTTATAGTGACTTTAGTGTGTTACTGCGCGTTTGAATTCTTAAAAACGAACAAAATGAAGTTGACCGATTTGAAAGTTAAACAGCTGAAGGAAGAGCTGGAAGAGCGCGGCTTACCTACCGGTGGAACAAAAGCAGATCTACGCCTACGACTTAAGGAGAACTTGGTTGAAGAAGGTCATGACCCAGACAACTTTGACTTTGTGGATGATATCACCAGAATTGAAGAGAATTCTAGACAACTGTTTGAAGAAAACTCACGAAAAATGGAAGAGAATTCTAGACAACTGTTCGAAGAAAACTCAAGAAAAATGGAAGAGAATTCTAAAAGAATCGAAGAGAACACCAGAAAACTGGAAGAGAATTTGGCGAGTCATATGGATAAAATAGTGAGTGATGTTGCCAACATAAAAACAGATGTAGACAGACTGGAGGACAATCTGAAATCATTGTCCAACACAGTTGATGATAAGATCTCTACAGTTGATGATAAGATCTCTCAGGTTAGAGACGAAATTGAAAGCAAAATTCGAGCACTAGAGAGCAGCAATCAAGGAAAGTTGAGGCACATGGATATACCAGCAGAAGCCAGCTTCAACAGTGGCAACGAAGAGCGGTTTATGGGAACCCGAGGAAATAAAATTAAGCCACCTACATTTGATGGAAAGGTACCATGGTCAACATACAAGAGACAGTTTGAAGCTGCAGCTGTTGCAAATGGATGGCTCGAACAGGATAAAGCAACAGCTTTAATAGTTGCATTGCGTGGAGAAGCCTTGAACATTCTCCAGACAATACCGGCTGGCCATCAGAACAATTATGAATTGTTGACTGCCAGGCTGGATATGAGATACGGAGATGCTCATCTTAACAAGTCTACCGTGTGCAGATAAATGACAGGAACCAGAGAGCCACCGAGACGCTACAGGAATTTGAAGCGGACATTGCAAGACTGGTGAGACTGGCTTACCCTACAGCGCCTGATGACTTTTTGGAGCAGCTCGCTGTCCAGACTTTCGTAGATGGAATCAGGGACAGTGAAACTCAGCAAGCATTGAGACTCGCACGCCCAAAGACCCTGTGCGATGCCCTGGCGCATGCTTTGGAATTTGAGGCTGCGAAGCAAGCCTCTCACCGGAGCGGAGCACGCCTGAGACAGGTAGTGGAAGAAGAAGAGGACATCGTTGAGAGGGTACTAAGGCGTTTGAAGCAAGAGCCCGATTGGGAGGACCTCAAACGACAACTCAGATGCTGGCAATTGGGGGAGTCCTCTCACAGTTACAAGACGGGCAAGAAGAGGAGACCTATTCTGGACAACTGCGGCCACAGCTCAAGACCGGACCAGCAGGAAGAACACCTACGGAGGACCAGAATTATCCTGGGTGAGTGGCAGCCAGAGCACTTGCAGGAGCGGCAAGCAGAAGACCAGGAGCTAAAGGATCTTCTGGATTGGAAGAGAACCAACAGGAGACCCAGTTGGCCAGAAATTAGACATCGTAGTCCAACTATAAAAACCTATTGGGCGCAGTGGAACTCCATCATTCTGGAAGGAGGAATCCTGAAACGTCGCCTGGAGAACAATGATGGTACTGAGACAAGGACGCAGATCATTGTTCCACAAAAGTTGGTTCCCTTGGTTTTGGAGCATCTCCATGATCGAACATCAGGAGGACATTTTGGCATCACAAAAACGCTACAGAAGGTTAGAGAGCGTTTTTACTGGGTAGATAGCAAGCAATCTGTCAAAGATTGGTGTAAGAAGTGTTTGCTATGCAATGCCGGGCAGGGACCAACTGTGAAACCGAGGGCAAAGATGCTGCAGTACAGTGTGGGAAGCCCAATGGACCGAATAGCCAGTGACCGGATGAAGACTCGATTCGACATAAAGGCAACTGAGGGGGGTTTCCAAGCAGGCGATCTTGTCTGGTTCTACAATCCGCGTCGGAAGCGAGGACTATCACCGAAACTCCAGAAGGATTGGGAAGGACCCTACGAAATCATGAAAAAAATCAACGATGTCATCTACAGGATTCAAAGAACTCCAAGAGGGAAACCGCGAGTGGTACATCATAATCGGCTGGCAGCATTCGTGGGCAGTTCGACGCAGGAAGACCTATCGAGGACAGTGACTACACCATCAAGTATAGAAGACCCGGCAACCCTGGAGTTCAACATGTTCATGAAGAACTATGGAGGGACTGGCAAAGCGAGATTTGGAGTCACCAACGAAGTGCGTGAGAACCTTTTTGACGTTGGAAAAGATTATGCGCTAGCACACTGTGTAGCTGCCGACCTCAAAATGTCGAGAGGAATTGCCGAAATATTCAAGAAGAAATATGGTAATGTCGACCAGTTGCAGCGGCAAAGTCCACGCATTGGAAAAACGTTGTCACTGAGGATAGCCAACCAGCTAATAGTCTATCTAGTGACAAAACAGTCTTCCCACCAGAAGCCAACCTACAGGACTCTTTGGGATGCGCTACTTGCCCTGAAGAAGCTGCTCATTAGGCAGGGAATGAAGAAGTTGGCAATACCCAAGATTGGTTGTGGCTTGGACCAATTGGATTGGAGGATAGTCCGTAACATGTTGGAGTTCATTTTTCAAGGGACCCAGGTTGAAGTGCGGGTGTGTACCTGGAATCCTCATGGAAGAACTGATGTGAAGACTGTGGACTGCTATTTCTACCGCCAAGGCAGCTGCAAGAATGGTGATAAATGCCGCTATCGACATGAGCCCTGTGATGAACAGATGCCCAAGATTGTTCTGGGACAGAACAATTCTAAGGAGGGGGCAGTGTTGCGAGCTCGCACCGGCGCCGGCCAAATGGGCTGCCGGCATCGCAAGGTCAACGACCTGTGGAAGGCTAAGGGACTGGTCTCCAACATTCGAGAACCTCCCCGTTCGTCCCCGAACGTTCTCGACCGGGCATCAGGTATAAAAACAGTCCCACGAGCACCGCCGAGTTCAGTTCAGTTCGGAGTCCCAAGGTAGACGCTTCGCGTTATAAATCGTGTTATAAATTGTGCCGCGCCGCGTTATAAATAGTGCGACAACCGCATTACAACCGTGTATTGTGATTCTGTCATTGTGTAAGTGCGCGAATGTGAACAGTGTATTGAACTAGTGAACGAATTGTTAATAAATTATTTACTAAGAACATAAATCGTTACAGTTTAATTACTTATTTTCCAAGAATAATTATCACCCATTACGACATAACAATGTGACTCATGAAACCACTGGAACGCCATTTTCCCTTCCTAATAAGTGAACTATCAGTATTACCTAGTAAATTTACTCTAGACATTAAATTACATGCCATATGTATATAATTGGTTCAGTCTAACCTTTCAGTTTTCAGTCCCCTCCCCTAAGCAACACCTTTCTCGAATCTAGCTCCTTTAACTACTTACCAGAATTTGTGGGGCGATGTTTAGTATTTTCCAACAATTTTTATATTACTCAAAGCCTGTAATTTCAAAAGAAAAAATTAAAATCCCATTTTTAGTCTTCATTCAGTTCAGATCATCCAACTTGGGCCAATAAATAAAAATTGGTGGTTAGAAGCAATAAAATTTGAGTTCTAACAATCATCAGCTGACTGATAAGAGAATACAACACCTGAAACATACCCTCCTGTCACATCATGGCTGCTATTATAGCCAGTGTTGCCAACTCAACAGGAAGAGCTAGGTTCAAGCTTTAGTTATAATTTCCCTCACCAGGTTGATCGGTGTTTCTCCCGGTTGATTTCAAATTAGTCTCACCAAACTCATCCTCCAAGTGTACACTGATTATCATGGCGGCTGTGACATTGGAGGGAAATCGATATCTGCTGTTATACTCGTATATGCTTTTGTCAGTTAGTATGTGATAGGCAGAAGTTTCATTTTGGTTGGTTATTCCTTGGATAATAAATAGCGTGTGGGGTATCATTTTCCACTAAATTTTGGACCCTGAATCAATTGGAATGGGTCTGGGACCCGCCACACCCACTGTTTCCCCTATTCGAGGAATAACCAACCCTTGTGCAGGACTTTGCAGGGTTTTTTTATCCTTACTATAGTCTTCTTGGTAGCTACAAATACAAAGAATCGGTTGAGCTTGAATTAAAACCAAATTCACATTAATTTTTCCACCAAATCGATTCATTTTGGTTAGAGCCTAACGAAGAAATTACGAGTGGAGAGTTAGAGGTCTACTTCTGAAATTATATTATTTATGTGAAATCTGATAGTTTGTGCGTTTTATTGCCCACGCGGGCGAGTTCGTGCTTCCACTTGTGATTTCCCTTCGTTGAAAGGCCCCTTTATCGTACAGGTGGCAGGCGCCCCTCGAAAAATTCATCAACCCCTCCGAAGTGGGCGGATCATTGAAATCATGACGAGAAAATAGTCGGACACTCCCGAACCTCCTTTTGCCCCCGAGGCGATAGAAAAGAATACTTTCATAAAACCAGATTTTTTTCGTTTTAATGAACGACTCGGTTCAGAAAAAAAAAAGCAATCAAAGTCAATTACCACCGCCCACCGGCCTATTCTTTGGCCCAGCACCTCATCGGTGTTTGGGAAATGTGGTACTTAATTTTGTAGCACCTCTGGTTTTTAGGACCTAGATGATACGTTTCGATGTACATTGATTTGATTTTTTGTGCCTCGCTGCTTTGGTTCCTTTCAACCCATTTACGCTAATAGTCTGATAAACTCTTAAAAGCCCTTTGTGTGTCCTTAAAATCGCTTCCACTTCTGGCAGGTCAGATTTATTTTCATGTAAATTTCTTCGGCGACGTTAGATTATATAACATCATTTGATCAGGTTCAAATTCAACATCATCCCGTTCGGTTAAATCTCCAAAGGAAAAGAAAAAGGTGAAAAATATATGAGATAACTGATGAATGTTGCTGTTTATTGGAAAGGATAACAATTAACCAAAATCTCCAATAAACTTCCACAATATCAAACTGTACACACAATAAAACTCTTCCTTTCCATACAAACATGAATCTCCGTTAATAATTTTATGTTAGTAATGATGAGCACGTTTTATCGAGTCTATCAAAACATAATCAGTATTTTATTGCTCCGGCTTAAGCAATTAACCGTCTTCAGTCGTTGGATTACAATATCACGAGATTCCACAGACTTTCTTCGTGTGAGAAGGTCGAGGTTGTGTATTGGTTGGTTATTCCTTGAATAATCAACATATGTTTTCATGCAAAAAGTTAATCTTTCCGATTCGGCCCAAATTTTAGTGGGGTAGGGGTCAAAAGGTGTGTTTCGAGAAATGGGTTTTCGAGATTTTCGGCAATCTAGGCGTGTGGAGTATTATTTTATACTAAATTTTGGATGCTGAATCCAATGGAATGGGTCCCAGAACTATTGGCACCCACCGGAAGAAGTTATGGGTCAAAATGGGTACCTACCTACCCATTTTGAATGTGTGTTATCAAGATTTCTGGTACCTAGCCGTGTGGGGTATCATTTTCCACTAAATTTTGGACGCTGAATCGATAGGAATGGGTCCGGGATCCGCCACACTCACTTTCACTCTATTATCCCCACATTGAAGAAATGAGTGTCCATGCCCTCTTGAGGGTGAAGTGGTAATATCACTAAAGTGATACGCACAAAACAACACTATTTGTCTCAATTCAAACTTATAATTATCATTCGCTGTGATTAGCCATCACAACAAAATTACGAAATCACTTTTTTAATTTAAATTAAACGAGCAAATCATCGCGCTTAGAGCCCAAATTAGTACCTACCTGTTGTAAATGCTTACAAAGAGAGTCCTTTTAACGTGACTGTCACTCGTCCTCGAAAAGCAATTAAGTTCTCCCTCGTATTAGGTACAAATATATTTTTTTAATTTAATTTTAGAAATTAAGAGCCCGTACTTTATTAGCCGTGCCTCGTTAGCTCGAAGTATTGCCTGTAATTTGGTGCGTTTAAATGTGAAAATAATTCTTCATTTTATTTGTGAGCTGGCGGATTAGGCGATAATTATTTTTCATGGATGAGGAGGGAAAAAATTGTGAAATGTTACCGGTAATTAAAATTGATTGCGCCTCAACCTCCGTCTTATTGATCAATTTGATCTCACTAATTTGGGATAATTGTCAATATAGTAAAAAAAAAGGTAATGTCGTATTATTTCTAATCGTTAAATGAGCCTCCTTTACTCGCGAATTTATTTCCCTCATTAAGGAGGTCTTAAAGGGGTAAATTGATGCCTTTTTTGGGATTGTTGCAAGACGAAATTGATTTTTAATCGAAATTGGCGCTGTAATTAATGAAGATTTAGTAATATCAAGGTTTTGCTGAAACAGTATTTGTGAAAGCTTGTTATATGGGTTCCCACCACACCCCTCCCTCCCCCATCTCCCTTCCACAACTACCACTGCTTCCCCCCCCGAAACGTTGAAAATAGACTGTGATTTATAAACCTCTATTTTCTAACGAAAAATGACGGCTTTGTGGTCAAAATAGACGAAAATACGCAGCAAGTAGTTCAATATTGCACAAGACAACTACACCCATAGTTATGGATCTTGTCATTAAATTCAGGAAATTCCGACAATTTTACTGTGTTGGTTTGGTTATTCCTTGAATGATCCTCGGCCCAAAAATTTTCTCTGGGCGTTTCAAGGTGTCTAGATCAAAATTTGCAATTGTCCGTCCACCGTCTGATTTTTCCGAAAATTTGAAATTTGGGTCAGGGATCCGCTTCTGGCTCTAGTTGGACCTCGAAACTTTTCAGCCTGATTGGACCAAATTTGGGCGAGGTATGGGTCAAAATGTGCATTTTGAAAAATGGATTTTCGAGATTTTCGGTGATCTGGGCGTGTGGGGTAACATTTTCCACTAAATGTTGGACATTGAATCCAATGAGAAGGGTCCCGAAACAATTGGCACCCATCGGAAGAGGTTTTGGGCCAAAATGGGTAGGTTGATACCCATTTTGAATGCGAGTTTTTGAGATTTCTGATACCTAGGCGAGTGGGGTATTATTTTCTACTAATTGTACTTCTACTTACTGAATCGATTGAAATGAGTCCATGCGCCTGGTAGGAAAACCCAACCCCTAACTCAAAATCTGAACTACGTATCGCTGACCAACCCCAAACTACACATCAAAACGTCAATAATTCTTCAAAAAGACCCCATAATGTTTATATCAACGACTAACCTGAAGAGTTCTTCATTACTGAAACGAGTAACCAGGGGAAAACGAGGCGCAATACTGATTTCAAATTAAGTCGTGATCTGAGCTCGTTCATTTTTGGAAAAACCACATTGACGCCCCTCTTAGGAAAATTAAAAGGTTCATTGTTCATCAAGCGTCGTTTGAGCTAATATTTGCACGAATTTTAATAGAGTACCGTCGGTCGGTTACTTCGATAATTGATGGAGAGAAAGCTCTGATCGATTTCATTTTCCGCTTGATGATGTTGGTTTTTGATATTGCTCTCTTCCAAGTACGCTAATTAAGGGGTGAGAAATCTCTACAGGCACGTCCGCTTTTATAACGAAGAACGAAGTTAGGTGAGTTCTTAATCGCCTCTTCCCTTTGAAACAATCTGCGTTTTCCCATCATTCAATATAATCGTATTGTTGGCTGCTTACTTTCGGCCTGTTGAGTGATGAATGACGTTGACAAACTATTATTTATTAGGAATCAATCATCGTTGGGGTAGAAATGAGCAATTTTGAGACTGAAATGAACATTTTTGCATTTGATGGCACAAAAACTAAAAAGAAAAATTCCGATGTATGGAGGGATTATATGAGTGTGGGGCGTCCTGGACACATTCAAATAGGTAGGGTTCCCCATTTTGACCCTTACCCACCCACAGTGGGGATTAATCGGTTCGGGATCCGTCTCGATGGATTCAGCGTCCAAAATAAAGTGGAAAATGATACCCCACATACCCAGACTGGCCAAAATCTAAAAAGCCCATTTTTGACCACACCCTCCCCAAATTTGGGTCTCCTTCTTCTTCTATCGTGGCGCTACGATCCGCGAGGGATCAGGGCCTCCTGGAGTGATGTCCGCCAGTCATCTCTGTTCCATGCTGCCGCTTCCCAGTCCAGAATTCCCAGAATGGAACGTACTTTTCCTGCCACACCGTCCAACCACCGCAGTTTTGGTCGACCCAATCTTCTTCTTTTGTGGATAGTTTCGCCCACAAGCTTTCGAGGGTTCTCTTTGGTGCTCATTCTGGCTACGTGCCCGGCCCAACGGAGTCTTCCAACCCTCATAACCCTGAAACAACTGAAATAACCCTGCTTTTCAGCTGCTGTAGAAGTCCAAAATAACATCGGTTAACTGACTGTATTCTTGTACTAATTTCGGGTTTCATATCATTATTAGCATTCACTAGGGAGCCAAGATATACTAACTCCACCACAGCTTCAAAGGTGAGTCCATTCACCTGTACGGTCTCAGGGATAGGCAAAGAGGGGTTTACAGCCATATACTTTGTCCTTGACTCATTCACTTCGAGGCCGAAGTGCAATTGTGCCACCTGAAGTGCGTCGAATGCTTTGCTCATCGAGTCAAACGTCCGGCCTACTACTATATGTCAATGTCATCAGCATAGCCCAAAAGCTGCCCTGAGTGGTTGAAGATGGTCCCTCCAACCTGTATGCCTGTAGCTCTCATTGCAGCTTCTAGGGCTAAGTTAAACATCAAACGTGCCAGAATGTTCCCCTAACAAAGTCCCTTGCAGGTTGTAAAGGTAGGAGATAATTCGCCATTCACACGGACAAAACAGCGAACAGATCTCAGATTGTATTTCCTGAAACTCCCATGGTCAGCATCCGTGGTACTCCTCCCTGAGTATGCTGTCGTATACCGCCCGAAATTCCACAAAAAGATGATGAGTTGGGATGCCCAGCGTTGCTCCCCAAATTTGGGCCGATTGGGCTAAATTGTTTCTAGGAACAACTTTAGCCAAAAAAAAAATACCCTGACCAAAATCGAATTTTGATTTTTAGAAAAATTTCTTCTACCTACTTACTTAAAACGGTATTGGTTCATTATTCTTTGCAATTTTTTCAAAATATCGTATTTACGTAGAATATGATTGCTTCTTCCATTGCGACGCATTCTCTGGTGAAATGTGCACTTTATACGAAAATCCTCTCTCCGTTCCATCCAGTGTTCCAATTTGTGTAAAACGTGCTGTTATCTCATCGCCAACTTACAACGATCACGTGGAAAACAATAAGAGAAGTGTGGACGTGAAGTTGAGAAAAGAAAATTACTTCCTCGGCCATGTTTTTGTCCCGTTTTTTCCGCCACGACGAAGAGAGAAGAATTTTTTTATGGGTTTGCATTAGTAGAAAATATCCTTTTTACGAGTTTATTTTCAGATCCAACAGGATAAACTTCGATGAAGCCGTAGCTGTTAACTTGGAAGACATAACTGCGTAATTTTATAAATATCTTTACAAAGGGCAACGCATCTGTTCGTTCAATTAAAATGCCACCAGAGAAACTCTGAGAGCTTATTTTTATTATTCCTGACTTGGAAAATATTCAGCCACAAAATTGTTGTATCGTGAGAAAATTGAATGTTACGAACAAATTCGAGAATCGGGAAACTTTTTAGACTTATAACGGCTAATTTTGGCGGCAGTAAGCGAAATGTACCTTGGTGGAGAATTAATTTATGGTTGTGGCAAATTTTCTAAAAATTTGAACTTCTGTTCAGGGACTTCTTTCCGGTTGTCGTTGGTCCTCCTAACGTTTCTGCCCTACCGGCTCAAATTCGGGGAGGGTATGGATAAAAATGTGTATTTTGAAACTCGATTCCTGCCTAATTTTAAGGCATGTGGGGTATCGTTTTCCGTTATATTTTGGATGCAGAATCCATTGAAACGGGTTCCGGACCTATTGGTGCTCATTGGAGGAGGTGTGGGTCCAATTGGGTACCTACCGACCCATTTTGAAAGTGGGTTTTCGAGGTTTTTAGGCACCTAGGCGTGTGGGGTATCATTTTCCACTAAATGTTGTACGCTGAATCGATCAGAATGAGTCCGGGACACCCCCCCCCCCCTCCCACTATTTTCCCCATAACCTTGCTGCATGGAATCAACCAATTGTGTGGAACATATAGCATTTTAAGAGTATGGATTTGACGTTTTCTTGCATTTTCAATGTTTACCAGTTTAGTTAATCCGCATTGGCAAACTAACATGACCTCGCTTTGCTCACTGTACGAGATTTTGTGAGTCAGGGTTGGATGCTTTAAGGGTTTGCCCCCTTTTGACGCCATCAAAATGCAGACTTGAGTGACTCAGAGTCAGTCAACATTACCGAAATCTTAGCCCATTTGGATGAGTGTCCATCAATAAAATGTGGATTGCTGCTTGAAGCCCCGTCTCATTGTCCTAGAAGCTTAGTCGATACTGTTCAGCGATGAAAATAATAGGTTTAGGCTTAGAAGGGTTTCGATGCAGTTCAGCAGCTTCTTCATCCATGACTACCTCAATAAAGCTATCGTTTAGACCATGACGAGCGTACTTCGTCAAACTCCTGCATAATTAATGCATCAAATAACCCATAGATGGAGGCCTGAGGTGGTACTCGGCACTTGAACAATTGAGATGTTTTCAAAACGAAAATTACCCACGCGTGGGATAATCTCGATCTCGAACCTTGTTTGCTTGAGAGAGACATGAGCTCGACAAACGGCCGCGAACCCGTGAAATATGAGGCCCCCTCCAGCGTGTTCGCATTAGTATATTTTTCCCACCAGAAACGATCTCATTGAGAGTGATTTAAGACCTTTGAAGTGGAAAAAAATCGGGTCAATTGTATTTTGTATTTTTTAGGTTGATCTAGGGTCAAACAGGGGTGCATTACCGACGGAAAGATAAAAGTTGATTAAAGGGTAATAAATTGGGGTTTCTTGTTTGGTGTTTCATCCCCCGCGAAACACCCACCTTCTGGGTTCTGGGTTTCACTTTATCGTCACGTTCCGCTCTTCAGATCGTCGGCGATATGGGATCTGTTGGGCGGGAAAGGATTTGTTCTTTAAAGGGCAGAATCGCCATTTTTCTTTCCAAAGTAGCTGAGTTGATTTGTCGCCTGATGAAGATCACTAGAGAACGCGTTGGGATCTTTATTATCCTCGTTTCTTGTTCTCTTTGCCTTCGTTACGCTCTTTCTCGCTCCATTTCGGTTTATTTTTGTTTCTTTCTTGAGGGTTTCTCTTCGGTCGACCGCCGCTGGTTTCCAGGTGGTTGCGGGAGGACAGGTCCATTCGTCAGCGCAACAACCGACTTCAAGGGTTAATCTCTTCATCAGCTCTCACACACGCTCAACACTTGTACTCACACAGTACACACTCCTTCGCTCGGCACAAACTTACACACTAATACAAGTATGGAGCGTGTCGAGTTCTGGATGAAGTTGAAAACACCTGGAGCTGAGGAATCTTGTTGATTGGCTATTTTCTTCCTCATTCCTCACATTGAGAGCTGTACTACATTTACATTAGAAAAACGCTGCAAAATCTTTCCGAGGGGTTGGTTATTCCTTGACTCAATTTAATCAATTCAGCGTCCAAAGTTTAGTGGAAAATGATACCCCACACGCCTAGGTACCAGAAACTCGAAAACACATATTCAAAATGGGTAGGTATTTACCCATTTTGACCCATAACTCTTCTGGTGAGCGCCAATCGTTCCGGTACCCGTCTCATTGGATTCAGCATCCAAAATTTAGTCGAAAATGATACCCCACACGCCTAGATTGCCAAAAATCTCGACAATCCATTTTTTGAACATTTTAGACCCCTACCCTAACCCAAATTTGGTCCGATTGGGCCAAGTTTCGAGGCCCAACTAGAGCCAAAAACGGGTCCCTGACCCAAATTTCAGATTTTTAGAAAATTGTCCATTACCAAAGTCAGCGTGGTCCGCGGACGGACATTCAAGGAATTCACAATTTCATTCAAAGAATAACCAACCAAAATCTGATTCTCTGCCGGTTGGCGGAAATAACAGCGACTCGTATGGCCAAGTAACTTCTCCTACGATCAAATAAAGTGAAAGTCGCGTGATTAGCTTCACCCATGGCCGTCAAATGAGAGTAAAAATCGTCTTTTCAACTGAAAGTTTCACGAAGGGCCCCAAGTAAGCGCGGGTTATTATAAACATCGTAATGACTATAATAGTTGTCTTCGAATTACCGTGGAATTCACTTTTGGAATAATTACTAAACTACCAGTAAAATTAACTGTCGTCGTTTTATTGTCAGTGAAGAACTTATTATAATGTGAAACTACAAGAACGTGAAGGCTTTTTAATTGTATTTACTCTGTTAATGAGGGTTGATGCGCAGTTGAAGGAGCAGGTGCGGAACGACAAGGCGAGAGATGTTAAGATCGTTCCTATTTTGTTACTTCAACTAGTCACGAGATCACGGTTGAAGAAGGTTCGATATTTCATGAGACGCTCATTTATCTTGTGATGGTAAAGTACAAGTACGATAGCTGAGCAATGAGATATGAGGATGGTGTTTTAAAATTGAACTCGAGATGGATTTTGATGAATAATAAGTATATTAATTAGTAAGTTCCTAAACAACAAAAACAAAAGGGTTTCCACAAACTTTTACACCTTTCACATTTCCAGGGGTGTTTTTGGAATGGGTCCTGGAAACTCCACATTCACTCGTTTCCCCATTTTCTTGCTCCAATGAATAATAAAAGAAGAACTTGTAGTGTATGTGTGATGTTATTCCAACATACGTTATACTAATTTTTCAACGATTTGACATGAACGAAGTATACTAATTGAAGAAATGGTTGAAAACGCTGCGAACTATTCCTCAATGGTTGGTCATTCCTTGGAGCAAGTGTATGGGGGTGAAGTGTCCCGGGCTCATCCCAATCGATTCGGCGTCCAAAATTTAGTTGAAAATGATACCCCACACACCTAGGTACTCAAAAACCTCGAAACCCCACTTTCGAAGTGCGTAGATAGGTACCCATTTTGGCAGATTATTCAAAAACGGTTAAATATTCTGGGTGTATTTTAACCCTGCCATGTCTAATAACTACCATGGACCTAAAATATATTTTTAAAATACACCCTTTCCCCCTATACCTTTCTCAATCAATTCAGTCTCCAAAATTTAAAGGAAAACGGCAAGTACCACAAGAACTTCGGTTATTCCCTGAATAATTAACCAATGTTTCCATGCAGAAGTCAATCTCTCCGATTCGGCTCAAAATATTTTTCTGGACGTTTCAAGGTGTCTAGATCAAAATTAGCAAATGTCCGTACGCCGTCCGTTGTCCATGCCGATTTCGGTAGTGGAAAAATTTCTGAAAATCTGAAATTCGGATCATGAACCCGTTTCCGGTTCAGTTGGTCCTCGAAACTTTCAGCCCGATTGGCCCAAATTTGAAGAGTGTAGGGTATCGTTTTCTACTAATTTTTGGACGCTGAATCGATTGGAATGAGTCTCCATGCTCCTGGCCCGAGAAAATTTAGTGGAAAATGATAAATCACATGCCTAGTGCCCAAAAAGTCCCGAAAATGGAGTTTCAAACCACACATTTTTATCCGTATCCTCCCCAAATTTAGGTCGATCGGGCTGAAAAGTTTCCAGAGTTTCCTGTAAAATTTCACTTGTTTTGACAATTACTGATGGAATAATCATCAAAATTGACATTTCATTCCTTAGAATAAAGCACATCAACTCTAATTTTATGGTCGCTCAAGACTGTGTTTAAACGGCTCAATAAAATATAGCAACATTTACCACAAAACACCAGCTGCAGTCAAAATTTATAATTTGCTCCAGTTTGTGGAGTTTGCTCTTTTGTTCTGTGGTAAATAACAATTTTATGAATTATCTCCAATTAACATTTTCGTAATTAACATTTTGATCACAAATTCTATTTTCCGAAATTTCCATGTATTTCCGTAATTTTACCAATTTCATTGGGGTGACTTGTCCTGGAAAAGTGATCGTGTTGCTGTTGTTGGGATATGCAGAATTACACCACTGAAAATGCATGTTTCTTACGTTGTTGGTCCAACATTTGAACAAAGACACGTTTTCAGGCGGAATGAAATAACACGACCGTAATGAATCTCCCTCCCGGTTGTAACGATTCACCGTTTCAGGCCGTTTATTGTAGAAATCTTCTCGAGAAAAAACTACGTGACTTCGAACTTAATAGGGACTTTAGAAGTAGGCAGCCTTTCTCAGAGTGGGGGATGTAGAAGCTCCGGCCAACTTTACAGGACGACAATCTCGACGATCTTCCGCATCTCTAAAACCTCTTAAAAGGTGACCGGCGGATATTTTTGTTTTGTGTTTGTTACGTTGTTGAGTCGGGCCCATTGTGTTTTTCGGGGTAAACCTGAGAAGGCGCATTATAAAACGTCTGCCCCGCCACATTAAAGGGGTAATGATGACTCGGCTGAGAATACCGCGGCAGCCCGTAACACACCTGTGCCTTTGTGACAAAAAAAA
This sequence comes from Cyrtorhinus lividipennis, assembly GCA_019603395.1. Lineage (NCBI taxonomy): Eukaryota > Metazoa > Arthropoda > Insecta > Hemiptera > Miridae > Cyrtorhinus > Cyrtorhinus lividipennis. The sequence continues at coordinate 940,376 of CM034002.1, read as the reverse complement.
GCTTCTACGTGAAAAAAATTTCGAAATTTATCCGTCGTGTTTTTCGATTCTTCAAGTTAACTCCTTTTGTTTTAGAGGTTTTTATAAGGCAGCTGGTCGCGAGTGATTTGTGTCCCTTCAAAACGAATGTTTCTTAAGGAACGGTGACCGCTTCGAATGCCTCTTTCGTGTTTTCCCACGTCTGGTTTTGATGCGACCGATCACTGAGAAGCTGAATGAAGAGAAGAAACAACCCTCGAAAATACGCAATATTGAAAAGAACGAGAAAGAGAGAATTTCCATAGATATCCGCATAAACCAGAATTCCCAATTTTGAAAAGAACAAATTCAATGGAGAATTATTAGAGCCTTAATGGTTTCTGGGCCGATGATTTTAACACATTTTTAAAATTATTTCATTACTCATACTAGTGTACGAAATACCTTATTCTATCACTCAGCGGTTACCATATAGCCTTAAACAATGGATATTGATTTAACGAATAGAAACATGCTTTCAGTCTTTCAAAAAAAGGAAATATCAGGCAATAGTGAGCTCTCTGATAAGGGTGAGAAACTATTCCAAACGCTGCAAATTCATTCTCAGGGGTTGGTTATTCCTCTGACCAGCTGCACGGTGAGTCATTTGAATCGATTCAGCGTCCAAAATTTAATGGAAAATGATAACCCACACCCCTAGGTACCAGAAATCTCGAAAACACACATTCGAAATGGGTAGATAAATACCCATTTTGACACATAACCTTTTCTGGTGGCCACCAATCGTTCCGGTACACGTGTCATTGGATTCAGCGTTAAATTTTCAATTTAGCGTTCGAAAATGATTCCTCACACGCCCAGATTGCAGAAAATATTCATTTTTTTAAGTATCCATTTTGACAACCCCCCTACCCTCCCCAAATTTGGACCGATCGGGCTGAAAAGTTTCGAGGATCAACTAGAGCCAGAAACAGGTCCCTGACCCAAATTTCAGATTTTTAGAAAATTGTCTACTACCAAAATAGGCGCGGATGGCGTGGGGCAGTGGGGCATCATTGGATTCAGCGTCCAAAATTTGGTAGAAAATAATATCTCACACGCTTAGATCGCCAAAAATTAATTTTTGAATAAGGAAGGATATTATTCTGATTTTTAGCAGGAAATTGTCATGTTTTTTGTTCGAATTGCGGAATGTTTGACTTAACGGGTTTTCCCGTGTTCTTTTCGTTTAGGCACGACCCTACTCACTAAGCGTGACGTCATAATAGTTTCCTTTTAATCGTGACTGAATTTAGTGATCTAACTTATCGCATACCTACACGATTTGGCGATATCGGGTTGTTAGGCGAAGAGTTAACCCGAGAAAGGCTGAATATAACCTAAAGGATTCAATTACTTTGGTTGAAGGCTCTCGAAGGGAAAGGTTGGGTGAAGAAGGTAAAAGTGTGAGGAGAACGTAGGTGGAGGCTGGGCTGGGTCATGTCTGCCCACAAAAACTCTAAATAGTTGGGTTTAATTAATAAAAACACGGCCCGCAGCTCCGACGAGGAGATTGTTCTGACAAACAAGGTGTTAAGTGGCCGGTTTCTTGAATAGCACCGGTTATTTCTTGTTGGTGGAAGGGGCAGAGGTTGTGGAAAGTGGAGGGGCGAGAAGAAGGGATGGACGTCGAAGAACCCTCGTGATGCCTTCTTGTTGGTACGTTCGAAGCAGAAAACTACCTTTTTTACCTGGGCAGCCCTCTCCCGAGGCAATTAGGCTGTTAAGACAGAAGGTTGGGTAACCCATCCGGTGAAGCGTCCAACGTGCCGAGTAAATATCACGATTTGAGACGCCTTCCAAAACTTTCGCAACAGGTGGTCGTCAGGGTGTAAGTATGATTTCTGAAGACGATTTTGCGATCCTTCAAGAATTAACGAGCCACACGTTTTCACCTCGAATGTTGAAAAGCTGAAGTTTCAAAACAAAATTAGTTCCGTTGATAGGTACTCTAACTTCCTCGTTTAGCAAGATTTCTCATCGCACGATTCCTTCACTAGGTGTTTATTGTAGGGATCACACTCCCCAACATTCCCGAGTGTTTTTCAGATACTAGACACGCTCTTCGGGTGCCTATCAATGAAACTAACCCCACACACGTCTTAGTGGCAGCATTATCATTATCATTATTATTTCAACACTACGTACAAGCTGCGCGGTTGACTACAACAAGACTAATGACGAGTAGTATTGCTCATTCCTTCAATTGAGGCCAAACTATGTATGTCACTTCAAGGGTTGCCTAATAACATTCCACAGAATCAAACAAGGGCATTTATTCGTGCAGAGATCAAACCCGACCAAAGTCTGACAAAACGCAATCTACCCCTCACATTCCAATCAGTTGGCAACAATGGGAGCTCATTAGAAACTACCTGATTTCATTTATTTTATTTTGTAAAAGGCTTTGAATGGCTTGGAAGTGGTTTCATTTGGCTTGAAAAAGGTTTTATTTGGACTGGGAAAGGTTTCAGTCGGCCAGGAACAGTTTTTATTTGGACATGAAAAGTTTCTTCCATTTGGTCTGGAAAAGGTTTCATTTATTTGGTCTGGGAAAGTTTCAGACTGGGAAGGTTTTGTTTGGTCTGGAAACTGTTTCAAAGTCATGGAAGAGTTGTTGTTTGGACTAGAAATGGTTTCATCCGGCCTGGAAAATAGTTCATCCAGCCTGGAAAACGTTTCAGTTAGCCTACGTTGGACGATAACTTTTTAGTTACGCCTTAAAATGGTTTTGTTTGTCCTGGAAATGGTTTCAGTCAGCCTGGAAAAGTTTTTGTTCGGCCTAGAATTTTTTTTTTTCCGTTTGGTATGGAAAAGGTTCCATTTATTTGGTCTGGGCATGGTTTCATTTGGTCTGAAAAATGTTTCGTTAGGCCTGGAAAATGTTCCAGTAGTGTGGAAAAGATGTTTGGACTAGAAAAGTTTCTTTCATTTGGTCTAGAAAAGGTCTCAGAATTCGGAAAAATTGTTGTTTGGACTAGAAAAGTGTCTTTTGTTTGATCTGAAATAAGTTTCATTTGTTTGGTCCGGACATGGTTTTGTCTGCTCTAAAAAAGGTCCTTGTGGCCTGGTAAAGATTTTGTTTCGACTGGGAAAGGTTTCCTTTGGCCTGGAAATTGTTTTGTGTTCTCTGGAAAAGGTTCATTTGGCCTGGATAAGGTTTTGTTTGGACTGGGGATGATTTCCATTGGCCTGAGAAAGGTTTTGGTTTCTGTTTCTGTTGTTTTGGACTGGGGAAGGATTCAGTCAGCCTGGAACAGTTTTTGTTCAGACTAAAATAGTTTCTTCCACTGATATAGAAATTTTCCACTCATTTATGTCTGGAAATGGTTTATTTTGGTCTGGGAAAGGTTCGTTTGGCATGGAAAAGGTTTAATTTGCTCCAGAAATTGTCCATTCAGCCTGGTATAGGTTTTGTTTGGTTTTGAAAAGGTTTCAGTTGGCCTGGAACAGGTTTCATTTGGTCTTAAATAAGTTTCGTTTGGACTAGAAAAGTTTGTTTGGTCTGGAAAATCTCATCATGCTCATTTACATCGCTACTTGAGAACCCTACCCAGCGCCAGATTGATTAGCAGAGCTTGGCTCGAGCGGATATCCTCATTTGCAGAGGACTCTCGGATCACAGTGATTCAAACTGGCTGCCGGGAGTGACTCAACCTAACCTTACAAATCAGCTGTAAACTCCCGGCAAAGTCATGATTCCGTCTAGATCCACGATTTTGTCGCCCGCATTCACCGCTCTCACGATCATGTTCGCGAATTCGTGTTTTTTTGACCGCTCACTGTTGTGAATGCGATTTCCATATAAGGACGAAGGCACTCTAATTGTATTCTAATACGATCCCTCACACTTAGAGGCGATTAATCACAACACGATTTGTGTGAATATCTTCGGATCGTTGAAAGCGCCTATTGTGTGGTCGGTTGAGCCAACACGCTATCCAAGTGGTGAAATGAATAATCACGAAGCGAATTAACTCGAACGTGCCCTTTCCATTTGAACTTATTTCATAAGTGGTATCTTGACTTTAAACGAAGCACCCAATTAACATTTAGTTTGAAAAGTCCAAAGTTACGAACAGTGAACTCGAGGCTCCTTGAAAAATACATCGAAAGAGAAATTACTTTTGGCACATTAATATATCAACTTGACCGGGTCGGAGTAATTTCGTCGAGTTCAACGTTGTGCAGCTTCTGTTAGGCCACGCTACAATGAGTTGCTGTTAACCGTTTCACAAGTGATAGGATCTCGACGTAGCACGATATTCGTATTTTAGTTATGGAGTGCTACAAGACGACATTTAGGATAACTGACTCTGAGAACCTTCTAGATTGTAGTTGGTTTAAATAGTTCATCGCTAAGAATCATCAGAGTAAAATGAGGTGGCTGTTGTACTCCTGTAGAAGTATCAACCAATTTGACCATTTCGTTTTTAGGTTATTCTTGGAAAAATGGATTTTCGAGATTTTCGGCAATCTAAGCGTGTGGGTGTAAGCCTCTCTCGAATTAAAATGTGTTTGAATTTACTATAATTTAATTCGGGTTTCTTCGGAGAATTTGGAAGGGACCTAGCGAGAGGATACGGGATGTAAGTCCAAGACTTACAACTGAGCAACTAGGGATACCAAGGATGAGCATAAAATACATTGATACAAAATGAATTATAATTGAAAACAAGGACACGTTGCAAAGGAGAATATGCCTCAACCTGGGCTAGAATTGATACAAGACAAAGTAATTCGACAAAGTAAATTAGACAACATGTGGAGCATAAAATACAATTAATACAAGATACATGAAATTATGATATACATGAAATGAGCAAGTGCAACGATACCGGCTGACAAAAACGGCGTCAACGTTGAAGAAAAAACAGGAGGGGGCATGCTGTCCCGCAGGTACACAGCGCGGCTTATTAACTTGAGTCCTTTATCATCTCATGGCATGGGGAACACAATATTACAGCTTTGGTCGACTTCAGCAAGGTAGCAGAGTTCACTTCAGAGCAAGCACAGGACAAAGCCAGGATGGACTGAGTGAGATGCACTTGCACGACAGGGTTACAAAAATATATGACTCCAACATGTTGGGCGCCTCAGCCCCAAGGGGCGCCTCAACAACGACCGCCTGGTTGGACGCCTTCGCAACAAGTGAAGCCCTGGCGCTCTGCAAATGCGACGTCCGGGCAGGAGCTGCGCGCGCATCCTGGCGCATGCTCCCTCCCTTCTGGCCTTCTGGAGGCAGCAAGCCTGGGGGCTTACATGGGGTATAATTTTCGCCTAAATTTTGGATGCTGAATCGAATGAGACTGGTCCCGCAACCCATGGCGCACACTGGAAGAGGTTATGGGTCAAAATGGGTATCCATCTACCCATTTCGAATGTGTGTTTTCGAGATTTTTGGTACCTAGGCGTGTGGGGTATCATTTTCTACTAAATTTTGGACCCGAATCGATTGAAATGAGTCTCCATGCGCCTGGTTCGAGGAATAACCAACCCCTGAGAAGGAATTTGTAGCGTTTATGAAAATTATAATCGCGTCGTATATCTCATTATATAGGATATACTTAATCCAATCCTGCGCAGGGTGGCTCCCACAGCAATGCTCTGTGACAAGGAATTATGAACAGCCAATATTCACTAAAAATCTATATCGTAGCAACTGATCACGATAATGATGTATAAAACTATGCCGTTACTTATCTATAACCTCTACATTTTGGAAATATACCTAAAACGCATTCTTTTAAAATCAAGTTTAAATGTGTTGAGGAACGGTCAGTGGGTTGGGTTGGAAACAGTTTGCTGAGAATTTCGACTCTGAGTCACTATAATGCACATGATCAGTAGAAAGGTTCACAAAAAATATGGTTCATTCGTGTACAGGAGAAAATCTTCGGCTAATTTAACCCGATTTCTTAACCCACTCTTCTGCTACCGTTCTTCCTTTTCGCACTAAACAAGAAGCTGGAGATATTAACGGTGTAATGAAGAAGAATTAGTTGAATGGGACCAGATGACATGCTTCGACCCGATAACGCGGCGAAAATCAACGACCCGGTTTCATGTAAATGAGGCATTATCGAGAGAGTTGATGAGCTCAGAAAACGCTATAATAGCACGTTTTCAGGGCGCCATTCAAAAAACCGTGAGGTGAAAAAAATGTCTCGAAAGTTTTTTTTTTTTGTACCCCTTTTAAGTTTCTTTTTCAGTAATAGGGACTCGATTTAAGGACTGACAACGGCCGTATTAGAGCAAAAATTGACCTGGGGTAGTTTTCGAACGGTGTATACCTACTCTTTAATTACTGGCGACGACGAAAAGGGTTTTTAACAATCTGCTAATGACTCCAACAGTCCCGAAACCTTCCTGTTTGTTGTAAAAGTTCCAAGGGAGGTCTCACCCTGGCCAATAATTAAAAGTAATCAATTTCGACGTTGAATACTGACAATGATTCCTTTCATCCTTCCATGTTTTGGGACATTTCGGTGTTTCTGCTGTATTTATTTCATTTTTCGCTGTTTTTCAATCTTGTTTGGGGCATCAAAATCATTTGAATATAATCACATTAACCCACATTTTCTTCTTAAATGTGTTATCTTTGCGCTCTTGGGTATCGATTCGGGGCCCTTCTTAAACGATTAACGGTCTGAAATTGCTCGCGTATAAAAGAGGCCCCTTAGAAACCTCTGAAATCATTATTCAAAGAACCTTCTTTGACCCATGTTTCTTTGAATATAATAAAAAATACACTCGCGGTAACAAGAACCGACCAATCAGAGAGTGCGAATGAACGAGTTATCAATTAGTAATGGAAATGGCGCAGAGCATGGGGGATATCCGGCGTCGGAGCATATGTAATTTTATGGTAATTTCAATCCACATGTCTGCCTTTCATTCGTGATGGGAAGTGGGCGTGGATGGACGAATACGCTTTCGTTTCGCATGACTAATACGAGGCTCAATTACAACTGTTCATTATAACATCATGAGCGTGGCTATTTCTCGTAAATTTTTCCACGAATATCAACGCAAATGTTTTTCAGTCTGACCACTTTAAATCACAGCCCCGTCACAACTGTTGATCGGTGGTGAATCGTGGAGTAATGTGTACGTTGGAAATTATATGTGTGTGCGAGTTAGTCGTCTTATTCGACCGCTTTCAAACAAATCCTAGTTTACGGTTACCAAAACACGAAAACAAATCAAACGTCGTTTTGGTGGTTAGTGAGTGGTCTGGTCTTCTTTTGTTATGAGCTATTTTTACGTTAACCCTTCACTTGTATTACCCTTCTCAGTTCCTACTGAACTAATGAATGAGAAGTGGGAGAGGAGCAATATGTCGAAGAGAGACACAGTAGATATATGTTCTTCCCTTGGTTGAAATCACCATTAAGACCTAGATTGCCCGAGACGAAGAACCAGGAGAAATAAGTTAAGGAGAATGACCTCATAGTGACGTCAGGGGCTGCTTCTGAACAATTTTCAGCCGTAATCGTCGTACAAAATATAATTGTAAGGAAGGAAGAAATGGTTTGCTTTAGGAGTCCTAAACTCAGTGTAGCCACATGATTATATAAAAAATTCCCCCATAAATATGGGTTTAATAAGAACTGAAGTTATCTGAAACAGCTTGAATCGATGCGACAATAATTACTGGATATGAGATAGAAAAAGAGGTTTATGCGGGATCTGAGTAGAGTTATGACGTCACAGAAAACGGAAAAAAGTGGAATTAACCCTTTTACCGTGTTATCAAATGTTATACAATTCTGATGCTGAAGTAATGACTCGAATGAACAAATGAATGCTGCAAATTCATCTACAATGGTTTATTATTCCTAAGAACAAGATCATGGGAAAAACGCTGCAAATTGTTGCACAGGGGTTGGTTGTTCGTTGGACCAGGAAAATGGAGAAAACAGTGAGTGTGAAGTATTCCAGACTCATTCTAATCAATTCAACGTCCTAAATTTAGTGGAAAATGATACCCCAGACGCCTAGGTACCAAAAACCTCGAAAACCCACTTTTGAATTAGGTAGGTAGGTACCTTGACCCAAGCCCCCCTCCAGCGGGCGCTAATCGGTTTGGGACCCACCTTAATTGATTCAGCATCCATAATTTAGTGAAAAATGATGCCTCATAGATCGCCGAAAATCCGACTTTCAGCATGAAAAGATTGATTGATTATCCAAGAAATAACAAACCAAAAAGGGAGTCCCAGACTCATTCCAATGTATTCAGCGTTCAAAATGTTGTAAAGAAAGGAACCCCACACAACAAAAACCCACTTTCAAAATAGACTATTTGGAAACTAAGCATGTGGGGTACCATTATCAACTAAATTTTGTACTCTGGATCCATTGAGATGGGCCCCGGACCGATTGGTGCCCACTGTAGGTGGGTATAGCTCAAAATGGACCTACCTACCTATTGGAATGAATCTGGGACACTTATCAGTCATGTTATTCCTTCAAAGAATAATCGACCATAAATACTATGATCACTAAACCATAAATGCAAATTACTACTCTAAAAAGCGAACAATCAAATCTCACTTACTACATAGCTCTACAGCCCCAGGTGAGCCATGGCTTGACAATAAATTTCCAGTGCTCTCAGCGCAGCGTTCTCGTTTTTCAGTTCCTTATACCAAGAGCCGCCAGGTCCTTCCCAGCATCCTGGATCCAACGTTTTCGAGGTCTTTCTCTAATCCTGGTGCCATACATAGTTCCAAACAGGGTCCTTTTTGGCCTTCGTAACTCGCTTATTTGTGCTACGTATCCCAACCATTCTATTCTTCTTGCTCGTATAAAGCAGACAATCTCGCCAAATCCATATAGCTTTTCGAGATTTTTGGCGATCTAGGCGTGTGGGGTATCATTTCCCACTGAATTTGGGCCCTGAATCCAATGAAATGGGTCCGAGAACGATTGGCGCCCTCTAGGATGAGTTTATGGGTCAAATGGGTGGCTTTTTACCCATTTCAAATGTGTGTTTTCGAGATTTCTAGTACCTAGGCGTGTGGGGTATCATTTTCCACTGAATTTCGAACACTAAATCTTTTGAGATGGGTCCTGGAACGATTGGCCCCCACCGGAAAAGGTTTTTGACGCTGAATTGATTGAAATGACTCTCCACGCCCCTGATCCTGAGTTTTTGGAAAGATTATTCTTCCTAGAAGGCCACTGGAAAGAAAATTGTGGGTTCATTTACTTATTTCACCTGCTTTAAATTAATCTATCTCGCTATCTGACTTACTATTGGTCGGAATAATACGAATCCGAACGGTAGATGGAAAATTCCTGAGACAAAAAGGCGGTTTGTTGCCGAGTGTGATGATGGAGCTTGTACAAACGGTCGGTCATTTCTCGGCTCAGGTGAAATGAAGGCATTAAGAAAACATTAGAACATGGGCTCGCTAAAGGGAACGGTCTCATCATTTTTACGACTCGACTAACTATACTTCTCAGAGGCTGTTCTTCCAGAGCTAACTGCACCAGTTACATCTCTGTTTACGTTTTTATTTCTTCTCTTCGGGTCGAAGTGGGGGTTAGAAAACGTTCCCAGACACATTTTCTCCGGCGCATTTTCTAAACTCGCCCCAAGAGCCGGCAAAGTAATTTTCTTCGGATTTTTTCTGATTTTTTTTTTTTTTTTTTTTTTTTTTTTTAATTTGGACGTCAGCGCATCGGCAAACTCCGGGAGGCCTCTACTGGGTTTTGCCGTGTTACACCTTCACGCTCCAACGCCGTCCACCTCGAAATAAATACGCGCCTCCTTTGCTTCGAGTTTAATTTCTCGTGTGCATCAAGAAGCTGGATGATGTTTTTTCTCTTTTTTTTGTCCGCCTTGTTATTTTTGTTTTACGAGAGCAGATGCGAAAAGGGTGTTGCTCTTTTCCAACTCACTCTGCGTCGAAAGGGAAAACAACATTTTTCATTACCTCAGTCGAAAGACAGCATCTGCCACAACATTGCGGCTTGCTAAGGGGCGGACAAATGTGAGGACGTTACAGCGTAATGCGGATTTTAATGACGCTCGCTTCGAATTTTATTGCACTTCTTTGCTACGTTCTCATTTGTAGCACGTTTGGTTATTCCCAGAGAAATCAACATATGTTTTCATGCCAGAGGTCATGCCTCTCCAACTGGCCCCAAAGTTAGCGTTTCATGAATATATTTATAGTCTAGCCATTCTACAATGGTTGTTTATCCCATGGAGCAAGGCTATGAGGAAAATAGTAACAGTCTCTCGGACATATTCCAATCGATTCAGCGTTCAAAACTCATGTGTTTTTGAAACTTGAAATTCGGGATTTAAGAATTGGGCATGTTGGGTATCATTTTCCACTGAATTTCGAACATTGAATCTTTTGAGATGGGTCCTGGACCGATTGGCGCGCACTGGAGAATGGTATGCGTCAAAATGGGTTCCTACCTACCCATTTAGAAAGTGAGTGTGCGTGATTTTTGGGTTCCTAGGCGTGTGGGGTATCATTTTCCATTGAATTTTGAACACTGAATCCTTTGAAATGGGTCCCCGGTCCCATTGGCGACGACAGATGAAGGGTATGCGTCAAAATGGGTACCTACCCACCCATTTCGAAAGTGGGTATACGAGATTTTTGGGTATCTAGGCAAGCGGGGTGTAATTTTCTACTAAATCATGGACGCTGAACCGATTGGAATGAGTCCGGAACACTTCTCACTCACTGTTTTTCCCATACTCTAGCTCGAAGTAATAACAACCCATTGTGGAAAAACTTACATAGTTTCTTTTAGGGTCGCGTATCGCGTGTACTCTCGAGTCAATTTGTCCAATTTTGAAAATAAGTGCCCTGCAAACGGTCCATTTTACGATAGCTCGGAATATGACTTCACCCATTACAAGTACAGTATAAATAACCACCTTCGCAGGTTCGTGTCTCTAGTTAGAATCTATCAATGTATAGAAATGTCTATGCGTTTATGATGTTTTACACGCGAACTGTATAAAATCTTTCAAATCTGCGCGTCGATTAATCGATTAATTTTTTTTTTTTTTTGGTCATTTCGAATGAAAAATTTGATTGAGACTCCCGTCAGATGGCGTCATTAGTTGTTACTCGGACACCGCATAAGAGGAGCCCTCAAATTTTTCAATTTTTACACGATATATATTATCACGAATATCATTTAGAACCGGATTTACTGATGAACCGATTATATACAACCTACTTCTCTCAAGTGACGATCCAATGAATGCCTTTCTAGTCTCTGCCGGCGAACTAATTGAAATCGATTAAGTCAAACACGGTGAGGCACGAAATTCAAATTCCCCCTATTAATCACGCCTTTTTGAAATTCCACCGTCGAAATGGAAAAAAATGGCCCCCTCTCCTTTCGGCTGGACTCTTGGGGGAATTGTCACCTTCGTCCAAGGATCGTTAAGTCCTTTTCGAGTTTCCTCTCGGGAGCTTTAACTAAGTGGTTTGATGGGAAGCCACTTCTCGCCCCCTAAGGGCCAAGCCTTCGCAGATCAATCACAAAGTCCGTCCCTCGAGGTGAAAACAACCTCAACCGCCAGACAAAGAGATTCCCTCGTGCAAAAGTTATGTTTGTTGGGACAGAAAGGACGAAGAATTCCCTTGTAATTCGCCTTTTTCCCTTCAAAGACTTGATAGAAACGTTACCGCCTGGGCTTCGTGCGTTTTTCGTTTTTTTTTTTTTTTTTCTTTTTCCCTTTCCGTTCTTATACGCCATCTTCTTTATGCCTTGAAATGTTCCTTCGTCGATTTCCCTTAAATGGCCAATGCTGAACTTCGCCTCGTCTCTCGAGTCCCTACTCGATCTCAATTTCAAAAATCCCTTCAAAGCCGGATCAATGCAATTCTGATCCCGTTTTTTCATCCTACGTAGCGGCTTCGCCGGTTTACAAGAAACCACTTTGTTGTTTGGTACAACACAAAAGGAAAACTTCATCTTATAACAAACAACTAACAAAAAATAAATGCGACAACTTTACACAATTACTTAATGTAAAAGTTTAAACCAACTCACGTTCCAGCTGTCAGGATCAGGTTTCCACAAACAGAATTAACGTGATAATCGTAGAAAACCGACCGGCCGGTCTCCAGTCTCAAAGGTGCAGTCAGCGAGGCAGTTCATGACTCGAGAGATACGAAAAGAGATCGAAAATGGGCATGGAAACCCGCTCGAATCGGCAGGTGATTGAGTGGACGGTCGGGAGCTTTAAGAAAACGTCGGAACGAGGCCTCTGGAAGTGGATGTAATACGACGATTTAAAACTCGTAACGGACTTATGTGGCGGAGCTGGTGTTCTCTGGTTGTATTAAAGATCATGAAAGGGAGGCTGCTTATGTCATGCGGTCGAGTTATGATCAGAATTTCGAAACGGGACGAGCTTCGAACCCTCAAATCGGTGTCATCATTTGTTCGAGCGCTGCTCTTTAATGATGGGCAAAGACCAGAATGTTCTGATACCGTTACGGCTCAAATTTTCTCGAGAAACCCAAAAAGAAAATTTTTTGTGCTGTGGAAAACCAATGCGCTCCCAAAAATCGGATTCATCAACTCAATTCAGTGTAAATCCGAAATAGAACTCCGAACTCGTTATTTTGACGAAATAATAGGTTCGTTCGCTGTGCAGTTCAGAGCTGTTCCGAACTATGGGCATGCGCAGTGCCTCTTTGACCTATTTGGTGTTCTGATTTCGTTTCGGGTCAAATTTTATCGAACAACCTAAAAATAAATTGTTTTGTGCTAGTGAAAATCAATGGGTTCCCAAAAATGGGGATTATCAACTCGATTCAGCCTAAATCTGGAATAAAACTCCAAACTCGTTACTTTTACGAAATAATAGGTTCGTTCGCAGTGCAGTTCAGAGCTGTTCCGAACTAATGGATCGTATATGGTCATGCGCAGTGCCCGTTTGACCCATTTGTTGTTCTGATTCCGTTTCGGGTCAAATTTTATCGCGAAACCTGAAAATAAAATGTTTTGTGCTGGTGAAAATCAATGGGTTCCCAAAAAATCAGATTCATTAACTCAAATCGGCCTAAATCCAGAATGGAGCTACAAACTCGTTATTTTTACGAAATAATAGAATAATAAACTTATTTCATTAGTTCATTTATTTGGACCTAGTACAAATTTTCAGTGATTTTGATTCACAGAAATGGTGAATTTTTCGCAACTTCTACTCTTCTAGAAGGCTATGATTTCATATTCCAACAAATAAACCCTGTGTTAAATTGATACGATCCAAAATGACGCAATTTCTTCAGTTTGAAGTTTTCACTTTGAAACCAAGAATATTAGGGATAGGATCATTTTCTATAAATTGAAGAAAATTGAATTTTCCACAAATTGTATTTGTTGAATTTCATTTCTTCGTTAGAAATGGCCAAAATACGTACATTCAAAGCAACAATAAATGCTGCAAAATGTGTAAAACCTAAGAAAAAGCGATTCTTGTCACGCGTACAAATTATTTTGGGGCTATTGTATCATGGTACCGTAATTCATAAAATCCGTGGAAGGACTCTTGGAATTTCCCCACGTAGTGTACAACCCAATTTAAACCGATTCACAAGCGAATTTAGGGGCTGTGGAAGGGGGAAGGATCGTGGCGAGCTGGGGATAATAGGATATTATTCGGGAAAAATTAGACAACTCTACAATTACATACAGCCGCGTTGTATTATCCTTTAGCCATTTTGGGGAATTAGCATATAATTGCGCACATGTATCACAGTCATCGCTTGATGAAACAACAGTTTGACTACCTCATTTACAAGTATTTACATATTAGTTTAATTTAATTTGTTTGTAAGCCTGATGTTGTTAATTTTTGAGGAGTTATTGTTTGTTATTACCATTGTCCAGGGAGGGTGGAAGAGAGGGTTTTTAGGCCCTAACCCGCCCCTGATCGTTAAATAAACTAATTCAATCAATAAATCATTTTCTAGGATATTCTGTTTACTACGATTTATAACAGTTATCTCATCTCAAGGGCGCTAGGTTTTAGAATTTTACAAACTGAGAAAATCGCCGTTTTTTGGCTTTTTTGGAGTTGGCGCCAGATTAATTTGTCGACATTTTTGGATATGGCTTCCAAATTAGGTAATTACAATCAATCAAAGTTGCAGAAGGGCTGAAATTCCTGCAAACCAACCCCTTTTTGCCACAGGACGACATCCCAGTAGTGTGAAAGTTTCACCATCATAACAATTTGCTCATGTTCATTCTCCTGTCATCATTGACTGGTTTTTGCTGGTGACTAAATTATAGTTGATAATTTTTTAAAAATATCAACGAATTTAGAGTCATATGACACATTATTGAATTATTTACATTTTAATTATTGAATTGAATTATTGAATTACAATTCATCTTATACATAGAACGGACGAATGGAAAGATTGATTTATTCGTCGTTAATGTGTTGAGACTTTTCGCGACTTGTTCAGCCACTCAAAAAACATCGCAAAAGCTCACAATTTATTTATTTCACTCACGGTTTAAGCTGATAAACACTTGTAAAGCCCCCATGACGACCCCTTCCCGTGTAATTCGAGTAATAGTGCGACTCCTCAAGATCCGTTCCTTTAATTATGCGTAAAAGCCAGATGTCAGAAGAAACAGCTGCTTTGTTAGTTATTTTGCCCTCATTTAGTTATTTTTATTTTTCTTCCAATCTAAAGAATGCTCCCTCATCTCTAAGACGCTCGCGTGGTAGATTTCTCATCAAGATATAGTCAAGTTGTAGCCATTTGAAGAAAGCCTATTTCTATTTCCTTCCAGCTTTCTCACTTAGTCATTCTCATTATTAGCCTGTTCATGCAATGTGAACTTAATTTACTTAATACGAAAACCAATGAATTTGCTGAAAATTCTCATCCCGAAACTATAGCCGACTTTATAACGAGGCAAATTAGGTTTTCAATAATGAAAATTAATTCTTCAGATTTTGCATATTTTCATATTCATTGAGAGAGCTTCAATTTCAATTCCAATTGAAAGAAAATATACGTATTAGGCATTGTGGAAAGAATAGTGGTCTTATGATTTTGGCATAATTACAGTAATTATATGCGTGAAGTCATGATTAGTGATTTCATTCTTGCTTAGCATACCATTCAAACTGATTGAGTTGTTCTCGAGGCTCGTTAACATGACTCCAACTGTGCATGTCAGTTATATTTTCTCACCTTTATACCTTCGGAAATTATTAACTTTTGTTTATACGTTCAGTTTCTTTTCTTTTTCATCTCTAAATCGTGCGAGTGATTCCCGTGAAGACCCTCGCTGAGTTGATTTAGAGATAAATAACCTCGGTCGTTGGTCTTCTTTCAACTCTTATTAACATAACGCTGACAACAATCGACGATACTTGAAGGAGAGCGGGAAACACATAAATTGGACCCCCGAGGGACTTATTGGAAGCCCGAGTCGAATGCTTCCCCAATTTACAGTTGGTTTCATTGCGCACGATATTTTTAGTCACGACTGGTCAGTAAAACTATACCGTCAGTTGGACTTATTTTGACGGTTCGGCTGGCTTATTTGTTCTCATCGCGTTTGGTGTCAATGCAAAGAACGATCTATTAAAGAAACAATAATAATAATAATAATAAAAAGCGGCTTAATTAGGCTCATGATTATATATGAATATAAATCGCCAGTCGTATCTAAAAGAAGCCAATATCGGCCTGTACAAACATGGACGACGATTTGGTCTTGAGCTGCTCATTTCTTGTGGTCAAAAGGCACTATTCGGCATTTGTTCTTATCCTCTATGTTGACTATTAAGACCCAAATATTTTAATTGCCAATAAATACATTTTGCGTATAAAGGTTCGCAAGTTGTCAGCACAAATGGTCAGCACTTGTTGTTGAAATATTGTGAACACATTCTAAAAGTCACTCGTCTACCTTTGTTAATTTGCATGGAGGAGCATCAACCCTGCAAAGAATAATAGTAAATAGTATTCTAAAAAAAACTTAATTTTATTTAATAAAATGTTCAGAGAGATGATCGCCGCATGTTCAAATGAAATCAGGCAATCGTGTTTCTGACTACTTGGAAAATATCTGTCAGTAACATAAGCGCAAACTGCGGTAATTTTTTATGATCATGATAAATATTATTATCATCTCGATTTGCGCTTATGTTACTAACAAATATTCAAAGAGTAGTCAGAAACACGATTGTCTGACTTCACTATCAACCCTCTACCAAAATATTATCATGGTAGAAGTTTACAATATGGTAGAATTGTATTAACATAATATGTTGGTAAACATGGAGAAAATGCAAACAACCCCAGTTGGGGTCAGCTTATCAGAGCCAAATGCGCGGAATAATCCCTGGGAAAAAGCTATTCGTATTAAAAGGTGTCCCAATAATCCTTCCTTCTTTTAATTATAATATATTTCAACAATCAGCAATCAATACGCACCAAATTTGAATGGTATAGAGGAAAATTAACCTCTCTAGGTTAATTTTGAGAGAGTAATGGAAAATGAAGAATTCTACTGTCGAGAATTATAAAATTTGAGTCTTTGCCGGTATACCTTACTTATATACATATTTATTTTATACATTTTATTATTACATATTTATAGATGATAAAAGCTCCTCAAAACAAATTTTGTACCCAACAACCTCTCTCTCCTGATGATTAAAAGGGGGTTGGGGGTGGTAGAGATCTCAATGATCCGCTGTCATTCTATGACGGCATTTAGCTGCCGTTTGAGAAACTCTAATTTACATAATTTGGCTGAAATAAAACCATCATGAAGCTATTTATATAAACACTGTTGAACCACCTTGAACGTCTCGTTTTCTTTCTTTTTATTTTCTCGATTGCTTCTCAGTTGAAGACCTCAAACCGAAAAGGGGGAAAAAAACGGCTCGAGTTAAGAAGTGGGTACCTTTCGAGAGATTCAGAGGTTTCTCGTGAAGAGTAATTTATATTCATTAAAAGCCGTCGAATTAAGCATAGAAGGCCGAAGGGGGTTCGTTTCGAGGGTAATCAAAATGGAAATCTCCTGCGCACTGAAAGGTGGAACTGTTTAGGGGAAATTAGGCGAATGGGTTCCGAATTGCGACGTTTGATAAGTTAATTATGGCTTTGATGTTGGTGAGAGGGACATTTGATAACAACTTGAATGATTACCGGTTTTTTCCGTGTGGGGCAAGATATACATTGAATCGAGTGATTAAGAGATATATATATTGCTGAGTCAACTAATTATTCTGAAAAATCTCGATTAGTGCCATGATGTAGGCTTCATTCTTTTTCATTTATTTATTTTATTTTTTATTATTATTTTTTTTTTTTTACACACTAAAATACTTATAAACATGACGAAGCAGGGACTACCGGTACTTATTACAATATTCCAAAACCTACAGTGTATTAACCAATAGTTGGTCAACCCCCCGAAAAAAGCAATTGTTATTTTATTCTTTCCTGAATATTGACTTTTTTTTGAATAATTTTAGCATTATTTCGTTAAAACCTTTGATCTCATTAATTTATTGATCTGTATCAATGTGGCTCTGCCGAACGTTTCAACGATTGTTCGTCGGTTTTTCAGCTAAATTGTATTATATTATAATTTCATGAATGCATTTTTTAAATAGGCTGCGCATTTTTCTAGTTATTCATTATTAATATTTTTTTTTGTGTGTGTGTGTGTTTCAGGTAAGCGTGAATGAGTTTTCTTCATTAGGAATAGGCTTCACTTGCGACGATGGAAGATGTTTCAAGTAGGTCTTTATCATTTCTCAATTCTCATAAAACTCCTGTGGAACCAAAGAGCAAGTGGATTTTTTGGAGCTTTTGGTTGGCTATTCCTTGAATAATCCACCTATGTTTTCATGCATAATAATCGGATCAAATTCGAGGGAGGTTGGCTTAAAAATATGATTTTTGAAAAATGGATTTTCGATGTTTTTAGCGATTTAGGCGTGTTGGGTATCATTTTTCACTAAATTTTGGACGCTGAATCCAATGAAAAGGGTCCCGTGAAGATTGGTGCCCTCTGGATGAGGTTATGGGTCAAAATGGGTACCTATCTACCCATTTCAAATGTGCTTTCGAGATTTTTTGGACCTAGGCGTGTGGGGTATATTTTCCACTAAATTATGGTCGCTGATTATTAGTAAGGTTGTTTTTTTTTTTTTTTTTTTTTTTTTTTTTTTTAATTTCTTGGTTAGAGACAAACTCTACTCTACCCCACTCTTGATTGTTGTTGGCAATTCTCGCGGAGAACTGATACAGATCGAAGCAATCGTTTATTAGTGGTTATCTATTCAATACCCTCAACTCTCGAGAACCCGCATAATCGAGTCCACACGATCTTGTTACGACCGACTTCCCCGGGAGTGGCCTTTTACTAGAATCTCCTTAAATGAATTACAGAGCATATGGACGGAAGATGGACTTGTTCTAATCCCATCCTTAGACAAGGTTTTATAAGGGCGTTTATCGGATTGAAAAGTGGACGTAATCAGAAGCTCGATAACCATTGGAACGCCTGCGGTAATAGGCCCTAATGAGTAGCATTGGTTACAGCACGATGCCTACGAGGATGCCCGTAGAAGAGAATTAGGTGCATTTCTGTTGGGTGGGTGATCGGATATTGGGCCTCTAATAAGTATGTTTAAGGTGGAGGAAAACTGGCTTGGACGTCAGTTGATTGCCGTTTGCGTTGATGCTACCACGGTGATTCGAGAAGTCACGGAGGTTCAAAGCCTTTAAGTACCTCACCCAAAAGGACTTGATTATACATCGTCTTTTCTACTTCGGCCGAAGGAAACAGGAGATCCCCAGCAGTGCCTCGGGTCGTGGAATACTCTTCATGTTCAGCACGAATGGAGCGTTTTCAAGGTCTTCTCTACCTGACTCCAACCAACCGAGTGTTAGCGAATTTGATGGATCGCTGAAGTTCGAATTTACGGTTCTTTGTTTGTTTAAATTAGCATTTTTACCGAGACAAAAAATATATTATTTATCTAATAACTATAGTAAATGTGCCTTCCACTATGTTGATAGAAGCACATTGTGCCATGTGGCAGAATATCATGGAATTATCACTGATTTCCTATTGGCCAGCAACGACCGGCACTGTGACTCTCAAGAGAGTCTGAGGAACACCAAAAATTCAGGATAAACCAACGTTGTAGCAATTGTGGCTTGCCTGACAAAGAGAACGAAGCAACGTGTGTGGGTTTTGAACCCTTGAATGCACTACATTCGTTGTATGAAGCGCCCTTGGATCTTGAAGAATTGAAGAAGCCCAGAGGTGATTCTGGTTGATCATCCAATCACTCCAGACGGTTGAAGACTTATTTGTATCACCCACATTGTAGAACGTTGTTATTAAAATTTGCTGAGTGGATTTCAGATCGTTTCACCATTTGATTTCCTCCCACGAAAATGATTTCGTCTGCGAAGAACATTCGAATATTGATAAAGACAAGCCTTTGCTACACCTTATATTTACTATCCAATCCCGGATGACACCCATTTGATTGATGACACCAGTATTGAATCAAGATTAGACCAACGAAACCGAACGGGAACATAGTAAATCTATCATGTTCTGGGCTTGTAGTTTGGCTAATCCGTTTGGTCGGAGGCTGGAAGTAAATTTGAATAACGGTCAAGTTTAGCAAAATATCGTTTTGTCGACTGATACGAGGAGGGCCAAACGTGGACCACCGATTGCACGAAGGCGTTTGACACTTGAATTAATCATCGAATTGTGTAACCGACGTGTAACTTCCATTGGAAAACCCTCTAGACATTTATCTCAACGCTAATTGGGATGTTAGCCGGGAGGGGAGTGGGTTTTATTTTGTCGTTTTTTGTTTCTTCGATCCTTATTAGAATCAGAGTCCGGTCGACCTTTGCCACCTTTCTTTAAGATGGACAAGGAGTGAAGGAGTTTTCGAACGTGGGAGACAAACCTCGAGAGCCATCAATCTCTTTCACGCGGGACTGAGGAACATATCCCCCCCCCCCTTACCTGGAAACTCTTCTCACGTCTTCCAAAGCCACTGTCCCTCGAGTGTGTTTCTCAGGCTTCCTGTCATACGTGCTCGCTCTGAGGCTGCTAATGATCACAACAGCCGCCATCTAACTTACAGCAGGTGTACCTGGGAAGATCAGTCGAGACGCTGGGTATATTATGTGACATCGCCCTACGTCACCCACATTCATCCAGTAATTCAGTCAAGTTGATGGCGAAAACTAATGGTGACAAAACCTAATTTGATTTATCGCACGATAGGAAACCCCACGAAACCGAAATCGATTCGTCGAGTCCAAAATCGTGTGGATCTCGATTATCCACCTTCAAAATAGCCATATATTTTCAATTCTCTGCCTCCGTTTTGTGCGATCAGATTGAAAATTGGGCCCAAAAATGCAAATTTTCAATGTTTTCAGAGTATTTTGTTATCGCCTCGACGGTAGATGAACAATGTGGATTTGAAATTTACACATTTTGAAGGGTAAAAGGTGAAAATTGGGCTCTAACGTTTTGGATGTTGATACAATTTGGCGTTTCAGGTCGATTAGAGTACGATAGATGTATTTTACTCTGAATAATAACGTCTAAGCTCCCACAAGCTTCTCATGAGGTACCATACCGACATAATCCGTTCGCTATTAGTGTTGAGGTTTGGACAGAAAATTAAGGCAATTTTGTCCTGATTAGAGCATTACATTCTTTCAAATGAGTGGAAATTATATTTTGTTTGTACGTATAAAAAAAACTAATCGCGAGCTCCAAATAGCCGAAAAATGGAGTGGAAAAACGACATAACCGGGTATCGTGTGAGATACGCTAATCAGGAATTCAATCGTGTCACGCATGTACCATTAGTTTGAATTAACATGAGAAGGTTTATTTTGAAGGTCTCATTATGAAAATTACACGTTAGCTGAGACGCGAGGCAGTTGAAAAGGAGAATGAGGAACGGAGAGAAAATGGTTGCGCAGCTCCCACCACTTCCACCGAATAGATCCAACGCTGCAGCGAAATTGGTCGAAGGAGAAGGGGTAACATGTACCAAATTATAGGCTTAAGAACGTTGTATGATGTGTCGTACGTGAAGGTTGAATATTGGATGAATCTTGAGCTAGCTTAGATTGTCACCGCACCCTCTGCTTGGAATTCGTAACGGTAGGAGTTATTACGAGTACACTAACTGCGTCGATTCTGGCCGTTTTGCCGTCGAAGAGTGGAAAATACTGTAATAAAATCAGGAAATGACTGAGAACTTCAGGCGGTAAGTCGCCGTGGTCGAAAGAGGTGAACAAAATGGTCGAGTGGGAGTGCAGTTTTTTCCCCTTCAAAAACAAATGGGAAAAAGTAACGTTCCTGCGGCTATCCAAAAAAAGTTAGAGCCTCAAAACACGTCTAAAAAAAACTTGAAGAAACCGACAAAACTCAAGTCAAAAGACGAAGAAGGGGGTTTTTAAAGGCGGAGAATTGGGCACAGGATTTACGACAGGGGCAGTTGGAAGGCCGAAGTCGCGAACCAATTATGTAAATGACGGTCGGGAGGTTTCTAAGCCTTGTTCCCTCGGACTACAAATGTAATTGTAACTAATACGACCCTAACTAGGTGCCTTGGCTCTGCAGTCCTCAACGTATTAACATACAACAATCACCGCTAATTGGTTTCGGAGTCTTCAATAGGCGCTGGGGAGCCGTTAACTTGGCTGAACGTTCAAAGGGATTTTTTTTTTTTTTTTTTTTTTTTCAATTCCTCTGAATGGAGCAAAATGCCGCTTGGTCTCTTTCCGCTGAGTGAATATGTTCAAGTTTTACAGCTGAATTAATTCCAAAGTGAGTCATTTCTACCTGATTACGTGATTGTGATTCATAACGTTCGAATGGAGTATTTACCGCCAGTTCTATTTATTCCGGCTTAGTTACACCCTCCTCACCCACGTATGCCTGGCTACCAGAACGATGACGAAAATTCCTTGCTTAAAAGTTCACGATTCGACATTCAAGTAACCAATTTGATAATAGGGGATGCGCCTGAAGGTTAATTCGTTGTGTAGTGTGATATCACCATCAGGTTGGCGTGAATATTGTGTTGCAGGTTATTAGTTGAATTTCGGAAAAATAATTTCAAACCCCCTCTTTAAACATCTCCAATCTTAGAAAAAAGAACAACATTTTTATATGAACGAGTTTTTCTGAAATATCGACTTTGGTTCATTATCCCTTGAATAATCACGCTAACCGGGTACCGGACCCATTCCAATCGATTCAGGGTCCAAAATTTAGTGGAAAATGATACCCCACACGCCTAGATTGCCAAAAATATCGAAAATAAATTTTTTCGAAAAACACATTTTGACCTCTAACCCCCCCGCCAAATTTGGTCCGATTGGGGTGAAATTTTTCGAGGACCATCTATACCCAAAAACGGGTCCCTGACCAAAATTTCAGATTTTTAGAAATTTTACTACCAGAAAAGACGACGTGGACGGCGGACGGACATTTGCGAATTTTGATCTAGACACCTTGACTCGCCCAGAAAAAAATTTTTGGGCCGAATCGGAGAGATTGACTTTTTGCATGAAAACATAGGATTATTCAGGGAATAACCAACCAATAGGTAGATAGGTACCCGTTTTGACCCATAACCTCTTCCAGTGGGCGCCAATCGTCCTTAGACCCATTTCATTGTGTTCAGAATCCTAAATTCAGTCGAAAATTATACCCCAGAGTGCCCTGGATCGCCAAAAGATTGAAAATACATTTTTTGAAAACTCATTTTGATTGTTCAAGGATGATTATTCAAGGAATAACCAACCAATATGATCATATTTGATATTCTTGAGCGATTGGTTGTAGGGAATCGCAAATATTTTCAACGTTGTGATCTACCCCGAGTTGGAATGAATCGATGAGGAAAAATATAATAGATAAGTAACGATGGTTAGGAAAATTTAATAAATGTGAGGAGTTGGATCAGTCAGGCCAAGTAATGAATATCAGCAGAAGTGTCTTTTGGTGCAAGTTCTTTCTACGTGGGGATGTCATTGTCAAGCCATCTACCAGCCAATATAGTATAGTTGACTGACGTAATATTCACGTACATATCAGACGTCACGACTGTGATTGAATTAAATGATTCAACGGTGGAAATGTTTGTCTCGTTTTTGCGTTAATATCGCAGACGTCCGTTTAATCGAACGCTATCACACCTAAATAAACAAGCGTTGCCTTGATTTGTTGTGACTGATTCCTTCAAAACTCCAAGGTTCGAACGGAGTCCCGATAATTCTTTCTTTTTTTCTTCCAAACCCTCGGAACTTTCTAATCTCCCTAAACGCATTCGGAGGATATCCGAGACACCGGCCTTCGCTGGCCCCACGAATCTTGTTGTGCCCACATCAGGAGGCCTTTATCTCCCGAACACTAATACAGCTGTCAACTCTTGTTTCCGAGCTCAACAAAGTAGGTGAGCATTCCAATCTCACATTTGAATAACTTGTTCATTCTCACGCCTGTCCTCGTGCTGGGTTGGAGTTGATAGGTTTACTTTACCTCGTGATACTTTTCATCTTTTTTAAATGATACATATCATATCAACGTGACGTAATGAATTAGCATTCTCTTAGAAATCTTTATATCGTAGTTTTTTTTTTTCAAAGAGGCGTTGAAGCTCAACTATTATTGAGTATGTTTTTTATTCAGAGCCCTCATAGGATGAAATGATAAGGAATCAGAAAAAATCAATTTGAAAATTCATTATGGAAATTAAAACGTTTTTGATTATACCCAGTTTCAATTGATAATTTAATAATAAATACAATTTTCATTCATTTTCTAAAATTGATAATATTTTAAAATTGGCGTCAACACTACGTACATAAATAAATAAATATTGAAGAGAAAAACGCTAACATTCTTTCACAGGGGTTGGTTTTCCTCGGAGCAGGCGCATGGAGACCCTTTTCTTCAACATGGGAAAATGGAGGAAACAGTGGTTGTGGCGGGTCCCGGACCCATTCCAATCAATCCAGGGTCCAAAATTTAGTGGGAAATGATACCCCACACGCCTAGGTACGAAAAATCTCGAAAACACACATTCAAAATGGGTAAATAGGTACTCATGGTACAATGGGTAGATAAATACCCATCTTGACCAATAACTTCTTCAGATGGGTGCCATTTGTTCCGGAACCCATTTCATTGGATTCAGCGTCCAAAATTTAGTGGAGAATAATACAGTACACTATTTTGACCCCTACCCCGCCCAAATTCGGTCCGTTCGAGCTGAAAAGTTTCAAGGACCAAGCGCCGAGAATGGACCATTGGCCCAAATTTCATTTTTTAGCCTCTTTTCTAACCAAAAACCTCTTTAATATGAAAAAAATTGATAAATTTTGAATTTATCCGAGGATGTGTTCTCTGCTTGTCGGCATCTTGGAACAGGCAGGTGGATTCATCTTTTTTCTTCAATTGATATGCAAATAACAATTAAACGAGGATTCAATTTTCAAGAAGCTTGAAACATTAGTGGGTGTATTCAATGAAGACGACTCAATTGAAATCTGTCGGAAGGAACAAAAAAGGATGAGCAGTCAGGTTATCAGTTCGGGCTATCTCAGGAACCTCGAAGCGGATCGTTTAGCATCAATTATTAAAGGGCCGACCCTTTGGGCTAATAGGGCGCTGATAGGGGGGAACTGATGAACTTAGGGCACGCTCTTGCCCTTTTTACTCTTCTCCGAAGTGATTAAGGAAAACAAAAGACGGTGGAAGGAAGTGGTAAGGGAAGAGGGGAACGGCTGATCGAAGAGGCCTTTAAGGGCACGACAGAGGCCCTTTAGCTTGACGGTGAATACCGTGTAAAGCGTACTTTGTAAAGTTATCTTCCGCGGCAATTCGAGCTCGAAAGCGTTAATTAGTCATCCCTTCAACTCCCCAACCCGGATTGGTTGTACGTTCCACCCAAGAGAGCCAACCTGGACTCCTCACGATCTTAACTTATTACGTCATCAATCCTTCCTGCGCCCTTCGTCCGGACTGAGTCTATCCTGCCGAGGAATCGGTAATGAACCGCCAGCGCCAACACGCTAAGGGAGGATTCCCTTGTCAGCTCCTAATCTGCCTACAAATGACTCTTTCAGGCAGACAAGGCCCTATTCAAATGCAATTCGTGAGTTGTTCTGAAATCTATTACAGCTAGAATAAGGACTCGTAATCAACATGTAAATAGGTGAGTCGTGGGTTATTTCCAAATGCCCCAACTTTGTAAAAAAACGGCATAGTTGGGATGTGCCTACGACGGTGGGAAATGATGATGCTCTTAGCCAATCCATTGAGTAGATGGGACCATACCATTGCCCATGTTAAACACAAACGCCGTACACCTAGCAAAGATTTGGACCAAAATTGGAAAAACGCTGTATTAACCCTTAAAGCATGATTTCGGGGAAAACTATAATTGCGGAATGTCCAGGACTCGTACCAATGGTGCTTAGGTACCCATTTTGAGACATAGCTCACCTCCAGCGGGCAACAATCGGTTCGGGAACCATCTCAATGGAATCAGCGACCGAAATAACCGTATCATTTCTTACAAACGTCAGCGCCGATTCTAAAAGTTAAATAGCTTAATATACGTACTTATTCTATTAGGAAAGACGCTGATTCTTCCAAAGGGGTTGGTCATTCCTCGGACCAGGCGCATGGAGACTCATTTCTTCAACATGGGGAAAATGGGGGAAACAGTGGATATGACTGGTCCCGGACCCATTCCAATCGATTCAGAACCCAAAATTTAGTGGAAAATGATACCCCATACTCCTAGATCGCCAAAAATCTGGAAAATCCATTTTCCAAAATTTTGGAATTTTGACCCCTACCCCGCCCAAATTTGGTCGGATCAAGCTGAAAAATTTCGAGGATCAACTAGAGCCGGAAACGTATAGGAATAACCAACCAAAAGAAGCAAATCGTGATCTTCCACAGTTCAGCTTGTTTATGTGAATTAGTTAATGATATGTGATTTGAGTAGGCTTATAGCTCGATGTAATGGAATTTCCGACGAGTTTAAAAACTGGTTGAATCGCGGATGAGATCGTGGGGCTTGTTTCTAAGACCTCAGTTGCGAAATAAAAAGGTACGCGGTATTTTCATCGCGCGCACAAAATGTGTATTTACATATAAATGCGACCACTTTATGATGTGATCGGCATATTTGTGAGGATGTTATTCGCAATATCGTGAGACTTAAATTGTCCTTAGTATGACCATTCAGTTCATGACATCATCAACATTGCTGTAGTGGAAACGGCTGAACACACTTTTTAAGAAGGATCGTTTTATATTGAATTGCCATGTTGACACCTTCCTCTGCACTGAGTAGCCCTCGGTAATGTGGCAGAATTATAGTCAAGAAAACGGATTAGCTGGCATTGATTTCGGCACTTTTTATCATAGATTAAGAGCTATTCAAATGAGGAAGAAGCCCTTAAAGCAACTGTGTCCAACTAAAACCATTTGTTTGCATTTGTCCTGAGGGTTTCGCTCAAAATTTAGTCGTGTGGGGTATCATTTTCCACTTAATTTCGGACGCTGAACCCAATGAAATGGGTTCTGGAACAATTGGCACCCTCTTGAGGAGGTTATGAGTCAAAATGGGTACCTACCTACCCATTTCGAATGTATGTTTTCGAGATTTCTGGTACCTAGTGTGTGGGGTATGTATCATTTCCACTAAATTTCAAACCCTGAATCGATTGGAATGAGCCTCCATGCTCCTGGTCCGAGGAATAACCAAGCCCTACGAAAGAATTCACATCGTTTTCGTTTATAGCACTCACGTGGTAGAGGGTTGCTCTAACGGAATAACTATCATATTATTCATGGTTTAGTAAAATGACCAAGCGTGAGTGTCGTGAAACCTGGCCTTTTCTACGAACAAACACATTCTGCTCAAATTAAACTGTACACATTTTACCTCGATACTTGTTTTGAGCACAAATATGGGTATAATTCAACCATAATGTTACATAGGAAGTTGGCATCGTTGAAGAAGTCTCGGATGTGGACAACCGAGTCTATTGTTCATTTATTCTAATCAGCTCTTGACGTACTATACCATTTGAGACACCGTCAACTACTTTGTAAAAGGGCGTAACGAGCCATAATTTCGCTCCTTTTATGGCCACCTGTTGTCGTGTTCCCCTAATAAGCGAATTCAGTACTAATTATTTCTCTCGTTCAGACATCAGTATCAAACATATGTGCAGAGATAGCTGGGAGGATCGGAGATGTACAATGTGCAGCGGTTACGTCCTGGCCTGTTTACTGAATTAGAAAACTAGGATTTTGGATATGATGCTAAAGAAATCAAGTCGAGCAAAGTTTATAACGTCATAAAGAGGGAAAATGTGCATTTTAGCACTGCTAGTCGATCCTGATGGCCTTACGTGAACTCTATAGACTTTTCCCCTTAATAAATTGTTTTAAGAGTATTTTAAAAATTGAAGATGATCAGTGACGTTTTGATGAATTTTGATTTTAATACAAAAAAAAATTTTGAGCCAAATCGGAGAGGTTGACTATTATCATGAAAACATAGGTTGATTATTCGAGGAATAACCAACCAAAACTTCGTGAACGATTACGACGTCGTACAGACCATTTCCTTCCAATGCACAGAATTACGTTAACTCTTTTTCAGTTGGTAATTTTAAGTTTTTGAGTAAGCCAAGTTTTCACAATTTTCCATTACGTGGCTGTTGGATTTGATACCTTATAAGGCGTATATGTGGCGTCGTTTCTGCATCCAGTGAGCCTTGCTGGACTATATAGGAGTTCTAACGGGAACGATTTCAACCAGTTATGAACTTACTATACCATAATGCGGTGAAATTACGGTCATTTTACATGGAGATACACATCTCAAAATCCTAATTTAATTACTCTGCGATGACTTTAATCCAACTCCTCTTCCCTATCATAATTCCGAATGTCCTTTAGGGAGTGGTTTTTTTCCTTCTCTTATATGCCTCTCTCTTACTTTATACGCCTCCTTTTAAAAAGATAATTGGACCCCTCTCGTAAAGAGATTGGTATCAGCATCTTCGGAACCATCGAAAGCGCTTGGCTTCAACAGTCCTAATTAGAATTGATATATATTTCTTCTACTCCCCACTTTGCCCTGGGGCTCCTCCATCTCACCAATTAACCGGGAGAATCGTAGTATTGTTTCACACGCACCAATATTTACCTGCCACCAACAACGGGCTTTTCATTTGATATACAACTTGTTAATTTGTATACTCAGAGTCTCTCCTGGAGGGGCTTTTATGAGATAGGTCCTTCGCTCTTCCTCTCCCAGTGCCATGCTTCATCTAGTGAGCTCTTATCCAATTCCTTCTTTTCCATTTCGCCTTCATCACTTGTTATTAGGACCCGTTTCGCCCAATGGAACCCCTCCGAGCTAAGCCGTTCACGGCTTTTTGAATATGGAGTTGTAGTTGATTCTATAATAGTCCCAACCCGAGGCCTCTCGACTAAATGACTTGAGTAACCGGATTCTGATTCATTCCCATCTCGTTATACCCGTACACACGGATAGTGGCCCTGTCCCCCGCTTGGCTTCACGTCTTCTCCACCACTGGTGTCTTCATTATGTGTTGTCTTCGAAAGATTAACTGACAACAATTCTAGGATTGATAGGATTAAAACACACTATTTTTTCAAAACTCAATGAATGGGCTAAATTGTAATTTGTATTTCTATCATTACATACACGTAGATAAGTACGAAATTCTACATTCCAGCAAATTCATCATACTATCTTCATCATATTCATTCATTCATATTATTCATCATAATCTTTGGAATACATTCTCTTAAACACCTTTTTTTTAAATTAAATTATTATTACGTTTATTTATATCCAATTAAACACAGAAGAGATGTGATCAATTTTCGGTAGATTATTTCTCGAATTATTCCTTTTGGTCCTTCATCTTCATGAACATGAAAGAGGTCAACCTCTCCGCCGTACTCCGCCGTCCCCGCCGTTTTTGGGGTACCTGGTAGAAAGAACTAAAAATTCAAAAATCTTAAATTTTGTTTAGACACCTCTTTTTGGTTTCAATTGGTCATAAGTACTTTTTAGCAGGATCGGACCAAATTTGGGGAGTTTATTGAGGAAATTATGTACCTTGAAACTCAATTTCAAGCAATTTTGGGCATGTGGGGTATCATTTTCCACCAAATGTTGGACGCTGAATCGATTGGAATGAGTCCGGGACTCTCGACACTTACTGTTTCCCCCAAAATTTTGCTCTAAGAACTTTTTAGAACATTGTGGAATAACTCGCAGCGGTTTTCACGTGACTTTTTTTTCTCTAGTTATTTGTATTTTTCATATTTTTAAATACTTGTGAGCCGACTAAGAAGAGTCACGAAAAGGTAAAAAGTATGGGTAAATATGGACGCTAAATCCAATGAAATGGGTCTCCGGAACGATTGGCGCCCTCTGGATGACATTATGGGTCAAAATGGGTACCTATTTACCCATTTTGAATGTGTGTTTTTGAGATTTCCAGTACCTAGGCGTGTGGGATATCATTTTCCACTAAATTTTGGGCTTTGGATCCTGAATCGATTGGAATGTGTCCGAGACCCGCCACACCTACTGTTTCCCACATTTTCCCCATGTTGAAAAAATGAGTCTCCATGCGCCTGGTTCGAGGAATAACCAACCCCTGCGAAAGAACATGCAGCGTTTTGCCTTAAAAATTCGCGCCTTAATACAAATTATGTTGTTTTCGAGAATGTAGCACCCCACAGCAACAGCATTGTTATTTGCGAATTTATTTTCCCAATACTGATTCGGAATATCTCTTCAATGAGGGCATACGCTAACGTGTCTTCGAGCTTCACCGTTAAACTCGTAAAAACAAACCGTGAAGGAAATGATTCACCTGCGTGTTCAGTCACGCATCTGCGCAGTTTTATGTGACTGCCCTACCGATAACCTACAAACGAGTTGAATGATTGACCTTATTTGGCACTGCAACTAACAGGTGATTTCAAGTTCTTCGACTTTTTTGAATTGAACTGATCACAAATTTCACGCTGGGGTTCTAGAAGACAGTATGTTTCAGCCAGGAGGCTTCAGAGGATTCTTCGCACTCATTTTCCAATCATTCTTATGCACGAGAACCCCCAAAAAACTATCACTCGCTTGAAACTGAGGAGTTTGATTGTTTCAAGGTGACGTGCCAGCGTTCTCCAAATTCCCCAGGAAATATTCGTAGGCGAATCACGCTGTTCTATAGAAGGAATGTCCAGCGTGTTTACCAGCGATTTGAAACAGTTTAGTAACGATTAGATTACAGATGCACGGTTGAGGTTTCTGTTTTGGATTTACATATTTTAAGGCCTCGTTGGTGCCCTCGAGGGAGCGACGCGCCATCTGTAGGGGTCTCGTTGAGGAATAATCTTCCCTCGGACGTTTTTTCTCATCGCTCCCGGCACGTTTCCGATTAAACAAACACCCTCAAACAGATAGAGAAACATTCCGTTCCCCACAAACGCCAGGTTTTTTTTTTTTTTTTTTTTTTTTTTTGCCTTTTTTTGTCCGTGTTTCTCGCTTAGGAGATAAAACCCTTATTACCGAGCGATTTAAATATCGTTGAACGATCAAAATGTGACCTCAAACGACCGGTGTCAGGTGCGCGAGGGCAGACTCGTGTAAGGGAAAAGCACTCGGGAACAAAGCCTCTTACGTAAGCACCGGCCTTAAATATATATTTTCATGCCATCATACGAGAGTTTATGAGTTGAGATTGCTCACGAGACGTTTTAAACTTCAGAAACATGTTGAAATAGTGTTGAGGGACGTAAACTACAGGTATATCCGACGGGGGAGGCAGTTCGAGTGAGCTCAACCATTATTATTTTTTTCGTGAATTCATACTCTTCTTTACATCGTAACCTGACAAATAGATAAATATTCCAGTTTTTTCAGGCATCAGAAATCTATTACGAATTCTTTATTAATACTATACAACTACATAAGTCAATATTTATTCTCACTGTTGCCCCGTCAGTTGGAGTTTGCACATGAGTAACCAGAGATTAATTAGCCCTTGGTTTTCAATTTTCCGAACTACAATGATATTTCTATAAAGAAATTTAAAAACAGGGGTTGGTTATTCCTTGGATCAAGAGCGGGGAGACTCATTCCATTCGATTCAGCGTCCAAAATTTAGTGGAAAATTATACCCCACACACATAGATTGCCAAAAATCTCAAATTTTTATTTTTCTAAATACACATTTTGACCCCAACCCCACCCAAATTTGGTCTGATCGGGCTGAAACGTTTCGAGGACCAATTAGAACCAGAAACGGGTCCCTGACCAAAATTTCAGATTTTTAGAAAATTTTCTACAACCAAAAACGGCGCGGACGGCGGACGGACCTTTTGCTAATTCTGATCTCTCTTTGATCTTTTGACACCTTGAAACGCCCAGAAAATTTTTTGGGCTGAATCGGAGAAATGGCATTTTGCATGAAAACAGGGTTATTCAAGCCAACCAAAATCGATAAAGTGGTTGGGACAAAATTTACAACATTATGGTTCCTTTCAAAAGTGTCTTGTATTCCTTCTCTGATAAGAGGAAAAATCATACCCTTTCAACTCTGATGACACTCTACTTTGTAACTGCAGCTCTTCAGGTGGCCACCAAGACACTGTATCGCCCAACGGACGCAATATCCGGTAAACATTCCTCGGCCATATGGAATCGAAATGCCGGCCCGACCTAGGAATGCCCCTGAGGGCTGCGATGGTAAAACGCGATTTTACTGCCGAAGATTGCTTCGCGTCCGCCCCCTAAAGGACGGAAGGATATTCAATGAGGGCCATTTTGCTCAGTTTTACGGACTGTTGGACGCCTTCTTGGCGGCGAACGTTTCCATCCAAATCGAGACTAAAAGGCTGCCAACGCGGCTGCCGCCAACCGAAACGGTTTTGACCGGTCGAGACAAGACGATTATGGATCGTCACTGGAGATTATGGTCGGTGAGTTGTGGAAAACCTCGTGTCAACTTGATCAAGTCATTTTGAAGGATGTGCATTCGTATTCTCCTGGCATTACTTCAACAGTAATATACGCAGATTCTCTGCGTCCTTCCACTCATCTTTTGTACTTCTTGCTTGTATTCTAGTCAAAATGTTGACGGGTGTCGAATGATCATTGAAGATGCCTCTTCGCGTTGTTTCGTATGGTGTAAGGATTTGCTGGCGACTTGGGGGCTCTGAAATTGCCTACAGCCGGTGCTACACGATGCGTTGGGCCAAACGCTTGACCATACTCGACGAGTGACTCGAGCCAAATCCCCAGATGCACGGTGTTTTCGGTGGTGGTATTTTTTTTGCTCAAGGTCGAGCCGTAAGGAGGAAAGCCAAAGGAATACTGATCCGAGTTGTTTGTCCGAACCTCTGTGTTCAAAGAAACGAGCCTCCAACGTTCCCCCCGAAGTTGGACCCTAATTTTTCCTTTGACTTGGGTGCAAAAACCGCTCTCGCCCCCAACACCAACGTTGGACGCTGGACGTTCAAAGGACGGCTATAGCTTGTCGGCAATAAAAGAATACGTAAGAGTCGCTGCCTGGCGGAGAAGCACGATGAAAGGAAAAGGCCAGAAGCCGAGCACTTGGAAATAAGAGGTTGTTGTTGTTGCGTTGGCAACACTCATTCGCCGTTTGTTGCCTGTGTGCGCCGAGCGGTGCTTATCAAATTTTGGGAGTTGATTCAGTGCTGACGTTTGGAGAGGGGAAAAATCGTACAAACAGAAAATTTTCCCCGCCTTTTGTTTCGCTTCTTTTCCGCCAGGTAGCGACTTCTACGTATTCTTTCCATTACCTGCAAGCTATACACGAAGCTAATAGTCACCAAGTGTCCAATATTAGAAGGTGTTAGGCTTAAGTCTTGAAAATGATGAAATAGTCGAACCGCCTACGATTTAGTGGTTTTTTGGTCAAATACAAACCATCATGCATTCCTCTTCAAGTCTGCTACATTCATGCTCCATCAGGTGAACGTGACAACTTCTTTTAAACAGAATCCAACTGCCATTTCGTTTCCAACATTCACCTTTGAATCTCTATCAATTGAGATGAACTTACCAAAACACCTGGAACCTATCATTTGCTTTCCTCTTATCAAGCATATTGATAAATGGTCATTTGGAGGGGTTCTTTCTTCTCGTTAGGGGTAATCTGTTTCACACATTCAACCCAACTCTAATGCTACTAGCCTTCAATCAAGTTGGATCTCATTCCAAAGCTATTCAGGTCACACCTGTTCCAGGAGGAAATGATGTATTTCACTACAGATCGCCATGACGGTTTCTTCAGATCGTTTTCAGTTGACGGTTCTCAGCTAGTTGATTGCTCTTTAATTAAGATCGACGTTTACTCGACCCATAGTTGTGCTCTATTTGATCATTTTTACGCAACTTCGAAACGTCCAACTATTCCGCCATTCGCTCCTCGAGATAAAAAAGTTAGGCGTTAGAGCCTAACGACCCTTAAACGGGCTGCGAGGTTATGGTCCCCGTGAAAGTGCTCGAAGCTCGTTAACTCGTCTAATAAAGCCGTCAAAAACCTTCTCGAAGAAACAACCTGAAGCCTCGACCAGAGCCTCAACCCGCGGCTTATCCACAATAAATTTACGTCACTTTAAACGCCTCGTTTTATCGAATACAAACAATCTTTTGCGATGGAATACCCCAGCCCACATGCGAACTCGGAGAATCCCCAGTGTCCGCGACTCTGCTTGAGGGTTTTTCTTTTTATTTCGCATTTTCTTTTTAGGTATCTTGCTAATGGGCGAAGAGGCTTCACAGCCTGCTCAGTGTCACAATAAATCCGCGTCGTAAAATAGCATTATTTGACCATTTCTCGGTTGTTCAAACGATTTGAAACGACCTCTCGCTGGTTGAAGTGGATAATCCCGAATTTTACGGTTGAGATTTTGAACAAAAAATAATTACGATATCCGCCCTCAGCAGTGTTTACCTCATGGATAGATTCGGTTTTGATGGACGCATTCATTTAGTCAAGGAATCTTCTGAGACCTAGATGAATGGGAAAAACGCTGAAATTCTTACACACGGGTTAGTTATTCCTCGAACCAGGCGCATAGAGACGCATTTCTTCAACATGGGAAAATGGGGGAAACAGTGGGTGTGGCGGGTCCCGGGCCCATTCCAATCGATTCAGGGTCCAAAATTTAGTGGAAAATGATGCCCCACATGCCTAGGTTCCAGAAATCTCAAAAACACTCATTCGAAATGGGTAAATAGGTACCCATTTTGACCCGTAACCTCATCCAGAAGGCGCCAATCGTTCCAGGACCCATTTCATTGGAATCAGCGTCCAAAATTTAGTAGCAAATGATACCCCACACGCCCCAAAATCGGCGTAGACAGCGGACGGACCTTTTGCTAATTTTGATCTCGCTTTAATCTTTTGACACCTTGAAACGTCCAGAAAAAAAATTTGGGCCTAATTGGAGAGATTAACATTTTGCATGAAAATATAGGTTATTCAAGAAATAACCAACCAAAATAGGTTAACTAGAGCGACCGTTGAAATGGAGAAAATAGCACTTTTTTGAGGAAGGATGACATTTATGCCAGCCTAGAAGTAACCATGCTCGATGCTGCCTTACTTTGGAAAATGGACGGGGTCCTGTTCCTTCACCAAGTGTTCAACTAGACAATCCTCAATGAGAGTTTAGGGATCTTCAACGTCCTAGTGGGTACTTGCAGCAGATTTCGTTGCTGACCGTGGTAGCTGCATCATCCTCGTGAATCTTCTTCAGCTAATATTCTGGGAGGCTAATCTTCGCTCTTATTCTGGGACCAAAGTGATTTTTACAAAATTTACTCCACCTTTTCGGTGATTGATTACCTGCGTTGTTCTGACAAAAGTAGTACCGGCTGTTTGAAACCCTACAACAACAATAATTGGACGGAGTTCTCAACTGAATACAAAAGGCTGTTTCGCAATTGGCTCCAACTGTTGAAACGCGTACGAGACTCAAGAACAGGCCAAAGTCGAAGGCGTGGTTGTAATTTGTGGACCCAAAGAGGGAGGAAGGTGCTTAAGACTTGAGAGGAGGCTCCCATCAGCTGTCACTAGACGCTAAACGCTCCTGTCAAACTCTAAAAAGGGAAATGAAGGTTTCAAAGAAGCAGGTTTTAAGAGTCCACTATAACTAACAATTAGCGTTTAAAGTGAGCTCGAAATATTTTCCAACCGAAAGAAAGCACTGGTCGTCGAAAGCCCTCACTTAACAACACTAATCATCCTCTTTGGATACCAAAACCGTAGGTTTTATATTTTTACTTTTTTTCCTCCCTCCTGTTGCATGTTTCTTATACACGGTCCTGAAGGGACTATTTACCGAAAGATGTTTTGTGAAGGTGTTTCGAGAGAACAACACCACGCATCATTTTTTTCGTCTTTGGCCAATGAGCTGCCTATTACCTCCCGGGTTATTAGCATCCATTTCGAAAAAACCCGGTAATTTAGACGGTTCGCGAGCCTCTGAGACTTGTACGTCTTGGAGGCGATTATTTTCACCTTATTAAAGTTCATTTGCTACATCATGAGAGAAATTAACACTCTCCGCATCATGATGCCACCCACTCTGTTTTACTTGAAGGATATTATGCATGAGAGCGATTCAAAAAGTCTTATGACGAGAAAATGAAAGCCTGCAATCTAGTTGAAAGAGGGTAAAGATGGAAGCCGCTTCTTCACGCCTCGAGGATGAGGAATAAACTACAATAAATGTATACATTTTTTTTTCTTTTTTTGGTTAGTTTTCCCTGAATAATCAACCCATGTTTTCATGCAAAAAGTATATTTCTCCGATTCGGCCCAAAATTGTTTTTTTGGACATTTTAAGGTGTCTAGTTCAAAATATGCAAATGCCCGTCCGCCGTCCACGCCGACTTTGGTAGTAGAAAATTTTCTAAAAATCTGACATTTGGGTCAGGGGTCTGTTTCCGGCTTTAGTTGGTCCTCGAAACTTTTCAGCTCGATGAGACCAAATTTTGGTGGGTTAGGGGTCTAAATGTGTTTTTTGATAAATGCATTTTCGAGATTTTGGGCGATCTAGGCGAGTGGGGTATAATTTTCCACTAAATTTTAGACGCTGAATCCAATGATGATTTTTTTTTTTTTTTTGCAACTATATTAACTATATTAGGGTATTTAGGGTAGTATTAAGTCACTACGAACCACTATCATCCAACTAATGATTTGTTGATATCATTAACTAATAACCCTCAATTCGTAAAAAGTAGATTTTTCGTCAAACACCGCTATTATGTTGAAAATTGATGAAACATCCACCTGCAGCACAACATAAAAAAGTTTTTGGTAGCCGAGAGAAATGGCACCTTTTCCGTACAAAAGCGATGGTGAAACACTAAACGGAGCTCATTTGGCCACGAAACAATGATATCATCGCTGCATTCCATTATAATAACGGATTACACTATTTCAAACGGCACGCAATATTTCCGGGCGATTAAACCTTTTCGTGGCGGTTCAGACTGCTAAAATAGCTCGTTCTGTTTTTTTATTTCGTTATTTTAAGGTCGTCTACATACTCTTTTATTCGCCGGAAGAAAAAAACACTGGAAATTTCTACACAGGGGTTGGTTATTCCTCGGATCAGGACCATGGAGACTCATTCCAATCGATTTAGCGTCCAAAAATTAGTGGAAAACGATAATCAACACACCTAAGTCTGGGGATTAATGGGAAAAATGGGGGAAACAGGGGGTGTGGTGGGTACTGGACCCCTTCCAATCTATCCAGGGTCCAAAATTTAGTGGAAAATGATACCCCACACGCCTAGATCGCGTGTAATCCTGAAAATCCATTTTTCGAAAAACACATTTTGACCCCTACCCTCTCATATTTGGTCCGATCGAACTGAATTTTTGGCGATCGTTTGGGGTATCATTTTCCACTAAATTTAGAATGCTGAATCCAATAAAATGGGTCCCGGAACGATTGGCACCCACCAGAAGAGGTTATGGGACACAATCTACCCATTTCGAATGTGGGTTTTCGAGATTTCTGGTACCTAGGCATGTGGGGTATCATTTTCCACCAAATTAAGAACCCTGAATCGATTCCGAAATTCCAGATTTTTTGAAATTTGTCTACCACCAATGTCGGTTGGACGGCGGTCAGCGAATGGCAGACAGCGGACATTTGCTAATCTTGATCTAGACACCTTGAAACGGTACTTTTTGCATGAAAACATAGATTGATTATTCGAGGAATAACAACCAAAATGAAACGTGAACATTATTGTGAATGATTTTCTCCTTCTGTTTCCAGTTGTGTCCAATAAATGTCCACAATGGACTGTGGTGGGATTCGTGAACGGTATCGAGAGTTTATAACGATGAAGACAAATTCAGCCGATGGTTGGCACAGCTTGGGTTATCAAAAGAGAATATAACGAGAAAATAACGGAGGCAAGTGTGAGGCGGGAGGCCGGATACGAGAAGTAATTGATTAGGTGTTTAAACGTTGGAGAAAGGTTAATTGGTTTTGAGAGCGAGATTACCTGGCCAGACACCAGGCTCGTAAGATGCTAGGGCCAATGGGGTGCCTCCGGTTCTCTTCTGGTTCTATATGGGGCCCTCTTCCGTCGCCCTCATTCTCAACGGCCCTCGGGGGCCCAGAGCGTAAACTACGGAGAAAATGATGAGGGATCTGTATTGTAAATGAACCTCTCGTCGACATTTAGAATTCAAGAAACTCGAAAGAGGGAGGTCTTTTGTAGCCGGTGGCAAAAATATCCGAGGAAAACAAAGGCCCCTTTTATAACTATTAACATACGAAACGATTTTTGATATTATTTACGTGGCAGGTTATTATTTAGGAGCCTCCGCTATCGCCTCGTAACATCCGCACGAACGCGCTATCCATCACGGCTAATACACCCGATATTTATTCTTTGCTGTAATTGGAAAACCTTGCACGTTCATCAATGGCCAAGCAAACTATCTGGTGGAGCGAATAAAACACAGCCCACGACTACCGTGGTGAAAGCTGTGCTCGTAAAATACTCTGATGCGACGTTTGCGCTGCTCTGAATAGCAGTTCTGTAGTTACAGATGTACTCTAGCCGGCGTAAAAGGAGGGGGGGGGGGGGGCTCGCTTGCTGCAATGAGTCAGTTTGCTTTGCTTGCTGTTCAATTTTCGGTCCGACCCCTCAAAATGATTTCTGATTCTCCTTCTGCCTGCACTGAGTAGCTTTTTGGGCGTTTTTACAGTCATTGCGCGTTATGTGCTGCATTGCCGCGCCACTTTTGCCTGCCGATTGCATCCTTGCGCAGAAACGAACAAGAGGGGTATTTCCCTAAAAAGTTTGTGATTTCTGATTCACCTTCTGCCTGCACTGGGTAGCTTTTTGGGCGTTTTTATGGTGATTGCGCGTTAAATACTGTTGGATTGGACGCCTCAAAATTGGGACATATTAGAGATTCGGAGGTGGGGGTTGTTTTTGATGTTCAGAAAAATACCCTCTTTCCCTCCTCTCCACGGACTTTTAGATTATACAAGCAGAAATGGAGGGAGCATTGGTATTTCCCTGAAATGTTGATGATTTCTGATTCACCTTCTGCCTGCACTGGGTAGCTTTTTGGGAATTTTTACGGTCATTGCGCGTTATGTGCTGCATTGCCGCGCCACTTTTGTCTGCAGATTGCATCCTTGCGCAGAAACGAACAAGATAGGTCAGTATATCCATCCTGTTACATTTACACCCCAGCACCGTCTTCAGACAACTCTGCGTCTAAATAACGGTCAAGGTGATTGTGGTTAATATTAATGTCTTCATTAAAACCTCCATTTTATGAGCACTCACTGCCCACCTAAAGTTAAAAGATTTCCGATAACATTCTCATATGCTGTTAAACCTCAGAACCAAATCAGATTACGATCTTCCTCGGCGTAAAAGCGGTTAATTGGTCCAGATTACCTGTTAAATGAGTAGGTGGCTTCAACAAGACGATAAGAAGGAGAAAAAAAACCACTCGCCTCTTTCGATAAAGAAATTAGAGTAACACAAAGGAAGAGCAGGTGTTTTCGAGTTGGGAGAGATCGTTACATCGTTACCACAGCCTCCCACATCTGGAACTCCGGAGGATCTTCATCGAAAGGACGTTTAAATTTATTGATTCCCCTTTCGTTCTTTGCACCTTTTTTCTTCCCCACTTTGGACGACGAATAACTCGAAGACCGTTCAGAGGCGGCGAAGTCCTTTCGATAACGCAATAGAACCCGAAGTGGAGACAAATCAAACTGAAAAAAGTCGTCAAAATCTTTCCGAAGTTGTTGGGGGGAAAAAAGGCGAGAATTTTCGAAATTCTCTTCGTTCTGCGGTCTTGGGTTTTGACTGCGTTCTTTTTCTTCAAATTACTCTCTGATAAAGCATTAGGAACTCGACAGAAGATGGTCACACCTTTTGTGTGAGTGGATATTTATTTTTTTGTCGAGGATAACCGGTTTTCGTTCCGTTTGGACCCTTCGGTTGAATTCCTAAACGTAGCTGCTTTACGGCCTTACGAAATTCGTGAATCATACTGTCCTAAGTCACGACCAATTTGGGGCACCCGCGACGAGCACGCATTCACCAGAGTCGTATTTCATGCCAAACACGTTCTCCTGTGTCCAATATGACAACTTGTAGGCTTGTGGACACGGCTCGTTAATAGAACGTTACTGATCTTAATTATTAAAACAATTAATTATAATATAAATTCGCATTCCACGATTTTAAATATAATATACTGTCCCGGGCAAATCAGTTCATATTGGTGTGGATTGCCTCAGAGATTCTCACCTGTAGGACACAACTACTGGCTCTGGTTACATCTAACCAACTGGCTACGAGTTTTGAGGATGATATTTGACGATTTTTGAGCTGATGGAAGATGCGGGCACATCTCCACTCCAGGACCTTGAGCTGTAGAAGGAGAAACACCAATCAGCTTTATTGCTATATTGTCCATCTCTCTGGTATCTCTTCCCTGATATGGTCAAATCAGAGACTGCAATGGGGCGCCCTCTGCAGATGCTCAGTCCTTCAGCAATGAGGCTACGGCTCCTTAACACAAGGCAGCCACCGACTGTGATCATGTCCTGCCTCAAGGTAGTGTGGACATGGCTCAATAGAGACCTAAGGACGTAGGCCATTCAAGAAGGGCATCTGGCTTTCCACAAGTAGCAAGATCATTTGGCTTGTCGAGACTGTCCTCAGTCATCACCAACGTTGGACGAAGATGACCACCAAGATGATCAAAGTGAATGCCCATTTCCCACACTCCAGCTAAATGCCTTTGTCATGCAAGGATAAATCAGCTACACAAATTGAGATCTTAACCTGGCCTGTGCAATGAAGCATAATGTTATTCGTGCTAAGGAAGCTTTTCTTCACTCTGGAAATACTAGTACTCATTTGCAGAACTGGCAATCCCTCCATTGCCAAGGTGGTTGCTGTTATAATTAATGATCCTGTAATGTGGGACCCCCCCCCCCCCCCATTCCCGGCCGGTAACGATGAGAGGCACAAAGGCTTTCTTCCATGTTGCAATCCCAACTGCGATTCGAAGCAATGTTCGCTGAAAAGTTTGCTGATGACATTTCTGGGCGAAGCAAGGTTATTTTCCAATCTCTTAGCCGCTGTTTCGGACTCAGAACTTTGTAGTTTTTAAAGTCCTCTACTCCCCTGAACTGGACCAAAAGGAACTCTTCCTCAAAATTCATGAATCATATGATAGGAATACTCCCAACCCATTTGGAGCGCCCGTGACGAGCACGCTATCCACTTACCGAACCCGTATCTCACAAAACTACGGTCCTCCTTAAAACTTGAGTTTCTGTATGTTTCTTTTTCCTCTTCTGAACTTGATGATGGGGCTTTTACCTTCACACGCGAAGGCGTGAGGACTATTTTGAATCTATTAAGGCTCGTAAGGCCCCGAAGCACCGGCTACACCGTTTCCCCCGTCCGAAAACTCCAAATTATAAAGGAGGGAAAAAGAAGCGATTACTCGGATTAGGCCCGGTTGCCAAAATACTACCTTTTACAGATTTCGAATTTGAAAATTCCGGTTTTTTTCCTTATTGGGAATCCCACATTTCACGAAACGTCGTTTGAGAATTGCGTGCTTGCAAATGACGTATATTTTAGTCAGCTGGCTAATGCAGTTTTTTTTTCTTTTGGAAAATAGACTCGAATCTTCATTTCCTCTAAATATATACCTTGAAGACTCAATTATTCGCTTTCACTTGACTAAATCATGTTTGAAGTCTTCTTAAGCCCACAAATCTCTACTAGTTATGAGTTGGTGGCGGTTAGGGAGGGGGGGGGTGTACATAAATGACTTATTGAATGAACGGTATGGTTGAGGACAATGTAATAAATTAGAGATTAGCAACACAAACACGACTAGTCATCCAAGAAACCATATTTTACCCTAAACCATATTAGTTACAAAGTTCTTTGTAACTTTTCAAAACCTTCCAGTTTTTTCTCTTTTTTTATCTTCACCCTTAAGCGTTTTCGCGCTGGTGAAGACCAATACGAATGTTGAGGTTTTTACTTAAAGGCAACAAAAAGGCCACCCCCGAAGCGTGATCCTTATCTGGCTCTTTTCCCTAATAGCAGGTGATATTGACCCAGGTAAAACTAGGGCTCTTGATGATGACTGATGACGACAGCGCAAGTTTGACTCCAGGTACAGAAGGAATCTCGAGAGGCTGGTCGCACGCAGCGTACTCAGAAGAGGCTCGAGAACGATCCTTTGTGACGGGTTGGGTTTTCAACGTGTTATCCATCATTTGAGACCCTAAACGTTTCCTATCAATTAACGAAAGAATGCGACCAGAGGTCTGACGGAGGGAGGCTTTGAGTTCACTGTTGTTTTAGAAGGTTTCCTTTGGTGTCACCTTTCCGGCCTCGTAACCAGGACAAGTGGAATTCGATGCTGCACGAAATCATCTGAGCTTACGATTGCATTATCTTCCATTTACTGCAGGATTAACCATGTTGTGACAATCGGCTAGGAACACCTCTAAAAACGATTGTTGTCCAAGTACATTTCGGGCGATTTCATGACAAATCAATGATATGGTCAAATCAGAGACTGCCATAGGGTGTCCTCTGCAGATGCTCAGCC
The DNA here is from genome assembly GCA_019603395.1 of Cyrtorhinus lividipennis. Taxonomy (NCBI): domain Eukaryota; kingdom Metazoa; phylum Arthropoda; class Insecta; order Hemiptera; family Miridae; genus Cyrtorhinus; species Cyrtorhinus lividipennis. Next base: position 898,042 of record CM034002.1, on the reverse strand, counting down.
CCTCAGCAATGAGACTACGGCTCCCTAACACAAGTTACCAAGGTGGCGACCTATGCGATCTTGTCCTGCCTCGATGTGTTGTGAACATGGCCCTATAGAGGCCTAAGGACGTAGGCCTTTCAAGAGAAAAAGGGCATCTGGCTTTCCACAAGTAGAGAGAGCATTTGGCTTGTGGAGCTCAGTCATGTCCAACTTTGGACGAAAAATGGCCATCAAGATGATCAATACGCCTTTGTCTGCATCTTCCTTTACTGCAGGATTAACCATGTTGTGCCAATCAGCTAGGAACACCTCTAAAAAGATGGTCGTCCAAGGATATTTCGGGCGATTTCTTGACAAGTCCGTTCGAATGGATGAGCATGCTCAGCTCACGCGTGGCGTTCCTCATACTCGAAACAGCACGCCCTCCGCCAATCACGCGTCACCATCAGAAACGTCAGTTGGCGTGACCGAGGGCGTAGGCACAAGTGGAGTGGTAATGCCGGAATTACAAATAACACACTCCCTAGGTTGAAGAGATGAGGCCACATTTAGGCCTCGCCTTCCGTGATCACCGGTAAAAACCTGTCAAATGAGAACTCTCCGGTCCCTAGCACGCGTTCACATCTTGCACACCACTCCCAGACGGCTTTTAGAAGAGAAAAACGTCGGATTTTATTCTATTTTCCGCTCTTCTTCAATTTCGAGACATTTTCTGTTATGATGTATCTCATCACGAAGCGAATGTCGAATTCCTATTTTTGCACGCTCCCTCCATCGAACCGTTCAATTTCTACGAAAGCCCTGAAGGGAAGCCACTTATATTAGGATTGATCTGCATCTTGTCGTGCCTCGCCTGAACCGTGACGGCATGCAGTTAATGACCCTCATTACCAAGTGCGTCGACTTTCCTGTCCTATCGGGAGAACTCGACTTGATTTGACGGGTTTTAAACCGCAATAGAAACTCGTTAAGTGCAAATATGCTGCCGTAACAAATAATCTTCTTTTCTTTCTGCATAAATCGAAGACTCAGTTTATGCAAAAGTCGTTTCCGTTAGAACAGCTTAATGATCCATGCTCCTGGTCCGAGGATAACCAACCCTGTGAAAGAATTTGCAGCATTTCTGTTTATTATTTCACATTTGCATTCAGACAACACCTATGCCCTTCAAGTGGTTTTTATTTGGATAATAGGTACGCCCTTTTTATTTAACTGACCAAATCAAAACTAATTCCTTCTCAAAACTTGCCATTTTCAATTCAATGTATGAAATAGGTTCAACAATCAAACGTCCATCCATCGCCCGGGATCTGAAAGGGCCTTAAAATGCACCCAAAAAATTTAGAAACGTTCAAATGTAGACTCAAATGTGTACTTGAGTTATAGATGAGTCAACCATCCAGTATGTGGTGTAGCTCTCCTTTCAGCTCATCACTTTACTCACACATTAAAATCCGGAAAAGTTTCGATACTGATTAGTTCTTCACGTACGTAGGTGTTATAAAGTAGGTACGTTTCAGAGTAACACCTTACGATTTCCATCGCTAGGGCGCGAATATACAAACTACGTCCTTCAACAGGGAGATCGCCGTGTGGCTTAGTTATTCAGAAAATAACTCTTGGAAGCTCTGAAAGGTGCAGTTGTTAACACCAAACCTTCAAAGGGAATATACCTATACATGAGTGCTCATTCTGACATGATCTGGTTTCCGATTCTGAACTGATAAAGCTGGACATTGGCGATGAGGTTTGGCTTGGCTTCCTCCTTGACTCATCCCGATCTCATGCCGGAAACAATCACGAAGTGACGGAGCCTTCTCCTTTCAAAACCTCCATCTTAGCATTCGAAAATGCAAACAGTCCAATGAGGAATATTAAGGTAGAGCCATATACGGGACTGTTTGGAAGGAGCTGTTTGTAAAAGGCAAACGATAAGATTTGTCAGTGTTCCCAGTCCCTGATTAAGACGCTGTAACTTCGGACAGATCTTTCCTCGAGGGCTAAATGAGTATCCATAGAGGTTTCCAGTGCTTTAATGACGTTCTTCTTTGGAAACCCCCGGCCCTGATGACTTCTTTAACAGTATTTGAGAACTCTGAGTGGAACGAAGAGAGAAAACGGCTTCATCACGGCTTCGAGGAAGAAAATATATACGCCTCCATTAGATCGCTCAATCAACGAACGTTCTGGCCATTAGCGCGGCGAGTTTAACTCTGGGGCCACATAACCTGTGTAAATAACACGGCTCATGGCGTCCGTCATTCTAACACATTCGTCCTGATCACCTCATTAGCTTTATGATCGCGGCATGAAAGAATCTTCAGTTGATTTCGTGATGTAAACGGTCATTATTCACGGCAGAGTAATGATGAAGAAAAAAGAGCTAACAAAGCTCGAGAAGAAATTGAGACGAGGACGATTTAATGTGTAAAAAAGTTGTAATTTCGCGAAATCTGAACAAGTTCCTTTAAGTGGTCGTGTACGGTTTGATATTCACCCTCGAGCTACTCTACTGAACTACCGAAGAAAATCCACGAGGCACAAATGCGAATAAAAATACTTCTGAAAGCGTACCAAGAGGTAGGTACCAGTGTCATGGGGTGAGGGTGGAAAAAAATCAAAAACTTTTTTTAGTGACTTCAAACAAAAATTTCAGGACTGTAGTTAGGTATATAAATGTTTGGGTTCAAATTCAAAATGAAAAAGTTGTTCTTAATAAAGTAAGTAAGAACCCTTGATTTATACCGATATAGGTACGTTATAATCATGCAAGTTGATGCATTCTCATTGCCAAAAGAAATCAACGCTGGCGTTCCGCAAGGTAGTGTACTCTGCCCACTAGTACCTACAACACACTAGCGACCCTGGAGGTAGCATAACCGCTACTATTGCTGAAGACGCTGCTACAGCTGATGCTGACGGTGATGGACACGATATTTTAATTGTAATTTGCTATCGTGTTATTAACCTTAGTTTTAATTTTGTAACAGCAACACGAAATTAAGACTCCACAGTGTTTTGCAATTGTGTTACTGACTAAAGTTCTTATTATATGACAGCAACTCAAAACCGAAATATCTACTGATTATTCAAGAATAGCATGGAAATGGGGGAGAAATTACCTTTTTTACTTTTTTTGGTGACTCATGAACAGACGACAATTGCCGGCGAGTAACATTTAAAAAAAAATGAAAAATAAATAAAATAAATCAGTTTGTTTGGCCATCTCAGTCTATATTTACATGTCAAATGTCTTTTGCCTTGTTCTTTACTTAATGCGAAAGACTCGTTGGAAAACGGTTGCCGTGTATGTTGTAATACGAGCGTAGGAATAAAAATGTGTTCTTTAATCAAGAAGAAGATTTAGAATTAAGAGAATAGGAAGAATTAAGAAAGAACACTTTATTGGACAATTTGTTACATTTAGCTGTACCACTGAGTGAAATAACAGGGAATATATATTTATTTTATGAGTCTTATGCTATAAAATAACGGTAGAACCATTAAACCATTAAACTTGAGTATTGAACTCAGGAAAACGAGTTGAAATTAAGAGAAAATAGAATAAGTAGAGTAGAATTGCATAAAACCTCGTTTTTGATAGTATATGGGGGCAATTTACTTGAGAGGGGTCGAAAATGCAGTAGAAAACTATACTTCAAACAATCATGTGTAAAGTAATGAAGAGAGTTGAGGAAATAGGTGGAATAATTGATTGTTTTCCGAATGGTGTAAAAATGATACTTGACATTTCTACTCATCAGACGATGATTCCATTTCAGGGTTAGGATGAGAACTATATTGTTAATAAATACAAATTGTTATCAAGTTGGTAGTTTTTCTTTATGTCTATCGATAGCTGTTGATTAAATAATCATGGTTTGATGAACTATACCGTCGAATGTAAAAGTGATAAACAATATTTATGCATCACGATGAAAGGCTGCGGGGTAGAAGTTATGACCATGAATGAAACCTCCTGTCACGTTTTGGTAAATAACCGGCTTAGGAACTTCTTTTTTTTAGAAGTCGTGCCAAAAGTACTCTTCCTGGCCTTTAGCCGCACTTCGACCTGGCATTTTCGGGTTGGCGGCGATAACGTGCGGCCGAGATTTGGTAATTTCCCCGGTGAAGGGGGAAGTTGTCCGCGTTTACACCCCATCAACTTGTCTGGACTTTCGAAACGAAAAAATCAACACGTATAGGTGTGTGGGTTTAGTTTTCCAAAAAAAAAAAAAAAAATCTCACGCCATTAGAACCTTGTTTACCTTGTCTTCGTCACTTTCGGAACAGAAAAGCTAAACAAAGAAACTATCACGCGATCGGCAGTATTTTTTGGGTTGAGTGTGACTTTTTCCCTGCTTCATAACGAGAAGGCGTGGGGGTTTCGGAGTTCAATTGGAAAGATTGTAAATGGTCCTTAGAGGAAAAGATAGTCGGAGGAAGCTTATAAGGGAACGTGATGATGCCAACAGGTTTTAACTAATTGTTGAGGCACGTAAAGGCACTGAGGAAGACACGCGATACGTTTTGAAGCGCCACTTTCGATGATGAGGCCCTCTCTTGGGAATACTCAAGCCCCCCTCTTACTAAAGTGATTATTTCGACCGTTTTTTTCTCTTTCTATTTTTTTCCTCAAGCTGTTTGTTATATAGGAGGCCGAAGGGGCGTGAAAAGGCAGCGGGCGTCAATCAGGAGGTCATGGAGCCGTGACGTCTCCCTGTAGGCACAGCGGGTGTGCTGCTCTAAGCTCCAAAGTCTGGATATTCGTATAAGCCTTGGCTTCTTTGAGTGTGATCTTCGCTATCTCAACCCAAAATCTGCTGGAGGTTCCTCCCACTCAGTTTCCAAGTTGTGAATAGTCTTAGAGTATTAGCTTTGAGTAAGCTCCTTCCTTGGTCAGGCTCGTCTCAAACCAGTTTCGTTCAAAGCCGTCAGACGACCTGATTTTCCGTGATATCCCTGATTGGACTGAGCGCCCTGATGTTAAATGGCGTGATTGTATTAATTTTTTCATTTGATCCCTCTTTCATTTGTCCCCGTAAAGCGCTAATGGTATGAAATCAATCGAATTGACAGATTTAGGTACCCACATAATTTTCAATTAAAAAAACAATATATTAAAACAATAATAATAAAAAATACAATAATAAGTAATGAAAATAAACTGGTATAAATAAATTATAAACCACGCGGCATTTTTGTGATCAGGGTGGCAGTGCCTGTGACGTCCGAGGCTATTCCTTCCTTGTGGAACGCCCTTCTCCTAACCTCCGCCTTTCTTCCAGATTTTGGTCGGTTATCCCTTGAATAATCAACCTTATGTTTTCATGCAAAGAGTCAATCTTTCTGAATCGGCCCAAAATTTTTTTCTGGACGTTTCAAGGTGTCAAGATCAAATTTCAAAAATTAAATGTCTGTCCGCCGTACGCCGTCCAGGAGGTAGGAAATTTTCTAAAAGTCTGAAAATTTGGTCAGGGACTCGTTTTTGGTTATAATTGGTCCTCGAAAATTTTCAGCTCGATTTGACCAAATTTGGGGCAGCAGGGGTCAAAATGTGTTTTTTCGAAAAATGCATTTTCGGGATTTTCGGCGACCAAGGCGTGTGGGGTATCATTTTCGACTAAATTGTCGACCCTGAATCTAATGGGACGGGTCCCGGGAGGATTAGCACTCACCCGAAGAGGTTATGGGTCAAAATGGGTATCTACCCATTTCGAACGTGGGTTTTCGAAATTTCTGGTACCTAGGCGTGTGGGGTATCATTTTCCACTAAATTTTGGGCGATGCATCGATCGAAATGAGTCTTCATGCGCCTGGTCCGAGGAATAAACAACCCCTGTGATTTTATTAATCCATTTGTTTACCATTCACTCGTTTTGTTTCACTGTAAAAACATTTATTCTTGCCTAAATTTCCTTGTAAATTCTTTAAAACAAAAATATTGTTGTGTCTTTTGCAGGACCTGACATCCCGGGTTTTCTTCTTCAACCGTTCAGAAAGCCTAAAAGGATTCGAACGGCATTTTCCCCCTCCCAGCTTCTGAAGCTGGAACACGCCTTTGAAAAAAACCACTATGTCGTCGGTGCCGAACGAAAGCAACTGGCGCAGTCGTTGTCCCTAACAGAAACACAAGTAAGATAGTTATCTTGAATTAGCTACATTTGATGTTATTATTTTTTTCAGAAATTACGTGGCATCCTTTTGATTTTGATTTTTGTCTTATTTGGTCTTGTGAAATTGAGTTCTATTGCCCTTTGTTGGCGTTAATTCCAAGATGGCAGAAGATTCCATGATATCTTGCTCTATTTGTACGAGTATTTAGGGGAATGGAACATCAGGGTGTTGTTAACATAGCCTACATTGTTAGTTCCACTTGTTGTGTCCCGTCCCGTCGTACAAATCGAACGAGACATCAATTCTAGGCGTTTGAGGGGCTCTGAATGCGCAAAAGGGAAGCGAAAAATCACTGATTGGCCGTAACGGACCGCAGACTTAATGTCGGAGATGATGAACGAATTGAGAGGCCCCATCCCGCCCATTTAGACCCCGATTTATAAGCCAGTTTTTCATGGAAGTCCAATCAAAGCTCTATTGTATCGATTTCAGTGGTCCCACAACATCTGTCCCTACGGGGGTCTTCTGCCGGGCTTTCCCATCTGCTCCAGTTTTTCTCTTCGGAGTTACTCTTCGAAAAGCGGATCGTTGACACATGTCACATTCGAGTCCTTCAGCGGCTCATCAGGACGAGAGCGATGTTCGAAAAACTCTTTTGTCCAAAACCCTCAAGAGACGTTAATCCGCTACCTGATTGTTATCCCATTGGGGGTCGCTCATTTGAAATGATAAGACAGGATTTTGACTCGATACGAATACACGGTGTGAAAGGGGTTCTCTTAAGCGGGACCTAGTCAATGGTTTTTATAACTAGGGCAAACTATTGATAGCATCGCCCCTTTATTCTGACTACTTTGAACTGAATAACCTTTTATTGAGGAAGTACCTTCTTTCATTGGATATATCGCGGCAAAAAGATGGTTTTGTGACTTTAAAGTCATCCAAATTTATCAATGCCCGATCAAGCATCCATCGCTTTGCAACAGACTTAGGATTCACGTTGTCGATTTCAAATCAACAGGGAGGGCCAAAACGTATTTTCCGAAAAATGGATTTTCGAGATTTTCGGCGATCTATGCGTGTGGGGTATCATTTTCCTCTAAATTTTGGGCGCTGAATCGATTGGACTGAGTCCCCATGCTCCTGGCCCGAGGATAATCAACCCCTGTGAAAAAATTTGCAGCGTTTTTGTTTATTATTTCAATTTTGCATTCAGACAACACATACGCCTCTTGAGTGATTTTCATTTGAATAAAAGGTAGCCCTTTTGCCCCTTTTATTCAACTGATAAAATCAAAACTTTCTTCCCCGAAAATTGCCATTTTCAATTCAATGTATGAGATAGGTTCAATAATCAAACGTCCATCCACCGCCCGGGATCTGAAAGCGCCATTACACGCTCCCAAAAATCTTAAATTTTGCTCACTCAGACTCGATTCGGTTCCTTGTTCGAGCAAATAATTATAATAATGTCCAAATTGTTGCTTTAGTTCATCACCCTTCGGTGAGATTTATATCAAAGTTTGTGTTCTATTCTCCCGTAATCCGATTTCAGAAAACACTTCACTTACCGTCTGAAGGCCCCACACAGGATATTTGTGGATATGAGGAAAGAGGAGGAGTCCACCCCCGTATTATAGTAACCATTTTGATCCAATCAGCTCAACTAGGGCCCTTTTCGGTCTCTGCGCTCCCTCCCTTGTCCGACTTCCTATGAAAGTTTAATGCGATCCACGCGCCCTTAACCGACCAATCAATTATACACTTACCGCTCGGGTCTATTATGACCCTTTTTGATTTTGTTACTTTTGACGGGTCATTGATCTCGCACAAGGGACAGAGCTTCCCGAACGCTCCCCTAACAAAGACAATATTGTTTCTAGAGTAGGGTCAGCCTACAGCTCCTCTCTCGGCCTTTTGTAGCAGCTAAGTAGCAAGAGAGTCGTCCCTATTGTTGTTTCCAGTGCTCGAAAACCATCACGCAACAAAACTATCCCCTATTGAGAACCAGTTGTTCGTAATATTAGATCAGCAAGGGGGAGCTTCTAACTTGAAATGGGGTTGTTCTTAGAATAACTTTCCACCCCAGACTTTTACCACCTCGGTTGTTAGCGCGGCCATTTATCATTTTCTCTTTTTCGCACCCTCCTTGTTCGGTCGAATGGTCGTATAAAATTGATGGAACAAGGTTTATTGTGCCGAGTTACTAACCGACGACATTCGTCCTGACCTGGCAGTCGACACGTTGACTTGGCCGAGTCGTTAGGTCGAAAATCCATCTCGTAAATAACATGAGACGTATAGATCTTGTCAATTTCGTAGTGTAACCTACGTGGATGACCTACTTGTAAGTGAATGAAATCACCCTTTCTCGAAGCCCACTCGTGGTCAATTATTCTGCGAGTCGGTCGCCGCTCGTTGCAGAAAATACCGGTAGAAAGATAAATTTGGTCAATCGCTTGATTCTGTCAGAAGACTAGGGATTCTCTTTGGCAATAAGCTGACGACTATCCAAATTTCTCTACCTCAAATCAATGGTATTCTACCTATGGCACGAGCAATCTTTGTGGAATGACGAAAGTAAACGAAAATATGCATGTTTTCCGACAAATCATGTCCAACAATTCTAATTTAAATAGGCTGCAGCATGGTCGAGTGAAATTCGTTTAAAAACACGACTCGCTATCACTGGTGGTTCTTTTCAAAGATGAAAAGAGGTTAGTTAACCCTGCGCGGGGCACGGAGAACCTGACAGGCACATTACACAAAATAATCATAAAATACCTAAAATGCCGTATTTTTACGAAACCAAATTTTACCAATCATTGTCAGGATAATAAGGGAAACATATTCAAACTTTTTTAAAAAATTGTTTAGTTATTATTTATGTACAAAAACCTGGGAGGGAGGTACCCCGCTCAAGGCTCAGTGTGTTGGGGTACTGGAAAAACTGAAGCCTGTGCCTGTCAGGTCAACCGCGCCCCATCCAGGGTAAGTTGATTTGTACACCATTTGGTCTTTGCAAACGGTGTGGTCTTTGTTTCCATCGCTTCTGATTCTATTTCCCGGCTGCGGAGCTACTTTCCCAATCAAATCTTCACCATAGCTTGTCGGTAATGAAAAGAATACGTAGGAGTCGCTGCCTGGCGGAGAAGAGGCACGTTAAAGCCGAGCACTTGGAAATAAGAGGTTGTTGTTGTTGCGTTGGCAACACTTGTTCGCCGTTTGTTGCTTGTGTGCGCCGAGTAGTGCTTATCAATTTTTGAGAGTTGATTCAGTGCTGATGTTTGTAGAGGGGGGAAAATCGCACAAAGGGGAAATTTTCCCCGCTTTTTGTTTCGCTTCTTCTCCGCCAGGCAGCGACTCCTTCGCATTCTTTTCATCACCAACAAGATATATCTACCTGTGCAGGAGGTTGTTGTAGTATTTGTCGCAGAATAGATCAGAGTATGTAGCAACACGATTGTAAACCTCTCAATTTCCGGAGTCCAATTGCGCCATTGGTTTCCTCGTAATGCGGTTCACAGCCTTCAAAACGAGTCTTTGTTAAGGAAAAATCTCTTCACCTGCTTTGCTGGTTCGAAGGTGAACCAAAGAGTTGCCTGAAGAAGTTGAAGGCCTCGCAAAGCTGATGGCGTCGTCGAGGAAGGAGTGGCGCATTGTCCGCCTGCGTTTGTTCTAACGCCGAGACGAGAAACTCTTCAAATGTCGAGTTAAATCTTTTCTTTCGAAACACCTTTTTGTGCTGCGGGTATAATTACCGGCTTGACGAACTTCCCATTATGGCCTGTTAGGATCGGCTCGAGCGATAATTGCCGAAGAAAGACGGATCGATCTCAGTCCTGAGACTCGCAATAATTTTAAAACGAGGGGAAAAAACCATAAAACTGTAACAAATTGTCATCCAAAGTTGAAGCAGTTGTTGTTGTTCAACTTTTCGTAGAGCGGATGCACCACAGCCCGCATTTTGCGCTCACGTGACGGGATCTATGAGTTTCAGCCTCGAAACGCAAGAACCGTATAAAATGAAATTCTTGAGTCGAGTAAATGTAAAACTCTACCACCTGACTCTAATAAACTTGTTCGGGGATGACGCATTGCGAACGGAAACACGCAGCTAAGTGCAGCTAAATGAATTATTGTTACGCGGAGAGGTCGAGTTGCAGTTTAACGCGTCCGGTGCTGCGGGATGTGGGCATTCGAGTTTATTACGGAGGAGAATTCTCTAGGTTCATTGTCTTGAAGGATAATCGAATAAACTAGTTCAAAATTGATAAAGAAAATGATAAAGAGGTGTTATGAATATTCATTACGTTGGAACCTCCAGGGCTGGCAGCTGGAGAAGTTAAAGAGAACATTGATTTTGAGGCGTTATTGGGGAAAACTCGCGAAAAATGAAAGATGTTTGATTGGTCATTAAAAACGCATTTCTCCGGAAAAGCCAATGAATGCATCCAGGTTGGGGGCCAGAAGCGTCTGGTATTCACTTTTTCGTGATGACATTGCTGAAGCTAAGCCAGCCAGTAAGCTGGGCCCATAGGGTGGGTGGTGGGGTGGCTTTCGAGTAAGCCGAAGGCTTACAACTCTGCCATTGTCTCCATAGAGTGGTAGAGGGGGTTGAAGGGATCTGAAAAACTTGAGAAAATACAGACACATTTCGGCAAGCGTCTGTCCCTAGGAATACACCACATTATAATCTGTACTCTGAAACAGGTTTCAATCAGTTGTGCATAACCACACTGAAACTAAATACTGACTACATCGCCAAAATATTGCCTTTTATTCTGAACGCACGTTTGTGGGGGTTGTACTGAGAGAATTGATTCAATGGAGGGTTGATTGGATTTTATAATGGTACATGTTGGCTTGATGAGGCAGTGATTTTGAGCTACAGGACATTTGCTCGCTGAATAGGCAAATAGAGACAGTTTTGGAGTTACTGGGCCTTCCCGAAGATGGTATTTTAATGGGACTACCACCTTCTGTATAAAGTGCTAAATCACGAGACTGCAACCTCATACATGAATTACACATTCTCTTCGGACAAAGTCAGCATGATTTGCAAGTAGCAGCAAGAGCTGGAACACCTACATTATAAACAATGTGATACAAGTAGGATACAAATCTGCTTGATGTGACGGCGGGAACAGATTGAATATACAGCACGTAATGGTGAAGAGCCCGATCATGGCATCAATGCGAAAGGAAGCATTTGGGCTAGCCTATGGCCCATCTTTCGATACCTTATCGGGATTATCAGGGTGCAGGTCGTACTACTACCTCCATGTAGCATGGAGAAATATAGGAGCAATTGTTGGAGCTTTTTAGTATAAAGTTACCATTACGAAGCATGGGGGGAAATAGTGGTTCATCAGAGTTGTTGCAGAGTGACGGTAGGTTGAGGATTGCAACTGTCACATGTGGAGAATAAACTTGGGGAATAAAATGGTTGTTATTTAATTATTATTATTATACCGTTGAACGTGTCAGCCTGGAACGTATGTAGTTTTCGTACTGTTTTTTCAATGTTATTTATTTTTTTGGCATCAACAATTTTTTATTTCCCACTTTCACGTATAAAATGAATCTCTAAAACAGATAGAAATGAATAAATAGCTCAAAATAATTGTATTTTTGTTTATTTCAAATTGTTTGTTTACAGGTTAAAGGGCAGAAACCCATCATTTTGAGTGTCGAGTAATTTTGACATCTGAATGTTATTGTTCATTCATTCATTCATTCATTATTATCATCTTATTTTATTCATTTTGGTAGGTTATTTTTTGAATAATCAATCTATGTTTTCATGCAAAAGTCAATATTTCCGATTCGGCCCAAACATGTTTTCTGTGCGTTTCAAGGTGTCTAGATCAAAATTATAAAATATCTCTCCGTCGTCCACGCCAACTTTGATAATAGAACACATTAAAAAAATCTGGACTTTTGGTCAGTGACCCGTTTTTGGCTATAGTTGGTCCTCAAACCTTTGAGCCCGATCAGACCAAATTTGGGGGATGTGGGGGTCAAAATGTGCTTTCCAAAAAATGGCTTTTCGAGATTTTCGGCTATCCGGGTGTGTGGGGTATCATTTTCGACTAAATTTTGGACGCTGAATCCAATGAGATGGGTCCCGGAATTTTTGAAGGATTTTTCTTTAAATTATTTTTATATTTGTTTGAGATTTTTATGTATAATTATAATTGGAATTATGACTATATTTCAGGTTGATATAAAGTCTTTGATTGCTTATTCTTCTGTTTCTCATATAGGTATCATTTTCCACTAACTTTTGGACGCTGAATCCAATGAGACGGGTCTCGGACGGTCGTCTATCATTTCCCACTAAATCTTGGACCCTGAATCGATTGGAATGGGTCTGGTACCCACCACACCCATTGTTTCCCCCTTTTTCCCCATGTTCGACATTTTCGACGACTTGGGCGTGTGGGGTATCATTTTCCACTAATTTTTTTTCCCCACGTTTTTATTTGCTTGGTGTGTGATTTTGCGTATTGTAATAGTATTTTGAAATTTCCTCTTCTCGAGAGAAATCAACGTCTCGCATTGGGTCAGAGGTTAAGAGACGTCCATCTCTCAGATAATAGTCGTATATTCCGTACCGTACGACTTCATCGCTTTCGTCAAATCAAAAACGCCCATACGGATGCCGTAAAAGCATCGAAGGTTGTTTTGATGGGCGAAATATATCGAGAATTTCCGTCGAGTGAAACCGTCCGATATTATTATATCCCCCGAAACGCCAATTAATTCCTTATTCGTCTGACGTCTGAATCGGATAACGTTTGACGAAATACCGTTTCCTGCGCTTTATTTTTCTCGAAGATTCCAAAATTGACGCGACGCCTCTTTCGAATCGGCAAATATGGGCGTTTACGTTGCCGTAAAACTGATGGGTTGCAGTAATAAAATCGTGAGCCCATTCGATTTTTAGGGGTTTTTTTTTCGTGGCGAGCAGCGAATCGTAAAAACCCTTCAGAAACCTCCAAGAAACGTTGTTTTTGATTGAATAAATTTTCAAACTGTGTGATTTATGAAGGTCTCGTGTGATTTTCGTATAATATTTCCGCGGATGAGTAGTATGAAGGCTTCACTCACATAAATCTCTCGACCAGAATCATTTTACCGGACGAGAAAAGGTTATTTTGTGGTCATACGTAAATTAAATAATTTATTGCAGTTTGTGATAATCAGATAATTGTTGTTGATTGAGAATGTGTGTACCGAGCTTCCGGAGTATGTTAATTAATCTTGAACCCCATAATTAGAGGTGGTCATACGTGACGTCCGAACATTAAAAGTGTCCTTAGTGTTAGGAATTTACTGAAAAATGCGACTTCAGGTCCATTATGTCTATTTCTTTGGATAATCGATGGTTCATGTTATGTTAACCCGTTCGAAAGTCTTTATATACATTTGTTTTCATTGTATATATTTCATTGTTGCCATTGAGAAGTCTGAAGTCCGAATGTGGGTCACAAATGCAAATAAAAAAATAAAAACGACCGAGGAGGCGTTACCTTAACATATGTCAGAGTTTTAATAGACTTTGTGAGGGCGTCCAATGGCCCATAACGAGGCAAAAAAAAAGGGCCCCTCGACGGAGCCCCTCAGCTCAAAAATGATATTACGACGAGCAAAAGAACTCTGAAGTTCCTTTATTTACCAAACGCTCCTCCCGTCCGAACACAATGTAAGTCCGAAATTCAATGGGAGGTTTTCACAGCTTCATTTTGACAGATAGCCCTAAGCCCGGCCCACTCGCTCTCGTTCAACACTGAAAACGATCTTGAGCGGACCTCAACGAGTTAAATGTTCATAAATCAACAGGCGCCGTTCTTCGAGACGGAAAACGGAGTGCAAATAATTCATATTGCTTAAAAAAAAATCATTTTTGGGCATGAATCCTTCTATTCTCCGAGTGGTCGTCGTTTGAGGGACCCTGAGTCAGTTCTAATTTACAATCGAAATTTCACGGGCTCGAAGGGCACAGCCACGACAGCACTTCAGTATATCACAATTACGATCAATATTGTTGTTTCGAGTAGAGTGCTGAATTATGCTTCGAATTTTTAAGACACCTTCGTATCTGTAGGATTCTCCCGTTGGAGATTCTCCAAGTGCTCAGGGCTGTGTTCGTTGGTGGCTGAAGAACTGTTCTTAATATTTTTGCTACCTAGCGTTGTTCAAAATTGAATTAATTCATTGAATTCATACACCGAATGAACTCGTAAACAATTTTAAAAAACGCTTCAAGTTCATTCACAAGGGTTGGTTATTCCTCGGCTCAGGAGAATGGAGACTCACTCCTATCGATTCAGCGTCCAAAATTTACTGGAAAATGATACCCCACACGTCTAGGTACCAGAAATGTTGAAAATACACATGCGAAATGAGTAGACTGGTACCCATTTTGACCCATGACTTCTTCCAGTGGGCACCAATCGTTCCGGAACCCATTTTATTGGTTTCAGCTCCCATGATTTAGTGGAAAATGGTACCCCATACGCCTAGGTACCAGAAATCTCGAAAACGCACATTCGAAATGAGCAGATAGGCACCCATTTTGACCCGTAACCTCATCCAGAAGGCGCCAATCGTTCCAGGACCCATTTCATTGGATTCAGCGTCCAAAATTTAGTGGCAAATGATACCCCATACGCCTAGATCGCCATGAATCTCGAAAATCTATTTGCCTTTTTGCATGAAAACATAGATTGATTATTCAAGGAATATCCAACTAAAATCATATCAGGGCGTTTGTTTGAAATTACTGAATTGAATAAAACTTGAAAAATACTCCCTCGAAGGGCACATTATTATAATTTTATGCATGAAACTCAGTCATAGGACCCCTGCTGTCGTAGGGCAGGAAGCTCTTGGCCTCAGTTGTCTTGTTACGAGTAATGAATGGAGTGTTAATTGGTACCCCCACCCCTAAACGGGATTCAACGCGAGATAATATCTCACTATCGGGCGACCTTTATCAAGATAGCAGGATCAACCCTGTGAACACGGTGGACACGTTGAAAAAGTATTGCTGTTGATGGCGCATCCTTGCTCGCAGCTTATCAATTCCATTACACCTTCCCCTCCCCTCAAATTTTTTTTTTTAATGCTGCACTTTATTCCACAATGGCTTACGTTGAGCGTCCGGGACTCATTTCAATTTATTCAGCGTCCAATGTTTGATGAAAAATGATACACCCCATGCCTAGCTCCTAAAAGTCCCGAAAACGTGCTTAAAAAAACTTATTTTCACTCATACTCCCCCCAAATTTGGGCCGATTGGGCTAAAAAGTTTCGAAGATCAACTAAATTTAGAAAAAGGTCCATGACCAAAATTTTAGATTTTTAGAAAATTTTCTTCTACTAAAAACAGCGGATGGTGTACGGCGTAGATAATAATCAACCAAAATGAGGATTAATATAATCGCGCAAAATTGCTTCTCAAACATTTTCGGAAGGATTGGGAAATTTGGTAGACCTGTGCCAACTGAAGGACTTGATGAAACGCGCTCCATCAGCAACGTCACAATGTGACGTCATGGAATCATGTCATCATAACTTCAATCTCGATCACTACAAATTCAATTCAAAGTGGATACATCGACCTAAATTGAATATAATAATGATGTTAATCTAATTCGGGATTGTTGTAATTAGTAATTACAGTTACCTAATTAGGATTCTAACTAATAACCGGCTGTCAGCGAACTAATCAATCGTCTTTTGCTGTCGCTTTTAGTGATGTTATGCGATCGATTCGGCGATCGTGGCCATTTTCCACTACTATGGCTTCTCTTGTACCGAATGAAACGTCATTTTCTAGCAGGTGCTTAATCTCAAAGCAAATTGACTCTTGTTTGTTTGCAAAAGAGCCGATGAAACAATCATCAACAACAAAACGCGGATTGTAAAGGTGGCGAGATACAAATTTAGACGATAATAAGGGATGATCGTGTACGAAAATGTAACGAAACATGAGTCAATTCGTACTTGAAACCCCTCGTTGGGTTGGTGCATCGTCGAGCTCCCCCTCGCGTTTTCAACCCTCATTTCAACCCCTCGCGCATGCGCCGGGCGCTCAGAGCCATTTCAACCAACCCCTCTAGAGTCTAATTTATTGCTAATGTCCGGACGGTTGAGCGCTATTAATCCTGTTCCGTGCTAGAGGGGAGGGCAATTCCGGCGCTGAATGGCTTTATCTGATACCGTGTATACAGGTTATTTAGGTGCCATTACGTCTTGAATGCACGTCAACTAGAAGTGCGATTAGGTTGTGTGTAACGGTTCGTTCAACCATTTGCTGGCGAAGAAGAAATTGCTGTGTTGTATTCACCGTGGTTGTAATGGTTGGCGTCTCCTGGGTGCTGAATCCAAAATCATGTTTAAACGAACTTTGAAAATGTCGGTCTTCTGCTGGCCTCGAAACCTGTTGAGGTGGGATTTCAGTGGAAACAGTTCAACGAAATGAAATTAAACTGCCTCAATGGGTCTAAACACTCACGCACAAGGTCATTTTGCGCCCTAACCCCATTCACCCAAAAACGGCACCCTAAGGGAGGTTTTGGCTCTCTAAAGAGTGAGTTAAATTTTATTTATTTTTTATTGCATTTAATCCACCCCTCCAAACGATCAAAGGACCAAACGATCAACCCAGAGCACTCCACAATATTTCCTTAATATATTTAATTTTACTGAATCGAAATGGTGTCAGCACAATCAGAATGCGTTACATTCATGGTTTCAAAGGGGACATCACATAATAATCCGATATTAAGGAAGATTTCCATTAATTATTTAAATGGATTAGACAAATGAGAGATACATTCGGAGGTTGAGCATCATAGGAAAATTCGTTTATTCATCCAATACTCGTCAAGGGTTTTTAACAGAGCGTCTAGATTTCCCGGCCGCTTTTATGCCTCGATTATTTTATTTCCGTCATTTTTCGGATCACATAAAATCGGATTATTATCTCAATTAGATACAACAGAGCCGGGAGATGAGATCTCGTCGATAAAATAAACACTGTCGTGCGGGAGGAGGGTTATATAGAGACGAGAAAAAAAGGGCTGTAGAAACCCCGAGGGTAGGTTCCAGAGGAAATGGGGGACTAATCCATACACTCTTATACTTTATATTTACCCTAAGGGTGCGAGGCTGTAGCCCGCTCTCCCTCCCAGTTCCACGGAGGACGCCATATTTACTTACCCGCAGCACTAGGAAGGAGAATCTGAGCTTACTGTGGGAGGGACGAGTCGCAAGGATAACCCTCTATCCGGAAAAGATATTGTCAATATTATTTTTCAATCCTCTGCCGTCCCTTTTTCCATGCATTTACCCTCACTCCGGGGTATATCTTTTTCTCTGTTCCTTTCCTCGGGGAAGTTTCCGTTCGTTCCTTCTTGTTGAGCTACTTTCCCCCACTGGGATAACAGTTTTCTCAGAAATCTCTATTTCACACCACTCTCGAACAGTATCTCCTGCTCTTCAAGTACATATTACTTGCCGGCAAACTTATTCCACAGAAGAACCATAAGTTTCACATTTAATAAATTAATATTCAGCTCCAACAAACCATTCTTACTGTTTCAAACTTGCAACTGACGTATTCGTGACCCCCAATAATGTAAATATGATAAGATACAATACATGTTAAGCAACAACAACGACAAACTCAATTTTAGTTTCTCCAGAATGGGATAACATAGAAAAGAACCAAATAAACAAATATTTAGGTGGTTCAGTGGTTTCTGTTCTGGGGAAACTGATGAATGGAACTATATGTAATTAAGTTACATCCAATCATTTATTCCAGATAAATTACAGCTTCCTCAGTCATCTTGTAACAAGTTGGAGTTTAACAATCAACTCTTTCCTCTAGGAAAGTTAGATTCAACAACTCACTCTGGTGTAAGGCTGCGAATTTTCACTAAAATTTATTTTTCTAATAATTCCTCAATTATGGAAGGAATCGTCTCTCCATTTTTGTTCCTTGAATGATATATCCTCATGCCAGAATTCATCCTCTCGAATTGGCCTCAAAATTTATAATGTCGAAAACGCTGCAAATTCTTTCACAGGGGTTGATTATTCCTCGGACCAGGAGCATAGGGGACTCACTCCCATCGATTCAGCGACCAAAATTTAGTGGAAAATGATACCCAACATTGCTTGAAATTTGAGATAGACACCCATTTTGACCCATAACCTCATTCAGAGGGCGTCAATCGTTCCGGGACCCATTTCAAAGGGTTCAGCGTCCAAAATTTAGTCGAAAATGACACCCTACACGCCCAGATCGCGGAAAATCTCGAAAATCCATTATTCAAAGTACGCATTTTTACCCCTAACACCCGCCGGGACCGACTTTGAGGAGGGTATGGGTGAAAATGTGTTTTTTAAAACTCGATTTTCGGGACTTTTCGGGAACTAGGCATGTGTGGTATCATTTTCCACTAAATTTGGGACTCTGAACCCATTAAGATGGGTCCCGGACCGATTCGTGCTCGCCGGATATGGCTATGGATCAAAATGGGTACTTACACACCTCAGTTTTTTGAAATTTTTGGGTACATAAGCGTGTGGGGTATCATTTTCCACTGAATTGGTCGATTGGAATGGGTCCAAAACACTCCTCAATCAATGTTTTTCGCATAATCTTGCTTCAAGGAATAACCTTATCTTCATCACTATTTGGTTTCCTACTTCCTTCATCCATTTGCTTCTCTCTGATGGATTTCCTTGTAGTAAGGTTGTAACTGGGCTTGCTCGTTCTAAATAAATAAATTATCAGTTAATTAACTTGGCGACAACCTTGTTGTGTTTGTTATTCTTACTCTAGAGCGTAATTGACGTACAAATACACTAATCTTGAGGTGGTTACGATTCTGGGGAAGAGCACTGATGTTCCTGATTCTGAATTTCAAGGCACCATGTAACGGTCAGGACTTTTAGCGGCCAAATTAATCGATTTTCCCTGTGCCGAAGCCCATTTCCGATGAGGGGCCTCAAAGGGGTGTTTGCTGGTTCGATCATCAGGCCGACTTACTCTGACGTCTTCACACCTGGCCCTAGGACGGCATTCCTCGTCGCCACCTCGATGAATGAAGGCTTCAACAACGACTTCGAGCTGTTCGGAGGACCAAAATCGATACAAAAACTCCCCCGTACTGAGTTCGGTGGGCCTCGTACCTTCAAAGAGAGGGTTTTTCATCTGATTAAGACGTGTCGGACCTGGCGGGAATGCGACCTTGAGCTGCCGACTCGACCGTTTGATTTACTAGCTGTTTGAAAATCCGACGTGATTTTCAAATAACACACCTCTCCCCTCGCCAGAACCGGGGGATTTGATTTATTCTTGACATCGCTCGAAGAAAAACCCCTTTCCCTCAAGCAGACTACCACCTCGCGAAGTTTCTTTGCCGCAACAACCCGGTTCCTTACTCAGTTTTCTCATGGTTCTCCGACGTTTTTGCCTTGCTGAGCCGAGTCGCTTCAAAAACCAGCCCGATCCTCGACATTTAAATTGGTAGATTATGATGATGTTACATTGAAAAACTGATTCTCCCCAAACAAGCCATAAAGCCTGTATCAAAGCCGACTCTTACCGTAGAACCCGTTTCGAAAATACTTTATCTTTCAATTATTTCATTCTTTTCCTCGGCAACCGCACAGTCGAAGCCCATTACCCGCAAAAAAGCTTTTGAATTTCATTGTTTATTGAGACGTTTTCCTCCGGTCCGTTGTCGAGTTGAGTTGCGCATTAAAATGAATGAATTGGAGAATTATAAACCCTTTAGCTTTCATAACAGCCCATTGTCTTCGGGGCATGTCGCTCAAGTTGACCAACGTCCGGGATTCTGGGCATTTGAGTTGGACGGCCCGAGTCGAATTGGGCCCATTGTCTTTGCCAAAACTCTCTCAGACGACCCGGATGACGTCTTCATCTTGGAATTATCAATGTTGTGGGGTGATTCGTCGAAGAACAGGTTCCATCAACATCAACGCCGTCCGTACAAATCAGTACCTACTTAGTTTTTGCGGCAGAATCTGGTATATTATGCAGTCAAAAGCCTTGGTTAGGTCCAGAAAACCAGCCAAACAATGCCATCAAGAACTCCAGACTTACATCATGACAAAAGAGATTGCCCAGAACAGAAATTATATTCTTCCAAGAAGTCCATAATATTCTTGCACTTGAACATTACCGATTGTTAATCCGATTGTTGAACGTTTGGGAAACAATTTGGAGAAAAGCAGAATTCACGAGTACTCGCTCGTTAACCACGTTAAACACGGAAGCTTCGCGCAGCCGCCACTAGAGCGCTTCACATGAGAGGTTAACTTTTGAGGTTATTTTTGTAACTAATCCTCTGATTCAGTGGCAATATACTGCTCTACTTGTGAATTATTGTTATACAATTGTATCTCATACATTAATCACCATTTCAATTTAACCAAATGCAAAATTTTGTGTATGGACCAGTAGAAAATTTTGTCATAAATAGTGCTGATCAAAAAACCGGTCCCATTACGTAATGAAGGTTTCACTGAACTCCATTTGAGTCGTTTTTATCTGTTTATCCAAATTGTACCTAATTAAAACTTAATAGCAATATTTGTGTGTCTTAGGTTATCTAGGTTATGTGCTTCAGTTAAAGTACATTGTCGTGTATACGGAATCGTGTTTTCGTCATCTTCAGGTAGGTCTTTGGAGTAGAGGGGATACATGAGTGGTTCAAGTACACTTCCCTGTGTACCTCCCAGTATTGGTCATTTTGGGTCACAGTTAGAGATCCCCCGTGCATACAAAAACGCAGCAAATTCATTCACAGAGATTGGTTATTTCTTCAACCAGGAGCATGGGGACACTCGAAAATCCATTTTGGTTGGTTATTCCTTGAATAATCAACCTATGTTTTCATGATATTGGTCAACCTCTCCGATTAGGCTCAAAATTTTTTTCTAGACTTTTCATGATGTCCTGATCAAAAATGGTCAATGTCCGTCCGCCGTCCGCCGTCCATTGTCCACGCCGTTTTTGGTAGTAGAAAATTTTCTAAAAATCTGAAATTTGGGTCAGGGGTCTGTTCCCGGCCGAGACGGATCCTCGAAACTTTTCAGCCCGATCGGACCAAATTTGGGGGGTAGGGGTCAAAATGTGTTTTTTGAAAAATGGATTTTCGAGATTTTGGGCGATCTAGGCGAGTAGGGTGTCATTTTCCACTAAATTTTGGACGCTGAATCCAATAAAATGGGTCCCAGAACGATTGGCACCCACTGGAAGAAGTTATGGGTCAAATTGGGTGTATATTACTCATTTTGAATGTGTGTTTTCGGGATTTCTGGTACCTAGGCGTGTGGGGTATCATTTTCCACTAAATTTTGGACGCTGAATCCCAGAACGAATGGCACCCACCAGAAGAACTTATGGGTCAAAATGGGTATGTATCCACCTATTTTGTATGTGTCAGGATTTCTGGTGTCTAGGAATGTGGGGTATCATATTCCACTAAATTTTGGACCCTGAATCGATTGGAATGGGTCTGCGACCCGCCACACCCACTGTTTCCCCCATTCGAGGAATAACCAACCCGTGTGTAAGAATTTGCAGATTTTTTTAAAACACATTTTGACCAATTTTGGCTCCTCAAAAGCAGATATTGGTGGACATATGACTTGAAATAGAGGAAAAATCATTCTTTCTCGAAAAACTCAAAATTATCTCGTCAACTGAAACGAAAGTTAATCTTCCTGATTCATTTCTAATGAACACTTCCGTCTCCCGGATCCTTTTTTCCAGTTTTAAAAAGCTTCAAATGGATTACAGCGAACCTGGGAGCTTAATGGCTCGGTCACGGCTCATACACTTGATGCCAACTGTTATTTTTTGCGGTATTTTCAACCGTTCCCGGCTCGGGTGGAGTCCTTTTTTGGACGGTCGCCAGACACCGAGGAGCTCTATTTTAATGTCGTCCTCTTGTTCTCAAAGCTCTTCCGGCCTCTGAATAATTGCGCGATTTTGCGTTTATGCACAACTCAACTGAAATGCAAACATGTTGAAGGAATCGTCGATATTCTGAACGATTTCTCATGAAATTATTCGCCTACTAAACCAAGATTTGAATATTTCCCAATCATTGGCTCATTAAGGTCCTTTTGAGAGTCTTAATTGCATTTCCCTCTCTGACCTTCAATACCTTCAATACCAGCATTGATCTATTGGTGCTAAACTTCAGTCTTATCGGAATCTTTTTTGCGTGTTATTTTTCAACACAAGACAAAGTTCAAATACAACCTCTCCGATTCCAAAATTTTTTTTCTGGACGTTTCAAGGTGTCCAGATCAAAAAAGTCAAATGGCCGTCCACCGTCCGCGCCGTTTTTGGTAGTAGAAAATTTTCTAAAAATCTGAAATTTGGGTCAGGGGTCTGTTCCCGGCCTAGGATGGTCCTCGAAACATTTCACCTCGATCGGAGAAAATTTGGGGGGTTAGGGGTCAAAATGTATATTTCAAAAAATGGATTTTCGAGATTTTTTACAATCTAAGCGTGTGTTGTATTATTTTCCACTAAATTTTGGACGCTGGATCGATTGGAATGGGTCCGGGACCCGCCACTCCCACTGTTTCCCCCATTTTCCCCATGTTGAAGAGATGAATCTCCATGCACCTGGTCCGAGGAATAACCAACCCGTGTGTATGAATTTGCAGCGTTTTTTAAATTCATTTATTTGACGTGAAAGTAAAGTTGTAGTGATTTGAAGTCCAAATGGGAGCTGTAAGGAGAATGGAAAATTTGATAATCAAACAATTTGAATTTTTTCGGCCGTTTTAACTTGTGTGACGGTACGAGAGGATTATCAAAAGAATAATACCCTATAAGGCCCCATTTTTCGTTATGGATTGATTGACAGGGTCGAAATAACAAAACGCTATTGAAAAAGGTGTTCAAAAGGTGTCAAACGCTCCTGAGCGTGAATAATATGCTCGTGGTACAATAACGACCAAGTATCGAAGGGTCGGTCTTGATTTGAATTTTGTGAAAATAACGAGGCGATTATACGACATAATACCCATCGATCGGAGGGTGAAAAGCGTTCGGGAGCCGATCAAGTGAATCGAGTGTTGAACATGTGAACATTGGAAGGGGAAAAGATGGTAATGCGCGAACGGGTGCTAACAAGGGGAGCCAATCAGAGGAGATTTGTTGGGCTTTGGCTACCGGGGCTTCCAAGGTGGTTCATTTGAATGAAATGGGGACGACTGACGAGAGTGGAAGGCGAAAAGGGCGCATTTCCAGGATTTCGTGACGGGTTTTTGCCTCTGCAAGGCCCTGGAAGTCCCCAAGTGAAGCATTCAGAAGGCAAAAGGTGACCACTCAAGATCATGCACCGAAGATATCTCAATAAAAAATTATAAATATTCATGTTTGCCACAGATTCTAATCGCTTAGTTAAAATCCTCGGACCAGGAGCATGAAGACTCATTCCAATCCATTAGGCGTCCAAAATTTAGTGGAAAATAGCGCCCCATACGTCTTGGATCGCCAAAAATCTCGTTTCGAGGACCAACTAGAGCCGGAAAGGGGGCCTCCACCAAAATTTCAGATTTGTAAAATGTGTTTTCTTCTAAAAATGGATTTCGATCTAGGCGTGTGGGGTGTCATTTCCCACTAAATTTTGGAAGCTGAATCCAATGAGACCGGTCGTAGAACGATTGGTGTCCACTGGAAGAGGTTATGGGTCAAAATAGGTAACTATCAACCCATTTCGAATGTGTTTTTCGATATTTCTCGTACCTAGGCGTGTGGGGTATCATTTTCTTCTGAATTTTGGACGCTGAATCGTTTGGAATGTGTCTCCATGCTTCTGGTCCGAATAACCAACCCCTTTGAAGGAATTAGCGTTTTTTTTTTCTTTTAATTAGTTGCTGGTGTCAGAATGTGCTGCTAGATCATAGTCTCATGAGTCATCATTCTTGATTCTTTTAAAATTTTGAGTGAATTTTCTCGGATTTAGTCACATTTTTGGTTCTTTGCGTGAACTCGTGACCCCACGTGACCTGAGTGGAGGTGCCACTGTTCGAGGGGAGGGGGAGGAGAATTTTGAAATAAGTGACGTCATAAAAATATCCATTACTCGTTAATTGGAGGCGACAGGAAGGGACCGAGTGAACGGGGAATAGGAAGAACGTGAGAGGGGTGAGGAAGACAGAAGAGAGCGGGAGCCCACCGCGGCGGGGGGAAGAGGACAGAAGAGGTCGCAGAGAGCCTTCCTCCGGTTTCCATTAAGCGAACAAACACGGGAGAACCTCGAGAAGCAAACTCGCAATTAAGACTTTAAGATTGAACCGGCGGGTCGTGATTGGTCGACGTAGCGCCGCGAGGTTCGGTGGGAGGGAGACACCGCCGCGGGTCGATAGAGAGGGCGTCGCTATGGCAACCCTCCGACTCCTCCTACGGTGTCATTTGTTAATAAGGCGGCACCGTGCGACGACGGGGGTGGGAAAACCCGCGGGAGGGGTGGTGAGCCCACCCCCGGCTCATCCGAAGGGTAAAACGTCGTCGGAAAAAAACCGGTGAGACGACCGCGCCGGCGCACTGCCGACGCTTCCGCCCCGTTACCCCATTTAGGTAACGAGAGACAGAAATCCCGCTAACGGTTAAGTGGGAGCGAGATGGGATTACGGGGGCGGAGGGTTAGTTTGAGAGATAATCGAGTTGATAGCTCCCCTTAAGTGGTCTTCTGGATTACCCCCGCACCCCCACCGGCCCCAACTGTTCTCGAAGGCCGATCCTCCCCGGGATTACCCCTTCCCCTTTCCTCTGAGTTAACTCCGCTTGTTAGTTAACGGCCCTTTTCTTTGATGAGTCTATCCCCCGCTTTAGTGCGCCGCTTCGTTTACTGTTAAGCACCGCTTTCTGAGTATTCGCCCTCCTTTCCAACCCTCTGCCAATTTACTTTTCTTCACTCCTCCCTCTCTCCTCCATTTTACGCCAATTGATCCTCTTCATTCCTGTTGTCTTTCCTCTTTTAGCATCCACTCGCCTCGTGCATTATTCATTCATGCGCAATTAAATTTTCTAATAAATTAGGGAAATCTTGACGAAATCGTTAATCCTGCGTTTGTTGAGTTTTTCCATTTACTTTACACTGTATTATTGATTCGTCGCAATCCAAGTGAAAATATATTATGTATTTCTTTTATTTATCACATAATATTGTTGTTCAGTGTTTGTAACAAAACATATATTTTCCGTTTGTTTTAGGTCAAAGTGTGGTTTCAAAACCGCCGGACGAAACACAAACGGATGCAACAAGAAGAAGAGGCCAAAGCTCAACAACAACAAGCGGCTGCGTCCAACAAGAATTCCCATCACGTCAACAAATGGAAACAAGAGACGTCCCAAAGTGGTCCGAATTCGTCGCCGACGAATCAGTCGAACCAAAATCAACAATACCACAGCATACACAGGCACGAGCAGAGCAGTTCAGGGGACGAAGCGTAGTTACCAAGGCACTCACTGTGTCGACCCAGGAACTCAAAAGTGACTTGTGGGGGAACTTAAGTTATGTATTTGTTTTTTTCAAAAACTATGTGAACGAAAATACCTCTTATGTGAACGAAATCGTCACTTAGGCCGCACTTGGACAGGTCACAAGGGAAGATTTTAAAGGATTTTTAAACTTGGAAACTTGGAAAAAATGTGAAAAAACGAACTCAATTTAGTTCAATTTAGCTTCAGTGCCATCTATTAGTAACATGATCGCTAACATCCCTCTAAATTACCATTATCATTATCATGACGTATTCATTGAAAACAATTTCGATTTAACTTTAATTAAGTTTGCAGAATGAACGCATAGAATTTACAATATCACATTTTTTGACATTTTACACCATCAGACCAAGTTTCCCTACCCCTTTTGTGACCTGTGGCTGTTCTGAACACCAAATTATATGTCACAAACTGACGACGCCAATAATATCCGGACGAGCGGCTAACATATCGCCCTGATAATTTTACTGAGGTAAATTTTATCGTTCAATTTGGCAATGAGAGTGGGAATTAGGAGGACCTAATTCGGATCTAACTGTGCTGAAACATTTCGTTTGTGAATTTACAATGTTTTCGACCACAAAATTAATAAATACTAAATGTACAATATATTTGTTTTGAACTTACTTGGAGCAGATGGGTTTGGTTCGGATTTTGGATTTTGGTATGGAATTTGTATTTTTCGTTCATTTGTTTCCTGTTAAGTGGCATTGAAAGCCTATTTCGGGCTTCCAGGATCGTTCAGTGGCGCCTTATTGAGATTTTCGATGTTGATTTCTGTTATTCGTGGAGAGAGGACGCCACATCTGAACTTACCAAGTTTTTTAAAATAATTGTATAGCCATTTTTGGTCTTCCGAGACCATTTCAAACTATCTGTCGCCGGATAAATGTGTATAGAATTTTAATTAAAATCCAATATTGTTTGGATTTATAAGCACGTGCCTATTCTGATCTCTAATGAGCGTGGTGATAACGTTAATTTGCTGCATTCACAAAGAAACTTTCTTCTTCTCTTCTTTCTTTGTTGAATTAGCGACTTTGGGGTCTTTGGGATGGGCAGATTGAAATACTTACCAAATATGCTTCAAGATACGTGTAGAAAAAAGACGATTTTCGCGGTCAAAGTTTACTTGAAAAAATCTAACAAAAAATCTCTTTAAAAAGGTTCTAGAATCTCTTTAAAATGTTGATCTATTAAATATAACACTTACGAATTTGGAAATCACACACCCGATTCTGACGTTTTCCTTTTTTTGATTATTTGGTGGCTATCAACACTCAGCGCATTCGGAAAACCCCTTTTTAGGGTAACAAGAGAGTTTTAGAGCATTCTTGCTTCGTCTTGACCATAAATTGACGCTTTAAAATGTCCTTACGATTTTATTTCCTATTAATTTTCCGTTTAAAGGCCATTTACGCCGATATTTTGCCCGATAGAAGGTCAAAAGTTGAACTTTGTAGAAATTTTACCCACATTCAGCACCCCGTATCTTCATTGAAAAAAAATTTAGCAATGTTTGTTCTCCGAGTCATTGTTCGCTTGTTATATGAAAAACTGAAATAATTTGATGAATTTTGAGTTGATTTAGGATTTTCTGAAGGTTGCCGACGTTTCTGTTTTGAAGTATTTGGGACCGTAATAGTATAAAATAGGGACATTTTGACTGTTCCGTTCGATTTTGGTTTCGTACGCCGTACGCCGTACGCCGTACCCCGTACGCCGTACGCCGTACGCCGTACGCCGTACGCCGTACGCCGTCCATCGTCCGCGCCCTTTTTGGTAGTAGAAAATTTTCTAAAAATCTGAAATTTTGGTCAGGGGTCTGTTCCCTGCCGAGACGGGTCCTCGAAACTTTTCAGCCCGATCGGACCAAATTTGGCGGGGGTAGGGGTCAAAATGTGTTTTTTGAAAAATAGATTTTCGAGATTTTGGGCGATCTAGGCGAGTAGGGTGTCATTTTCCACTAAATTTTGGACGCTGAATCCAAATAAATTGGTCCCAGAACGATTGGCACCCACTGGAAGAAGTAATTGGTCAATTTATGGGTAAAAAAAAAAACTAAACCCCACCTGGATTCGAACTGAGAACCTTCCGGTTACTGCCGAACGCGCTAGCCACTTGCGCCATGGTGTAACCTAGACTGGGGCGAATAGCGTGTGGGATATCATTGCCACTAAATTTTGGACCCTGAATCGATTGGAATGGGTCCGGGACCCGCCACATCCACCGTTTCCCCCATTCGAGGAATAACCAACCCGTGTGTAAGAATTTGCAGATTTTTTGTTTCTAGAGTGTTGCTGCTAAAAAGTTTCTATTTCAACACGATTTTCCTAAGTTTTGATGTTGAAATTCCACAAATTTTCGCTTTTGGTGACCTAAACTCTCTCTAACTGATACAATTGATCAGAATCTAGGTTTCTGGTTATTTCTCCCACGTGGTGACGTTTTCATCCCAAATTGATCCAACCTGGTTGACTGTTCCAACCAAATCCAACGTAGGTGCCGCAAAATCGTCCGAAGAGGCGGCAAAATCCCTCTAACGCCTTCGCGATTTCAAAATCTCGATTCTCCTCAAACCCTCCAGCCCCTTGATAAATGGTCGCATTGTTTCCCTTCGGTTTGAACACCTGTCCGTCAAGTTGAGCGCGTTTGTCCTCGTATAATGGGACGCGGCGAGTTCGATCCGCGACCGGAATCCCAAATGAAACTCGAGCTGAGGTCGGAGTTGGTAAGAAAAGGCAAAACCGAAGAGCTCTAAGCGACCTAAAGAGGTTTTGTACCTACTCAACTCGAGAATGTCCCTTATTCAGCATAACTTGAGGAGAATGGCCCTTTCCGCGCCAGTCAACTACCGGTGTTGAGAGTCGGGCTCTTTTGCTTATAAGGACTTTTCCCTCGGAGGGTTTTTTCCGTGGCAATTTGTACGGATCTACACCTTTTTTGAGAGTCAATCCCCTCCTTAACCCAACAGTCGAGTACGTCCGAGAACAATAGAATCAACTAAGCCCTCGCAAATGTTATCTGATTACCTTAGTTCGCCCGTAACTTAGATCAACGTAGTTAGAATCCGCTTTCCGTTCACATGGAGGCTCGTACCAATTTACCGGTGACTGAATTGACAATGCGGATGGTGTTTGAAGCCTTGAAACTGAACGTTAGCCCTCAAAAGAAAAATTCAGATCAATAAATGTGGCAATGGGGTGTTTATTTTTCCGATGATGTCGTCCATAACTATAAAAAGAGAAAAAAAAGTTAAATACATCCAAAATAGTGTAAATGACAGGTTTTTCAAAAACCCGCTGAACAGTGACGTCACGATTCACGTGAAATAGTGAAATTATGGCTACATTTGAGACAAGAAATGCGAAGTACAACATCAGTCCTTACCAACCAGAGTGCTGCGCTCTAGCGGACAACTGTAACAACTGAATTTTCTTCCATTGGTGTTGTCAATGTCAACACTCGTGTGTTAAAACTAGAATTCTGGATCTACTCAAAAGCTCATTGTTAACAGGAAGATGATCTGTTGTTTCAATCTTCCATGACTATTGGTAGACACTAGAATCCCAACTTGTACTCAATTACCTATAATCGCACAATCACTAACCTCAGAAACCATAGAAAAACTGCAAAGAAGATGGAAAATAGATAATTTATCCAGATAAAATACTGATCAAAGCGCAGCTGATGGCGTTTTTGAAACCAATGATAGAGATAACAGTGAAATCAAGGTGAAACCTCACTTGGGTTGTGACAGAAAGGGAGAAACGCTGACCACTGACGTCACAAAATTTTCATCAATTTCCTTAGGAAATGAACTATTTTGGTATCATGCAAAAGTGGTCTAAGGTTGATACTTTCAAAAACGCCTTTCCACGTGCTTTTTTTTCTTCAAAAGGGTGTCTCATACTGTAAAATGTGTTATTTAAGTTCAGAAAGGAAGTTCAGAACGTGGAGCAGCCTCAGAAGGCGAATTTAGAAAGATCATTGTGGTTCATTGCTTAAAAAAAAAATACTCCTAAAATTAAATTCAGCAATTTAGCGTACATTACATTTCAAAGGATGATTTGTTTCGAACTTGCTCCAAGTTATTCATTGAAAGCAAATTAATTTAGAAAACACCGCCGCATATTCATCTCAATGCGTTCACCGTATCAATCCATTAAGTGAACAAATGGATTTTTGAAAATTTATTTTTGCCTTATTTTCGTAAAATCGTAGGAACATTTTGCACCAGCGCCGAATTTTAACTGTGTAATTAATTAACTAATTAAGACCCTCCACCACTCTCATTGCCCTCCGACATCTGTACATACTCTGTAGACACTCTCCCCGTCGTATTTATAAATAAATTGTACATATTGTGGTATCGTGTTTTAGATAATAAGCTCCTCATACGGTAAGAACGGTTGATTGTAACCTGTTGTGTCCTAGTCGAAAATTTGAACGGTCTTTAAAAGACCGGTTAAAATGTATTTTTAAGGATCCTAGCGAAATCCACGTTGAAGCCGATTTGATCAAAATTAATCGAATTTTAAACAATTTGAACGTCTATTCACGAAAACTTAGTAATTGAATCGACCTCATTCCTTCATTTTCCTTATGATTTTAATTGTGCATTCATTTTTTCCCCGTACAATCAATCACGTATCTCATCCCGCTACTTCCCCAACACCAATTAACACTCATTCATAGTTGAATAAATCGAGAGGATGATCATCCAATGAAACATGTTCCTATAAAATCCTCCTCGATTATATGCCGCTGTATTCACAAAATGTGTCATTTTGCCTAGGAATTCTCGCGTATTGTAAATACAAAATTGTAAAATGTAAATGAAGTCCACAAATTATGTTTTTTTTTTCATCAACCGTACCTATTTAATAAGTATTTATTATTTATTGTGATAGAATTTATCAATAGACTATGTTTCTTCTTTTTCCAGTTGTCACACGCAGTTTATATATTTGTTTTTTTGAGGCAGAATCAGCGCGTTCTAGCGCTTCAGGACCTCAAATTTTATGTTAAGTTTTCAAAATATTGACGATTTTTCCTCCTCTACTTCAGAAATGATGTAAATAAAATAAATTACGGGCAAACGTATTCTATCGATTTTTTCTTGTGCCAAAAGAGATTAGCCTGTAAGCCGGACTAATGAGCCTCAATTCTTTCCTCAATTTTTATTTATTTTTTTTAATTTTTTAATTTTTTAGATATATTATATAGTAACAATAATTATGACTAGCTGGACAAAAAGTATTGTAAATTTTAGTATCGAAACAAGAGATATCCAACGTACTTATTGAACTAAAAATTTGAGATGAATAATGTTTAAGTAATGAGAGAGAAATATGAAAGAAAAATAAATTTGATTCCTAAAAACAATTGAGTGACTTTGGTTGTTCCCGTTTTCCGATTTTGTTGGATTTACGAGCTATTTTTTCTTTTTATATGGTCAGCCAACGAATTAGCTCAGCCAACATCGTACAGGCCAATCTCGTTGCTGCCTGCGTTGTCCAAGTTATTTGAATAACTCATAATACACGATTACTCGCCATCATAAGGCTAGCTGATTTCGAACCACCAGTTTGGGTTTCGGCAGCAGCAATCTACAATAGGTGAAGTGCTAGAACAAGGAAAAACGCTGCAAATTCTTTCACAGAGTTTGTTATTCCTCGGACCAGGCGCATGGAGACTCATTCCAATCGATCAGGCGTCCAAAGTTTAGTAGAACATGATACCACACACGCCTAGATACCAGAAGTCTAAAAAAAAATTTTTTGACCCCTCCCCGCCCAAATTTGGTCCGATCTGGATGAAATGTTTCAGGGCCAGACCAAAACGCTGCAAAGCCCTTCATAGGTGTTGGTCTTCCTCGGTCCAGGAGCATGGAGACTCATTCTAATCGATTCAGCATCCAAAATTTAGTGGAAAATGATATCCCACACGCCTAGGTACTAGAAATCTCAAAACCCATTCTCGAAATGGGTAGATAGGCACCCATTTTGACCCATTTACGGTGGGCGCCCATCTTTCCGGGACGCGTCTTCTTCAAATCCATTTTTGAAATACACATTTTGGGTCTCCTGGAGCATGAAGACTCAATTCGGCGTCCAAAAATTACAACTGGAAAACGATACCTCACACGTCTAAATCGTCGAAAATATCAAACATGGGGAAAACAGTGGGTGTGGCGGATCCCGGACCCATTCCAGTCGATTCAGGGTCCAAAATTTACTGGAAAATGATACCCCACACGCTTAGATCGCACATATTTTAGGCCAAATCGGAGGGATTAACTTTCTGAATGAAAACAGGTTGATTATTCAAGGAATAACCGACCAAAACTGAACTCTGCTTAAAACTGCTGGGTTATTTACCGAGAATCTTCCATAACAATCGGAAACAAACTGCATAAGCGTGTCTGGGCGTACGGATCGCAGTTGATTGATTTATTTATTTATTAATCTGCCCTGCATTAGGCCCGCTCTTCCTGCAGGAGATATATATATTATACAATAACATAAATAATCAGTCAGGTTAGGATAAATAATATTTTTAAAATATAACATAATTTCTGCTAATTTCAAAACTCATAATTAAATTAGTTGAATAATAATTTCAAATACAAAATATATTTTCTCCAACACTTTTCTTTAATCATCAGCTTCTCATGATACCTTTGTTTAAATTGAGCCAGTCTTTCCATCATTGAACAGGTCCACATTGCTATTTAAGATTCATCTTCTTTCTATCAAAAATGATTTACTATAGTATTTCAGTTAGGCTTTCACAGAACCGCTCCAACCATTCGGCAAATTATTCTGAGATTCCAGAACTCTGTCACGTGTATTACTGGTGCACAGTGGTACTTTTGGAACAATGCTCTTCACCGTGAACTTGAACAGGACAGTGTAAAAGGCCACGGCCAATCTTGAAAGACTCAGATATTAGGTTGTCTGTTTCCCGTTCATTGATATTTCTAATAATAAAATGAGTATGTGTATAATTTCGCTTACTAGCTCCGCAGTTACTCAAGAAACGACTGATTATCGTTCAATTTTAATTCATTCCAGAATCAGCGAACTGAGTTTATGGGTACTTTGAGAGGGAGGAGGGTTATTTATGGGTGATTCTCTTCGCCTACTTTTCCTTTAAATTCCGTGTTAATCTCTGTGTCAACATTTCGAAGAGAATCGTATCCTTCGCGCTTGACCTCGGCACACGTTGTCGTATTTATCACTCGTATAATGAATGAGCCTTTTTTTTTTTTTTTTTTTTTTTTTTTGATTCGTTATCTCCCCGCGATTGCGGAAACCACCCGGATATAATGAGGGAGCGCCAAGGGCTTCCACGGGGCTTATCAAATTGGCGGACAAGATAACAAGCTCTTCTTCGTCCGTTGGGATACGGCAACTGCGACGATGTTAAACTCGTGTGGCTAAAAATTATGAGCAAGTTAACAAATTTCGATCGGTTAGGTAATCCGGAATACACTGAGAAACACACGGGTTGGTTATTCCTCGAATGGGGGAAACAGTGAGTGTGGCGGGTCCCAGACCCATTCCAATCGATTCAGGGTCCAAAATTTAGTGGAATATGATACCCCACACGCCTAGGCACCAGAAATCCTGACACATACAAAATGGGTGGATACATACCCATTTTGACCCATAACTTCTTCCGGTGGGTGCCAATCGTTCTGGAACACACATCATTGAATTCAGCGTCCAAAATTTAGTGGAAAATGACACCCCACTCGCCTAAATCACCCAAAATCTCGAAAATCCATTTTTCAAAAAAACCCTACCCCCTCCAAATTTGGTCCGATCGGGCTGAAAAGTTTTGAGGACCCATCTCGGCTGGGAACAGACCCCAGACCCAAATTTCAGATTTTTAGAAAATTTTCTACTACCAAAAACGGCGTGGACAATGGACGGCGGACGGCGGACGGCGGACGGACATTGACCTTTTTTGATCAGAACATCATGAAACGTCCAGAAAAAAATTTTGAGCCAAATCGGAGGGGTTGACCATTATCATGAAAACATAGGTTGATTATTCGAGGAATAACCAACCAAAATGGGGGAAACAGTGGTTGTGGCAGGTCCCGGACCCATTCCAATCGATTCAGGGTCTAAAATATAGTGGAAAATGACACCCCACATGCCTTGGTACCAGAAACCTCAAAGCTCACATTCAAAATAGGCAGATAGAAACACATTTTTACCCATAACCTCTTCCAGTGGGCGCCGATCGTCCCGGGACTTGGATTCAGCGTCAAAAATTTAGTCGAAAATTATACCCCACACCTCCATGCTTCTCGTCCACCTACCCCTGTAAAAGAATGTGCTGTTTTTGAATGTATGGGTCTGATAAGGAGGGGGCCAACTATACTGGAGTTTTACTGGATTTTAAATGCCTATTTTGGCCCAGCTGGCTGATTGACATTTTATACTAACGTGTAAGAGATTTGGATTGGCGCCCACCGGAAGAAGTTATGGGTCAAAATGGGTATCTATCTATCTATTTCAAATGTGGGTTTTTGAGAGTTTTGGTACCTAGGCGTGTGGGGTATCATTTTCCACTAAATTTGGGCGCTTAATCTGTTGAAATGAGTCTCTATGCGTCTTGTCCAAGGAATAACCAACTGAAGAATGAATTCGCAGCGTTTTTTAAAATAAATTTATGAAACTCACTACGAAGATTAGTTTTCCCTCACGAGAGAGATTTACCTAGAATAATGAACCGTGTTGGAATTATTTGCAGAGTTTTCGCTTTGTGTTCAATACTTTTGGACGTTGTTCGGAAGATTGGCATTGCTTCCTTACGGCGGTGATGAATAATCAATCAAACTCTCGCCTTCATGACCGGAGACAAAGAAATTCCAGTTGAATGAGGAATGTTCTCACAATCATCCCTCCTATGGAAGCCCCTCGTCTCGAACACTCGATGCTTGTTAGCCCGAGGTAATGGCCCTATCAAATATTGTATTGGGCGAGGGCACCGCGTTTTGTCGAGTTGGAGTCAATTACATCGGAGGCCTCAGACACGCTCGCGCTAACCAAATACCGCCCTTCCCTCCAATACCTTCATCAGGAGGCCTCGTCCTCAATTATCCTTCTCCAAGTTCTTTTTCGATCTCACTCCCCTTCGGTCGTATCCGCTCATATTCTCCTTTTGCTCGCCACGATTCTCTTCTGGTGAGGCAGCCTCCGGTCTTGTTCTTCTCATAAATCCCTCCCCTCGATTATACCACTTCAACTCCCATCGAATGCTCAAAACCGGATTTGGACCGGTAGCTACAGGCTGAGGAGAATCATGAAGCATTCTCTTTAAGAAAAATCTCATCATTCGAGTGCGTGGATAGAAAAAGGAGTGAGATGAAACATTGCGAAGAATGTCAGAAGGCTGAAATGTCCAATGATAATGGAAACGATAAGTAATTATGCCTGAGGACGGCTTTGAAAGTTATAAGTACTTGAAAAGTCGTTTTCTTCTTCCTTCAACGAAACTAATATCTGTTCACCCTCGACTAATTATACCGCCTTAACGTTGAATCTTCTTACCCCTGTTAAGATAACAAGTACCTGAAGCCTGAAGCCGAAGATTTGACTTGCCTGGAAGCACAATCGAACATGAGGTATGATTTCCTGATAATGTAATTAGTGATATGAGGGTCAACATGAATTGATTCACCTATTGGGTTTTCTCGATTAACCAACACCAGTCTAACATAACTGGTTGATCTTTGGATCAGTGCACGCACCCCCGAAAATCGGTATCTCAATCTAGGATGATTCGAGATTTTTGTGGTCGCTTCCTTCAGTTTGTTTCTTCTCCGTTCCGCTTTTGCTTGTTTATTTTTAATGGATAGTTCATGGAACGACGTGTATATCCTATCCAGAAAGTTGCGGGAATCTTTTATCTTATCAAGGCCAATGGAGCAATGTATCGATTGTAACGCTATATAGATTTTCGTGGGTGCGTGCACCGAAGTCAAGATTTACCATTATGTTACCTTCATAATCATGAATAAAGTTTCATGAAATCGCGAATAGTAAGTTTTTAGTAGTGATTTTGTCGAAATTTCAATTTTATTTCAAAAATCATATAACGGTTTTTGTGATATTTTGTTAAAGAAGAAATTTTTGAGGAAATGTGGATTTTGGTAGATTTTACGATGGTTGATCGACTCAAAATTTAACGGTATGTCGTGATTTTTGCTCTTGTTGGCTTATCAATCTTATCAAAGGTGGGAAAAGGGGGTCAAAACCAACCCTCAGGTCCTTGGAGGGCGAGAAACCAAGGATATTAG
The DNA here is from genome assembly GCA_019603395.1 of Cyrtorhinus lividipennis. Classification (NCBI taxonomy): domain Eukaryota; kingdom Metazoa; phylum Arthropoda; class Insecta; order Hemiptera; family Miridae; genus Cyrtorhinus; species Cyrtorhinus lividipennis. Next base: position 862,037 of record CM034002.1, on the reverse strand, counting down.
CCGGAAATTAGGCTAGCTTAAAAGGTGGCATCAGGTCCTGGGATTTGACTGCAGAAGTTGTTTCATTGGCCAGAGACATTTCCCTTGAAGCATTTTCAAGTATCTTAATTTTTTTTTTCTGCAGAAATCTACCAAAAGTTTTTCAATCCTAAAAAACATCCAACCCCTTGGATTAGAAGAATCTTGTTTTTTCCGATTTGTGTTTATTGAACTCGTTGGCTTCTTCTTTCCACATAAACCTTAATAGAGGGGAGAAGGAGGTCAGAACCAACTCCAAGGTGCCCAAAGGGCGGGAAACCAAGGATATCAAGCGGAAAGGATTTTCAGGATTTTGTTTCAGGTCTTTTCCTATTCATTAGCCGTTTTATTAGCCTGAGAAGCAAGTGAGAACTGTTTGAATCATATTCAATTTATTAATCAGCCGTATCCGTATTCATATCGCAATCAAAATTACTAGGTATTATTTTTTACATGATTTATATTCATATTCATGATCATTATCACACCCAATATTTGCTCATTGTTGGAACGAAACATACTGGGACGAAGCAGCTTACAAGGTATTTGTTCCATGATTGGGTTCGGTCCATTTCAGGATACTGAAGAGTTTCGACAGGACAGGCTTTTTGTCTTCGTTAACCTTCTGGAAAGTTCACAAGGTAACGAGGAACCGTTTTACTTGTACAAAGCCCGTGCGTCAGAATGATTTTTGGGCGGAATACTGATAAGTTTTTATTGCAATTCCTATTATGAGGAGGTAAGAAAGAACTGACGATTCTTTTGCCATCATGTTTGACGAGTTCCTCGCCAATTTCAGTACGCGACCTTTTCCCCCACTTTACGCAGCATCGGTTCTAAAAAATAAAAAAAATGACGCATAGAAAACTGGGCGACTCAACACAACAAGAAAGCGACCCCGGATATGCGTAGGGTCGCTCTAATAAACATACTGACAACAGGAGGAATCAGGATCTTGGCTTTTGTGGTGAACGAGGAGACGTATAAACAAATATTGAAAGCGAGAAGCAGATGCTGCAGTAACACGGTTCGTAAAAAGAGGGAAGGATAACGAAGAAAGCTGTCCCAATAACACGGGGATTTCTTATTGTCGACCGTTTCATCGGGTGTCACTACTTAGCCTATTTGAGTTTTACGAGGGGGTGAGTAACAGTCAGGAAAACCGCATCAGGGGTGTGAAGGTTATTCCCCACCCTAAGATTGTTGATCTTCCTATAAGGGTGAAGAAGATTGGATCTATGTAACTATGTTTTCATGTACCTAATTTAATTTGTATATGAAGCGCTAGAGATATGTTTTCAAAGAGAGACACTTAACAGGCACCAAAAATGTACAAATTGTCAATAATCAAACTTCTTTCAAGAATTTGCATTAATGACAGGTCTGAAGTTATGTCATAATCTGCCTAATAGGCTTCGGGTGGGTGATATTAGCGCGTAAGAAGTGTGAGATGGTTCTCAAACCCGCTGCAAGAGGTCTATGCAATGAAATGTAGAGGGTGCAGACATATAAGTTTTGGCCTTAGATATGATCCTTCGAGGGACCGAAGCTTTAAATCCAATTGGACTCATGATACCGGAGCGGGAAGAAATATTTAGACGGTCGAAGGGATGAGACGCTGTTACTCGCGTTTTATGCCAACGATTTCGATGTATACGGTCTCTCATATCTTTCCCTCTTCCCTTCGCCCTAAAGCAATACCGATCGGAAACTGCCGAAAATAAAAAGATGAACTCTGAACCCTCCCTTCAGGGTTTCGGGTTTCGATCCGGAATACAACACATCAGAAGGGATTTCTTTGGAGGCGTATTACAAAATACATCGGATTTGTCACGAGGGTTCCGAACAACCGGATGTGATGGGGGAAAAGGGGAAGGTTGAAAATATAAAAGGAAAGAAAAACACGATCCCATAAACAGGAACATAAATCAAAAAATTCCAGCAAAGAAGGTTTTTTTTTCTCTCCGGGAGAAGAGTATTCTTTATTCTGGGATAGTGTATTGTAATGTGGTGGAGACTTTGAGAAATAGGGGCTGTCCTTCCTCCTCAGAGTCGAACTGTCCATTTTCCCATATCCCTAGAGGAGTTTTTTTTCTCTTTTTTGATGAGAGGGCCGAGCTTTATGCAGAGTCGAGCCAAAATCGGCCGAACGCCCTTTCATCGGTGGTCATCTATCACATCAAATCGAGCGATATTCGTTCGAATGGATGGGAACGGTCAACAAGCCAAGACGCGGAGGAATCGATAGATAAGACTGGAGATTCAGAACGGAAAATCAGAGAAATTGACCTCAAATTATTAGCATTAGGCATAGTAACTGAGGTACTCAAGACGAATTGCGTTCTTTTTCAATACGCTCAATGTGCAGGATAGCCTGGATTTTAACTAATTTTGGAAACGTGGTCTATGAGGTGTCCACCACAGGCCCCATCAAAATCGATTAGCGGACAGATCGAATGGCAAATCGAACGGACCCGAAATCTTTTCACTTGGAAGAAACCATTCACAGAAAAGAAACCGGCAAATTCTTTCACAGGGGTTGGTTATTCCTCGGACTAGAAGCATGGGGGCTCCCTTTAATCGATTCAGCGTCAAAAAAGCAGTGGAAAATGATACCCCACAAGCCTAGGTACCAGAAATCTCAAGAACATGGGGCCAAAATGGGTATCTACCCTATCTACCCATTTCGAATACAAATTTTCGAGATTTCTGGTACCTAGGCGTGTGGTATATCATTTTCCTCTAAATTTTGGACCCTGAATCGATAGGAATGGGTTCGGGACCCGCCATTGTATATGTGTATTCGGGATTTCTGCTACCCAGGCGTGTGGGGTATCATATTCCACTAAATGTTGGACCCTGAATCGATTGGAATGGGTTCGGGACCCGCCACTCCCACTGTTTCCCCCATTTTTTAATTCCTCTGGACGCCTGGCTGAAATAACCTAAATCTGGTTCATGAAAATCCCGCTTGAGAGCGTTACCTGTCAGATCCGTCTGTGGCACTTTCGTCATTCGTACCCCAGAGCTTGTTTTGAAAACTCGGCGTGTGGCTTTACTTTCCCGTTGTTTCTAGTCTACATAACATTGAATGAGTACATCGTTTTCCGATCAACTTGGTCGTATTTTGATTTAAACCCCGAAGAACTACGATTTTACCTGCTCATGTATATTCGGATTGTGACGCATGTGAATGCTACACAATTCGCCGTAAAACTCCATCTGCATATTCTTACACACGGGTTGGTTATTCCTCAAATGTAATTCCTCAAATTAAAAAATTAAAATTTAACAAAAAAAAAAAAAAAAAAAAAAAACGGGACGGAGAAGAAACAAACTGAAGTAAGCAAGAATAACAATCTCGAATCGTCCTAGATCGAGATATTCAATAGATTTTCAAGGGTGCATGCACTGATCAAAAGATCAACCGAATAATGGAGTTTGTCATCAGGAGGAGAGAACCTTTCGAGGCCTATCAAGAAAGACGCTCCTCGATACGAGTGATGAGTGATAAGATCATTCGGAGCACTCATTTGTCATATCAAATCTACTTGGGTCGCTCTTCCTCATCCCCACCAAGATGAGTGCATCATTATCCGCCTTAAATCGGACGTCGCGTGATTTCTGACGGTCACTTATGACGAGTGTACATCACAAAGCAACACGAAACGATTCGACCCGCTTGGATTTCATTGTTATGAGAAATCAATATGAGATCCACGATCAAGATATAAAGAGCCTGTCGGTGTGATGCATATTTAATCGGCTAATCAACGAGTGAAATCAAGGAGGTTCGACGAGTTCGAACGGATTAGCAGTCCAACTCAAGTGTCGGCAGCGGCTCCTGAACCCTGTGCAACTGAAATATGTTCTCGTGTTCCACGAAATTCGTGGTAAGTATAGAAGACACTATTTAGTTACCTACATAATAATGGGAAACGTACTTTTGTCCAATCTGAGCAAAACAATTATGAAACTCTCAGAAATACTTTGAGTAACTTTGAAAGTTCTGAGTAACGCTAATTAGCCAATAACTCGAAACCCGATAGGTCTGAGGTGAGCAGTGACTATACATTAAGGAATTATAAACGCTGCAAATCCTTTCACACGGTTTGGTTGTTCTTCGGACCATTTCGGAGATTCATCTCTTCAACATGGGGAAAATAGGGAAAACAGTGGGTGTAGCGGGACCCATTCCAATCGATTCAGGGTCCAAAATTTAGTGGTAAAAGGTACCCCATATGCCTAGGTACCACAAATCTCGAAAACACATGTTCATAATGGGTAGATGGATACCCATTTCGACCCATAACTTCTTCCGGTGGGTGCCAATCGTTCTGGGACCCAAAATTTAGTGGAAAATGATACCCCACACGCCTACATCGCCAGAAATCACAAAAATCCATTTTTCCAAATGGACGTTTTAATCCCTACATATTTACCCCTACCTCGCCCGAATTTGGTCCGATCATGCTGAAAAGATTCGAAAACCAACTAGAGCCTGCAACGAGCCCCTGACCAACATTTCAGATTTTTAGAAATTTTTCTTCTACCGAAATTGGCGTGGACGGCGGACGGATATTTGCTAATTTATTTGCTAACGATGGGATGAGTCATAGTGGGTACCCAACTAATTAAACTGCTAAGTTCAAAACTAAATTGGCTTCATAAATTGTTTGTGACTGATTGTAATTTGTATAATAATGAGAGCAGATTTGATCAATATTGTTTTTTTTAATGCTTATCTGTCAATGCAACATTACTCAATACTTATATTAATTATTTTTCTTTTTTTGTATTCTTCTGTCTTGTATTTGCACAGTCTGAAGACTACGAAGAGTTTTTTCACCACCAACAAGTAGAATTAAATCATTTATCATCATCATTTGCAGTGTTTTTGAGGTTATACTGAGCAACTATCCTCACATTGTGGTGAAAGTATTATTCGTCACATACAATTTCAAGTCAATTTATCAGACTACTTCTCACCAAAATACCTAATTAATTGAGATAATTCTTCCGCTTTTTATTTTCAGACAAAAATTTTCCGCCTAGTGCGGAGTTACTTCATCAACACTTCGCTTCACGGTTTTAGATTCATTGCTCAAAGAGAGAGACACTGGACTGAGAGGTATATTACGTTTTGTTCTTATTTCCTTCAATACGCAGGTTCATATAGTTCATCAGCTTTTTATGATTATTGTACAACGGTTCAATCAAGTATTTTTGGAAAATTTAGTGGATTTCATGAGTTAGTTTTACAGTGTATTTATATGCACTGGTGAGTTAATTTTGTAACCCATAAATATTGCGCTTGCCGACGTGAAAAACAAGTAACTTGGCTATGGCTTCTCGGTAATGAAAAGAACACGTAGGAGTCGCTGCCAGGTGGAGAAGAAGCGAAACAAAAAGCAGGGAAATTTTTCCATTTGAACGATTTTTCTCCCCTACAAACGTCAACACTGAATCGACTCGCAAAAATTGATAAGCACCGCTTTGATAGTAGATTGATTCTCTATGGTATATTAAAGGCTCTATGGTAGATTCCTATTTTAAAACAAATGCAAACATAAATGCTCGCCAATTTATGTGCTTTACACCTAAGTTAACAATGGATTCCACAGTGAAGGTTGGTAGCTAATGGACAAAAAGGGATGAGCGAGAATAAAAAGGTGTAGGAAATTGACAGCCATTTTAAAAAATTAAGCTAGGTATTATTAATTAATTAACAATAAAAAATTAATCAGTCGTCTTCTGATGAAAAAAAATTACTCTCGTCCAAAGATCCATCAGATGAGCTCCCGGTTAAACTTATGAAATCCCGGAGTGGTTCCATACCCTCTAAACTTATTGAAAATTTCTTCGAATACCAAAACAAGGGGACACGCGATGAAAACGACAGTTAACAATCAAAACTCAACGCACACATACAAAAATCTCAATGCTCGATAGTGAGCAAACTCCGAACCAGTGTTGCCAACGCAACAACAACAATTTGATTTTTTTCTATGCGTACCTTGACCTCTTCTCCGCCAGGCAGTGGCTCCTACGTATTCTTCATGGGAGAAAAACCATTCTTCCATGGTATTCATTTCATTACCAACAAGCTATAACTAGTTCGCTAATTATTGGTTTAAATTATTCACCAATCACGAGCCGCGCAAATAATAAGCTAATGGATCAACTATGTGTCATTTTATTAGAGACAAATTTGGCGCCAGCATTATCACAGCTGAATTGATAGCAAGAGGGTGAACAGTAGTTGTAACCACTAATTATTTATTTATCCTCGAATAAAATGATTTGCGACGAGGTTGTGGAAACCCATTTCAATAGAAAACTGAGATATCTGACGATAGTCTATTTCCACCAAAACTAATGAGTACACTGGTTAAATCGATTTCGACGGTTATGCCACCATCAATAACTAACATGTACATTATGGTGGAAATAGACTATCGTCAGATACCTCCGTTTTGGTTGGTTATTCCTTAAATAATCAACCTATGTTTTTTATTATTTATTTATCTCTCCATAAGAGGAATAGAAGGTTCCTTGTTCACATTGAACACGAACTTTCTCGGAATAATCACCCTTTATAAATACTCTGCGATGATATTTTATAGAGCATTTTGACTAATCGAACCCGTCAATTTCATTCAGAATCTTATGGGTCGTCCTGTGTATTCTCTCTTGGATCGGCTCAGGTGTTCTGATATCCGCGTCGTACGAAGCTTTTCAAAATAACGCCGTCAGTTTCGTCGTTGAAACGACTTATCTTCAAGCAAACACGTCATTCCCTTCGGTTTCCATCTGCGAAGATGAAAACCTTCCACCTGTTTATGAGGCGGCTAACGAGTAAGTTCGCTGGTAAACTTGAAATTTTTAAATTAAATCAAATGCAAGTTTCTGTCAATAGGGACACATGCATCTGTTCAACCCTTACAACTCAAGAATATTTATTTCTCTGACTACTAAGAAAACTCGTGAGTATACCGAATGTGATATTCATTCACGTAGAAACTAATTCTTCTTAAATATTACAGAATGTTTGGAGAAAACCACGATTGTAACCTGGATGAAATTCTAAGAGAACTAACCTACTTCAAAGGCTCCGCGTATTACATGAAGGAATTCTGTGGCACTGGAGAACTTAACTGTCCCAAGGGAGATTTCTACACTATTGTCAACAACGTAAGAAATATACTATCGAGGAGGATTATCTTAAATTTATTTTTTGTTTTCACTTGTAATAGATAAACGTTTCAGGTAAGAAGTTCGTGCGACGAATTGGTTCAAGGATGCACTTGGAAAGGGGAACCATTCGATTGCTGCAAACATTTCGTCAAAACTGAATCAGAAGTTGGGCCGTGTTACACTTTCTCTAGTAGATTTGAGAGGTAAATTTACCAAAGAGAAAAAGAAAATATTTTTTATCACATAATCCCAGCCAACTGCACATAATATAGCGAGGGTGTCAGGTTTAGAGGATACGACACCGTCCAATAAAACTCAAAAAACGTTTAAATTACTGAAACGTCTTTTTCTCCACCAAAGTTTGCTGTCTTATTTCCTCCATGAGATAAGGATATCAATAAGGAAAGTTTACCCAGAGAACTGTACAGGCTTGCAAATTTACAATATTGGGAGCTGAAAAAAAAAATTCTGGGACCCTTTTCATTGGATTCAGCGTCCAGAATTAAGCGGAAAATGATACCCCACACACCTAGATTGCAAAAAATCTCAAAAATGCATTTATCGAAATTCACATTTTGACCCCTACTCCACCCGAATTTGGTCAGATTCAGTTTCAAAGAAATGTTACAAAGGTGCCTGAATTCTTGGTGATCTTATGCTGTTGTACCTTGTTTGAAATCTTAGGAAATCCTGCCTTTCTTGAGCACATGCGATCACCTTGGCTATAGACATTTTGAAACTTTTCGTCTGTCTTGAAAATGATCTTGCTGGTTTTAATTATTATTTTGTCTACTAATAACAGTTTATTTATCAATGCTCGTCCATCCAATGATTAAATAAAGACGGTTCATTTTTAAAGAGAGTTTCAACTGAAAGGCGATGCGGATTATATTGATACGGTGGCTAACAGACATTTCGCATTACCTTCACTCAAAATGGAACTAAACGCAACGGTGAAGGTGAGAACGCCGATTTATCATCGTGTTACTGAATTATAGCATTTCCAAATCCAATTCAACATTTTCCAAGAAGAAAGAGCTAAAGAAGAAATGAAGCTTTGGTAAGTAGTACAGATGAAGATGACATTGTTGCAGATGTTGAAACTGTGTTTGACACTGTTGATCAGGTCCGCGAGGAAAACAAGTTTAATTTGTTCTGGAAAATGTTGAACATCTTTCGTAAAACGTTGAATTTGGTTTGGAAAATGTTGAATTGGGTTTGTAAAATATTGAATTTGGTATGAAAAGTAAAAGTAAAGTAAAGTAAACAAGGACTTTCACCTTGGATTTTCGTCCGACTACCTTGCTCAGGTGTCGCGGACGTCGTCAGCCGTCCTCCAAAGAGGATCGTAAATTGATCTGACGATTTCGCTCGTGGCTACTTATTGCCTCACCCCCTTAAGTGAAGAGGACGAATATGAGGGTCAAGACAAACAAGTTGCTCTAGCCAGGATTCGAACCCTGGCCGCTCGGAGTACCACACCAATCCTTCGTCTATTCCACTAGACCACCGAGCTCCCCTAAATAATATTTGGTATGAGAAAATGTTTAATTAGATTTTGAAAACGTTGAATTAAATTTGGAAATGCTATAAATCACAATACAATCTTTACAATACAAGCATTAGACGGTCCATTCTTTTGAACTGTAGAGACATGCAAGCACAGAATGAAAAACGCTTCCAAATTCACTGTACAGGTTTATCTACACACGGAAGCCGACGTTCCATATCTGAACACATTGACTACAGACATTCTTCAACCAGCGCTCAACATGATCAAATCCTATCAAATCACCGTCACCGATATTGAGAATCCACCGGAAGTGAGAGAACTAACTATCAGCCAACGAAAATGCAGGTTCCCCGACGAAAATACTCTTCATGTGAGTAAGCCTTGCAGTAGGTTCTTATTACAACACATGCATGTGCACGTATGCAATCATAGTTACCCAAACAAGATTTATTTCCTAGAAAAATTTGTGCAAGTGAAACTCAGCAATTTCAACAATGGAAAATTCAGCCAAAATGTAGGATTTATATTCATGAAAAACTACAGCATACATCAAAAAAATAAAAAATGGTAAATTTCTGATTGATATATTTGCAATAAATACAAAGGGGCATCTGTAAAACAATCTGAAAAGATGTTTCAGCGAGTTGAATGTGACTTAGAAACTGCTCAAGTCACTAGGGGCACAACAGTCTGAAATTGTTCACCCTCATGAACATACGTGCACTATAGATCCTCTCCTAACTCCTAATGATAGCAAGGGGTTACTAGATCCCTGGATATACCAGGAGGTCTGTCACCTAAAGGTGACACTTTATGGGTAGTTGTACAAGGTGCTTCACAAGTTTGCCTACACCCAGTCTGTCACTTACAGGTGACTTCTTGTAGATATATGTGCAAGGTGTTTAACAAGTTTGCTTACACCCAGTCTGTCACCCACAAGTGACTCCTTGTAGGTAGGAATGAAAGGTGCTCAACAAGTTTGCCTACACTCAGTCTGTCACCCACAGGTGACTCCTTGTAGGTAGGTGTTCAAGGTACTCAACAAGTTGTGCACACACTCAGTCTGTCACTTACAGGTGACTCTTTGTAGGTAGCAGTGTAATGTGCTTAATAGGTTTGCCTACATCCTGTGTGTCACCTGTAGGTGACTCCTTGTGCCTAGGTATCCAAGGTGCTTCACAAGTTAGCCTACACCCAGTCTGTCACTTACTGGTTACTCCTTTTGAATAAGTGTGCAAGGGACTAAGCATGTTTGCCCTCACCCTGTGTGTCACTTACAGGTGACCTTTAATGCCAAGATGTGCAAGGTACTCGCAGTCTATCAGCTACAGGTAGGAGAGTAAGTTGCTGTACATGTTGTGCCTACACGCAGAGTGTCACCTACAGGCGACTTCTTGTAGATAGGAGAGTAAGGAGCTTGACATGTTGTGCCTAAACTCTGTCTGTCACCTACAGGTGCCAGGGTGTGCACATGCTGTCTCACAATTTTGCCAACAATGACAGTGTTGTGTGGCAGTGACTGCCAATGTTTCAGTATCCGCTCTTAAAAAAGGAAATAACAGCTCCAGAGTTGAATGTAGGGGCAGCTTTACATGAAGTCAAGAGGTTGGTATAGCTAACTGGCCGGTAGGGACAATGAACCATAAGTCAGTGTCAAACAAATCCGTTTGATTTCGTATATTAGAAACCATCTGCTCGAATTCCATATCCTCGGTAGTATAGTGGTAAGTATCCCCGCCTGTCACGCGGGAGACCGGGGTTCGATTCCCCGCCGGGGAGATTACTTTTTGAAATTTAGTCAACTCAATGTACTCTGCGTCGCGATGTGTCCGATGTTAATATAAATATTGTAGGCTTGTCCCAATCCTTCACTATTCAAGCGAATTTATTCAAGTACCAGTAAATTGAGGTAGGGGATTGAATGCTGTTTCCAATGGTACATATTATCAAATTTGAAGCCTCCAAAAAAGAATTGTTTGTGGCACATGTCGGTGTATACGCATACTAGGTATGTGCTTACTATATGATGATATGTGATATTTATGCGTTTGAAATCAATATTGATGAACAATTCGCCTGTTGCAGACGTCAGATTATTATTCGTACAGCTCTTGCGTGGTCGAATGTAGAAAATCAGCTCAAATAAAAGCCTGCAACTGTACAACCCATTTCATGCCCAAAGCGCGTAAGTACCTTAAAAGAATTAACACCAATATTAGAGTCAGTGAATGAATGAATGTTTGTTTCCAAAGTATAAACTGTGAAATATTATATAACTTAGCATACTTAGCTTAAGTGCAATAACAAAAGGATAAAACGTAATATGCTTTGGGCCTTCAAGGCCCGTCCGTTATTTTAGTTTAACCGTTATTTATTTTTATATGCATATTTATATATTTTTCCTTAAAATGCTGTTAATATAAGTACCGTGTGTTTTAATTGAGGAAGGAACATGGAGAGTTTGAAGAAAGATCTGGTGATAATAAATAAATATATAAATTGATTTATCTATCAGGTACATTATTATTATTATTTGAAGAGTACAGGGGAAGAATGGTTCTTGTCCAATGTTTACCAAAAATGAGATATGAGTGCCATCTGTTGCCTATTTACCGTAGCTAGCAACTTGTATTATCGATTATTAAATAGTTATGCAGCATGCACAAATTTTTATTTTTTGAATTTGGATAATACCCTTGTCTCTCTATGCGTTTTGAAACCTTAAAAATGGTTTTTCTCGGAATCAAGATTTATGGACATATGTCATTCTTCCCCTGTACTCTTCATTTATATATTTGGTTTCATTTTTTGAATTATTAGTATTATTATTATTACTATTATTATTTTAATCATCAACGTTAACTATAATTAAATTCTGGCACCAGGAATTCCCTATGCCGCCACGCATTTCTATCTAATCGGCAGAGCGCAGACCAATTTGGACCATTTAGAATGCTCAAGAACTCATGTCGTGATAGGGTTAGGCGTCCAAAGCACTGTAGCCTATCAAACCCTAGAATTGGTCATTCAGCCACGAAGTGTTCAACCGATTCGTTTACTGCCAAGTTGCATAAGGAGCACAAATAGTTGTTGTTAGTTGTTGGCAACTATGGTTGCCAATTAACGTTCAGTAGCTCACCTCAGCTAACTTGGCTATCGTCGAGGAGTCGCATGGGTGATATTGGGCGTTCTCTGCTCTGTCTCTTGGAGACTGAAAATACGGCCCTCTGCATCTCAAGGACCCCTCTCATCAATTTTTCGAAGTGCAACGGGTCAAAGAATGCAGCGGCAGGAAGCAACGGTGACTCCATGATCATCTCACTCCATTTTTTCGCCCAGCCTATATTCCTCCCTATCACTTCCAGTGCTGTCGTTTTGGTATGCCGGCCACCCGGCCGTTGGCGTACCTTCAGTAGGTATTTTCCACTTATCTCCAGCGTATGGAGGAAAACAGGCTATCAGTCAGTGTTGTACTCTACTGTAACATCTTTCCGAAAGGTCCTGACGAACGATGCGATCTACAAGGGATCCTGTGTGTGAACAGCTACTACGGAGCGTTGTCCGTTCAAAAAACCAAATGGGGCGACAAAGAGGGTCTTGTCTGCGACTGTTTGCCAGGTTGTTCGGATCCCGAGTACAACGTTCTCACGACCATCCAAGACTCAATGTAAACTCATAAATTAACACTCGTTCAAATACTGTTGAATTGAGATTTGTTTAAAATGAAACGATTAGGGATTTAGAATTCTTTTACACCTAAAGTCGTCTTTTTCAGCATCCCGGAGACTAATTTGTCCATACTGGAGATAAAATTGGAGAGGTTTCCGACAGAAAGGTACAAGCGGAACGTGGTTAGAGGACCTCTCGACTTGGTTGGTTAGTAAAACCTACTTTTTATCACTTTACAGGGTGGGGCAGAAGTTATGAATGGTTTTTGAAAGGACATGGAAAGAAAACTAGTCAATTTAGAAAAATAAACTTCAATTGAGTCAGAAAGTAATACCGTTTTTTACATCACTTACATCATTTTTAAAAATTACATCACTAAGATGGCGGCCTTCAGCAGCGATACACTGGTGAGGGCGATTTCGGGAAGTTTCCTTTGCTTTTCGGCACATTTGTGTTGGTATCGCCCTGATTTCCTCCCTATTTCTCACCTCTAACTTATCCAGAGTGATGGATGTTTATGTGATCATGTTTGAAAACATTTTCCTTTAGGTAGCCCTCCAGGAAGAAGTCACAAATGGAGTGAAGAAGGGGTTACTCCTCCTTCAACTTCCAACAGCCTTGTGTGTCGCAACCATCGCCTAATAGTCGTCTATTCTTATCAGTTATCAATCTGATGTGCTTGCTTCCTCATCTTTTTCAAAACTCACAATAATCATATGCGGGGTTATCACATTACTTGAGCCAACTCCCGGGCGGTATTTTTCCTGAAATTCACGCAAATTTGTCCCACGCGTACTTGTAACAGCCATATTCACCCTAAATCTAAAACTATTTTGCACGTCTGTTGCAGTTTCAATGGGAAGCGCTGCAGGTCTTTTTGTCGGTGCCAGCCTACTGAGTTTTGCCGAAATCGTCTATTTCTTCCTATTTCGCACTCACAGCGAGGAGGAACTGAACAACGAAATAGGGGAAGAGAAACAGCCCGAAGAGAAGACTAATGGAACAGTTTCTACAAAAGGGGGTTTGCCCTTCTTGCAATAGTCTTGTTTTTATTTACTAGAACATCTTAGAATTACGTGAATTTCTCTAATCGGTCCTACTCTCTTTTGCCATCCGAATGCGGTTATTGTTAAATTGTTGCACTTGCATACTTCACATTACATTAGTATTACAAATTTTGTAATTAGGCACAGGCAATGTAAAGTATTTGAGAATGCAGTATTTAATACTGTTATTCTAAGGCACCTTGGTACAACTAGTTATCCTGTACCCAAATATGAAAATTAAAGAAGTTATTAGCAAGTAGGTAAACTGTAAAATGTAGGACTAAAGTCGAAATTTACTTCAGAAAATATTAATAGGATGTACTCTAAATGCTTTGTAGATCTCTTAAATAGGGGATGTCCCACAAGTTGATTCCCCCCCTCCTAAAATTGTCCTGAAAGTTAACATTTATTTTATTTTATTTTTTTGCAAGGATCTCTATAATTATTTGCGCCACTGCGCTGCCATGCGCAAGTGAAGCTAACTTTCTTATATTTAACGGGGATCCCAAGTTTGTATTGCAGATTCTAATTCTACCCAAAACTTCATGAAAATTTGATCCCTCGACCCATTTTGGTTGGTTATTCCTTGAATGATCAAACTATGTTTTCATACAAAAAGTCAATCTCTCCGATTCGGCCCAAATTTGTTTCTAATTTTGGACCCTGAATTGATTGGAATTGGTTCCAGGACCAACCACACCCGCTGTTTCCCCCATTTTCCTCATGTTCGGCATTTTTAACGTTTCAAGCGTGTGGGGTATCATTTTCCACTAATTTTTGGACGCTGAATCAATTGAAATGAGTCTCTAAGCGCCCGGTCCAAGAAATAACCAATCTCTGTGAAGAAATTTGGAGCGTTTTAACGCTGATTTACGTGTTGCTATTCGTTTCTTGATTTGACTCAATTTTTGCGGAATAATACCCGAAGTGTGTTTATTTTGCGCCTTTTTTTCACAATGTGAGGGGGATGGGTTTTTGAAAGAACGGCAGATTCTTTTCTTCAAAATATAATTCGACTTTTCGCCGGCATCCTCAAATCGAGCAACCCAATCTCGTTTCACCCTAAAAGGCCATACATACTCATCATTCTGTAGGGATACAATTTTCATGAAATTTTGGGTAAAAACCTAATCGAGACATTACTAGACTCTAGAGCTTCAGGCTTGAATGTCATTTGTTGGCATTCAGATAGGTCTGTAGGAAAAATGAGTATAAACGAACACTGACAAAAATGTACATCAAAATTATATATTTTTACGATTCACTTTAAAAAGCAGTGGCAGTCATTGAGCATTCATTAAGAACGCACAGCAGAACAACTCTCTAATATAAGTCGTCTAGATCAGTGGTTCCAAACCTGGGGGCGATCGCCCCCATGTGGGCAATTTGGGTTATCAGGGAGCCAATAATTAAATGGGGGCGATTTGGTGGGCGATAGGAATTCTCAAAGTGCAACAATTGAAATAGTACTGAACCGAACCTGAACCTGAATAGTACCTGTACTGTAAAAGTTTCAGTGTAGCTCGAGTCATTGAAATAACAAGGACTTAGTAGTGTTAGGATGTAGTTTAGTGTTGTCTAGCTCCTCACAAAACAAAGAAATAAATTTGGACATTTGCCTCAAAGGAGATATGCGCTGGAAATCGACGACATAAAGCCGGATATTCAAGCTTTAACTGAAATCCATCAAGCACAAGGCACCCACTGAAAACGTAAAATGAAACAATAATAAAATTGTAAAACTTTTATCTATTGTTTCAATAGTTAGTTGATTATTTCATTTCCTTGTTCTTAAGAAAAATCTGTTCTATTTAAGAGTGAACAGAGAAAATTGCTCTATTATATATACTTCAAATTAAAAATGGTCAAACAATGAAAATGAAAAGGGGGCGATAAGTGTAAGTCAACCCCTAGAAAGGGGGCGATAGGTTACAAAACGTTGGGAACCACTGGCCTAGATCAACACGTACCGGTACGGAAAATATAAATAGTTGAAAATAAAATATAAAATAAAGCGTGCACCTAACAAAAATGAAAAATGTTCTTATAAGCAGTTTTTTTAATGAATACCTCACCAACCCTGAAATTCTTCAGTGCGTTATTTACAGGGTGGTTCGGATACCGGCCTATGATGATTGTAACAAAGCAAATTGGGTATAAAAACGACATTTTACGGACAACAAATGAAAACGAAACAAACGCACAGTAAAGTAATTCTCGTCGTAACTGTAATTACAATTAGCGGAAGTAGTCAAAATTAAGGAGATCTGATTATCACCCAAGGGGATCATCCGGTTTGAAGGGTCACCCTGTGTTCAATAAATGATACCAAAGCAATACACGCTTCATCCATTCAAATATTAAGTAGTGATGTCCTCGATATGCTCGATCAAGGGATTAAAACTCTATTCATGTTAAACAGGAGATAAAATTTTTCAAATATTCAATAACTATGAGATACAACAAGAAGAGTATAATTAACTGAGATTCATTCGATGTAAGGAATCAAAAATGTTCTACATAATAAGTAGAATTATATTAAAAATAAGAAATGCTTGGAATCAAAAATGTAGGTCGAGTGGGGGAGGTTCCACAAAATGTCTAGTTCAGGGCGTGCCAAAATAAGTCAACAACGAAAGGTAACCAATATGATGGATTTTGGTTGGTTATTCATTGAATAATCGATTTGCTCCAAATTGTATTTCAAGGTGTCTAGATCGAAATATCCGCCGTCCACGCCGATTTGTGTAGTAGATAGAATTTTTTTTTTTTAATGTGAAATTTGGGTCAAGGATCCGTTTCCGGTTCTAATTGGTCCTCGAAAATTTTCAGGCCAACCGGACCAAATTTCGGGGGGTAGGGGTTAAAATTTGTATTTCGAAAAAGGATTTTCGGCGATCCAGGAGTGTGGGGTATCATTTTCCACTAAATTTTGGACGCTGAATCCAATGAAACGGGTCCCGGAACGATTGGAGCCTCTGGAAGAGGTTAAGGGTCAATATGGGTATCTATCTGCCTATTTTGAATGTTGGTTTTGAGATTTTTGGTACCCAAGGCGTGTGGGGTATCATTTTGAACCCTGAATCGATTGAAATGGGTCCAGGACACGCCACATCAACTGTTTTCCCCATTTTCGATATTTTCGACGATTAAGGCGTGTGGGGTATCATTTTCCACTTAATTTTGGACGATTAATCGATTGAAATGAGTCTCCATGCGCCCGGTCTGAGGAATAACCAACCCCTATGAAAGAATTTCCAGCGTTTTTGACTTTTGAGACAAGATTTAGCCACCCGCTTTACTTATAATTCACAAATAATGACCTAATTGTGAAAATCAGATCCCAGTCAATATCTCAATTATCCAGTCCTATATTAGGTTGGCACGCCCTGCGCAAAAACAACTCAAGATGGGCTAAAAACAAGAATACAAACTAATGTGTCAATCATCGTTTTCCCTCCCATTCTCTCAAAGCCAGATACTTCCAGAACAAGAACGTCACATATATAAAAATATACAAAGATAACCTATAACAAACAACACGTTTCGGCGAACGTCATGTAATGTCACGAATAAAATCCCATTCATCTACAATACATATATCATGGGCGATGTGCCTGTACACTATTCAAAATTCATCTATTGTCTAATTATAAAAAAGAAAAACATTGTCTCACATGGTGGTTCCTCTACCTACAGAAACTCTGAGCATTTCCCACCGGAGCTGTATTTAATCGGTTAGGTCAAAATGTATTATTCGAGTCAAATGAACATCTGTACGTAGGATAAATATACTTAGTGACTACTACTAAGAGCAGTTGTCCGGTGGGAGGAGGTAACTTGATTTTGTATTCCATTCAGTCGTGATGGCTTTGGTTCCCTAGTGGATATAGAGGACTACGACGTTTGTGGCTACTAACGAGGCTAAGTTTGTCGTATATTCAATACAGTATGATGAAATGAGAAATACCGTTTCGGTAATAAATCTTGAAAAAGGAGATACGAGGATTCAACTGTTGTAGCTGTTTCCTGGACGGATAACCTGAAAAATTACGAAAAACTGTTAGAAATTGATTCACCAGGAATCTGGTTTTAGATAAGTTCAGCTTAAGTAATACTACTACGAATATTCTACGCTGAACCTGCGTTAGGTTGAACAACCCCCAGATATCTCCATCAAGTTTTTATTTATTTATTTTTTTTTTTTTTTCAATAGATTTTATTTTTGTTTAGTTACGAAAGTATCACAAATAATGCTTTATAGTTTGCTAAACATTTCCGTAAAATTTAGAAGATTATTAAAGGAAAAATAATTTTTGTTTGGCAGCAGCTTCTTCAATTCAACAAGGAATTGATATGATTTCAGTCCTTGGACAGACTCACCTTCCCCGATGAATCGAAGGACAGCTGGCTGAAATCTCGCACGACGTCGTTGAAAGTTTCGTCCCCACCAGAATCTGCATTCTTCATTTCCTCGTCCAAACGCCCCAATCTGAGTCTAAAAAGTGACAAGGGAGCACAAATTATTACTAATATAAAATCAAAAGATGAAGACAGGCCTATAACCTCAAACATGAGTTCAAAGTTCTATGAGTTACTTCATCAAAAAATTGTAGACTAGGACTTACAAGGTGACTATGTCCGCGTTGGCGAGGTTAATGGCAGTTTGAAGGGGGTCCACTCCAGAAGAATCCTGGATGTGTTGGTTCGCTCGATGTTTCAAAAGAAGGCAGACTTGGGCAGTATGACCTGTAGGCAAGTGAGTACAATGTACACTGGAAGTGGGTATGGATAGTGGGTACCTATTTTGAGAGTGTTTTCGATATTTTCGGTACCTAGGCGTGTGGGGTCTCATTTCCCACTAAATTGTAGACGCTGAATCCAATGAGACGGGTCCCCGACCGATTGGCGCCCACCGGAATAGGTTATAGCTAAAAATGGGTGTCTATCTACCTATTTCTAATGTGCATTTTCGATATTTCTGTTACCTAGGCATGTTCGGTATCATTTTTTACTAAATTTTGGATGCTGAATCGATTGAAATGAGTCTCCATGCTCCTGGTCCGAGGAATAAACAACCACTAGGAAATAATTTGCAGCGTTTTCAACACTGCCTCCTAGATTGCATCTCACAATACCTGGGCACCTCCAGAAGTTACTCGGTTCGAACATTTTTTTCTCCAGCCAACAGGTTCAAATTACACTGGATGCAAGGTTGGAATGAAACACTTATAAGTAAAGAACAAAGAGCTGAAATATATTCGCTCATGGAAAGACACCTAGATCTTGAACTGCACGAGTTACTGCTGTACAAGCAAATCCTAAAACCAGTACTGCACCTTCTCAATTTTGAATCACGCCCATAGTTCATATAGCGTGAAGAAAATAGGTATGAAAACTGGCTTATAAAGGCAATAGAAAGGAAACTACTCAACAAAGAAAAATGAACCATAGTTCATTTGAATCAGAAGGTAATCCCGTTTTTCGTATCAAGTTTCGAAAATTACATCATCAGGATGGCGGCCTTCAGCAGCAACACACTAATGAAGGCGATTTCGGAAACTTACTGACGAGGCCTAGTTCATCTTTCTGGAGCCAAAAACAAACAGAATTCCCGCTACTGGGCAGCTGAAAACCCAAGAAAAGTTTATTGGAGACCTCAGCACTCTCCCAAAGTGATAGTGTGGCGTCAGATTCCTAATTCAGTATCAATGGGCCTTAATTTTTCGATAAGGACGCCGAACAGCAACGGTGAATGCAGCAACCTATGTTTTTGAACCCAAACTGGAAGGGCTAAGTGAGAAAACTAATTTGACAAACCCCGGGTTTCAACAGGACGAAGCAACATCGCGGACAGATCGTTTTTGAGCATTTGTGACTTGAAAGGAAAATGTTTTTAAACATAACCACATAAACATCCATCACACTGTGGATAAGTTAGAGAAAAAGGAAGGAAATCAGGGCGATACCAACACCAATGTGCCAAAAAACTAAGGAAACTTCCCGAAATCGCCCTCACCAGTGTATTGCTGCTGAAGGCCGCCATCTTGGTTGTGTAATTTTCAAAATTTGATGAAAAATTGGGATTGCTTTCTGATTCAAATAAGTTAAGGTTCACTTTTCTGAATTAACTAATACTCTTTCCATTTCCTATCAATACCCATTCATAACTCTTGCCCCACCCTATACAACCAGAATGGTAGGTACTTGGCTGGAGTAAAATGCACATAAAAACGATGAAATCGTCTTGTAGGTGTACGAGGGAGTTTCGTTTCATGTAAAATAAATGTTCACGATGAACGATAAGTACGTAAATGAAGGACAAATCCAACAATAGAAATTTTCATCTGCGGAAAATCATTGGCAATTAAACACTAACCCATTTTAGTTGCTAGATGAAGAGGTGTGTTTCCCAGAGTATCTTCGACGTCGATCGGCACTCCATTGAGGAGAAGGTATTCGCATGCCATAACAGATCCCTGGAAGACGATTAACGCTCATTAAGAGAAGTGTAAGTACATTTTCATAGGCTTCAAAAGTCCTTGTCAGTACCATTTTGTGGGATGCCAGGATGTTCTCTTTTTTCATACGTTTTCCCACCCTGTGATTGAAAGGGACCAAAGTATTCCACACCCCATTGCAAGGAAATGAGTCACACTCAAAGGATAGCTCGCCTCAGGGGCAGTGCTTCTTCCCTCTGCTGCAAGCAGCAAGGAGACTGCCGCACTGGCAGGGATGACAGCCCTTTCATCCAGAAAAGCGCTTGGAGATGGAGTAGGTAAACTGCTTCCCCCCTAACTTCCACAAGATTGAAAGGGATTATAAATACGTTACCGAAATGACGGCTTGGTGCAGATGAGTCCTAGAACCCTGTTCGGAATCCGCCCAAAATTTATTGGCGCCGAGAGCGATCGCGTGGCACATGACGGGAATGTTGTGGGCTCTTGAAGCTTTGTGAAGCAATCGAGTGGGCGAGAGCTTGCTTATGTCTTCTTCGTCCACTGAAACATTCAAGTTCAACGTCAACATAACCATTCTTAGAACACCTAATTGCCAGCACATTGAGCACATTGTGTTCGTCGTACCTGTAGTATTGTCTTCACCGTCTGTCGAATCGTCGTCGCTATTTAAACCGTCCATAGGCGAAGCAGCGACCGAATTGAGCTCTTCACCGAGGACAGCCACCTCAGTCGAAGCAGAGACGTTTTCTTCTTGGCAACTATTCGCTCGACCTTCTTCTTTCAGAGGTGATGGCTTATTTCTCGTGGCACCTTCCATCGACCTAAACAGGAAGAACCGACTCAAGGAGGGAACTCCAAATTCTGCTATCGTGTTGCCAACCATAAGGCACAATAATCGGTAACGCGATCGTCACTCCGCAGTTACAACTATTCCTGTAAGTTTTGTTGATAGTCTTGTCGCTCGTTTTCGTTACATGTTGAATGAAGAAAAAAACCTTTGTAATCCCAAAAAAGACCTGCAGATCTTAATGATCAACCTATCAATTTACGAAGACCTCCATGCTATCATTTTATTTCATTTCAAGCTTCTGTCAATATTGAATTATTCACCATCAATGGGAAACATTTTGTCTCCTTTGGACGGTCGCTAAAACACCCCTGAGCAGTGGCTACTAATAGCGCCCAAGCGAGACCAAAATTTAAGACTTTTAGAAAATTGTCCACCACCAAAGTCGGCGTGGACGGCGGACAGCGTACGGGCACTTGACCGAATTTGAGAGATTTACCCTTTGGCATGAAAACATTATGTTGATTACTCAAGGAATAACCAACCAAAATGACGGCCTAACAATAAAAATCGCAAAAACCCTTAAAATTTCACACTTTTTTCACAAAGTTGCTTTTAAGTAGGAAAATATGCAACCTACTGAATTTTTTATTATATACAAAATTAAAGTAGACAAAATTTCCTTTAAAATGCACTAGTCACTTTCCATTTTTTAGTGCAGGGCACCACCGCTAGAGCGCACTGAAAAAGAGCAACTTTTTGGCAATTGGGCAAAAACGAGAGAAACTCAGCCCCGGACGTTTTCTTATCGTATTTCCTCAATGAATACGTGTTCTATTCATGTTCTATGGTGTTTTCAAGATTACGGAGCCCTTGAAAAACATAGCTCATGGAATGGTAGGAATTCACAAAGGACCGTTCAATCCGTTTTATTATTTATATAAAAAATGAAATGAAATGACTATAATGAAAAGAAATGTAATAGCAATTAATTTTTTATAGATTACAAATAAGAAAAATTCATTAAAATACCTATGTTAAAAAAACATTTCGATTAACATAGCTCCTAGAACTCCCTGCTGCATCGGGTTGTGTGGGGGCAATGATTAACACATCTGCAATCAGCCTTCTTCAGACCAAGTGCTGTGCAGGCATTTGTTTTCGATGAGTAGCAAGTTAAAATTATCGAAAGTGAAGCACTCAGTCGATGTTCAGTTTCCACCAACTATGGTGCCGACAATGCCACAGGAAAACTTTAGATTAGATCCTACTAAAAATTAGACTAAAATTATAGCCACTCTGTCCAACGCTTTCACGACATATATAAAACTAGGTTACCAAATAAGTGGCACTCACTTGGCTCTTCTTCGCAGTTTCCGTACAGACCATTTCCTCTTCGGTCTCAAGGGAGATATTGACAACGGGGCGACAAAGTCTTTACTCACCCATTTCCTCTTGATGTAAGACTCCCTTATCAACCTGTAACGATCAATCGTTAAATGAAACGAATCGCTGTCCAAATCATTTGAGTGAACACATTAACAGCCCAACCCTCCCCAAATTTCGGCCCACCAGGCTGAAAGGGGACCAACTAAAGCCAGAAGAATGTCCCCAGTAAAAACGCTGCAAATTCTTTCTTAGGGGCTGGTTATTCCTCGGACCAGCAGCATCGAGACTCATTCGAATCGATTCAGCGTCCATAATTTAGTGGGAAATGACACCCCTCATGCCTAGGTAGCAAAAATCTCAAAAACACATTCAAAATGGGTAGATATATACCAATTTTGACAAAAACCAGAGGGCGCCAATCGTTCCGGGACCCATATAATTGGATTCAGCGTCCAAAATTTAGTAGAAAATGATACCCCACACGCCTAGATCGCCCAAAATATCGATAAATTCATTTTTCAAAAAACACATTTTGACCCCAACCCCCTCAAATTTGGTCTGCTTGCGCTGAAAAGTTTCGAGGACCAACTACAGCCGGAAACGAGTCCCTGACCAAAATTTCAGATTTTTATAAAATTATCTACTAGCAAAATCGGCGCGGACGGCGGACGGACATTTGCTTATTTTGAACTAGACACTTTGAAACGCCCAGAAAAAAAATATTGGGCTAAATCGGAGAGATTGACATTTTGCATGAAAACGAAGGTTGATTATTCATGGAATAACCAACCGAAATTGTAAATTTTTAGACAATTTTCTACAACCAAGAACAGCGCGGGCGGACATTTTAGATGCTTATCTAGACATTATGAAGCGTAAACCTTCAAATTTTGGCGCCGATCGGAGAGGTTAACCTCTGGAATGATTATGAACGTTGATTGTTCGAATAATAATAAACCAAACTGTTCAAAAATAAAGTTTTACCCATTGCACGTCGGTGTGGCGATTACAACAGTTGAATCGATGTTGGCTTCGTAGATAGTATTGACGACCTGATTTCCCAACTCAGCCATCACCTTCAATGCAAAAAGGCGAATGAGAATTTTGTAAAACGTGGATGATAAGTAATGTAGCAAAATGCTCGAAAATCCTCAGTCGCTAACCTTTAGAATTTCTGGTTCCCAAGCGTCCAGAGTAAGAGACCTTACTTTGCTGTAGTGTACGCCAAGGCTGCGGTGCACTCCTGAGCAGTCTGTTGAAAGAAAACGGGTGTTGTTAATGCTTGCACAGAAGATTGAAGTAAAGAAGAAACTGAAGTGGATGCTGCTATGGCGGCAGGGAGCCAGGATGATAATGGAATTTGAGCTCTTTTAGTGAAAGAAGCGATAACAACAGTTTCCCAGGAGCACCCCCCCCCCCCCCTCCGCCTAAAATCGCCGGAATGAGAAGTAAACAAACTTTTTTTTTTTAAATTTTCATATTTTTTTGCAAAACCAGGCGCATGGAGACTCATTTCATCAAGATGGGGGAAATGGGGGAAACAGTGGGTGTAGCGGGTCCCGCACCAATTCCAATCGATTCAGGGTCCAAAATTTCGGGGAAAATGATACCCCACACAGAATGATAAACTCTAAAGTTTGGCACATGAATTTTCATTTTTTTAACACTGATTCTATTCGTAGATGCTATCCGTTTCTTGATTAGGACTCAATTTTTACGGAACAATGACCTAAACTCGTTTATTTTGCGTCAATAATCCTATTTTTTAGCGCGATTGTACATAAAATATTATAGGTTTGTAGGCGGTTTTTATGTAACTCTCCATTTCGTTTCCCTCTAAATATCTATACACATACTTCTTGAAATGCGGATAGCATCACGTGAATCAGCGTTAAAAACAATGAAAATTCATGTGCCATCATCCTCTATTTGTGGGGTTGCGCAACTTTGCGTGCTCGCTGAGGCTCACTACAAGCTAGACAGACTAAATTCGAATCATCATGGGCAACTCAAAACCAAGTGACTAGCTCACCTATACACAGAGTGATCCCCAGGTTGATGCTGGCCCATCGAGGATCCGGAGATTTGCAATCACAACAGGTATCGTTGCCCGGGATCCTCGCCAACTGCTCCCATATCCTGCGATAAAGTGAATGCAATCAAAATTCCATGTGAAACAAGTTGAACAACTCTGGTGGGAATTGTGACAACGTACTTGGTCTTGCGGTTGTTGTTGCTGGAATCTTGTTCCGAACTGGAATCGCTGCCTCCACCAGCGGCCGTTATTTCACGTTTATCGGACGAATTTGACGAGCAGTCCAGAGCAGCGCCGATGCCCTGTTGTAAAGCAGTGATCCAACGTAGGAACATTTCTTCCGAGTCCGCTTGAAGCATATGGGACCTGAAAGTGGTCAAGAAGGTCAGCACGTGGTGTGGCATACTCGATTTCTGACCAAGCTCTTTGAGTAATACCACCGCTACTGAAGGTACAACAACTACCTAAACAGTAATTTACTATCAACAACAAGATACCTGGTCGGCGTCACAACTTCAAAGCAAAACCTCCTCTCGGCATCAGCTGCTGGTTTGACCGAGCAAAGTTTCAGATCTCCTTCCATCACTGTGTAGCTGTCCTCACCTGCACACAACAATTTCTTAATCGAGACTCGTCAATCGCCGCAATCACCTTCACCTCAACAGCGACACAATAAGCAATTTAACGAACGCAGTCCCTTTCATTTCTGAAGTGAGCAGAGCGAGGGGTGTAGACGAGACATCCGAAACGAAAATTGAATCTTGGGAAGCTGTATGATGTGTGCGAGTGCGCAGGAGCGGAACAGTATGGAAAAATGTAGTTTGGGTTCGTTACTCCTAGAATAGACAATCTATCTAATCATGCTTGAAGTCACGGAGGAATCAACCCCTCCGACTGCCCCAAAATTTGACAGTTTTGCAATTTATGATGCCTAGATCAAACGAAAAATGTGTGCCGATTTCTGTAGTAGAATTTTTTCTAAAAATCTGATAATTGGGTAGGTTCTCGAAACTTTTCAGCCCGATCGGACTATATTTGGGTGGAGGGGGTGGGAGTAGGATTTAAAACATATATTTAAAAAAAAAGGAATTTTCGAGATTTTTGGCGATCTAGGCGTGTGAGGTATTATGTTCGGCTAAATATGGTACGCTGAATCCAATGAGACGGGTCCCGGGACAATTTGTGCCCACCGAAAGAGGTTATGGGTCAAAATGGGTATCTATGTACCCATTTCGCATGTATGTTTTCGAGATTTTCGGCAATCTAGGAGTGTGGGGCATCATTTTTCACTAAATTTTGAACGCTGAATCCAATAAAACGGGTTCCGGAACGATTGGCACCCACACAAAGGAGGTTATGGATCAAAATCTACCTGTGGGGTATCGTTTTCCACTGCTTGTTGGACGCTGAATTGATTGGAATGAGTCCCTATGCTCCAGGTCCGAGGAATAACCAACCCCAGTGAACGAATTTTTAGCGTTTTTTAACTTAAATTTGAGTCAATTACATGCTTGCCTACTGTTGGAGGCAAGTAACCCTCAGTATAGACTTCTAATTAAAGACCCCCTCCTCACACTCTCCTAGACCTATATTAATATAGTTTCTTCCGTTAAAAAAAATTAATACTACACTCAATACACCGTATTTGATTTAATTTAGGAGGTAATGGATTAAAAATTAAAAGAAAATTCAGCTTTTCCAATGTTTTAAGGAATTTTTCTTTTAACCCCCTAGTTACGTTTTTCCTATATTATTTTAGAACAATGTGTTCATATCTTTCAACCAATCCTTGGATTTATTCCCTAAACTATCTGATATAATAGGTTGTGGGTCTAAATTAGATTTAATCTAAACCTTGTTATTCAAGTAGGAGCACGCACAGGGTATGTGTCCATACTCTGTTAGCCTTCAGATGATCATTTTGCCACGAGCAATGAATGCTTGGGAACAACAAACTGTTGTGCTGGAATTTGCAGCCTATTAAGTAAATGAATAAACCCAAATAAAACTGTCAATTTTTGGGAACGCGTAATTTTGAATAGGTAATCAAGAGTTTTGAAAGACTGGTCAATATTCCTTGTTAGTTCAAGTGACACCAAACTGGCAATAACAGACACCCGGAGAACACAAAGAAGAGAAATAGAACATAGTGTTCGTGCTCTCGGCGAGATAATACATGAAAGAACGAGCTGTGTATGCGGGGTTTCAACAGCAAGCGTGCCTAATCGTTCCTATTACAGTACAAGTGACGAGTACGATGCAACAGACGTTCTCCCCAAGGTCACCATTTCCTTATAAAAATGCTCTTGAATAGAAAATATCTATTTTGTAGGGAAAGGAATAGGTTGTGTGACGCCGTGGAAACTTGAACGAGACGTCTGTTGCGGATGTTAGTCATTGGTTGAATGATAAAGACGTTCTTACCGAATTTCTTTTCGCGTTTGACTAGAGAAACGAAACGAATGGAATCAATAAAAATAAGCACTACTCAATTTTGGATGCATAACTATAACTACTATACTATTTATGACAGCCCTAGTTTGATGTGGAATCGTGAACACTGAACAGATGGAATGATTTATATTTCATAATTTAAATGATTCAGTGACTACAATCTCCAGAAATCTTCGTTTTTACGAGGCGAAAAAGTCGCATTCAATAGACATCTGTCCATTCATTAATCCCTGGGACCAAAATGGCTAAGCCTAAGCTCATAAAACCGCATTTGATTTCTCTTACCAAAGAAAAACATCATTCAAATATCGATAAGAACTAGAAATGTGATGTATCGTAACATGCATCGATATTATACCGCCATAATATAAGTTTTTCCTAAAATATATCGATCTGAAATTCGGGTCAGCGACCCTTAAAACCCCTAAAAATCATTTGGTCAGGGGTTCGTTTCCGGCTCTAATAGGTCCTCAAAACTTTTCAGCCCAATCAGATCAAATTTAGGGGGGGGGGGGGGGTACGCGTCAAAATGTGTTTTTTGAAAAATGTATTTTTGATATTTTTGGCGATCTAGGCATGTGAAGCGTCGAGGGGCCATTTTTTAGTACATTTTGGACGCTTAATCCAACGGGACGGGTCCCGAAACAATTGTCGCCCACCGGAAGAAGTTATGGGTCAAAATGGGTATCTATTCACCCATTTCGAAGGTGGGTTTTCGAGATTTAGGCGATCTAGGCGTGTGAGGATCATTTTCGAGTTCACTTTGGACCCTGAATCGATTGAAATGGGTCCGGGGCCCGCCTCTTCCACTGATTCCCCCATTTTCCCCATGTTGAAGAAATGAGAAATGCGCCTGATCCGAGGAATAATCAACCCCAGTGAAAGAATTTGCAATATTGATAAATTGTAAAAACTGCTCTACTCTGTAAGAAGAAACAAATTAAAACCCAATTTCAAATATTGCAGCCGTTGAATTAACCAACTCAAAATGCAGCCTTAATCTATGTAGTTAGAGCCCCAATAAAGTAGTTATAAAAATAAATTCATAACTAATGATAGAATGCGAAAATTAAGACTCACCGGTCCGTTTTCGGTACACAAACTGATTGTTCCTGAGTAAAAACCACCTTCTGTGCCAACTTTTAAAGGCGTTCGTCGTTCTTTTGAATAAATACCCTGAAAAAGTGGCCGTTGTTAGTCGCAAAATGCAATTTTTGGCGTAAATATCAAATCAATTGCCGTAAATGTATTATTTACCTTGCATGGGTCCTGAGGGTAGATTCGTTTCTATCTGATTCACTATGTTATGCCTTTCGTCAAGTTGTTTTTCCATAGATTTTGATTTAGACTGGAGCTCTAAAACCTTCAATTCGACAGAGGAATAAATCGAAGTACAAAACATTTCAATTAATAAAAAAAAAAGCTTACTTTCAAGAAGGCATACATCCACTTACGTATATACACCAAAATCGACCTATGTTTTCATGCAAAAGTCTCCGGTTCGGCCCAAAAATTTTTTCTGGGCGTTTCAAAGTTTCTAGATAAAAAAAAGTCAAATGTCCGTCCACCGTGCACGCCGACTTTGGCAGGAGATAATTTTCTAAAAATCTGAAATTTTGATCAAGGCGTGTGGGGTATCATTTTCCACTAAATCTTGGACGTTGAACCCAATGAAATGGATCCCAGAACGATTGGTACCCTTTAGATGAGGTTATGGATCAAAATAGGTACCTATCTACCCATTATGAAAGTGTTTTCGAGATTTCTGGTACATTGGCGCGAGGGGTATAATTTTCTACTACATTTTGGACCCTGAATTGATTGGAATGGGTCCGCGACCCGTCACACTCACTGTTTCCCCCATTTTCCCCATGTTGAAGGAATGAGTCTCCATGCGCCTGATCCGAGCAATAACCGACCTTTGTGTAAGAATTTACAGCGTTTTTTATTTGAATAAGTTCCTCTTTGGTGAAAAATTTGGATATATTCCGTTTTGAAGAAAAACGGGTGTTTTAATGACAACTACACAGTGAGATACATATCCTGCTTCATCTTTCCAACCTTATCGTAGAAAGCTTTTCGATTCATTAATATGTCTTTCCACTGAAGAGGCTACATTTGAAAATTTTCGATTGGTCGTCATTGTTTCCCAGCCCTCTTAAGAAAAACGAGGTTTGGGTCCGAGTCCGGATACTTTTTTGCCCTCCCTGCTGCGCGTTGGGCTATAAAATTAGACGGCCACTTCTTCGAACCAAAATTTAATTTTCCCACAGTACCCTTCATGGTCCAAAAAATGAAGAAAATGGGGAAGAACCGAACGGAAGACGCTACGCGAGAGAAACTGCAATCATAAGTTCAGGAAAGTGTTGAGATAAGGCAAAAATTGATCGCGCATAGCTGATGAAACGCAAGCACAGGAGACATTGCATGTCACCATCAGTTGAGGGGATACATGTGAATAACAGTGTCAACCAATGCTGCTTACAAGTGGTAAATGAGCAAATTAATTTTAGATTTTGGGGTAGAAACCACAGTTTGGATTGACTTAAAAACCAAATTATCATTACCGTCTGGATATGTTCCACTTTGGTGTAAATGGATCCTCATGTATGGCGAGTGGATGTATGCCTTTTTGGTGGCAAAATCAATTTTACGACTATAGGGCATGATAGGAATCTTTTTTGGATGGAAACAGACGGGGCACATTGATGGGGTTCACCCTAAAGATGTAGAAACCGAAAAAAGCGAAATTTCCCAAATTTGGATGTATGCCTTATTGAAAGTAAACTCCTATTACACTGTCAAAGCGTATGAAGGTTTTTTGACTTACATCGTCATCCAATTTCCTCAAAAACGGTTGTAAAACTTCACACAGATCGGTCCCTTGGTGGAAATATGTCACGTTCGCTTGCATAAACGAAGATAACTGAAAATAAAGAAAGATCGTGATTTATTTATACATCAACTGATTTAGAATAATAATAATTTTTTTTTTTTAATGAGAGATAGCAGTGACTTACGCAACTTAGAATGACAAGCTTCTGCCTCGCTTGTAGCATGTTGATAGCGTAGACGTGATCAACAGCTGTAATCCTGCAGAGAGCGACAAATTTATTGCTTAGGTACTAAAAATGGTCCTTTTAAATAGTATTTGATAGAACGAGTTGCATCCACAAAATACTTGGGCATAATAATCGATGAAGACCTGAAATGGGACATTCGTGTCGCACTGGTAACTGAAGAACTCAGGAAATTCGTACACTTATTTTATAACCTCCGTGGGTACCTTGAAATAAATAGTTTAATTACCATATACAAGGCACTTTTCCAGAGGATTATTGGGTTCGGGATTATAGCATGAGAGGAGCCGTTCGGAACTTTTCAACCCGATCGGACCAAATTTGGGCGGGGTAGCGGATTTTTGGCGATCTAGGCGAGTGGGGTATCATTTCCCACTAAATTTTGGACGCTGAATCCAATGAAATGGGTCCCAGAACGATTGGCACCCAATGGAAGAAGTTATGGGTCAAATTGGGTATCTATTACCCATTTTGAATATGTGTTTTCGAGATTTCTGCTACCTAGGCGTGTGGGATATCATTTTCCACTAAATTTTGGACCCTGAATCGATTAGAATTGGTCCGGGACCCGCCACACCCACTGTTTCCCCCATTTTCCCTATGATGAAGAAATGAGTCTCCATGCGCCTGGTCCGAGGAATAACCAACCCGTGTGTATGAATTTGCAGCGTTTTTCACAAGCATCCCGGTCAGTTTTTACATCCAAAAATCTCTGCCATACGAGTTCAGACTAACCTCTCAAGCCGTCGTACCCGCTCCAAAATCCAGGTTATGGAGCACCCCTAAGCATATTCATTATTGCATGGCTTATTTGATTCGCTCACTTCCACCAGATTTGCAAACACCCTCAGATTTTTCTAGATTTTGAAAACTTTAAAAAAGGGAATATTCTTTAAAAGGGGAATATTCTCCTAGATAATATCTTATAGTCCGGATTGCAGTCAATCCCTACTGACAAGTATGTATGTAAACTGTTATGTTCCTCACTATTTATAACAAACAAACAAAAAATCACTGAAGTGTTCTTCACTAATTCAAAAACGTTCCTCTCTACCTTTCTTATGTTGATCGTGTGAATTATCTAAGTAAATATAATTTTAAAGAAGAATAAGAATGATTTTCTTATGAATTAAGATTAGCAAAATGAAAACTATGTAATAATGCAACTCCCCCAAGCAGCAGCAAGCTCTATGGCTCGGGGTGTATTCCAATGCATGAGAAGTTTTTGGTCATGTGATGTGATTTGCGATGGAATAAATCTAATTCATTCATTTATTCATGATCAAGTTTATATCGTGATATTTGTGAATAATAAAGGAGCCAGTGCAAAGAAAATTCTAGAAAAGAGAACTTAGTCGCAAAGTCCCCTGCAAACTAATTCGGTTTAAAATTAACCGTTTCAAAGTTTATTTTCAGCTTTGAATAAGCGCATTAAAACCCAGTCACGGCGATTGGTAAGGTGCCTTTACATAAGGGAAGGCTCAAGGTTTTGATCGGATCACACGGGTAAGACATTTCTCAAGCGAAACGACCTTCACAGCTCATATAACACCTCGTATCGATTTGAGGTGAAATATTGCACAACCCATCAAACTCTCGTCAATTCGAATGCATTTCCAAGTGGAAGAAGAACGAATTGAACAAACACAAACCGGATTTCATATAAAAATAAATTTCAAACTGAATTTGCCGCCAAGATTTTGACAAATCAGATTCAATTCAATTATTTCATTTTATTTATGATTACTGGAAGCCAATTATAAATTATGTGTAATTTAAATTAAAACGAAAATTATTGAATTAAAAAATACAATTATCAATTCAAACAATTGCTCATTATTAGTGAAGTATTCAGAAATATTTAAAACTTTTTTCAAACTAATTTCTGAGAGTCAACAATTATAATTGACTACCACGGCTTACCAATACACACATTTTGAACTGCAGAAATTCCAGAATTTAAGTTATAAAAGAACTGTTAATCAATTTACCTGAACCACTTAGAAGTTGATTGAAGAGCATTTTGGGCTAATTCGACTTCACCCGGTTTATTCTTAGGAACTTGCGCGTGTCGAGAAATGGCGCTGTCAAACTCGGACGAAAATTTGTCGAAATTTTGTCGTGACTCCCAAACCTTCTTTATGTCACTGAAATATAATAAAATTATAAAAATTTATTAATACAAATTTTGGCAGTCACACTTTCTTTTCAATTCATACCTATTGGTTGGTTATTCCTTAAATAATAATATTTTCATGCAAAAACAAAGGTTTTTTGGGAGTCTCAAGGTGTCTAGATCAGAATGAGAAATTGTAAAGTGATTCTAATGATTTCAAAGTAATTCTGGCTCTAATCCGACGAGAGTATACATGCAAAGTCGTAGGTCGGTGGGACGAATAATAAAGGAGTCACATTAAAAAATGTAAGAGAAAACGTGGTTTGAGAGCAGCGCTCAGGTATCACCTAAGACCCTCATTCAAGGGCGATCACCTCTCGTGAGCTAATTAGATATTTTTAGGAAATATTGAGATTGCAGAGTTGTGCCATCCACAACTCTTCAAGCGGCCACAGTATAAGGCAATACAGAGTGAATCTACA
The DNA here is from genome assembly GCA_019603395.1 of Cyrtorhinus lividipennis. NCBI lineage: Eukaryota > Metazoa > Arthropoda > Insecta > Hemiptera > Miridae > Cyrtorhinus > Cyrtorhinus lividipennis. The sequence continues at coordinate 829,790 of CM034002.1, read as the reverse complement.
GTATGCAGTATGCTCTGTTGTATATATCTGAGGTATGCTACGTTCGGTGCTGAGGACGTCTTGAGCCGTCCGCTAGAGAGCAGCTCAGAGTTGGTGGACGGCTTGGGCCGTCCTCTCACTGAAGGACTTAGATGGGGAACCCCAACTTCAGTACCTGGCGAGCTCGTGTCTTCTCTCAGACATTCTTATCGGTTTTCATATCGTTGAATGAAGACCTTTTCTGAATCGGACTACTTTTACGAAAGGCGGACGTCTAGAGACGTCTGCGTTGTGCGGGTTTGCATTCAGAGTCAGTAACCGACAGGCCTTGTTGTACTACCGGTAGCGTTCAATGTTAAGTAGGCTAGAAGTGCTCCTCAACTATAGGAATGGACTTTGGTAACGACAATACGAGAAAAACTATGCAAATTTTTACACACGGGTTGGTTATTCCTCGAACCAGGCGCAAGGAGACTAATTTAAACCTCAGACCAGCCGCATGGAGATTCATTTCTTCAATATGGGGAAAATGGAAACAGTGGGTGTGGCGGGTCTCGGACCAATCCCAATCGATTCAGGGTCTAAAATTTAGTGGAAAATGATACCCCACACGCCTAGGTACCACAAATCTGGAAAACACACATTCAAAATGGGTAGATAGGCATCCATTTTGATCCATAGCCTCATCCAGAGGGCACCAATCGTTCCCAGACCCATCTCATTGGATTCAGCGTCAAAAAGTTAGTGGAAAATCCTAACCCACACGCCTAGGTACCAGAAAACTAGAGCCATAAACCCCTGACCGAAATTTCAGATTTTTAGATTAATTTCTACTACCAAAGTTGGCGTGGACGGCGGACAGAAAAGTTGCTAATTTTGATTTAGACACCTTAGAATAACCAACCAAAATCACATAAAAAACCGTCAAAAATTACAATAAATCACTAACTCCTTGATAAAATTTGAAATCGTGGTCAGAATCGTGCGAGAGGCTTGATCGAGAAGAATCGTTTGAAATTTCGCCATTTCTTGAATCGCCTGAAAGAAAAATCGAAAGACGGAATTAAACTCGACAACGTCAAATCATAAAACGGTCGATTTAATCGAGGGAGAAGGGATTACGAGGCGTGAACACGACGAACCTGAATGATTCGGTTGAATTTCGACACGGTTTCAATATCGTTGGCAAAACACGAGCTCAAGTCCCAGAGCGCGTTGGCGAAAAGGGTTTGATGTTGAACAAAGGTTTTTCCCGAGTCGACCATTATTCCGCAAGCTTTCAAAATCTATAAAAAAAAAAAAAAAAAAAAAAATTAAAAAATTATTAAAAGGCGAATTACTACAACAAATGTGCGCTCAGGGACGAAAGTAGCTATACTCACTCGGTCTAATTTGCTCTCCAAAGTTTCAATTTCAGCTTCTTCTTTAGCCAGTTGAGCCCTGAAATCAAGTTTAAACAATTAATTCCATTGAAAATAGGTAATTTACAAATTGGCGGGCTTTTACTGCGAAGAAATAGGCGAAGGAAATCGATCCCATTAAAGTGGATTCAAGATTGACGTCTCAATAAGTTCCCTCGGCTTTTCTTCAACAATATCTTCTTTTCATTGATGTTTTACTGATTCGGGATTCAACATCTATGATTCTCCGAACTTCAGCCATTTATATCTTTTGTAGCTGAACCGACGTGCCGCAGATTTTTATATATTCCTGATTCAAAATTTACGTTCGCTGCCTCTAGAGTGTTTTTGACATTCGAGCTGAATTTTTATGTTATCAGGTTGAACCAGAATCGTTTTCAGATCAAATGCTTGAAACAATTAAAACCTTCGCAAACTTCCATTTTTGGCGGGTTATTCCTTGAATCTGAATCCCTGTGTTCCGATGCAAAATGTCACCCTCTCTGATTCAGTCCAATTTTTTTTTTCTAGGCGTTTCAAGGTGTCTAGTTCAAAATAAGCAAATGTCCGTCAAAATGAGTTTTTCAAAAAATAGATTGTTGAGATTTTTGGTGATCTAGGCGTGTAAGGTATCAATAATCCACTAAATTTGGGACGCCAAATCCAAAGAAATGGGTCCGGGAATGATTGGCGCATACTGAAAGAAGTTATGGGCCAAAATGGGTATCTACCTACATATTTTGAATATGTGTTTCAGATATTTCTGGTACCGAGGCGTGTGGGGTATCATTTTCCACTAAATTTTGCACCCTGAATCGATTGGAATGGGTCCGGTACCCGCCACACCCCCTTTCTCCCCCATGTTCCCATATCCGATGACTTGGGCGTGTGAGATATCGTTTTTCACTAATTTTTAAACGCTAAATCGATTGAAATGAGTCTCCATGCGCCTGGTCCGAGGTTTCTTGTCGTTGTACGGTAGAACGTCGACTATCGATTCGCCAACTATCGAAATCGGTCCTAATTTGCCGTAATTTAATAAATTAACACTAAGTAAAGATCAATGTAAGCAACAAAAATACCGTAATTTAGACGTGTAAAATGCTACAATGGCGACGCGATCACTGCGTGGCGAGACCTTGTTTTGAGCATCTAGCAGAAGAACTACAGATGGATACAGGCTTCTTACCCATTTATGTAGTAAAAATGATTTAAAAGGCAACAGGAAAAAAGGGAAATGTTTTGAATTGTGGCCACACAACACACGCTGCAGCTCCTCGCGAGCGTTATTGTAGAACTTTTCTTCATTTTTTTTCAAATTCAATTAAGTTTAGTGTTAATTTTTGTTTTCCATATCGATTCAACAGCTCTACTTTGTCTAACGTTTATTCTACGAATGACACATTTTCTTTAATACAAGTCAATGTCAACTCATCCGAATTTTCTATCATCCAAATCGATCTCGGTCCCAATTAATCAGGATAACATGCGTTCTACTATTTTTTGGTTTCCTGTTATAGAAAATGGACTTCGTAAATCCTCATTGCTATCTTCAAATTAAATATGTGAGTTCAGAAAACACCTTCAATAACAAGAATGACCCTCTTAAATGGGTGTTTTACAGATAAATGCAAAACTACACTGTAAAAACTGTCCAAAACCTGAAAATGGGTGTTATGAAAATTGTAGTCTAGCAGGGGTGGGGGTTGGCATCATGGATGTCAACTTTTGACCTACTACTGCAGGCAGCCATCGTCATTTACCACCATAGAAGTCAAAAATCCCCATTGCCAACTTCAAATTAGATATGTGGGCCCCGAAATGATTCTTATACTTATTTTTCCTTACTAGTATCTACATATTATATTATTAGGTATTATTCTCCCTCAAAACGAGTGATCACATCACGCTCTGTCAAAATCATCGCCTCTGTGACGTCACAGGATTTACTCCGTTTCCCCGCACTTCTTTGATGAAATGTATTTAAAAACTTAGCGCTTGAAAACACGTTGAAAATATTTGTGGTTAATTGAACTATTTAATAGGACTTCTTGAGCGTGAAGTGTCGAATGTTTCTTGGAGTTGTATTCATGGAACGTTCTGTCCTCACCTCTCAGTCTGCTTTTATTCGTTTTTTCGCTCCCCTCGTTCAATTAAAATAACACAAATTGGTCATTTCAATTAACTGCTTGAGAGACGACATCGTGTTGCTTCCGCCTCAATGAACCACGACAGAAAATACCACACGACTTTTTTCACCTCTCTATCGAGTTGGAGAGCCAAATTTGTGTTTTTGGCGGATTGGAAATGGAAAATTCGGATAATTGACCCGTCTCATTGGAATCAGCGTCCAGAATTTAGATGAAAATGATACCCCACACGCCTAGGTACCAGAAATCTCGAAAATCTATTTTTCAACATTTATATTTTGACCCCTACCCCATCCAAATTTGGTTTGATCAGGTTGAAAAGTTCCGAGGACCAACCAGAGAATTTGACCAAAATTTCAGATTTTTTTGAATAATTTCTACTACCAAAGTCGGGCCCGATCGTTTCAAATTTGGGAAGAGTATTGGCAAATGTGTTTTGGTTGGTTATTCCTTGAATAATCACCCTATGTTTTCATGCAAAAAGTCAATCTCTCCGATTTGGCCCAAAAATTTTTTCTGGACGTTTGAAGGTGTCTAGACCAAAAACCAAAATGTCCGTCCGCCGTACTCCGCCCGCCGTTTTTGGTAGTAGACAATTTTCTAAAAATCTGAATTTTGGGTAAGGGGTCTGTTCCCGGCCTAGGACGGTTCTCAAAACTTTTCAGCCCGATCGGACCAAATTTGGGCGGGGCAGGGGTTAAAATGAGTTTTTTGAAAAATGGATTTTCGAGATGTTTGGCGATCTAGGCGAGTGGAGTATCATTTCCCACTAAATTTTGGACGCTGAATCCAATGAAATGGGTCCCAGAACGATTGGCACCCAATGGAAGAAGTCATGGGTCAAATTGGGTATCTATTACCCATCTTGAATATGTGTTTTCGGGATTTCTGTACCTAGGCGTGTGGGTTATCATTTTCCACTAAATTTTGGACCTTGAATCGATTGGAATTGGTCCGGGGCCCGCCACTCCCACTGTTTCCCCCATTCGAGGATTAACCAACCCGTGTGTAAGAATTTGCAGCGTTTTTTTGTGTAGAAACAAGTGCTACGCCACTCAGATGAGCTATAAGATGGACATTCATCCTCCATTAGGCCCCACAAAGGCAGTTTCATACGATTACGGATTTGCTAGAACTCGCAGGGGAGCAATAATTAGGATCCATCGGTGATGTTGATACCAATCTCTCATCACAATCTTCAAGCAAACCTTGAATATCTTGTCATTTCCGTGTCGAGCCCCCCCCCCCCCCCCACAATAGTCGCCTCTATTTTCCACGTACGACAAATAACCGTATTTTCGTGCTTCCCATGTAAACCAAGTAGCTCGAAGGTCCGTTTTATTTCCGCCGGACAATCATAATTAAGCGATCTTGAGCTTCTCAACCGTAACACGGTACGTTGACAAGTTGACTGTTCCACTGCATCCGTGAAAAATCTTCCAAAAGAAAGTCTGACACGGACGGATCGGCTAAAAATATTTTTGATAAAGGGAGAAAGTTGTTTAAGCTCGCCAAACTACTCGAGAATGTCGGTCATATCGGCCCGCTGCTTTCGCACGGCTATTTTCGAGAAGGAATCGGAGCGAATCGATATCGACCAAACATCGGAGTCAGGCGCTGAAATACTTCATTTAGGACACTTACAATGCCATAGTCATTTATGGTTAGACGTATTCAACTAGTAATAAACCTTGGCGAAAATAAATGAGGCGTTCAGGGAGTATTGATTCCACGGGCGTACAACAAACTGTGGAGTCACCAACTTTGGTCAATAGCTGTCACAAGATAAACTATAAAACGCTGGATTTCTTGGATTTTTAACATGAGACCCCTGTTCAACTTAGAACGCTGATGAGAAGAGAAAAGAGGTTCGTCACATACCTGAATCTTGGCGAGTCCCTGACGGCTTCCGGGAGCATAGCAGAAGTAATCATCGTTGATAAATCCAGAAAATTTTGAGGAAATTGACGATTGACGAATGAAGCACACGCGCACAAAATGGGAAGAGCGAAGTCTTAAAAGAGGTTCACGTCATTTTTTTAGGGATTGAAGGGGAGTGAGTCATTGATTTGACTGAATTGTCGAATGACGTCTTTCACGATTCCCCACAACAAACCGAACGACGCACAGTGGGAACTTTGGAAGTGGAAATCCTGAGCAGTGGAAGTGGTAGCCAACAACCGTATCGCCTTATTCTCGTTCGACATTTAGATCTCGTTTTTATGTCTAAAAGCAACCAAACTCAACACAAGGCAGAATATTACTGCTTCTAGAAAGCGTGGTTGGAATGGATTTCAGCACTTCATTAGTTCTAATACTTTGAAAAAAATCAATTAAATCTCGACCGAAAACATTGAAAATCGATTCTGTTATTTAAGAAAACGCTGCAAATTCATACAAACGGGCAGTCGCGGATCTAGAAATTTTTTTCGGAGGGGGTCACAGGGTAAAATCAAAAGCTAAAAAAAAAAAAAATAACCAAACAAACAAAATGAACTAAATTTTCTCACTATTTCAATCTCTTAACAATAAAGTCCATTTTATTCCAATCCAATATTTATTCATAATTTGATTGTTTATGTCAAAACTCTACCCAAAATTTCAAAAATTTTCAAAATTCTACCTGGTTGGGGGGGGGGGGGTCATGACCCCCGTGACCCCCCCCCCCCCTTGAATCCGACACGGGTTGGTTATACCTCGAACCAGGCGCAAGGAGACTCATTTCTTCAACATGGGGAAAATGGGGGAAACAGTGGGTGTGGCGGGTTCCGGACTCATTCCAATCGATTCAGGGTCCAAAATTTAGTGGAAAATGATACCCCACACGACTAGGTACCAGAAATCTAGAAAACACATATTTAAAATGGGAAATGGATAGCCATTTTCACCCACAACCTATTCCAGTGTGTGCCAATTGTTCTGAGACGCTTTTCATTGGATTCAGCGTCCAAAATTTAGTGGAAAATGATACCCCACACGCCTAGGTATCAGAAATCTGGAAAACACACATTCAAAATGGGTAAATAGGCACCCATTTTGACCCATAGCCTCATCCAGAGGGTGCCAATTGTTCCGAGACCCGTCTCATTGGATTCAGCGTCCAAATTTAGTGGAAAATGATACCCGACACACCTGGATTGCAAAAAATCTCAAAAATCCGTTTTTCGAAATTCAAATTTTGACCCCTACCCCACCCGTATTAGGTTCGATCGGGTTGAAAAGTTCCGAGGACCAACTAGAGTCATGAATGGACCCTTGACCAAAATTTCAGATTTTTAGAATAATTTCTACTACCAAAGTTGGTGTTGACGGCGGACGGACATTTGCTTATCGATTCAGCGTCCAGTTTTTAGTGATAAATAATACCCCGAACACCTAGGAACCCAAAAATCTCGTTAGCCCACTTTCTAAATAGGTAGATAGGTAGCAATTTTGACCAATAGGACCCATCTTAATGCATTCAGCGTCCAAAATCCAGTTGTAAATGACACTCCCCATGCCTACTTTCCAAAAATCTAGTTGCAAACAATACATTTTCACCCATACCCTCCCCACATTTGGTCTGATAAGAGTCAAAAACCAATTACAACCAAAGAGAGGTCTCCGACCAAGATTCTCAACGTTGGCCTTCGGCATTATTACATATGTACTTAGGTTGATTTTAAGTTGTAATTTATAACCAACCAAAATCAGTATCTCATTTTTTGCAGGTTTGCCAACGTACATATTTATAATCAATAGGTAACATACCAAAACAACGCAAATTTTATAATTGATTTACTAAAAAGTCGACTTTTTGGCAAAGTTAATTGTATAAGCTCACTTTAAATAAATATTTCGAAACTTCTAATAACGATACCTATCTCTACAACTTAGCTCAAGTTTTGGATCCAATACTGTCCTTCGCTTCTTATAAACGGGGGAACTAGGGAAAGGTGGTATGGGCATAGGGTTGAAGCCTTATCACCATAAGGCAATATATATGTAACACTCATTATTTAAAAGTATAAAATTTAATTGTGATAAATCTTAAAACGTTAAGATTTCTAGTCTCATTTGTATAAATATTATTTGGGTATTTTTTTAAATATCGACGTTAGGTACTGGTTTTGCGTTATTTCATCCGTTTCGCAGCCACTTGGGAGATGATTGTCAATTGATTGTTCAATTCTTCTACTTCCCCTTCAATATCCGTCTTGGCTTTTTCCAACTTGGCGTAATCCTAAACAGAAAGAACACATAAAGTGATGAATGGTCATGCATCAGTGGGAAAAAGGTTTAGTGGTAACTGAGAGACCAGAACAGAGGTTACCAGTGTCCACCGACAATTCAACCAAGCAAAAATTTTGGAAAAATTCAAACTGGAGTATATGGTATTTTTGAGTACTTTTTTAAAAAGTGAATTGGCCGTTAGCTTTTTGTTGCAAAATATTGCAGTATCTAGGGGCCTCAAATTTTGGATGATTTAAACACGATTTTCCAGGTTTGTCTGAGAGGGCCGCTAAGTAACAAGACTATCATCCTCTGAAAGGTTCTTATGTTTAGGCTATCTGTTGTTTGAGAACTAGGTGTTCACCAAGGGCAAAATTTGCCCTTGGCCAATAATAGGTCAGAAGTAACACCTTTTTCGGCAAAAAGGCAAAAATTTCTAGCCTCTGTCCAACAAATCATCCCTAATTGATACCCAATTCGGATCGGTACTTCTAAAGTTAAAAGAAGAAAGGTTATATTTTCAGAGTTTTAGTGCCAACAATACAACCGTTACTGGTTTCCTCTCAACTCATTTCTAGACATACCTTCCTAAGTTCTTCCAAGGTGTTGCTCAGCGACGCCGTTTCACTTTTGTGATTTGCTTTAGAATCGCTCAAGGATTGCTGGACAGTAAGCAGTTGAGCCTCTAGGTCCGAATTCCGACATTGCAACTCTGCAAGAAACGATAATATTCAATGAATAAAAGTGGTGAAAGGAAAATCACAACTGCAAACGGCTATTAACAACTCATATTGTATTACCTTTTTCCGTTTTCTGCAGGTCTAATATTTGATTATTCTTTTGATCTAATTCTGTAGAAAGCTCTTGAATAATCCTCGTTTTGGACTTGAGATTTTGAGTTACCTGAAAGAAAAACCGGTTTACTCTACGTTACTCCAAGCAAACCAAACAAGACTTTTTTCCTTTGGCCTCCGACTGAAGGGCGTGGGGTAGTTCTGCCCATAATGCACTGCGACCAAGCCAACCTAGGGTCTATTGAGTCCGCGCATACAGAGGGGAAGTCGGATGGACTCTGAGAGCCCTTGCCAACCTTCTCATCCTAGGCGAGTGGACGCCAGCAGGGACTGTCCAGCGCCTATCCGACAACCTCTCGCCCAAGAGTGATAGTTGGTCAATTTTGCAAGCCCCTACCAAGGCAGATACGCGTGGGTGTTAAGCCCCCGGACACCCGTATTCGGATAATTACTGCCGGTGTGTACTGAGTTGGCCTTAAGACGTCGAGTAAACCCCAGGGGGGAGGGTGCTGGGTACGATCCAGCAGCCTCGAAACCTGAACCAGAGAAGTCTCGAGCCTCAGGGACTGACGCCTGCCTTTGGTGAGTAAGTCAGGAGGGGTTGGGAGGGTGACAAACAGAGGGTGTCTAAGATGCAAGAGTTGTTAAGGTAAAGTCAACATTGGAAACATGGGGGTATCAACTTATATGAACAATATTTACATTAAAAGCAAAGATTGGACACAATTCTGCGTTCTGTATTTACTTGGTGAGTGGTTTAAGTTTGCCGCCTTCTCCTTGACGCTGCCCAACGGAGCTTACCGAGGATTTGGAAGTTTTGAACAAGTGGGTTGGGGTGGGAAGGTAATTTGCAGGTGAAATTTCGGGTGAGCCGAGAGATATGGTCTGGAAACATTTCGATCTGGGCAGAGGCCTGGGGAGCTACCCTGTTTGTGCGGAACGGGCTGTCGGTGGCTATTCTAATGCATTTATTTTGTGTTACTTGGTATTTATGTAGTGTTAGCGGCAGTATGCCAGAGCAGTGTAAGGCGAGTACTGAGGGCTTGGGATTTGAGGAGGCTTTCTTTATGGTAATTTTAATATGCTCCCGGAAGGTGAGACTTTTGTCGAGATGGACTCCAACGTACTTGACGGAATTGGGTTTCCCCGCACTTAGATGCTGGATGGAACTTCAGGCTTAGAAGTGAATAGAACTGATTCAGTCTTAGGCCACCCAGGCCCAAACAAGACCATAAGTGTGATTTTTATTGCACTTACCATAGCGTATTTGTGAGTGAGATCATCTCTTTGGGATCGAAGTTTCGCTTCTTCGTTCGTGACAGCCTCAAAACTTTGTTGCGTCCTTGACAGGAGGTGGTGCAATCGAGACACTTCGGATGTTGTTAGGGCTAAATTGTGTTGTAAGTCTGTCGCTCTCTTATCTGCAGCTTCTTGAAAACTTTGCATTTTCCGTATTGTTTGGCTCATCGATGCGACTTTAAATTGATATAGTTCCATGACGGCAGAAGTCATCGAATTCTGAAAAGTGGTGAAAAATTAAAAACAAATCGGCGATAAAGATTTTTTTTTTTTTTTTTTTTAAGTGAAAATAATGTAATTGCATACTTCTTCTTTAGCAGCCTCCAGTTTGTCCAAGAGGCTATTGATGTGACCTTCTTGTGTCACGGTCAGAAGAGGCGTCATGTCCACAGGCGTCATTCCATTATCTATTGGGGTGGATTCGTTTTTCTTACAGCCAGACGGAGAGAATATCACAAATTTGTTCAGTTCAGACAAACCATTTGCCAGTGATTTCATGCTAGAAATATAATACCGTACGTTGATACTAATTGATTCGTCCTAAAGTAAAAGTTCAACACGACTGAGGAAACACCTAAGAGGCTCCAGCCAACAAAAATAGAACAATACTGTACTTAAATGCGGCTTACCAGTCAGTGGAAAACCCTGGAAGCGTTGTAATTCGAAGCACTTTTATCTTTATCTCTTCAGATCCCAGATACAAACCGACAGAAAGAATATACTGTATCTGCTTTTGACGAAGGAGCTCGCTGTAAACGATGAGCCAACTCGCGTCTTTGTTGGATAATTCTTGTAGGAAAACTAATGCCTGGAAATCAAGTTCCAGGTCAAAGAGTGTAAACAGATAAATAAATCACAGGGGTTGGTTATTCCTCGGGCCAGGGGTATGGAGTCTCATTCCAATCGATTCAGCGTTAAAAATTAGTCGAAAACGATACCCTGCACGCCTAGATCTCAAAAATTGGAGAAACAGTGGGTGTGGGGCGTCCCGGATACATTCTTATCAATTCAGCGTCCATGATTTTGTGGAAAATGATACCCCACACCCCTAGGTACCAGAAATATCGAAAACCCACTTCCAAAATAAGTAGATAGATACTCATTTTGACCCGAAATTTCTTCCGGTGGGCACCTATGGTTCCGGGACCCGTCTCATTGGAATCAGCGCCCTAAATTTAGTCGAAAATAACACCCTACACACCTAGATCGACAAAAATCTCGAAAAGTAATTTTTTTAAAAACACATTTTGAAAATTAGGTCCGATCGGGCTGAAAAGAGGACCAACTAGAGCCAGAAACCCAAATTTCAGATCTGTATAAAATTGCCTATTGCCAGGATCGGTTTGCGACCGATAATCTTGTCCTACCCCCCTGACTGGGCTTTTCAAGATGGTATATCAAAATTAGCAAATGTCCGTCCACCGTACGCCGATTTTGCTAGTAGACAATTTTCTAAAAATCGGAAATTAAGGTCAGGGACCCCTTTCTAGCACTAGTTGGTCCTCGAAACTTTTCAGCCCGACCGGACTGAATTTAGGGGGGGTAGGGGTCAAAATGTGTTGTTAATGTGCGCCACCGGACGAGGTTATGGGTCAAAATGGGTGTCTATCTACCCATTTCGAATGTGTTTTCGAGATTTCTAGTACATAGGCGTGCAAGGTATCATTTTCCACTAAATTTTGTACGCTGAATTGACTGGAGTGACCCATCATGCTCCTGTTTACATCTACTATCCACTGTTCGTATTACTAAGGGATACGCAATTTGCTGATGAGCCGAGGAGTGACTTACCTCAATGTAGAAAGTATAAACTGCTTCTTGAAAGAGACTGTTTTGCTGAAGATCAGGGAGTCTCAATCTCTGGAATAAGTTGTCAAAAGCCTGCAAGCATCATCAACACGTAGTTAGATTTTTGGAGACTCATTTCATTAATGGATGATATTTGATTGTCCAAGATAAGTCATTCTGCAGGATAATTCCTAAGCAGTTGGTTTGATATAGTCAACTATGGACCCATTAACTATCACTTTAGGAACATCTTCTAGCGAAAAAGTGGCAACTAATCTCAAATGGCCCATGACTATTGCAGTGCATTTATTCGGGTTAACTACTGAGCCACAAATAAAATCATTCGCGACGAGGTTGCAGAAACCCATTTCAATAAAAAACGGAGGTATCTAACGATAGTCTACGTATTTTTACCAAAAGATATAGGTTTGGTAAAGACCGAATGAGATGACTCCTCAACATATTTCACCCTTATTGGGTTCATTCCTGCAATAGCTTGGTTTTCCCTTTCACAATGTTACCTTCACCATCGATTAGTAGTCAGAAAAGGGGGCGTGAGAACCATTTTTGGACAAAAACTGTGTGTTTCTTATGAGGGGGGCGTGAGGAGCTTTTTCAGACAAAACCAGTGAGGAACTTTTTCAGACACAAAACCTGTCCTAGCATGAATATCATATTAATATAGCAACAGTCCTCGTTGTGTTCAGTGGTATCACCACCATCATGGAATTAAAACCTCCTCTGACTATACAAAATTCAATGGCTAGAAGAGTGGAATCATTCAGAAATTTTCCCTAATCACAAATAATCTCTTATCTAAAGGCTCACCAACAGTTTCTAACCTTGAGATTCAGCGATGTGAGGATTTTGTCGGAAAATTTCTTCGAATTCAGCATTCGTGAAAGGAGATGCAAAACAGCCGATAATCTCCCATAAGATTCGTTACTGTGACCGTCCAAGTCCAACAACAACAGTATTACCTGAAAAAATTTACCAAATTTGAAGCGGCTCATCCGGCTATACGGTAGTTACCCAACCGATAAGTTCAACTCACCGGTAATTGTTGATCAACAATCTCCATAATTTCGTCCCCAGAGTCTCCTTCTTGAATGAAGGATTTTTCGACGCCACATGCTACGATTGATACGAGGTTCAATGCGTTTGTCGACACGCCCTCGGTACGAACCCATCGAAATGCGAGTTTTAAGAGATCCGGATGCAATTCTTCCATATCTTCACTTTGCTTCAACACTTCAACGAGATATTCGAACAAAATGTCCACGCAGTCGAAATCCGCTTCTTCGTTGCCCTGAACTGCTCTCAATAATGACTGAATTTGATCTTGCATGCTGTAGAAAAAAAGGAAAAAATTGAGTAGGAGAAAAAATTGAATAACACCGAAATGGGACATTTAACCCAAAAATTTCATCAATACCTGACGGACTCATAAAGGAGGGATTTCGAGTTATTCGACATCTCCTTGAAGAAATCAACACTTTGTCTCATTAAACTGGGATTTCCCTTGAGAAAAGCGTTCATCAGCGTAGGGCAAACGGATTTCATGTAGGCGTTGATGTCGGGTTCAGGCAAACCTGCTGTGACGGACTTGAGAATAATAGTCAGCTTGTAGACCTACAAGACGGAAAATTTATAAGTAAAATTACTTATAAAAAATTTAAAAAAGCTGCAAATTCTTTTGCAGGGGTTGGTTATTCCTCGGATAAGCAGCATGGAGACTCATTCGAATTGAATCAGCGTCCAAAATTTAGTGGAAATGGTACCCCACACGCCTAGGACCAGAAATCTCGAAAACCCACATTCGAAGTGGGTAGATAGATACCCTTTTTGACCTGAAATCTCTTCCGGTGGGCGCCAATCGTTCCGGGGCCCGTTTCATTGGATTCAGCGTCCAAAATTTAGTCAAAAATGATACCCCACACGTCTAGATCGCAAAAAATCTTGAAAATCCGATCGAACTGAAAAGTTTCGAGGACCAACGAGCCGGAAACGGGTCCCTGACCTAAATTTTAGATTTTTAGAAAATTTTCTACTACCAAAGACGGCGTGGACGGCGGAGGGGCATTTGCTTATTTTGAACTAGACACCTTGAAACGCCCAGAAAAAAATATTGGGCCGAATCGGAGATTGACTTTTTGCATGAATAACATAGGTTAATTATTCAAGGAATCACCAACCAAAAACAAACTCAAGGAGTAATGCACATTAACAGCATGGTCATAAACACCTGAACTTTAGACACGTCGTTGCTTTGGAGTCGAAGGACAGTTTTGAAAAATTGTTTGATGTCAATAGTTCGCATAAGTGTGTAGACGGCCGGTAGGTTTTTGTGGCAGAGGTTCACCAGGATGCTCAAAGCGAGCGCCAAGCGTTGTGGGTCTGTGTTCGGTGTGACTAAGCTTGTCAGGGCTGTCATCAAACTAGGAAGATGTGCCTCTTGCCACGATATTTTAATGCCGTAGGTCAATTCCTGGAAATATAAACAAGTTAGATTGTAAAAATTCCCATTCCAGTCGATTCAGGGCCCAAAATTTAGTGGAAAATGATACCCCACACGCCAAGGTACCGGAAATCTGGAAAACACACATTCGAAATGGATAGATAGGCACCCATTTTGACCCATAGCCTCATCCGGAGAGCACCAATCGTTCCGGGACCCGTCTCATTGGATTCAGAATTGATCTGATTGGAATTAGCCTTAGGAACTTCACATTCACTGTTCCCCTTATTATCGCTCTAAAGAATGATCAACCCATGTCTATGAATTTGCAGCGTTTTTCCCCTTATTCTCCCTGAGGAAGAGGAATTTCCTACGTGGTACATGGCCACATACTAATAAATAAAAGTATTCGATCAATCAATCTCTTGATTCATGGTCAGAACAGCTGCTGATTTGAACTTCGCTTCTGTTTTTCCTAAATGTTGACAACGTTCTCGTATAAAATGAAACGTTAGTGCTGAGTAACTGTAGGCGAAAGTCCTGAGTCACTATCAGGCCATTTGTTAAGAAACTCACCTCCATCAACTGCATAAGCTCAATCTCCCGGTCTTTAGAAGGATTGGACGACAAATAACGGGTCAGTATAGGCATGAACTGATACACGTTGATCAGACTGTGGCGAGCGCTAGAATTTTTGGACGGCCTCTCTCAGCACGGCTATTGCTGCCCAAGCGAGAGATGAAGTTGGATCAACGCTGAGCATCATTTCGTGAAGATTGACGAAGAATTCAATCGTGTCTTTGTGCCCAGGGTCGAATAGAGAGACGTCGGAGGTGGCGGCCAGCACCTATAAAATAATAGAAGGTTGAAGTATATCCTCTATCACAACCATGCTTGAAAAATAAGTATCGCGTAGCTCGCGTCGCGACGTCACATCATCAAATCGTTGGATCTTACTAGGTACTTCCGTACTTCAGATATGAGGTTACTCTGTGGATTGGGTGCTCATTTCTAGTGTTGGTTCGATTATTAATAGCCTCAACGGGAATAAATCAGCCAATTCTTGCCTCGAATCGTTTACAGACGCGATTCGTTTGACTACAAGTCAAACCAAAACAAAACAATTCAAAGGCAGAAATCATTTCATCAACACACCTGTAAATACCGTTCGGTTTGTCGTTCGTTCTCCCCATTTCTCGCCGATAAATAGCTTGTCACCGCTCGGTTGAAATCTTTCACAGCCTCAGTTGAACTCATGATACGGCCAAACTTTTCCAAACTCTGAAAATTTAAAGATGGTCAACATAAAACACAAACACAGATCCTTAAGAATACAATGATGATACTCGGCCATCAGTTGGGCGCCAAAATGTGTAGTTGCTGTTGTTGTGTAGTCCCAAGTTGTTCAAGAATTTTCTTATGTTATGAAAAGAACCTTTTTGCAGTAGATTTTGAAGAGAACGCTTTGTTATGAGTTGCGTGATTGAAGAAATTCTAATTGACGCAATTCTGAGATGGATTAATAATTCTCAAGTATAAGGTGATTGCCATCAAAACTGTTGTCGGCATAAATATAATATATTAACAACTGGAACAATTATCTTTGTAATATATCTTTGTAATATATTAGATAGATACATTAGAATATTCTAACATGGGAGAGAAAAATATTTATTTTCCACAAAATTAATTTAATTATTGATTAAAATTAATTTATTCATGATATTTTAATAAACGTTTCGTTATATGTAGTTGGGCTGTGTTGAATCTGTTGACATAAAGAAGGAATACGAGAAGTTCATATAAGGCGGTAAAATCCATCTTTCTAGGGACATACGATACTTTCAAAGTATCGATACCTGTACTCATATGAGTACTTAATTCGGATATTCGATACTATTCAAGTATCGAATGATAAGTATCGATACCCCACAAGAAATACTAGCAATAAACGCTGCAAATTCTTTCACAAGGGTTATTCCTCGGAACAGCAGACTCATTTCTTACTTCAACATGGGGGAAATGGGGAAATAGTGGGTGTGGCGGGTCCCGGACCCATTCCAATCGATTCAGGGTCCAAAATTTAGAGAAAAATGATATCCCACACGCCTAGATTGCCAAAAATCTCAAAATCCATTTTTCAAAATACACATTTTGACCCTACCCCGCCCAAATTTGGTCCGACCGAGCAGAAAAGTTTTGAGGACCAACTAGAGTCGGGAAAGGACCCCTGACCCAAATTTCAGTTTTTAGAAAATTTCCTACTTCCAAAAAAGGCGCGGACGGCGGACGGACATTTGACTTTTTTGATCCAGACACCTTGAAACGTCCAGAAAAAAAAATTTGCGACGAATCGGAGAGGATTATTCAAGGAATAACCAACCAAAAAATAACAAAAAAATCCGAGAAAATCTGGTTAAGGTAAGCTGGGAGTAAAATTTTGGAAGAATAATAAAGTGGTATTAAAAATGGCAAACTTTCCTTCACTTCAAAAAGACTGTTTATTAAACTATTTATTCAAGAAAGTACTTCAAAATGGCAAAAACACAACAGTCCCATTCTTCCATCCCACATCAGAAACACCAAAAAGTTAGGAAGAGCATACCTGTTGGTGGTAGATGATCCTTGTTTTGAATAGAATATTCCCAGTTTTATAGAGGCCTGGACGGGCTATGATGGACAATATGGATTTGAATTTAGAAAAGATAAATCAAATTGTTGGTAGTAGCAAAATTGAAGGAGTTGCTGAAATATTGTTTCTCTTGAAAAAACAAAAGAACAATACATTTGTAATTTGACTCCATATTTGTAATTTTTTCAATACTGGCCGAAGTATCGATACCAGTACTTATACTCAAATCTGTGGTATCGATACCGAAAGTATTTGGTATCGAATGAAATAGTCGATACTTCACTCATATCGATCAATATCGCATGTCCCTTATCTCATCACAATGTTATCTCTTTGACGTTTGACCGAAAACGTCCTTGAATTTGAAATTCCTTTCCGTATTGTGGTAGGTGCGGGTCGCACTTGCAATTATGCCCTGGATGGGCTGGATTTTGATGAAGAATACCTAACTACCCCATTTAACAGCTGATTCAGTAAGTGCCACTACCCAGTTTCTTGTTTTATTTTTGGAAAATTATATTTAAACCCAGAATTTGTTGTTCCCATATTTTTAGAAGCTCAATTTGATACAATTTTGCCGTTGGAAAAATCATATAGGACTCATTCACATTAATCTCATTATTAGAGCGTTCACAGACTAATCCCACTCGTGTAATCTCACATTAACTAGAATGTGGTAGTCAACTGGAAAATTTTATTTTTGAACAAGATTTATTATATATCAACAAGTAAACTTAAGTTTTCGTTTCTTCGTGTTATGACATCCAACAGATTGTCTTTTAATTGTTATTACAGTCACCAAGACACCATTTGACCTCTCTGAACATTTCCCTATGCGCAAAAATGGCTCATTTTTTGTGTTTTATCGGAGTGCTTTTCTCAAAAACTCCATTTTATTCAGTAATGATTCATTTTTATGTTGTGTCGGTTAATAATCCCAAAATTATTTGCGAAGAGATATTTACAGGAGATGAAAGGCAGACATTTTTACAAGGTTTTTAGGTTCTCTAGGCGATCTACTGCTAGATAAGATAATGCTTGTCGTTTTCCGTCTTACATTTATTATTCATATCAATCGTCCCACCCACACGTGAGTGTGTTGAAAGGACTTCGTATTTTTGCCCTTATAATCTCGATTACACTGCAAATTGTTCCACAATAGCTTATTATTCATTCATGATGGATCTCGATAGTGTAAAAAAGCGTTCTCTAAATGCAATAAAGTGCTATTTTCATGATTTTCTTCTTGAGCCATAGAGAGAATACTTGCGAATACCCGTATCAAATGATTCCAATATCCAAAATTCAGTGGACAATTTTATTTCACACTTCGAATTTCTTGGAAACCTTGAAAACCTACTTCAAAATCTTCTAGAACACATATTTTTTTTTCATACATTATTACTCGATAATTCTATTGCTCTCTTAATATTTACTCATATTTTAACCACTTTCAAATCTAATCATACCATGAATTTATTTGAAAATGAATGACTTGAAAATTATGTAGGTGCTCTTATACAATATTTATTTATCAATTTTATTCCGTAGGCTTCTTGTAACACGTTAGAAGATCAGTCTTGGAAGTCGAGGTAAGTTCTAATTTGCTTCGCAAAAGTCTTGGTTTAAAAATTGAATCAATTTACGTTCCCTGTCAGAATGAAGTTAACTTGAGTACTCCTTTTCTTTCCATTTCCAGCACAAACCCACCACCATTACAGATGCACTGCAGAGGGAAATCGTGCTAATCGAAACTTCAGCCTGAATGGATCATCCCACGTCGTTACCGTCCTGAATAAGCCAGTCTTAAAATCTCAAATATGGAATTCGCCATTGGAGCGGTCGCAGCTATGGGGGCGTGTTGTTTCACAAATCCACTTGAAGTCGTCAAAACGCGAATGCAGCTCCAAGGAGAACTAACCAAGAAAGGTAGGAGTGATACAGGACGGCTTTAGTACCTGGTTGTTCCATGGCTAGAGCCAATCAAAAGGTCGAAATATCTATGGTGGAGCGAGGAGTGGCTTTAGGCACAGGTGACACAGGCAGTGGCCGAGGGCCCCCATCTACAACAAGCCTCTAAATCTAATGCTAATGCGAAGATGCCACCAAAAACGCTGTAAATTCTTACACACTGGTTGGTTATTCTTTGAACCAGGCGCATGGAGACTAATTTAAACCTCGGACCAGAAGCATGGATATTCATTTCTTCAACATGGAGAAAATGGTGGAAACACTGGGTCCCGGACCCATTCCAATCGATTCAGGGTCCAAAATTTAGTGGAAAATAATACCCCACACGCCTAGGTTCCAGAAATCATGAAAACACACATTCGAAATTGGTAATAGATAGTAATTTTGACCCATAACCTCATCCAGAGGGCACCAATCGCTTCCGGACCCATTTCATTGTATTCAGCGTCCAAAATTTAGTGGAAAATGATACCCCAGACGCCTAGGTAACTAGGACTAGAGACGGCGGACGGACATTTGCTAATTTGGATCTAGACACCTCGAAACGTCCAGAAAAAATTTTTGGGGCGAATCGGAGAGATTGACTTTTTGCATGAAAACAGGTTGATTATTTAAGGAATAACCAACCAAAACGCGTCCCGAGAAAGCGGTTAGGAAGGGGGCCATGACTAGTGCATGAGTCAATGAGTGTCCAAAAATTCCGCTGGGTGTGGAATAGTTCACTCGGCTTGTGATGTCATTGGAGATAAGAAAATATTTAGGATGAGTCGCCATCAGGTTTCGACATGCACGCATCGCTTCTCCAGCACAAGCGCACTGCCCTATGCCTCAGGTCAGGGCCTGCCTGCAGTAGAGGTGCCCTGTGGAAACAGTGACGCTGGCTAAAGCAGCAACATTCATTCCATTATAATTATATGGCCGAATGGCGAGAATCACTCGGAAAATCCGTCGCGCTTTTGCCGCATGCATTGCCTGGACATTTGCGGATTGCAAAGGGCCTCCATGCTAGGCGTCGCCATTCTCAGGTCGCCTCAGGTCTTTCTCATGTCATGATTCCAGCGTATGCTTATATGGAGAACTCTGCCTCAAATGCCAATCAAGCGGATTCATCTTTCCCTTCATGCCACCAAAATCCTAAAGCCACCCCTGGAGTGGAGCCTCCTGGTGGGGTTGCTCCTGGTGAAGCTCTCTTTGTTCTCTGCTTTAACGCTTGTATCATCAATGAGGATAACACAGCGTGTGTAACAAGCTATTTGACTACAAATAACCTTTTCATGAATACATTTAAGACGTAATCTTCAATTGCAGGCCACTATGTCAAACACTATCGAAATTTCTTCCACGCTTTTTACGTCATAGCGAAAAACGAGGGGATCTTCGCTATTCAGAAAGGTCTTGCTCCGTCCTTGTGTCATCAGGTGAGGCAACACAGAAGATCACTTCCAGTCGTGTACAAAACTTATCAAATACAGTTTTAATGTTTGATATATTGATTCCTAAAAATATTGATTCCTAGGTGGTTCTAAACGGTGTGCGGCTTGGAGGATACCAATTTGCTGAGGATCGAAAGCTCAATTTGAACGCCAAAGGGGAAGTGTCCACGTGGCGAACTGCGGCTTTTGGTGCCTTTATGGGTCTGGTGGGAGCATACACCGGCTCACCTCTTTACCTAGTAAGTCTTACGTGTTGACGAAAATTTAGGGGCAATTTTTATTTTATTTATTTATATTTTACACGGACAATAACCCATTTACAAGAAGAATTTTATTAAGAAGAATCTAAAACCCAGGACGCCTCACCCTCCACTAATCTTTCCCTTATGAGCATCCTCTTAGTTACTTTTCTCTCATCTCTCACACATAAACCCTAAAATTCCCTTCTCGCCATCATCAGTTGGCTGGAAAATGATAAATCACGTCGAAAGCGCGCGCCCTCTGCACCTGATATGTTATTGTAACAAGTAATAATTTATTACAATTGTTCACTATAATACACTGTCTTTGTTCACACACTTACACAATCACAAAGCACAATTCGCGGTTGTAACGCGGTTGTTGCACTATTTATAGCACGGCACGATTTACAACCCGAAGCATCTATATTTGGACTCCAAACTGAACTGAACTGCGGCGTTCCTTGGTCCCCTTTTATACTCGCTGCCTCTTGGTCGAGTACCTTCTCGAACCTTCCCTGGTTCTGGGAACTCGACGTGTTGTCTTGAGTGAATGGGAAGGTTCCAGCCAATGTTAGGTCAAGGTTTAGTAATAATAGGGGAGAGATGGGCTACAATATTATTATATAAGGATACCTATATTAGATAATGGGTTAAATGTGGATTTGATAGTAAATTTATTTAATTAAATAAATTGATTTATGCTCTAAATTATGCACACATCGCCCGTTGCTCTCATTAAGATAAGTTGTAACAAAGTAGATTCATTGGAAAATGAATCTGGAATGTCAAATTAAAACTTAAATAAGTATTATTTAGTATTAGTTCGAGAGCGACCCTTAGCCCCTCCACAGGTCGTTGACCCTGCAACACCGGCAGCCCATTTGACCGGCGCAGGTGCCAGCTTGCAACATTATGTGAGACTGACCCTCTTTCTTACGGGATCAACCCCATACTACCCCAACTTCAGAATAAATCACAACTTATTCATACTTCACTTTCGATGTATCCAAGGTCAAGACGAGGCTGCAATCTCAAGCTGGAGAAGCCATCGCTGTCGGGCATCAGCATCAAGTTCAAGGCACCTTGTCCGCGCTGACAGCGGCCTACAAAGAAGGAGGTGGATTGGCAGGACTTTGGCGAGGCGCTGGCGCCTCAGTACCGAGGATGATGGTCGGCTCGGCGACTCAATTGACGTCATTCTACGTGGCCAAAGAAGTTTTAGCTGAAAATGAGGTACTCCAAACGATTTATTTTTGAAAATCTCATTGGCGTCCATCGGAAGAGGTTATGGGTATCTATCAACCCATTTCGAATGTGCTTTCGAGATTTCTGGTACCTAGGCGTGTGAGATATCATTTTCCATTAAATTTTGGACGAAAATCGATTAGAGTGAGTCCCCATGCTCCTCATCAGAATAGCTGACCCCTGTGAAGGAATTTTCAGCGTTTTTTTTTCTTTTCAGTTCTACATTATTCCACGCGGCCTTCTAAATACCTTTGTAGCCAGCATGATCGGAGGAGTCGCTGTGGCCATCACGATGGGACCTCTGGATTTGATCATGACGAGACTTTACAATCAAGGTCCTCAAAGTTTTAATTGAAAATTAATATTAAAGACTAAATTGCGTGTAAAACGTGTAAATTGTATCCCATATTTCAATTTCAGGGGTGGGAAAAGATGGCAAAGGATTGTTATACACAGGTTATATGGACTGCATCAAAAAGACGTGGCAAGCTGAAGGGTAAGTTCAAAATGCATGCACGATTATACTGTAAACTCATGTGGGGATACCTGATTGAATTCATCATGTGCTCCCCAATATGAATGTAATAAAAATCATGAATCGGACGTTCCGGTTTGTGAGTATAATAAATACCTATGCCAGAAATACAATTTAAGTTACAATACCAAGTTTAGAGTAATTTAGTTCCATTTAGTTTTCCAAATGGACGAGGGAAAGGGGTGGGGGGTACCTCTGGGAACAACTGGTTGAAGATTTGCCATTATCATCGGAGGATCTGGTGAGAAGGGTGATAAATGAAAATGATTGGCACAGTTTTTTGCCAACTATATCGAAGTGATCCTAAGAAGGAAAATGATCCTGGAGAAAGTACAGGTCAACAGGTCAGGCGACCGACTGATCCTTGAACATGTGCTCGGACCTAATGTACCCGAAGTAATGTCCTGTCAATATCGGTTACAAGTCACACTATTTATAATCGTAATATGTTCAAAATCAATTACAGTTTTGCTGGCTTCTACAAAGGAATCGTTCCGTGCTACGTTCGAATCGGTCCACACACCGTTCTGTGTTTCGTTTTTTGGGACCAGCTCAAACAAGTTCAGAAGAAATTTTTGGACGAACCACCTCAAGCAATCCTACCATCAAGTCGATCGTAACAGAGAGTTTAGACGTATTTTCACTCCTTCCGTCTCTGCGCAATTATTGGATATTAATTTTTTAACCTCTGATCACTCTACTACCCGAAAAGGTATTAATTTGACTTTTAGCGAAGCACTTAGTCGTAAATTATCGCTGGAACTATTCAGCAGCTAGCGACAAGGTTTAATTGAAAGTAAAATAGTTTTACGATTGATATTTTACCGTAAACTCAAAATTTTCTCATCCATAATGTGAATGTATACCGTAATACTCACTCAATATTCTTCTTCTAACTTCTGATATGTTAAATGTTTGTAAACCAGTGCGGGCAGTGATCGACTGTGATAATAATACCATTATTCACATACAATAATTTCAAGCTAGAGTTATTTTGTTAGCATTTTATCTTGGTTTTGGTCGTTTCTGTTACCTAAGGATCTCCTTTTAGAATACTATAGACGCTTACTAGCTTAGAAGGATAATCCTACTCCATCCTAGTACGTAATTTAGGAAATCATGTTGTTTTTCATTGTTGATTTAGTCAAATAAAAATTCATATCAAAGCCGAATTGTTCCTGTTATGTTTCATTTCCTGTTTTGTTTTCATGCAAAGAGACTATCTCTCCGATTCGGCCCAACATTTTTTTTCTGGGCGTTTCAGAGTGTCTAGATCAAAAAAGTCAAATGTCCGTCCGCCGTCCGTGTGGGGTATCATTTTCCACTAAATTTTGGACGTTGAATCCAATGAGATGGGTCCCAGAACGATTGGCGCCCACTGAATGAGGTTATGGGTCAATATGGGTATCTATCTATCCTTATGTGTTGAGATTTCTGCTACCTAGGCGTGTGGGGTATCATTTTCCACTAAATTTTGGACGCTGAATCCAATGGAACGGATCCCGGAACGGTTGGCGCCCACCGGAAGAGGTTATGGACGCTGAATCGATTGAAATGAGTCTCCTGGTCCGAGGAATAACCAACCCCTGTGAAAGAATTTGCAACGTTTATTAAGATTTGAATGCGCAGTAGCCAGTAATCTGGCTGAGTGGAACCATTGATTGTCCATTCAAAGTCGGTTACTTTTCTCCTCTTGTTCATTTATACATCGTAGATTTCAAAAAAGTGTTGAACCATTGATAGATTCAGCCATCCTCGTGTTCTTAAATCAAATCCCAGATAGTATTGGCGCTCTTGAACTAGGGAAGAGAAAAATATCGATCAAAACCCGGCAATATTAGCACAGTACGAATATTTATTGAGATTAGAAAACATTCAAAACTACATGACCACAATCAGGATATTAATGCAATTATTATTGCAACTAGGCGTAGGTAGATGATAATAGGGGAGGACTTTATACAAATTATATTCAAGCTTTGGTCCAAGAAAATATAGAAGTTATTGGAAAATTCGTGTAAATAGGTTCGATATTCAACTGTTTGGCTTGGTATGCTTTTAAGATTAAAAAAAAAAATTGTCCTCACACTTCTGTAAATATTCCCTACTTAGAAAATTCCTTCTAGACAACAGTATAAAATTGTGATAGTCGCACGATATTTCGTCTTTTTCCAACATCAAAATTAGTCCCGAAGGTACAATAGACAATATTATACCAACAGGCAAACAGTAATCCAAACCTCGGATTCATCAGATCTCTAAGGACCTTAAGATCCGCTTGCGATACAAAACCACGGATACATTTGTTAAAAACATTAATCTTAAATGCTAAAATTGGCAAAAGTGGGTAAGGATAATATATTTACTGGAGTAACAATACAAATCATATCTATCGACGTTGAATTTTATTAGTGGACAGCGCTTCCATTTCAGTCACGTCAATGAATACGTGATGACTAAGTAGAAAAGCTATTTTCGCACTCAAGTAGTCAGTCACATTCAGTAGAACGCAATGTTTGAGCAGTGCGTTTCTAGTTAAATTTATCAATTGAAGATCGAGATGAGGAAACAAGACACAATCAAGGTTTTTTGGACGCATGTAGAAAGATTCAGAAAGAACTTAATTTAAAGATTTATAAGAACGGTGACACAAAATGTATTAATTAATGTATTTTCCTGTATGGGTGTTCGTACCATCTAAAAATAGGAGAGGAATTTTGCGCGAAATGGCTAGCGGAGGTTCACCAAGGGGCGATTTCTTGTTCTTCTTTAAAGCTCATTCTGCGATAAAAATACAGCCAATATTCCCTCTTTCTTATTCTTCTTCAAAACGACGCCTTATTCGTGTCTTTAGTGAATTTGAATCATAACACATTTGTACAACTCAAGACTGATCGGCTTACGGTTGTGGTCACTGAAGAAATTGGGCTGGTTTGTAATCTTGAACCAAATTTGTGATTACTGACATCTTCAAAGAAGAAACCCCATCCAACGCTTCAGAGGAAACCGCTCCAAAATACTTTACAGAAACTCATCAGAGGCGGTTAGAGGTTAGATAATTTTAGTGCAGTTACGAACAAAATCCATAAATCATCAATTTGTGCGGAGACATACCTCCCCATGCATTTTGTCACTTTTGAAGCTCTGGTATAGGACGAATCAGTTCAAGAATTTACGCTTCGAAAATACGTCACAAATATTATAAATAAACAAAACAATTTTTCTGGATCGGAATGAATCCCTATGAGATAGGGTAATGACTTTTTGTCAAAAAAATAATAACTAGATCAAATGAGATACACCATAAAATAAAATATTTGTATATAAGTAATATAATAATAGGTATACGCTCACAAAAATATTAAACAAATTACAAGCAAACATAATATCTAACACAACGATCTGGACAACCCTCAAAGAACCTGCTAGCGCTTGACTAAGGAGGATTGTGGAACTTTATGAAAAATGTAGAAAAAAGATTTTCCCAGTACCAATTGACTGCCTTATTAGTCAGTCTAACGTACCAAGTAGAAGAACCAACATTTTGTTGCTTAAAACTCGTATACAGTCATCTGACTGCTGTCAGCGCTGGTGTGACGGCGGGGCTCTAAATACCACTGAGGCGGAAAACACTGTTCCTTGATTGAGCCAAGAAAACAAGACACAATAGCAGTATCTTTAGTTCACTGGCTGCCTCCCTTGGCCGGTTCGTTACTGTCTACAAGGCAGAGGTCCTTGCTATAGATGCCTGTGCGCAGGAGATCCACCGACGGGGCTCACCAGCGCCAGAATCATCATACTCTCAGACAGCCAGGCTAATGCGGTCTTCAAGTTCATCTGGACCTCCAAAGGTTACCTGAACCAGCACGTCAAATTGTGGCCCGCGCTATGCGAATGTCTAGCTTTCGCTGCCACCCGGCAGCTGATCTTTGGTAAGCTTCCCAGTCCAGCTGACATCGCAAAGAAGCCCCCTGACGGGATCCTCCGCTACCTTAGGGAGGAGGGGATCTCGCGGGTGTGTTATTAGTAAGGGCGGACGGGCACAATAGACCCATGGAGGTCGCAGCGCCCAGGAGCAGTACTGCCCTCTGCCCTCATCATGAAGGAAAAAAAAACTTTAGTTTTAGCCAATCAGGACCACTAGGAAGGTGAGAAGTAAGAAATTACTATCAATAGAGATGATAATACTGTCCCCAAAAACACCTATTTGTGCATTTGGAGCTCGTAACCGCCCTTAGTTCCACAATCCTCGAGTGCTGACAGTACTTTGGATGTTGTTGAAAACCGAATCGAATATCACGACAATAATACGATCAAAACCGCTGACAGACTCCTCAACCTGCGCAATCATAACCTTCAAACGGTACGGTTATACACGAGTCAGCGTATATTGTAATAACAGCGCCTTTGGAGTAATTAGAAAACACTGCCGCGAAGACGCAAACTATAAAAGGACAACCGGAGAAAGCTCAACATTATTGAATTAAGCTCACGAATTAATGTTGAAATCATTGCAACAGCAAGAAATAAATATTCCTTGAAAAAGCACCGATCTGAATTTGCCTTGTGACGGATGATTTCATCTCATCAAAATTGTTCAAGGGACCATTTTTCAATTTCCATATATCAGTAAATGGGAAACGGTAGGCTCCAGATGAGTGAGCTTTCGCCTTCCAGAATAGAAAGATTTAATTGACAGGAATTTTCGTCTTGAGTCACACCAGGAGTTAATATTGGAAAAAATATCTGCTTGACTCACATCATTCTGCTGGCAATTTATTGAATGATAACAACAAACGACCAATAAATTGGAGATCATTGGAAATTCTTCAGTGTACCATCGTTTCCCTTCTCAAGGTCTGAAAAATATTTGTGTGGAGCCAACCTTAAAGTTGTGAGCTTTCAAATAAGGCTGTCCCAAAACAGTAATCGATAAAGAATAAATGAAAATAACGAAATAACGAAAGATAATAAACGTACAAGAATGAGAATCAGATCAGCCTACCGCTTAACAAGGCTGAAAACGATTTTAGCGGTAGGCGACTATATTTCACGACGTCCATCTCGATTTCTGAAGATCGATTTGTCCTTCAAGAGTTTTGCCGAGGTAAATGACGAATAACTGTAATTAAATAAAGATTAATGGTATTTTGCCAATTGAAATCCAAGTTTTTCAACCTAGAAACCATTCAGAAAAACATTCAAATGACGTACCTGACATAAAGCAACTACCAACGCAACTCCAGCTATAGTGTATAAATTCCTTTCAGCGTAAGCTCGGACAACTTCTATGCAGCCACTGGTCCAGACCTTTACGCTTGCTTCAGCGACCTGAAAATGAGGGTAGTAGTGATTTTGACGTTGATTTCAGTTTGTACAGATACAGTTCATATGAGAAGCAGTGTAGAACGAAACTCACCGATAGTTTCTGTACTCCGTAGCCACACATAATGTTGACCAGTCCTCCCTAAACATCAGAAAAGAAGAAGAAATTAAAATAATGAAAATGAGTACTTAGAGCAGAAGGTAGATCGAGCTCGAAGGTGTAAGATCCAATTTGTATTTTCTGGCGCACATTAGCTCATTTTTCCTATCAAAGAACATGATTGTCGTGGAAGGACCTATTCTTTACGTTATTTAATACTGATCACGACGAGGTGGACCCCATTGCGACACGTACTCTTGAATTTTATTTGAATTAACTGGTAAAGATTGCCGCTATGCCTGAACACCGATTACCAAGGATTGTTGCCAGAGAGGTGATATGAATGAGAATCTTCTTGGCAGAGGAATGCGGGCTCCTGGCCTTGAAGTCAAACATTCTACACTCCTTCGATAAAAGCTCTCTCAGAAGTGAGACGGCACAAATTTTGGAGGGATTTCGTCGGGAAAGGAAAGTGTGTTGGTGGGCCAGGGCTTGTTGGGGTTTCCAGTCTTGGGAAATGTGCCAGCTTCAATAAAAACTCTGGCAGACTCTGGATGGCTTCGTGGAGAGCTAGTTTATTTGAAATGGAAGCCCTACTCAGTGGACACGGGGATGTATCGTGCCCCTTGGGCAGTATCCATGTTCCAAGGTCCTGTACCATTTCCTCTGCGTCTACCCTAGACTTTAGGAATTCGCTTGACGACTTTTGCTTGGGCAACGAGAGGGTATTCGAATGTGGGCTTCTGGGACCTTCTTGAAGCCTGCTTACAGACGAAAATTATTAATTTATTTCAACGCTCAGGACCAAGGATGCCTGAACAATCATGAGCAGGTCTTATTTGTAAGAACGCCCTCACATTTCTTTGTTCAATCTAGACCTCCAACAATCCTTATTCCGAGCTTCGTGTTTCTCTTTGCAAATGTGTTTTACAACATATCTTTTGTTACGAAAATAAGGAAAGAACATTTTTCAAACACACTTTGTACACACTTGGGCAGAGCCCGAATCGACTCAACAACCTTTTTAGCCAAGAAATCGAACAGAAAATAGTGGTTGGTGCAGAACTGCCTTAGTAATCCTAAAACTCAGCCTCTGCCGGAGCAACCTCCAAAATATCAGTCTCTTCCCTGAATGAATTCGCAGTTGTTGTAAACTTTTGCTGATAACTTAGTTAAAGCTAGACTTCTGTCCCCCCCAAATCGAGCCATTGGGCCCAATGTGGAGTGAAAAACATGAATACTCACGGCGATATTAGTGGCATTGATGCAGCATGAGTAAGGAACGGCACATCTTTCTCTTGAGGGAGACGTACAGTTGAAGTATTCGTTCATCGACCAATCCATATAACCTTCTGAGCTCAACCCGCAGCAGTGAAACTGTAAAGATTTTAACAAACTGTTGTAATCCGGTTTTGGGAAAAACTCAATGAGGGTCGTGGATCTAATGCATCAATTTGTTAGCAGCTTCGCAAACGTTTGTTTGGACGGCTGCTGGATTAGATTAATTAATCCGTCATTTTAGTAATGTAGAATTCATTTGAATGTGAGTTAGCAACCTCTTTCTGGGCGAAGTCAATGAAATTCCTCAAGTCGTCGTTGTCGCGGTATTTGTGAATGATCTTGTCAGTGAAGGATTCCTCAATTATCGATTGCATGTTGTGAGGGAAGACAAATCCGAGGATAGCAATGGCCATCTCCAATAAGAAAAACATCAGGAGGCAGATAGAATACTGGAAATAACAATGATGACGTTGAAACGAGCAAAATTTGTCTAATTCACTATAAAAGTGAAAATGTGTGGCGCTTACGAATTTCAAGAGGCAAGTGTTCTCCCGGAGCGCTCCAATACATCCAGCAAAACTGACGATGAAGACGACACCCCCGAAAATTATGAGTACGAGAGAAATGTCGAGGAGAACGTCGTAGACTGTGCTGACTCTGAGAACTCCGGTTCCTCTTAGTTTGTCAACGAAAGCGTAAGTCCCAATGCCGATTAAGAGTCCACCAAAAAGCTGGGAAAACGTAAGGAACGACAATTAATTTATGGTGGACATGGTGTTTATGTCTGAACATGTTCAGGTACGGTCTGGAAGGATATTTATCCATGTCAGGGTACTAAGAATGCTAGACGAGGGGTTTAGCAATACCACAGGTCTCGAGAAGCGGCTGGGCTTGATTAACGCCAGCCAGCAAAGAGTTGAAAGGCCCATTTGGCCTAGTAATCTTCAAGATGGCCGAGGCTGTGATTGGGAAAAACTGGCACCAAGGCTGGTTACACCTGCTCTACCAGCATCTTCACCAGGAGGTGAACTATGCACAGAGAACCCGCCCGCCTCAAGGCAATGCCTCCATGATGAGAAGAGCTGCTGAACCAGAATCGGCAGCACTGCGTTAGGGGCAGGAAATATCATTTAGCAGCGATAACATTTTCACGTCACATTGGAGGTCTTTCATTTAAAATGGAAAGGTTGTCGGAAGTTCACATTAGTTTAGAAAACAGCAACGCAAGTCTAGATGCGTAGATTCTGAAAATACCTTCTCCGTGCAACACAACATGACGAAGACATTCCACCCATCCCTTCTGAATGCCACTCTTTCGAAGGTGCCTGCTACGTTGAATAATTTTTCATCCTTTTCCATTCATTGTGTTCATTCTTACTTGTTAAATGATACATATTTATTGTATTTTAGTGGATAGGAAACAAATAATTTTCAACAACTATAAAATGACACCTCCGTTGACGGTCATTGGACATAGTGTCCATATATTTTGATTAATTGCTGCAATAAATCATGATACCTATTCGTTCATCATTCAAGAGATCACCAAAAAGCTGGAAAATGCAAGAATTTGTCATTAATTTAAGATAGACAATACGGTGTCAATTCAGGTACTTACGCTTTGGAGGTTATTTATCCAAGTTAATTTCAGAACAAAAGTAATTGAACGTAAATGAGCTACTTAATTCGCTTAGCATAAGGATTACTCAAAGTTCTGCGCGAAGTATACTATATGAAGTAGGTACATGGTTTTTCTCTGGTACTGCGTTCTCAAGAGTAAACAACTGCACTATGGCCGCTCGAATTGAAAATGAGAGGTCAATTTCATCACCTTACGAACTTACCAACCCCGGCAAGTGGCGCTTGAAGGATGAACAGTGAACGTTAGCCTATTTAAATCTACATCAACGGAACACTATGGTGCGATCCTTCAGGGAAACGAGTTGAAAACGAGCCAGACTGTCTACAAATCAGATAATGCCAAAACCCCACTCAAATTATTGACGACGAGGCACTAAAAATGCCCGATACGTTCACTATAATTATTGAGATAGGAAAGTCTTCTCAACCAAACTATGACGTTCCTCCCTAGAATACTTTTATCCTTGGAAACTGATTGTTTAATTTAATGGAACATGATGTAAATATGATTCTCCTATTCCGTACTATAAGATCTAACTGCTGTAAATTGCTACCCCATCTAATGGTCGTATTGCAAATGACCTCGCGTTAGGATGCAAGACATCGCAAAAAAATTAGATCAGCCTTATTGCAGCAGGAGTAGCACCGACTCCACTCGAATATAGACTGTTATGTGTTAATGAGCAGTATTTTTGCCCTGATTCATCTGATTAGCAATTGGCTAGACGGGGCCATAACCATAAACCTAATTGGGGTAGACTGCCACACGATTATACGCCACTTCATTGAGAAGAAATTTGTGAATCGGATATTGCACGAGACCCATTCACTGAAATCATTAATAGAAGCATAATATTCTATGACTCATCTTCAACTTGGGAATGTTATAAAAAGTGGGGCCGTCGCGACACCTTGTTTTAGGTCGGTGTTCCTACCTTCAAATAGACGTTTAGTGTAATAAATAGAGGGAGGGAGATGCCTACTTAGCAACCTAAGAATAACTGCAAACGAAATAACTTGTAAATTAAGTCCACAAAGCAAGATTTGGTCCAGCAGCTGTACTCCAATCACAGCCCTCCGCCTACATCACTCAATGTGTCAAACTTACCCAAAACATGAAATTCAGCAAGAATATCATATATTTGACGCATGGGCTGATATAAGTGAAATTGCTCGGTGCTCTTCGGCGATTCATCATAATGCGCGAGGATGTTCAAGTAAACAGGAACGGCGACGTCACCTAACGTTAACTTGCTTGATGAACTCACAGACACAACATCGTTGGAACACACGACACAATTAAGCCCCTTTTAACAAAGGAAGGAAAAGGTACACTCAACCAATAAGGATTTAAGGCAAAAAACTAGATGTGCTCATTTCATTCAGCAATAGGTCGGATTGCTCAACACAACACAAATCAGAATCAACAGCATCAGCGAACAGGAACAGGAAGGGAGGAATAGACAAGACTATCAAAATTCGATGTAATCGATGTATCGATGTTGTAGAAGCCGATATCGATGTATTGGTGTTGTGTATTGTTTGAAACTGAGCGATTTCTGTTTGGTTTGTTATGACCGCTTTGGTCTATTCCGTATCAGCATATTTAATAAATAAAATATTCTCCTTGTATACAACAGGTAATATCTTTCATGTCAACCCAGCACCGTTCCGTATAACAAAGTAAAATAAATGTGCCGGGGGAACATAAATTGTCTTATTCAAATATTTTAATAAAATTCAATAATTTTCCCCAAAACTTGGTCTGATATTTCGGTCAGGGGTCCGTTCATAGCCTCGAAACTTTTCAACCCGATCGGACCAAATTCGGGTGTTATGGGGGTCAAAATGTTTATTTCGAAAAATGGATTTTTGAGATTTTTTCAATCTAGGCGTGTGGGGTATCATTTTCCACTCAATTCCTGACGCTGAATCCAATGAAAAGGATTCCAGAACGATTGGCACCCACTAGAATAGGTTATGGGTCAGAATAAAGAAGATGTGTTTTCAAGATTTCTGGTACCTAGGCGAGTGGGTTATGATTTTTCACTAACTTTTGGACGCTAAATCCAATGAGACGGGTCCCGGAACGATTGGTGCCCTCTGGAGGAGTCTATGGGTCAAAATGGGTGCCTATTTACCCATTTCGAAGGTCTGTTTTCGAGGTCGATTTTCGGGACCCGCCACTGTTTCCCCCAATGTTCCCATGTTGGAGAAATTAATCTCCATGCTTGAATTTTGAATACTCACTATTTTAATTATGATGGTGGAGGATAATTGAAAAAAAACATTTTTCTTCATACTAGGTTTATTCTTGGCAGCCTATTTCATCCACATAATTATTAGTTTTTAACTTAAATTTGGTTTCTTCAACATTTTACATGTTCGATGTTTTGGTTCGACTTATATTCTATATCGATTAGTAGTTCCTGACATTACAAAACATCGATGTTAGCGATAAACTGAAAAGCTAATACAACTACAGCACTATCTCCGTTCTTATTCTTCTTGTAGTTTACTTTGATGAACATCCGTAGATTTCCGTAGAACATCCGTGTCTCCTTTTGCTAGGTACAAGTAGGTGGGTACAAATTTTGGTTGATGAAATTGGATAAGGCGAGCAACTTTTCCTTCATTTTTGTTCATTATTTCCATTCGAGACACGACTGAATGTCGTTTGCTGCGTCCGTTTTCCGCTGTAAATTTATTTCAGTCGATGTATCGTTACTTCAGCTATTGATTAATGGCAATGTCAACTGTATTTGTGACAGAAGCCTTGAGATCGACCGTTGTGGAGTACAATAATTAATGACCCCTTGTTTTAAATGGCGGCTTGAAAACCCGAGATGCCAAGTACGAGAACATGTAAAAATTTTCACATCATTTTTTGGAGTCAACAGTCGGACACAAATTCGGATTCGGATTCGAATTTGGTGGTGCCTTCAGCCACACTGGCGAGCCATAATCAACAATGCGGCGAGGCAAAAATGTAGCATACGCTTTGGGATTTCACCAGATGATAATTATAATTTTCCAAGCGATTTGATGAAATCTCACGTGGTTGTTAGTCTCTATTAGCCTAGTTTCCTAACGAGTTTCTTACTTGATTTTCACTTTTTTCCATTTTTTCCGACCGTTTCCGGATTTCCTTTATCCAGGAATAAGCAATTTATTGTTAGTAATTCAAACTGAACGTAAATATCCGGTTATTTGCTGAACTTTTGCAAATTTGTCGTAAATTGTAATGACGGAGGGGTCAGCTTCCGTGCAAGGGTAAGTGCCACTTGAAATGTTCGCAAATTAAATTTTAATTTCAACCATCTGGTTAAATTTTATATTCCATTGAGAAGATATTGTTTGTGTAGGTAATCCAAATGTTAAGGACGTATATACTTAGATATAGAACTGATCGATTAAAATTGTCATTTGTAAGTACTTGTAGTTGGAACAAAGTTCGTTTTTTATTTTTCTGAAAAACACTATACAGATTTTCGGTCCGTTGCAGATTAAATTTTCCCAAAAGAAAGAGAGGTCGACCACCCAAAGTTCGATATCCAATTCCAAATGAAGTTGAGTTTCCTGCGACACATTTATCCGAAGAGACCATCAAAGAACTTCAAATGGCGTACAAGTTAGAATCTAACACAAATCGAGGTTCATTAATAATTCAGATCCCTGCGGAACATATCGTAAATAAATTTTTTTCTTTCGATTTACAGAACGCTAAAAGAAATTATGGGCATTTACAAACTGAGACCTCTAGTTGAGAAACCTGACGAATTATTGTATGGGCTTTACGACTATTATGACATGATCGAAGAGCCTATTTGGTTTTTGGAAAGTACGCGTCAGCTTAGCCATGTTGAATTTCAATTTTGTTCATTGCCAGTACAAATGAGGCGCTGAGATGCAGAACTGTTAAGGTTATTTTTAATCAAAATCGAGCTAACAGCTGTTCCTTGAGGTTCCTGAATGGTAGCATCATTTTGTGTCCAATATAGTTAAATCCCCGTAAAAATGTGGGTCAATAGATGTGTTTTCCTGCAAAATTTGTTTGGTTCATGACATGTTTTGCATCAAAGATGGCTAACGTCAACAAGTCCTACCCTCTCATTGCGAAGGTATTGTAAAACAAGGATATTTTTATCTTTAGGGGTGCTTTGATCCCCCGTTTTTTCACCTGTTGGAATCTTTGAGAGGTTGATAGAATTGTCGGTTAGGTCACATCAAAGTTCACAGTTCAAAACTTCGGTTTTGTTTTAAACATGAAAGGAATGTCGGACCTTCGTTAGTTGAGCGTTTCACAGTTTTCCCAAGTTTCGTCATTTGAATTGATTCATACTTTCGATGGATGTGTTCGATGCTCCGGTTTGAGAGGAGGGAAAGGGATGAGAAAAAACGAAATCCTCAGGAATGGAGAAGAACCAAAGAGCAGCCGAAAGGTAACCAAGGATGATTTTCATGTGTTCTTAGTTGCTGAAGCTCATTGAACGTATACAAGAAAAACAATACATATTACTTATAATATCTTTACCGTGGCGTGGCAGGATTTGATTAAGTTTGAATTCCGGGAATTTTCAGGCATTCATCAAAGAAACCTCGGAGTAAGCCTTCGTGCAGTCACCTGAAGCAGACCAACCTTCGCTGCAGTTCAATTTTGATGCCAAATGGAAGGAGATTCGACAGCGCATTCTATGCAAATAAGTGGAAAATTGACCAGGACAGAGTTCAGATGATGCCTCCTGAGGCATACAGCTTTGGGGAGAATCATTGTACCGGAGTGATGTGTGAGCGATTGAATAGTTTTTCAAGAAAAACTGCTGCCCTCACACCATCGTTCCTGATGAAATAACTTGCGGCTCAGTTGCAATCCAAACTGAGAAACTCCAGTTTAGTTGCAAAAACTAGCTTCAAAACTGGTCAAGTCCAAACGTTTCTATTGAATTTAGCCTCTAGAATTAATATTTTAGGTTAAATTTTGATTTGTTTCAACGCAGTAAAGTCTAATTTATAATTCAGAGCTATAAAATGTCCAACTTTGGCCAAAAATCCATCTGTGAACGGCAAAATGGACTTTTGCAAACAGTTTTGCAACTCAACGCCTCAAATACCTTGTTTGTTGTTACTGCATATTTTTAAAAGTATTATAATATATTAATATTATTAAAAGCATATATTATTGAGTAATTTGACAACATTTATTCTCAGTTTCGAGGAAATTCGCGGACATGGAGTATCGTTCGATGACTGAAGTGTTCAAAGACATGCGGCTCGTTTTGGAAAATTGCTATCGGTTTTGGGGCAAGAAACACAAATTTGTCAAGCAAGCCTTGCGTGCAGAGAAAATTTTAAGAAAACACATCGCTGAATTTCCGCCAGACGTTCAAGTTAAAGCTTGCTTGGCCTTGTTTGACTCTTCGGAAATTTTATCAACCGACAAAGATTCGGATAGCACATTTTTGGCTGAAGGTAAAACGTACTGTGTATGATGAAACTTGTGCAATCCAGGTAAATATGTATTAATATTGTTTTCATAAATCATTCAGAATACACGTCCATCATACTGAAAAATCTGGAGAAAAAGCCGATTAAAACCAAAATTGTCGCTTCGCTAAAAGACATGGAAAAGTGGGAAAAAGAAGTTTTGATGAGCGAGGAAGTTGAACGACAAATCGGACTGATGCCCGAGGTATCCCCATACGATCAAAACATGAAATCCTACATTTAAACTCTTTATACGGTTATAATAGGATTTTTTTCTGTTTTTTAGTTGGTGGAAATCGGTCAGTTTCTATCGATGTCCAGAGAGATTCTCAACCTGAAACCGATTTCGCAGTATGAAATTGAAAGAATGCTGCTTATCGCTAGAGAGTCGCTGACTTTGGCGACCATCATGACGAGCTTCCTTTGGTAAGGAAATTGCTAATATAGAACGTAAACGTAAAAAAAAAAAAAAAAAAGATATGGTGAGAAGAGTGATGGTGGGCTATGTTATGAGGACACCAACCAAACGATATCAAATACAACTTCCCGGTTATTCTCATCCGGTGGCTAATGCATTTTTGAATTAATGTTTTCCAAACTTATTAGTTTTGATTGGTTGTTCCTTGAATAATCCACTTTACGTTTTCATGCAAAAAGTCAATCTCTCCGATTCACCCCAAAAAGATTTTCAGGACGTTTCAAGGTGTCTAGATCAAAATTAACAAATGTCCGTCCGCAATCCACGCCGATTTTGGTAGTAGAAAAATTTCTAAAAATCTTGAAATTTTGGTTTGGGACCCGTTTTTAACTTTAGTTGGTTCTCGAAACTTTTCATTCATATCGGACCAAATTTGGGTGGGGTAGGGGTCCAAATGTGTATTTTGAAAAATGGATTTTCTAGAGATTTTTGGCAACCTAGACGTGTGGGGTATCATTTTACACTGAATTTTGGACGCCAATGAAACGAGTTCGGGATACTCCACACTCACTGTTTTTCCAACTTTAGGAATAATTTGCTACATTTTTACCATGCTTCGGTATACCAAGGACTCTATTGTTAGTCACCTTACCTTCCAGCCCAACAGCGATGCGTGTGGCACTTTATTTCAAACCTATTATGGTATACGACGTCTGGGCGAGCTTTTTACATAAGAAATTGGACGGCTGGTACAAGACTTATTCCAGTTACCACAGCCGAATGCAGGTTAAGTCATCAACCGTTTTGTTTTCTGTGTTATTTGCAGTTTAGAATCGCTAGAAACATGTATATGTAACTCCCTGTGCAGGTGTTTTTAAAATACGGAGTGGAACCCACATTTTTCGAACAACTCGGAGATGTAAATCCTCTGGCTACGACTCCTTTTCACGAGTTGAACCTTTTGAAGAAAGCCTGCATTGTGAAAGCATTGTGCTCCAACATGTTTGTAAGTGATTAAAAAAAATCATACTTTTATCCATCGAAATAATTATTTTGCAAGTTGAATCAAATGTATAGTAAAATCATGAAATATTATTTATTAAAATAAATTCATTAAAAAATTAAATACACTAGTGTAAACATATTTGAAAATTGCAGCATTCCAACAAGAAAATTGAAGAATATTTCAACATGGTCGATGAGAGCTCCCTGAAGGCTAAGGTGTTGGGAGGTGACTCTAAATACGAATATGTCAGCCTTTTTTCGCCTGAAATTCGGGTCTATCGCAGCTCAAAGGTTTCCCTTGAGATTGTAAGTACTCGGCGTTACCTATTTTGGCTAGTTAGTTCAGACTACCTCTTTCTTCATCTTACTGAGCGGTGTATTTTACAGGAAGAAACTATACGTGCTGTCTACCCAGGTTACGTCACAGAGATCAGTCCTGGTTCTGAAGGTTTAGAAGGTAAGGATCATAATTTTAATTTTGCTAATTTCATTTTCCAATATTTATTCATTTTTACTCCGGTAAAATGTATATATTTGTTTACCTTTATACTTCTGTTGTGATATTTATTGAAGATAAGGACGGGACGTGGTCGAAAAAACAGAAATTCTGCCTCTACGCTAAGGACACTGAGGGTTTGAGCAGCCTAGCCAAAATGTTTGCCAAGAAAAAAACGTCTCGAGGAGCCGCTAACCGCTTACTAGCCGAAGATAAGAACTCAGAACTCAGCATAATTGGGCTACGAGCTTTATACAACCAGTGGAAGAAAGCTGTTCATAAGTTAGTTCATAGCTCACAAAGTAAAGAAAGGTTTTAAGAGGGAAATTTAGTGAAGAAAGAGGGTGATGTCTGTTCTTGGACTTTATTCTATATTTTTTTATTTTTGTAGGGACGCAGCTTATTTGGAGATATCGAAAAATTATTGGATCATGAAGGAGAACGCTACTCCAACCGACGCTGTAGAAAGTCATGTGCAGAACAGTGATGCCATTAGTGAAGGAGGCGCTGAAGCACGTCACAATCTTGGTGAGAAACGCTGCAAATCATTGCAAAACAAGTCGAAATAGATAGATTAATTCTCATTTTCCCGGGGGGTGGGGCAGTCTACCCAAAATTTAGTGGAAAATGATACCCCACACACCTAAATTGCCGGAAATCCATTTTTTGAAAACACATTTTTAAGGTTTTCTTGCTATTATAGAGAGTAACATGCAATGTAATCTGGTTTTCCTCAGGCAAAAGAATCATGAAAAAGAAATACACGATTGATGACGGCCAAGATCTTTCGTCGAACGACGAAAAAGGAAACGAAGACGACATTTCAGACTGGGAAGATGGCAACGTACGGAGGAGCCAAAGAATGAAAAAAGTCTCCGGTCTCCCGAGATTTTTCAACAGAAAATACATGAAATTCGACACGACGAGTGAAAATTTGGACAAGGACGTTTCGACGATCAAAAGTGCGGATAAAGACAATAAATTGCCCGGACTCAAAAAGCAAAGAAGAAAGAGAGAACCGAAAAATCCGGATGATCCAAATAGGAAAAGAGTCTTCAAAAGACGAAGTACGAAGGATTTGAGCTGCCAATTTCCACTGACTAACTACGGGATAGACTTTCAGGAAGATGGTTATTTGCCGCCTATTGAAGTTCCGCAACTCACTTTGAACCACCCACAGGTGATTATGACGTTGCATTGCCTTACAAAATTTGAATTTCGTACTGATGCGATGAGATAGATTCTGATATGAATTAATTTTAGTTGGTTTTCATGCAGAAAGTCAATCTCTCCGATTCGGCCCAACATTTTTTTTCTGGGCGTTTCAAGGTGTCTAGATCAAAAAAGGCAAATGTCCGTCCGCCGTACGCCCTCCGCGCCGTTTTTGGTAGTAGGAAATTTTCTAAAAATCTGAAATTAGGGGTCTGTTCTCGGCTATAGTTGGTCCCTGTCCGAGATTTCTGGTACGTAGGCGTGTGGGGTATCATTTTCCACTAAATTTTGGACGCTACATCCAATGGGACGGGTGCCCGAGCGATTGGATCCCACCGGAAGAGGGTATGTGTCAAAATGGGTATCTATCTACCCATTTCGAAAGTGGGTTTTCGAGATTTCTGGTACCTAGGCGGGTGGGGTATCATTTTCCACTAAATTGAGTGGAGTGAGTCCTCACGCTCCTGGTCTGAAGAATAACCAACCCGTGTGAAAGAATTTGCTGCGTTATTTAAACAATTTAGGTCACTTTTAATTCAGAAGGCCTTTTTCAGAACGCCCTGGGCTCTGGATGTGTACCGAGTGGCAGCACGGATCATTTCGACTGGGACGGCTGGGATTTGGGACTCACTTTCCCTCCTGGCGCTCCGCTGAAACCTGTCGACGACATAACGATCGTTCCCGATGGAGAGACCAAATTGCTGGAATTGGGTTCCGTGAAGAAGACCTTGGCTCCCATCAGTGCTATGCTGCCTGAAAGGCCAGTTCGTCCATTGCCACTCAACAACGCAGGGCCCAGCGTGTTTGAACAGGAGATTAGGTGCTGCCCCCAGCACCCATTGTGCATCGTCAATTTTCGAAATTCCCGCCACCCTCAGCTCACTCCAATGTGATGTTCATAGAGAACCAAGGTGAGGAACATAGTAGGCGCTTATGCTTAACATATTCTAAATTCAAGAAGAAGAGAATCTAGATCGGAATCTAGATTCAAGAATTTTGTTTCATTCTTCTTTAGTTTCACTCTTCTTTCAAACTAATATTAGATGTTGATCTTCAGAGAGAAGATTAACCTGCAAATATTTTGCTCAGAATGTAAGTCTCAATATTAAAATTAACTTAGCTATTCCTACCAGCAATGGTGCCAACCTATGCTTGGCGCTGCCTAGAAATCTACTTTCCCTAGCAAAGCCAGTTCTGAAAGGAGCGATGGTGTTGATCAGATGGATTTTCCTCTACTTCAACTCAGTTTTTGTATTGAGTATGTCCGCACGTTATACAGTTAATACCCGAAATCAGTTAACTCTAGTTTTAACTAGTCGTTGTAGAATCGATTCCTGGGGTTACCGCACTCAATCCTGGGTCACTCTGCAAAGTGTTTTGGCACTAGCAGGGCAGAGGGGTGAACGCACCAATGTCCAATTGAGGGGTTAGTAATGAATAGTAAAAACCTATTTGCGATTGGATGTATAGAATAATCGTGGTTCTTTTTTCAGTTGGAGACAGATTTATACCAACACCAGGGCCTTCCCGGGCTCCCAACAGGAACGCTTCTGCATCCAAAGCCACCGGTCATGATTGACGCAAGGTTCATACCCACAGAAGCGATGAAAGTCAAAACGATTCCCGCCCGAGTCAAACCACCACTGCATTACCCTGTTTTTCAACCGCTCAATACGAACCCTTTTGTGAAGAGAAAAGTCAACTTGCCTGCACGCCCTCTGAGCATTCCAATCCTCAACAATCAAGAGCTCCCAATCTTTGAGCAGGCGTTGACTGACGTGGCTGGGTCCCGAACTGTTTTCTACATCCCTTCGGGAACACCCACCATCACCATTCCGTCTGCGTCTGGACCCAAAGAAGTAGGTTCTGTCGTGTTAATCGTGATGATGTGCTGCTGTTGAGAATACCTTTACAAGGAATATTTAAAAAATTCGTCCATAGGGGTTTTTCAAATAATATTTAAAAAAAATATCTGAGTCAACGTGTCTCATGATTACTGATGACAGCATGAGAAGTGGGAGTCAAATTGTCCTTGTTGGTCCTCACACTTTTCAACCCGATCTGACCAAATTTTGGGAGGGGGTGGGGGTGGGTAGGGGTCAAAATGTGTTCTTTGAAAAATGGATTTTCAAGATTTTTGGCCATCTAGGCGAGTGGCGTATTATTTTCCACTAAAGTTTGGACGCTGAATCCAATGAGACGGGCCCCGGAACGATTGCCGCCCACCGGAAGTGGTTATGGACGCTGAATTTATTTTCAAATTAGTCTCCATGCGCCTGGTCCAAATTGACTCATACGTTACCATCTACAGACTCATGAGATCTACAGAGTCACGTTACCTGCCCGGGTTAATTATGCTAATCGTAATTGAATTCACGTTCGACCGTTATTCTTCTTCAAAATGACTGATCTCAGCTCGTAAAACGTTCGTGACGTCCCATCTGTTCTCCCACATTGTTTGTAATGTGTCCATAGTAATTTATTACAAAATATGAAAAACTCGTAAGCTATTGACAGTCATCCCAGCTTATCCAGTGAACTATTAACAAAGGTTTACTCTTACAGGAGAGAACACTGACTGTTCTATAGTCTGGAGGCTTCTCATCGACGCTTTTATCATTCAAATTTCCTTCTAGTTCCTCCATTTACGTTTCAATGCTTTTATACGAGTTCATTTACACAACTTTATTGTGGTGATTAAAATAAAGTCCTTCGTTTTGATGTAACAAATCGTTTACTAACACGAGATACGTAGTTCTTGGTTTAATTTATTTAAATATTTTGTTATACTTGAAAGTTTTATGAAGAGTTTAGTGGGAGTTTTCAGATTACCGCTACACGGTAGTGGTACACCATACAGAACCATTACCTGTATCAGTGACACTTTTCGTGGGAAAATATTCCTCAAATAGCGCACATGCTCGTTTTAATCCACAGCAACGCCTTAGGGGTTGTGATGTTAGGAGTTATCACAATTTTGCTCCATCGCTCTACTGAGCATCCTGTAAGTAAAATTACGCATTCGAAGAGTGATTCAGTCTTCATGGATGAGCCAAAGCGTTCATCTAGCCAATAGGATTAATAGTATCATATTATAGTAGTAACGTGAATGGATTAAACTACTATCTATACTCAGCACATTCTTCAATATCTACGAATTTTGTAGTTTTTCACCATGGGTTTATGGTTGGTTATTCCTTGAATAATATGCAAAAAGTCAATCTCCGATTTGGCCCAAAATTTTTTCTGGACGTTTCAAGGTGTCTAGATCAAAATTAGCAAATGTCCGTCCGCCGTCCACGCCGTCTTTGGTAGTAGAAGATTTTCTAAAAATCTGAAATTTGGGTCAGGGGTCCGTTTCCGGCTCTAGTTGGTCCTCTAGTTAAGACTTTTCAGCCGGATCAGACCAAATTTGGGCGGAGTAGGGGTCAAAATGTGTACTTCGAAAAATGGATTTTCGAGATTCTTGGCAATCAAGGCGTGTGGGGTATCATTTTCCACTAAATTTTGGATGCTGAACCCAATGAGACCGGTCCCGGAACGATTGGCGCTCACCGGAAGAGGTTGTGGGTGAAAAAGGATATCTATCTACCCATTTCGAATGTGTGTTTTCGAGATTTCTAGTACCTAGGCGTGTAGGGTATCATTTTCCACTAAGTTTGGGCCGCTGAATCAATTGGAATGAGTCTCCATCCTGCTGATCCGAGGAATAACCAACCTCTGTGAAAGAATTTGAAGCATTTTGCTAAAGGGTGATTGAGACTAGGTTAATTTTCTTAAAAATGTAAAACTAACCAAATTCATCGGGCAGCACAGGGAAAACAGCTTCATCTTGGATTCCCTCAGTTCCAGCCATTGAGTTTGATTTGGAACGTACATTTCCGGTGGCATCCTTTGTGGAGAGCCTTCGTTGTTTTCACCTGTAAAACAACGTATTCAGACTTGAAGGAGTCAGTTATAGTTGATACACAGTCGTCGACGTGTTCAATTCCCCTGAACCTGTCACCTTGATATTTCCGAATAGTTTTGTCAACCATAGGAACTCGATGGCCTTTTTGGGACAGCAAAAGTCGACCGACTCCTTCGCATCTTCTCAGCATTTCCGTGCAAAGAAGATTCGGAGTTGCTTTAACTCGCTCCATCAACCACGTCGGTACAGCTCCAAAATCTGCTAACAGTTGTAGGGCGCCCCATTCCCTGGAAAAGGATGCGATGTTTGTTACGGTATCCTGCATCAATTATCGCAGCCTTAGCAATAACCTGCCTAGCCATTTTTGGTCTTGAACCATTTGCCATTCCCCTGTTTCCATGGCCAAATCTTCTTCATCAGTGTAATATTCTTCAAATGGAATTGGCGTTGGGCGATCACTTAGACCGTCAGCTGTAGTTCCTCATTTTTCGATAAGAACTCATCCATTAATTGTGTGTAGCCTCCTTCAATTTGGAGATTGCGTCGAGCAAATTCTTACTAAGAATGCCAATATAATTTTTGGATTGGTTTACTTCCTCACGGAGGTATCCGCTACTAATGTTGGACGATGAATCCATTGAGATGGATTCTGGACCGATTGGCGCCTACTAGAGGTGATTGTGGGACAAAATGGGAACCTACTTACCAATTTTGAAAGGGGGCTTTCGAGATTTTTGGCTGACTAGGCGTGTGGGGTATACTTTTCCACGCTGAATCGATTGGAATGAGTCCGAGACACGCTACAGTCACTGTTTCTCCCATAACCTTGCTGCAAGAATAGCCTTAAAAGAATTTTTTTTTTTTTTTTTTTTTTAGAAATCAATGTTTTGGTTGACTAAGCGCTTCTTCAAGACAAAGATTGTATAAATTGTATAGATTGAGAGCGTATAAATTGATAAATGTGTATGCGAATATAGGTGAAGTAGAAATCACATCTGCGACAAATTATACTAATATTCACATTGCATGGGGAAAAGAACACTTTGCAATAATTTAAAAAAATGCATTGTTTGAAAATGTTTCTCAAATTTTCCAATTTCACTAAAACTTTTACCGAAATTTGAACCATTTTAACACCTTGAGTGGTTCTGTGTGACTGCCTCAACCTGCCAACATGGGCTGAGCTCGGCTTTGCTTTAGGTAGTAAAATAAGGGCTCTGTCACCCCCAGCCCCAGTCACAAGACCCAAGGAGTGATTTATTAGTTGAGTGGAGGAGTTAGACATAACAGAAAGTTTCATTTCAATCGCGTTGATCGTTATAACCATTTTGAACATAGAGTAAAATATCATGGCAATCATCAGTTTTCACCGCCTCTACTGTCGCTATACTCACGAAAATTTGATTTTGTATTTATAAATATGATCGAGCCAGGCTTCACACATGATGTCCAACACAAGGCACGAGACTCTCTGCTGAACT
This sequence comes from Cyrtorhinus lividipennis, assembly GCA_019603395.1. NCBI lineage: Eukaryota > Metazoa > Arthropoda > Insecta > Hemiptera > Miridae > Cyrtorhinus > Cyrtorhinus lividipennis. The sequence goes on along the minus strand of CM034002.1, from coordinate 785,299 downwards.
TGGCTCTCCAGTTCTGCCGCCGCGTGAATCACTGGCTTCAATACGACTTCTGCGAAATAATTAGTAGAAAACGATACATATAAAAGACTTGATTGTATCTTCTTTCAAATAATAATTATTAATTGCATAATAGGTATGTCTGACCCATGTAATCTTCGACGTAGTTGCTGGCATACTGCGGTACTTCGTCGAACTGCTGTTTCCAATATTTAGCCTCAGGAAACATAAGTTGAAGATTCGCTAAACTGTATATGCGGCAGACCGACGCGAGAACGTCCACGCTTTCATTAGGCACTTGCTAAAAATAATGTCACTTAAATATGGTCATTAATTACAAGTTAGTTAATAAATGGGCGATTTGAGGAAGAAAAATGCATTCGTTCAAGCGTCGGATGGAATTTCAAGAATGTTCAATTGATTGAATGTGAACGGTTATAAGTTAACGTTTACTTTGAGTTGTTGCACGTTGTCTTGAACTTCTGAAACAAGTTTAGCTCTCATTTTGCCGCAGACCATCACGTGGACGCTGTTTTCGGGACAAAGTAAGTCATCGTTCTTGGCAAACTGCAATTCGGTGCAGAATTAACGTAATTTGACGGAGTTTTGAAAGCGATATAAGTATATAATAGTATATTTGTTGATATACGAGGCTTTATTACATGACGTTTAGAGAGCGCTTCTAAACACCAAACGATGTCTGTTTGTGTAACTCGAAAAAATTGGTCCATATTCCACATGTTGGCCAACTGGCGAGCTTTCCCTTCAGCCCAGAGGCGGCACGTATGTACCTGAAAGTATAGGGAAGAGAAAATGCCCGATTTTATAAAAACGCTGCAATTCTCACACACGGGTTGGTTATTCCTCGAACCAGGCGCATGGAGATTGATTTCTTCACCATGGGTGAAACAGTGGGTGTGGCGGGTCCCGGAGCCATTTCAATCGATTCAGGGTGCAAAATTTAGTGGGAAATTATACCCCAGACGCCTAGGTGCCAGAGATCTCGATAACAGACATACGAAATGTGTAGATAGGTACCCATTTTGACTCGTAACCTCATCCAAGGGGGCGCCAATCGTTTCGGGATTCATTTAATTGGTTTCAGCATCCAAAATTTAGTGGAAAATGATACCCTTCATACGTATATTGCAAAAATCCATTTTTCAAAATTCACATTTTGACCCCTCTCAAATTTAGTCCGATCGGGTTGAAAAGTTTCGAGGACCAACTAGAGCCATGAACGGACCCCTGACCAAAATTTTAGATTTTTTGAATAATTTCTACTACCAAAGACGGCGGACGGACATTTGCTAATTTTGATCTAGACACCTTGAAACGTCCAGAAAAAAATTTCGGGCCGAATCGGAGAAATTTAACTTTTTGCATGAAAAAAAAAAATGGTTGATTATTCAAGGAATAACCAACCAAAATTGTTCTGGAAAATACGTCGCTGTTTTCATATCAATTAATTTTACCGAATGATCGAGTCGATGAAGTATTGGAATCTGCTCAGTGAGCGGCAACTCTTCGAGGGCAACAGCCGTCCAATTCGAACCTTCGCAACAGTTTGACAAAGCGACGAGTTCTTCGAACATTTCTTTAAACACTAATCCAGCTCTTGTTCCCTAAATACAAGAATAGAAATTGTGTGAGTACGCCACGAAAATATTTTATAATGAGCATTTTGTCAAGTTATACGAGGGCTATCCATAAAGTAGATTACGTTTTGGAATAGAAAAATAAACAAAGAACAGGAAACAAATTTTATTATATACAGATGAAAGCCACACTCAAATACTACTATTCTACATAGTCACCATTCAAATAAGGCATTTATCGTAGTGATATACGAGTATGAGCATGGAAATTCCTTTGTCGAAAACTTTGGCCGACTGCGCCTTCAACCACTTTGTTACCTCTTCATGCAGCTGTGCATCGTCATCAAAACGCTGCATAGCCAGCCACTTCTTTATTGCTGGGAATGGGAGGAAGTCGCATGGTGCCAGGTCGGGACTTTATGGCGGATGAGGAAACAACTCCCACTTGAAAGATTCAAGAACTTTACGAGTGACATTATTTGCTGAGTGGGGCTGGGCGTTGTGAATCAACAAGATCTTAGAGCTCAACATTCCTCTGCGCTTGTTTTGAATTGCTCTTCTGAGTTTTTGGAGAGTTTGGCAATACCTTTGAGAGTTTATTGTAGTGCCTCTTTCCATTTCTATCGGTTTACAGTTTTTTGCAGTCAGAAACCTTATTACTGCACGCACCTCACAGCTTGTGGAATTTTCAATTAAAGCAGACATTTCAAACCATCACAGTATCTGAACAGAGCACAACACAAACTTCTCACTAGCACAGCTAGATGCCAACTGAGCTGCACAATGCTCTGACCCCAAGATGGCAGCGCTAGCCCCGCCCCTAGCGGACACAGGCGAAAACATAATTTACTTTCTGGATGGCCCTCGTACTTACGTTGAGAACATCATCTATGACGTATGGCCCGTTTTGATGGCCTGCGGCGACGAGGGCTTTTCTGAAAGAGTAATCCCACGTGACTGTATTGATGTGGACCGTCAAACCAGTCGATCAAACTTTGCAGTGCTGGTTTCAAGTTTTGAGGAACATTTCCTTAAAAAAAAAAATCATTTGACTCTAACAGCAAAATTTATTAAATCAAATAATTATGGTCCACCAAGTGTTATACCGTTGTTTGCCATGAATTTTCCTAAGCCAACTAGACCATTTGTTGCACGTGTCGCCATAGAAGCCAATCGCTTTCCAAATGAGACTGTACTCCGCAAAGCCACCGACCATGCCCCAGAGTACTTCTTGGTAATATCCGACCACTTTGTGTTTGGACTTGGAGCTCATTTTGAATTTGCCAACTGCAAACCTCGTGGAAATCAAATTGAAAATAGAAAGAGTTGGTAACTGATTAACTAATTAACTAACATACAAAATATTTCATATAAACGGTGTCTCAGCATGTTAACTTTTTTCTCAAGTTCACTGTTTGATTACATTTACGTAGCACTTTCACGTCAAATTGGAGGTTTTCCATGATAAATGAGAGGTTTTACACATCAGTTTGGAGGTTATATACATAAAATTAGAGGATTTCCATATCAAATTGGGGGTTTTACTCATAAACATGGAGAATGACAGAAATACATGATTTAATTCTGGGAAAGCAATAACAATAAATTACCGAGTGAAACGTAAGATTCAACAAGTAAGAATGAACGGAAAAGAAGGGAAAAATTATTCAACTTAGCAGGAATCTTCAAGAGAGTGGCATTCAGAAGGGATGGGTGGAATGTCTTCGTCATGTTGCGTCGCACAAAGAAGGTATTATACTTATGTTGTACTCGCGACCCTAAAGGGCCTGCTGCTAGTAGTGGCCACTTTCCTCTCATTCCTAATACAATTGTGATCAGCCTGCCCATCAGGTGGGTTGATCAGTAAATTTTCAGAATCTACGTTGCGGCGTTTAATACTTATGTGTATTGTGTAACCATTTCTGTCAACCTTCAGTTCCAAGTGAAAACTCTCGAATTTGAAATATAAAACCTCCAAATTGATGTGTCAAAATTTACAATTTGAAAGAGACGATAAATGCAATTTCTGACCGTAAGCAGCAAGAATAAAACTTTTTTTTTGTTGTAGAAAATTTTCAAAAAATCAGAAATTTAGATCAGGGACCTCATTCCGGCTGTAGTTGTTCCTTCAACCGAAATTGGGGAGGGTTTGAATTAAAATGTGTTTTTTGAAACTCGATTTTCGGGATTTTTTTTGGAACTAGGCGTGTAGGTTGTCATTTTCCACTAAATTTTTGACGCTGAATCCATTGAGATGGGTCTCGGGCAGATTAGAGCCCATCGACGGGGTTATGGGTCAAAAGGGGTTGCTACCTACATATTGAAATGAGTCCTAAACACTCCACACTCACTCCCCCCCCTCCCCATACTTTTGGTCTTAGGAATGACAAACCATTGTGGAGCACATTTTGATGAGAACATACCTTGATTATTCAAGGGATAATAAACCAAAATTCAATATTCCACTGTGGTCACAGGAAATTTATTGCTGTTTTGTCGTTATCCTTAAATTAGAACCAAATTTTGGCAATTGGAGGACTTACGGCTGTTTTAATGAGACGAGATAGATAATAAAAAAAAATCTTGAACCGGAAAAAAACTCCAAATAATGTCAATGTCATAATGTCAACCCGCAGAATTGAACCCTACGGTTACAAAATAACATCCTGAGTCGTCCGTTTAAATATTCAGCCAAAATAATAATAACAACGATATGTTCTTGGTGACCTTACCTGAGCCGTTTTCGCCAGCAGGTGGACAGTGGCCGAGGTAATCAGGAGCCACACGAATAACGGCAGCGAATAAAATTCTCAGACGAGTGCATTCCATCACGATAAGTTGCTCGAGCATAGAAAGCTCTTTTTTTCCTTCGTGTTTGTCATTGCTATTGCCGTTGGAATGAGTCGGCGAAATATTTTCCGTCAACGCTCTGGAAAATTTGAATTGTCATACGCTTGCTTGAGCGAATTGTGGTGATTTTTGTGGCATTATTATTGTCAGAGTTTTTGGAAATACAAATTAATCATTTGATTGCAGGATACATTTCGTCATCGTAGATATAATTTAATTTGTTCCTTCTAAATTTAAAATATTTAATTTGGTAAGGGGCAAATAGATTATCGAACGTTGAGTATCCTGTTCAGTTCAACAGGATGTTGTTGGATTCTGCCCAGTCTGCCAGTGCATGCGCATGTGCACTTTCACAACACAGTGAAATAAAATATGACTCCAATGGGATGGGCGCCTCGGCGAAGAGTGGCGCGCTGGGACGCTCCAACACTAGCAGTAGGCCAGGACGCGCATGTCCAGGCAGAAGCTGCGAGCGCCTCCCGGCGCATGCCTCTTCCAGTTCTCTGGAGTATAGAGAAGACCAAGGCTCTACTGAACCCCTAAAAGATCTCGCCATCGTTCCACACACAGCTAAAGTTAGCAGTCCTTGGCTCAGCAGTTCATCCAGCGCATTGATTAAGAATGCAAACGGGAGTCTGTCCTCTCCAATAACATTGTTTCTTTTTACTGTTGCCAGGTATATCCCCAACTCTCCTAAAGAAGAGTCCTTGGAGAGATGGGTTCATGAGAAGGGGCTAGGCGTACAACATGGAGCGAATAATGGGGTTATATACGTCCCTGAAGTAGTTCGTCCACTCCACCATAACAATATCACCCTAGGACTATGGCTGCCGCACCCTAGATTCCCTGATCATACCCCAAAACTGCTTTCCATCCTTTACGTCCAGGAATCTCGCTGCCACATCATCAAGCCTGTACTGTGTCTGTACCAGGTCTGAGTTGGATCTCCGATACAGTCCAAGCAGCACAAAAACCCGCTGGCGCAGTCTAATGGCCTCAAATGTGAATCAGGATCTTTACTTCTGTAGTGGGTTTGGTGTACCATAGCTCCATTGCTCGCGCATTTGATAATCACTGCCTTCAAATCCTGCTGGATTCTGTTACAATCCTGGCCTCTCTACCTTAGACGCTCTCCAAGTCACTTCTCGTAATCTTTCCATCCAGTGTCCACAGTGCAGGGAAGGATTTCCAGATCTTGTCCCTCTGGCCCCCGAAGAGAAAATGTGAGGCATATGGTCAGAGAGCTGTTACGTCCTCGAAATCATTCACAAGTGCAAGATCATGAGCATCAAGCTGCACACACGAAAAATCATCACAACACCCCACATGCAAACACGTCAGTTCCTCTTTCTGATTTCATAGAGACCGCCCATTCGTAATAACGAGTTTCATAATGTCTCAGAGATCTATTAGTTTTCTATCCTTTCATTCACCAAAACACCCTTAGAGACCTAATCACTGAGCAGGGATCCGTTATTTTATTCAGAAAATTCGTCGTCGAACTCTTCTTCCAGCCCAATTATCGCATTCATACCAACAAGCATAAACGAATCGTCGCTTTTCCTTGTTGGTAGCTGCAAATGTTAGCTCTCAAAGACACAATTATTGAGGTTCTTAAGGAAAAGAAAGGAATGATCAATTGAACAGCCTCCCAATTAACAGGCTCAGGATGAACCAAAGAGTTTACTCACCGGTACACTTCCATGCTCGAATTGTCAGAAGTGGGATAGTCTTCGTCCAGCTTCTCAGATTTGGCTTTGATATTCATCAAAATGTACACTAACTGCTGCCCACAATCTTCCGCCCTCAGCTGAGCCACAATCTTAACAACAAACCATTTGTAAATTGACAAGAATATAGGACTTACATGTTGTGTTAAAAACCGAATGATGATAACATTACTTACCTGCAATAACTTGGTTAAAGACAGTTTCCTCATGGGAAGCAACATTACCGGACAGGTGTTCCTCACTATACTCACAGATTTGCTCTCTGCTCCAGTTCCCAGAGGAAGGATTGAGTCGTGGAAAACTATCAACCTACGGGAAATATAAACAAGCACAGATCGTATTCCTTAGATTGATGTAAAAATCAGTGAAAATAAAGTTTTGCAAAAATCGAGGTACAAAGTAGAAACATCTGATAACAGAGATTACGAGTATATTATTTCACAATTTTGTCTCATAAACAATGCATTGTAGAGACGAATCTTCTGCAAACCATTTAAATTACAAAGAAGCCCAAAATTCGGGCCACTTATTCCAGAACAAAAGTTATCCGGATTCAATACGAAAGGTGCTGAAATGTTCATGAAAATGTGTTTTATGAGACTGCACTTAAGCAAGCAAGGACACGCTGAAAAATAGTTGACTTATTAAAAATCATAATACGCCCTTTATTTCAGTCCTTCAGAACCATCTTCATCCCCCTCACCCGTACATAAATATATATTTAGGTAATTCAACAATTTACATGGAATAATTTAATTGCACTAAATATTGGTCTCTTGCATATGGAGTCAAGTTTTCTTGGCAGCTTTCTGGTTTTATAATGTTGAAACGCCAAGTAGCTTCATGCAAAATATACGTATAATACAAATATATATATACATAAGGTGAGGGTTACCTGATTATGTGGACGAGGTGATCTGGAGACTCGAGATATTTCCCCAAACCAATTGTGACAGTTTGGCTGAGGAAGTAAGCGAGTGAAAGTCTTTTGTTGTTGATGACTTTCTTCCAGTGGTTGCATTTGAAATTTGAGACAATGGCAGCTCTGTGGTCGCCAGAAACTTTTATGAATAATTTGCAGGTAGTATCCAGGCCAGTCGCCATTTTTTCCAGGTCCTGCAACGAATGATGACTTTGTTATTATTAAGGTGTGACACCCTGATATGTCGTACTAAGAGGGGAAGGCGATGAGTTCAGGGTGTTGCCGAGATTTTACACCCTGTTGCAGGATATTTCCCATGGCAATGGTTTCCCATGCGGCATCAGCAGAGCGCGATGGTGCATCATCCCCATTTCTTCCATGATCATCCCCTTAGATGAAGCCCAACCGCAGCCTCCGGGCATGACAGAAGGAGGGTAGAAGAATCTTCTCTTTCTTCCATGCCTCAGATTAGAAAAATCTTCTCCTTTTTCTGTGCCTCAGGGTAGAAGAATCAGCACTCTTGACTAGCGCACACCATCTCAGCTATCCTTGTCTCCCTCAGCTAGCACGGTCTGTCTGTCCTTGGCTATCCTGCCTAACCAGTCTGTCTCCTAATCTGTCCTCGTCTTTTCGAGCCTGACTTCAGCAGCACTAACCGGGCAGTGTAGATACTCTTTGTTCAACTTCCCGGAGAAGGAGGTGTAAAGCTTACTCACGTTCCACTTATCGCTATCGTCGTATAGGAGGTAAGCCAAGATGGTTTCGAGATTTTCTGCCAAAGCGTGGAGTTTCTTGCAGTTGTGAACATACTCCAGGACGGCTGTGTCTTGCTGCGGCAGCCATCCTGAAATGGACATCCTGAGTCCGCTCACTCGCTGTCCATATTGCGACACCTGACGTGCCGCCCCTCACGGCCCATGTCGGTCACTTCGAGGAGGCGCAAGGAGGATGAAGAGACCATTTTCATTCCCTGAGAAGAAACCAAAGAAAAACAGTCCCCTGTTATTCATTTAATTGTAAGGAAATACCATAAATGGATGGATTGGTCAAAGCAATCATTTTATATGAGTAAAAACAAAAGTCCACGCCAAAATGTGTATTCAAAAAATGGATTTTCAAGATTTTTGGCTTGTGGGGTATCATTTTCCACTAAATGTTGCACTCTGAATCCAATGAGACGGGTCCTGGAACAATTGGCGCCCACTGGAAGAGGTTATGGGACAAGATGGGTACCTATCTGCCCATTTCGCATGTCTGTTTTCGAGATCTCTGGTACCTTGGAGGGTGGAGTATCATTTTCCACTAAATTTTGGACGCTGAAAGAGATGGAATAAGTTCGGTACACTCCACACTTACTGTTTTCCCCATACTCCATGGAATAATCAATCATTTTGGGATAATTTGCCGCCGTTTTTATAGAGAAAGTCGACCTCTCCTATTCGGTCCACATTTTTTTTGGGCGTTTCATAGTGTCTGAATCAAAGTAAGAAAATGTCCGTTTGTTGTGACATAGCACCTGCCAGGACACATGTTGTGAACGAACGTTAGCGTGAGCGCGAGAGAGGGTGGAGGAGGTTTTGCGTTGGTGGTGGGGGTTGATATATATAGCTCAATTGGAGATTGTTTATTGGAAGATCAATAAAGTATTTATCGAGTATTAATGTGTTCTGTTCATAAATACAACATGGTGACAGCGGTAAATTCAGTTCAGTGAGTTCAGTTACAATTCCAAGTGGAAATTTCGCGGGATTCGTGGTCGCGATCGTGTAGTGTTGACAACACTCAGTGGTTGGGCAGATTCCTCGTGTGGTGTTCAGCCTCGTTAAGATGAGCGACAAACCGGCTACATATAACATCCCAGCACCTGAGCCATTTGATTTTTCGGATCCAAAGGGTTGGACTAAATGGAAGAGGCGGTTTGAACGCTTCCGAAAAGCTACTAAAATGGATAAGGAGGAGTCTGCAGACCAGGTAAATTCGTTGTTGTACCTCATGGGAGATAAAGGTGACGACATTTTACCCCAATTGAACTTGGCCTCAGGTAAGGAGACAGACTATGCTTCAGTAGTGAAGGCATTGGATGACTATTTTGCTCCAAAAGGGAATGTCATTTTTGAGAGAGCCAGGTTCAACAGTAGGGTCCAGCTGGTGGGGGAACCAGTGGCGGATTTTATAACTGAGCTACATTCCATGGCAGAGCGTTGTGATTACAAGACATTGAGGGAGGAACTCATCCGGGATCGTATTGTGGTGGGTATCTCAGATAAAAAGCTCAGTGAAAAGATGCAATTGGACGAAAAGTTGACTTTGGAAACAGCCATGAAAATGGCAAAACAGTCGGAAGAGGTGAAGAAGCAGCAGGAAGTTCTTAATGTAGGGAGTGCCGGAGCACACAATGTGGACAGAATACAGTCTAGGCAAAAACCTAAAGTCGGCAAACCATGTGAATGTTGTTTGTTGTTTCATGGCAAAGGGGACCGATGCCCAGCCCGCTCAGCGATTTGCCACACGTGTGATCTGGAGGGACACTACTCCCGGGCTTGCCCTGGAAAGGCCAGGCAAAAGTTCCCAGGTACATCACCTCAGGCCCCCAGCAGGAAGAAAAATTTCAGGGTCAGGGAGGTGGAAGAAAAAGATACCCAGCTTGCGTATGAGTCGGACAGTTCAGGTTCTTGTTGTGCAGTTCATGAGAGAGGTGGTGAAGACTGGTCTGCTAGCATTACAGTCAGAGGTCGAGAGATCAATTTCAAGATTGACACAGGGAGTGATGTGACGGTAATTCCATCATCCTACCTCAATGGTGATGAGAAATTGAACAAAACAAGCAAGGTGCTCTCTACAGCTGATGGTAGTCGAATGTCAGTTGTAGGAGTCACAGATGAAAGTCTCAGTTATAAGGGGAAAGTCACCAAGCAAAGAGTCTACTACATCGAAGGCCTGCAGCGCCCTCTGCTTGGGCGGAAAGCAGTTGAAGATTTGCAACTCCTGAAACGTATCTATGAAATTAGGGATGAGCAAGGAGAGGAGGAGCGCATCAGAGCAGAATTCCCTAATTTATTCAGGGGATTTGGGAAGATACCTGGATCGTGTACAATAAAACTGAAGGAAGACAGCAAACCTTTTGCTGTGTCAACTCCACGACGTATTCCAATTCCCCTGAGGAAGCTGGTGAAGGAAAAACTTGATAAAATGGAAGCTACAGGTATTATTACGAAAGTGAGCAAGCCAACTGAATGGTGCTCACCCCTAGTGGTGGTGCCAAAGAAGAGCAGTCTTAAAATGGATGTGCGCCTCTGTGTGGACTTGAGGCAGCTGAACTCTTGCGTTGAGAGAGAATTTTTACCAATCCCAGATGTGACATATTCATTGGGTCTTCTTGGAGAGGCAAAATATTTCTCCAAGCTAGATGCAGAATCAGGATTCCATCAGGTGGAACTGGATGAGCCCTCGAAGGATGTGACTACCTTTATTACACCTTGGGGGCGGTACCGCTTCGAAAGACTGCCCTTTGGGGCCTGCAACGCACCGGAACACTTTCAGCGGCGGATGTTTGAAACGCTGGAGGGTTGTGAGGGGGTTATATGCCTACTGGACGATATTCTGATTTTTGGAGCCACTAAGCAGGAACATGATGTACGGTTGAAGGCCGTTCTTCGCAAACTCAGTGCAGTGGGCATGACGCTCAATAAAGCAAAAACCCAATTTTGTCGACGTCGAATTGAGTTTCTTGGCCATCTCATAGATAATGATGGCATTCACGTTCACCCTGATAAGGTGAGAGCTATTAAAGAGTTGGAACCCCCAAGCAACTTGACGGAGTTGAGAGGACTCCTGGGTATGGTAAATTTTCTGGCCAAAGCCATTCCTCAGAGAACAGAGCTGCTGGCTCCACTGTATGAACTGGAAAAACATGACAGAATGTTCGTCTGGGGTCATCAGCAGAAGGAAGCTTTTCAAAAGTTGAAGGATCTATTGACTTCGCCTCCTGTGTTGGCAGCCTATGATCCATCTCGAAAGACAGTTGTTACAGCAGATGCTTCAGCCTACGGGATTGGAGGGGCTCTGCTACAAGAACATGAGGGCGTGCTCAGGCCAGTGGCCTACGTATCGAGGACAATGAACGAAACGGAAAAGCGATACTCGCAAATTGAGAAGGAAGGTCTGGCTGCTACATGGTGCTGCGAAAGGCTGCGCGATTACTTGATTGGACTCGATTTTATTCTGGAATCAGACCATAAACCTCTGATTCCTATTTTTTCGACAACGCCCATGGATAGTTTGTCTCCTAGACTTCTCAGATTCCGGCTGAGGTTGATGCGGTTCAATTATACCATTGTGCATGTGCCAGGCAAACAGCTGACGACAGCAGACCACTTGTCCAGGAAGCCTCTGTACACAGTAGAACCATACAAGCCAACAAACGAAGCAGAGCTGCTCATGGAGATCACCTTGAAGGACCTCCACAGGAAATATGACCACCAGATTTGGAAGGAACAGCAGGAAGATGAGGAGAGCACTTACACCAAAGAATGCATGCTGCAGGGTTGGCCCTCCCGCCAGGAGATTCCAGCAAAATATCTTCCTTACTATGAACGACGGACTCAGTTCTCAGAGTATGCTGGCTTGCTCTTGATGAATGGTAGGGTCGTCATCCCCACTCCATCCAGGCGACGGGTCCTTTCTGCACTACATCAGGGGCATTTGGGGATCTCAAAATGCCGATCACGTGCGAAAAATGCCGTTTGGTGGCCACACATTTCAAAGGATATAAAGACCCTGGTTGAAAATTGCTTCATGTGCGCCACTACTCGTGTTCAACGAAATGAGCCCCTTCTGCAAATTCCTTTCCCATCTCGGCCGTGGGAGAAAGCTTCAGTTGATCTATTCAAGGCCAAAGGAAGGTGGTTCCTGGTTATGATCGATCGTTATTCACGATATCCAGAAGTTGAAGAATTGTCAAATCTGTCAATGGATACAGTTATTGGCAAAATGTCGGCCATTATGGCGCGTCATGGTATTCCAGAATCCATCATGGCAGATTGTGGCTCACAGTTTGAGCCATTCTGGGGCTCTGCTAAATTTGATAGATTTGCCCAAAAGTATGGCTTCACACTTCATACCAGCAGTCCCAAACATTCTCAGGCAAACGGACTGGCTGAAGCTGGTGTGAAAATCGTGAAAAACATCATAAGAAAAGAAGAGGACTATTACTTGGGAATCTTGGCATACAGGAACTCTGGCTTGGAGAATGGGTATACCCCTGCACAGCTCTCCATGGGACGTCAGTTGAGAGACACAGTTCCAACGGTTCCAGCCAACCTCAAACCCAAGCTTCCCCGTCATGCGGAGGTTAGAGAAAAAGAAGAACACCGCAGGCAACGCGTGGAACGAAACTACAATGATTCCCATGGTGCTCAGGGTTTGAGGCCACTTAAGGAGGGCGAGAACGTTTGGATACGAGATGCAAAAAAACCTGGTATCATCGTGGAGCAGCTGAAACAGCCTCGCTCGTATACAGTCCAAACTGACTCCAACATAGTGCGCCGGAACAGGGTTGGCCTTGTCCCCTTCAACCCCATGACGTCTTCAACAGAGAAGAGCGAAGAGGCAGACAGGATGCCACCACCAGACCCCAAGACTCCCCAACATAGTGCGCCCATCCCTGTTCTGCAAACACCCCAGACTGACTCTCCACTTCAGCCACCCCAGCAAGCTCCACGCAGGACTGCTCAGTGCAGTACGTCCATTCTGCGAACACCCCCCGACAGGCTCTCCATCTCAGCCACCGCAGCAGGCTCCACGCAGATCGGCTCGTGTCCCCAAGCCTCGGAACATCCTGGACCTTTGATGTGAGAGGGGGAGATGTTGTGACATAGCACCTGCCAGGACACATGTTGTGAACGAACGTTAGCGTGAGCGCGAGAGAGGGTGGAGGAGGTTTTGCGTTGGTGGTGGGGGTTGATATATATAGCTCAATTGGAGATTGTTTATTGGAAGATCAATAAAGTATTTATCGAGTATTAATGTGTTCTGTTCATAAATACAACACCGTTCGCCGTCAGCGCCGATTTTGGTAGAAAAGTTTCTAAAAATCTGAAATTTTAGTCAAGGACCCGATCGGACCAAATTTGGGGAGAATAGGGGCCAAAATGCGTTGTTCAAAAAATGGATTTCTGAGATTTTTAGCCATTTAGGCTTTTGTGGTATCATTTTTGACTGAATTTTGGACGCTGAATCCAATGAAATAGGTCCGGGAACAATTGGTTTCACCTGAAGAAATTATGTGTCAAAATGGACCTATCTACTCATTTTGAATGTGTTTCCGACATTTCGGGTACCTAGGCGTGTGAGGGTATCATTTTCCACTAAATTTTTCACGTTGAATCCAATGAGAGGGGTCCCGGAAAGAATGGCACCCACCGGAAGAGGTTATGAGTCAACATGGGTATCCATCTACCTCATTTCAATGTGGATTTTTGAGATTTCTGGTACCTAGGTGTATGGAGTATTGTTGTCCACTAAATTTTAGGCGCTGAATCGATTGGAATGAGTCTCAAAGCTCCTGTGATTTCTGTAGGTGTCATATTCAATTGGTGTCCGTCATCGGTTGTGAGCGAAGACGCAACCAACCGCTGACAAGTTGCAACAACAACAGCATACACTCTTCCACTTCTACCGCTCTGCATCAACTTGATGCGAATTGACTTGTGCAGTTTTGTACTTCAATCTGATTCTCCTGATCGTGTCCTGTGTATTGTTCCATGCCAACTAATGAAGTCCTCGAACTTAATCGGCCAACCTTTCACAATGTTCTCGAAGAGTCAATCAGTTGGTTTTTGGCCGACAGGTACGTATCTTATCTAGGTTTCAACTAGTTATGTTTACCGTCTAAAATCTTAAAGAATACTCTCCGAAGCTTGTTTTACATTCGAGTTTCCCGTGTTATTTTGTTTTTACGTGAGCGATCCTCCTACCAATTGTCGCTCCTCGATTGAGTGAAATTTAGATTGGTAAGAGTATTCTTGTTGTGACCAGATGTGTCTAATTATGTAAAGGTAATTTGTGACTAACTAAAAGAACTGTTGTTTATCACATGGGTCGACTTGGCTGAGCGAAAATCGTGGAGAAAATCTCCAACGAGGAACGTTTTTGTGTTGGTCGTTCATGTGAAGTAGGTATACACTTTGGACAAATCTAGAAATATTATATTTTATGTTCTATTCTGCTCACAGTTAAGAGCACTACAACAATAAGGCGAGAAGAGGCACTCTTATTAATTACTATAGAGACTGTTTCACACGGTAGCACCCACCATTTTGTCTGTGGTTCATGATAATGTACCCTTAATAAGTATTGTCCCCTTTTGCTTTATGATTACTCTTCCCAGGCAGAATGCCATCGATTGAGTAGTTAGACTAGATTACACTATGGATTAGGTAATACAAGAAACACGTTCTATTTGTAACTATAAAACGGGCAAATTCAGCGTGCTGTGATAAATAAAACAGGCGTGATATCTGTATCATAATCTGGTGTTCCTTGCACCTTTCTGCCGCAAACTTTTCATCAACGTTTAAAACGCTGCAAATTCTTTCACAGGGGTTGGTTTTTCCTCGGACCAGGCGCATGGGGGCTAACTTCAATCGATTCAGCGTCCAAAAATTAGTGGACAATGATACCCCACAAGCCTAGGTAACGGAAATATTGAAAACACACATTTGAAATGGGTAGATAAATTCCTATTTTCACCCATGACCTCATCCAGAGCGCGCCAATCGTTCCGGGACCCATTTCATTGGGTTCAGTGTCCAAAATTTAGTATAAAATGATACCCCTAACGCCCAAATCGCCAAAAATCCCAAACATTTATTTTTCGAAACACACATTTTGACCCCGTACCCCCCTAAAATTTGGTCCGATCGGGCTCAAAAGTTTCGAGGACCAACTGACACAAATTTCAGATTTTTAGAAAATTTTCTGTTTTTGGACGGACATAAGTTTTTTTTTATTTAGACACCTTGAAACGCCCAGAAAAGATGTTTACCCGAATCGGAGAGGTTGACATTTTGTATGAAAACAAAAGTTGATTATTCAAGGAATAACCAATCAAAATGAAAAATCATTGCGCCAAAGGTGCCAAATTTGTTACAGTAGTGTACTGAGTTTTCCCTTGTAATGCTACTAAGTATGCAAGCTAATGTAAACACCTGTTCGAACTGATATTCCGAAGATGATGTCTCATACGACATTGGAAATTCCGAAAATTTGTTTTTAGCCTGCCTTTTTTTAGCTAGCTTCTTGCCTGCTTTCATCAGGCTTGTCTGGTCCCCTGGAGACCTAGGGGTGACTATGGGTGTGTTGTCATTGCTTCCTTTCCATTTTGCCTCCTTTTCTCTGTTTCTTGTAAAAGTGTCCCCCCTGCTGCTTGAACAACATCCTGATTCACTGTGCACTTTTGGGTGTGTTAATGGTGATTACTCATGGTTTGGCATTTGCTAAAATGGCCATATGACTAATTCTGGGTGCTATGATAATTGAAAAAATTAGTTCCTCTAAAGCGTTGAGGATTTTAGGCGTCTAGAAGGCATGGCTGACAAGTAGAAAGCTTATTTTTTAGAAACAAATATAATTAAACCCCCTTTCCTCATCAGTCCTACCTTTTGCCAAGGAAGCTAGAGTCTGAGTGGTATTTTGTGTTACGAATTTCTTTTCTATCATGATAATTCCTACTACCTGAATTGACTCGCATTATCAATATTTATGTTCCAGGAGAGAACACTAACAAGTTTCAGACCCCACGCTTCTAAACCCAAGTCAGAATGTCGAGTCAAGTCTGTCGATTCTTCCTCAACAACAACTGTCGATATGGGGATAGATGCCGCTTTAGTCACAACCTGCAAGAAAGATCAAAATTTTCCTCCAACCGCTACGTGTACGTTCGAGATGATCAGAATCACTCAGGGCCAGGAGACAAGTCGAATTTTTCGTCGTCCGAAATACGTGATATCGCTCAGCGCGTCGCTGAAGAAGCGAAACAGGTTGAATACGAGAAAATGTGGCCTCTGACGAGTCTAAGTGTTTTGAAAGACTGTGGAAACGTTCCGGGTTGGGTGGATTTTTCAATGGAAGAAATCAGATCGGCGGCGTACTCGTCAAAAGCCGCTGGTCGTTTTCAGGACTACGTTCAACTTTACAATTCCCTCAAACAAAAAGCCAAGGAAAACCGAGACGTATTCATAAAAGGAGGTCGGGCAGCTGAGGAAATTGTCCGAAACATGTTTCAGCGAAGAAACGAAGCGTCGGACCACTCTCGACAAAACACGCCCTCTGCCGCCTTCGTCCAACCACTTTTTGGAAATGCATCTTCTGGAACAGCCTCCTCTTTTGGAACCTCTTTTGGCTCAACTCCATCAATTTTCGGCGGAAGCGCCGCTCCAAACAGCCAAGCAGTCTCTTTTGGCTCTGTTCCCTTGAATCCTACTCCGGGTCTCTTTGCCATGGCTGCGCAAGGTTTCAACCAATCACCGTTTTTTCAGAACACCGCTCAGGTAAGGCACAATACAATATCCTACTAATTCATTTAGTTTTGCGAGTCTGATAACGACTCTACAAAAACCAATGTTATTGCAAATTATAGGCTTGGTATTGTAGTAGTTACTATCCTCCATGTTTCTAGCAGTAATCTTGTCTTATCTTCTTGGTCAAAAACTCTGCAAATTCATTCACACGGGTTAGTTATTCCTCGGACCAGGCGCTTGGAGACTCATTTCTTCACCATGGCGGGTCCCAGACCCATTCCAATCGATTCAGCATCCAAAATTTAGTGGAAAATGATGCCCCACACATCTAGGATTTTATACAGAATTTTATATTGTAGATTGTGAAAGATTCATATTTATCTGCTCTTCTACATCCGCTGGTGGCAATTTGATCAATTTCTCAGGTGTTAGTGTGAAGTAATAGTGAATGGTGTCAATCATCTTGGAAAACCAGAATATACATGACCTCTCCTGCCTGTCATTGCTCTGGGGATTGGGCCAATAAGTGGGGGATATGATCATCCAATCAGAGGCAATGATGTCCAACCAGGAGTCAATTACAATGAAACCTTCCAACTGTTATCATCTTGCTGTTGTTGAGGCTGCTCGCCAAGTGGTAGAAGAAGAAGCTTCCTTATTTCATGGCCTGGTACTTGTTTCAAAAATATTCATCAATAATGTAATCAATACCTGATTTATCAACGTTCCGATATTGGATTTGCAGCAGTCTGAGAGCATGAATGAAACTGAAATGGAAACAGCCATTGACATCACCTCTCAAAGCGCTTCAGGTACTTCGTTCAGCCAAAATCTTTTTGGTCAAGTACCTCAACAGAACCAACTGCCTTCCGTGTTCCAAAATGCTGCTCCTTCTCAATCTGCACCAGGAATCACAACGCCTGACGACATTTACACTCCTATGAACGCTCTGAGTCTGACGGATCTTCAGCAGTTCAAAGCGACTACATTTACTCTTGCCAATCTTCCTTTGATTCCTCCGCCTCGGGAATTGTGTTGAAAGCCCATTTTCTGTTACAATGTTATTTTCGAGTGCAATTCTTTTGCGATTTTTTCCCCCAGATTAGATCATTTCAAACTGCGAAAGAAAACCAGTGCAAATTTACGATGAAAATAACAATAACACATCGTTACAATTGTTACATCATTTTGCCCAGTTATTTATTTATTTTTTTCATTTTTATCAGTTCTTTAGAACCACTAACGCTCAAAAATTGCAATTTAGAATGCGTTGGTAGGTGACTTCCTCCTTCAAAGCTCTGATAATTTGTTTCTCAATAATGTTAAGGAAAAACAGACGCCAAGTAAAGAAAAAAATTCCAAGGCCCAGAAAATTATTGTTAAATTAAAAAATTGTTACGGACGACGTAAAGTTTATCAACGTTGAGCATAACAAAATTGAAGCATTGAATTTTGTCTTGTTTTCGTCGCCTTGATGGCTGTCCTTAAGCCCAGAATTTGAATAAATCTTTGGCAGACGACTGTGCTTTTTTGGACCTTTTTCTTTTTTTAATTCGAAACTCTGACGCCCGGTGGAAGAACAGTTAATTTTCTCAAACTTGTATATTATACTAATTTCAAAATGGTCGTCGAAAGTTTGGTTTGGTATGTCGTTATCTATAAACCGTATCTTGGAACACCAATCGAGAATTGACGAGGAGCGCAAAGTCCGAAACCGTACAGCACAGTTTGCTTAGAATTTTATCATGCAAAAGGTGGTGTAATCGATTTTATTGTCATGAACGGAGCTAATTTCATAAATTTAAGTAGCCGAGTACAACTTTTAGTGCCAAAAAAGCTCGAAATTGTGGATGATTGGTCTATACCTTCAAAACCATCTGCCTAACAAACGAGTTCCCTCGTTCCGGAAGAAAGCTGATGAATTTGTCCACATATTTAGTAAAAATTGATACCTCACCCGCCTAGGTACCAAAAATCTCGTAAACACACATTCAAAATGAATAAATTGATACTCTTCCGGTGGACGCCAATCGTCCCGTGACCCATTTCATTGGATTCAGCGTCCAAATTTTAGTGGAAAATGATACCCCACACGCCTAGATCTCCAAAAATCCATTTTTCAAAAAACACATTTTGACCCCTACCTCACCCAAATTTGGTCCGACCAGGCTGAAATGTTTTGAGGACCAACTAAAGCATAATATGGGTCCCTGACCCAAATTTCAGATTTTTAGAAAATTTTTACTATCAAAATCGGCGTGGACGACGGAAGGACATTTGCTTATTTTGATCTAGACACCTTGAAACGCCCAGAAAAAAATTTGGGCCGAATCGGAGAGATTGATTTCTTTGAATCATGATTATTCAAGGAATAACCAACCAAAAGAAATGGTGTGAATGAGAGTCAAAAGTATGAATTGGTCAGAACTTCTCTGCTGAAAGATTAATGTGTTTTGGTCGCAGGAATACTGATCAAGACAATAACATCGTTTGTACCGCCATTTGCAAGGTATATCTTTGTTTAGATCGGGCTCGGAGGTTGTTATTTTATGTGAATCAGATCTGTGTCACCCCAAGTATCACTATGGGGGTGAAAAGAACAAAATGTGACCTCTCACTTGTTCTTACAACCACGTGTGCGCAATCTGCGGGTCAAACCGCTTTGTAGTGCTCGTAGCTCTCGAGATATCGAACAAACTTCCCTCCACTACACCCCCAAACCCATTTAGAGGACAACGGCAAAACCGAGGAGGTCGAAGGGCCTAACCCTCTCTGTATTGTGGTTATCATCGACCGTGACCCGCAAGGGGGGACTGCAGTGCCTACGATTTCCCGATCTACCGGGGAGACACGAGACAGCTGAAAGGTAGAAACCTTAACCTTAACCTGAAAACCCCCCACCCCCCAGGAAAATCAGCACAATTATTATGTGGTTCGTGGTGAACTGTCATCCCCTGTTGGGCTCACGCAACTCGCTGCTTTTTCCAGACCACCTCTGAAGGGTGCGAAAAACTATCACAATATTTCCTGTGTTCACTTATTAGTAACTTGACAGCATAATTTAGGTTGACCTATTTATCTATGAATATTAACCCTTCATCGGTACCATGAAATCTTAAGACAATTTTGGTACCGTGGGGTGTGTGCACACCCCAACTGTTTTTCGTCTAATTTAGAAATAAATAAACAAATTTGGCTTTGCTAGTGCCTCAAAACCTCCAGGAGTTCAACAAATTTTATTTAATAAAATATTTTAAGGCATTTTTATCAAAAACATGAAACACATTTTAGATAGGCTTTATTGAGAAAACTTGAAACTGATCCTACTTTAAATGGAAATATAACTAGGAATAAACTCTTGTGGTTACCTTAATCGAACTTAATCACCAGTTTTTTGTCAAAACCAGATTTGAACATGAGATTCATTAGGAGATGGTTAAGGTTTGTTTTCAATGGGGACACGCAATTGAATCGAGGGATATGAGACGTGCAGGGTGGAGAGATTATATTTAAGTTGGTATTGTGAGGCAGAGTCGTGACTGATGACACAACGGTCTTAAACAAGTAAGAAATTTTTTTTCTGAACTTCTTAACGAAAAGAAATTCGGCCGAAGGAAGGAAAATTTAACAAAAACGCCCCAATGGCTAATTATTCTAAATGTATCTTGTTCTGGGGGAGAGGGTATCTTTTGGGTTCTTCGGACTAAAGACCTGCCTACATATTTAGGAAAAAACACTGCAAATTCATTAGGGCTTGGATATTCCTTGGACCAGGCGCATGGAGACTCATTTCAATCGATTCAGCGTCCAAAAATGTAGTGGAAAATGATGCCCCACACGCCCAGGTACCAAAAATCTCGAAAACCCACTTTCAAAACAGGTAAATGGATACCCATTTTGACCAACAACCTCTTTCGGTGGGCATCAATCGCCCCGGGACCCGTCTCATTGCATTCAGCGCCCCAAATTTAGTAGAATACAATACTTCACACTCCTAGTTTCCAAAAAATACCGAAAACCGAGTTTCAAAAAACACATTTTTACCTGTACCTTTCCCAAGTTTAGGCAGATTGACTGGAAACGTTTCGAGAAAAAACTAAAACCAAAAATAGGTCCCTGACCGAAATTTCACATTTTTTTTTTTTTTTGAAAATTGTGTACAACCACAAATGGAGAACGGCTTTTGTTCTATTACTGAGGGAATAAATAATCAAATTTTAGGGCAAATTGGACAGATTGACTTCTGGAATTAGAACATAGGTTGATTATTCAAGGAATAATGAACCAAAATGATACCAAGATTTTTCATGTTTAAGGATGTTTAGGAATGACGCTGAATACATAGTTCAAGTTTTTCATTTGAAATTCCAACTAGGTAATGGTGCATCAATCCTTACCGCAATTATTTTGAGATTGGACTATAACACTATCAATGAGAGTTTGTTGCTTATTTTTTCCAAATTTTTCTTGCAAATACTGAATGGTGAGGACCAAACGAATAAATTTACCAACCTAAATTAAAAATATACATAGACCAATTTATTATAGGCATGTATAGAACGTTTCTTTGAAAGCTAAATTTTTCGAATTACAGTAATATCTAAAAGTAGGAAGAGTTGAATGAATGAAGCATTAACTTACGTAGAATGGATGAGAAAGAGGATTACGAGAAGGAAAGAAGCGTGCAATATAGCGCCCTCAGCTGATGATTGACTGGCGGCTGATGGGAAACGTGGGCGCGACTGCGCCTCGTTCTTCTCTGTCTGTCTATTCGCTCACCTTCGGTGGTGGTGGTGGTTGAGGGGGGGGGGGGGGCAGAAGAGTGCCTATAGTAGTGGGAGTGGTGTTTTCTTGATTGGTTACGATTAATGGGACTGAGACTGGGAAAACATTGGCAGCTCTTCTTGATCGAAAATTCACGCTTGCGCTGGAACTGCAAGTTATAAGAGTCGATAAGGTTATCAAAATACGAAGAGTCGTTCAACTAGAGAGGCGCAAGGGCCATGTCAAGACTTTATCATGACTTGTGCTTAAGGGGATGAGGTGTATGAAATACTTCAGTTCACTGTGTTGCGAAACATTACCACAATTGACAAAAACGCTGCGAATTCTCTCACGGGTTGGTTATTCCTCGGACCAGGCGCATGGAGACTCATTTCTTCAACGTGGGGAAAATTAGGGAAGCAGTGGGTGTGGTCGGTCCCGGACCCATTCCAATCGATTCAGCGTCCAAAATTTAGTGGAAAATGATACCCTACACGCCTAGGTACCAGAAATATCAAAAAAACACATTCGAAATGAGTAAATAGGTATCCATTTTGACCCGTAACCTCATCCTGAGGGCGCCAATCGTTCCCGGACCCATTTCATTGAATTCAGCGTCCAGAATTAGAACAGTAAACAGTGTTAGAAAATTGTCTACTACCAAAATCGGCGTGGACGGCGGACGGACATTTGAATTTTTTGATCTAGACATTTTGAAACGCCCAGAAAAAAATGTTGGGCCGAATCGGAGAGATTGACTTTTTGCATGAAAACATGAATTGATTGTTCAAGGAATAACCAACAATAACCAACCAAAACGAGAAAGTTAAAAATTAAAAGTTTTGCGGCCTCGTGGCCACAGAAGCAAATCCATGATCATGAATCACACAGAATGGAGAAAGATTGATAGTAATCGTTGATCGTGCCCTCGGGTTTGTAAAGCGAAACACCAAGGAGTTCACCAGCAGCACTGCCCTCTCGGGCCATTGTCCAGCCTCACCTGCAGTATGCTTCTGTCGTCTGGTGTCTCTCATACGAATGCCATGTTGATCAGCTCAACAGGGTGTACCGTGCATTCCTACGTTTCTTGGCCTTGGGGTCTGTCGTGAGGAAGTGAACTACAATGCCCTGGATTACCAGTTTAATCTGCTCAGCCCCTCTGCCTGCCAGGCTCTCGCCGTCATTCATGCATGGCATCCTCTCTGGACGCATTGATGCCCAATCCTTGCTTGCCCAGTGCCTGCGCACCTGCGATCTGTTTGCTGTGTCATTTTCGTCCACCAACCAGAACATGCGTTCTCGACCTCTCTGCCGACTTCCTTGAATGGCTAACCTGCTGTTGGCCAAGCATGACATGGACCTGCTATCGATCTCCCTTCGCTCTCGTCACTCCCCTGACTCGTCTTTGGTGTTCCCCTTTGCTATGTTTAACTTTCACCACATTACTTTAACTTATCTTATGCCTGCGTGCAAATGTGTTTTTTTTTTCTCTCTTCTCCAATTGGGCTCGTCCCGTTCATATAGACTAAATAAATAAACTCCAAGAATGTTGATAGAAACCTGAAATTCGGCAAACTTTACTATCGCCGGGGCCATGAGCGTGACCTCAGTTTTCATTCTCGTGGTTGGAACACTCATCCTCAAGGTTTCACCCCCTTCACACCCTTCGTTGATTCGAAGCAATCGAATCACATGAACCCTCCTCAAACTTTTCATTTCCAAGGATAAATAATCAAAAAGCTCCAGAATAGGATTTGGTCGAAATTATTCTTGAAAAAATCGTACTTGACCAATGAATAACTCAGAGTTTGCGATAATGAAGGCGAATTTATGTAACATTTTGAGCCACAATTGGAATTTATTTTACCCTAACCTAATCTTATTAAAACTTTGGCCTTCGTTTCTTTTTCGTTTTTGGATCGTAAATTTCCTCGTCCGTCCTTGATAACTGAAACAAAATTAAACATAAAAATTTATAGAATTTCGTTTCTACTTCGTTTTACCTTTAGAACAAAAATCTTTTGTCGAATGTAAAGGTTAATTCGATAACTGTTTGTATTCTAGAACCTAAATTGAAGCTGTCTCAGAAATCAGCGGCTGCAAGAAGTACCTACTCGTACTCAGAAATGGGCACTTTTTATTTATTTAAAAACGCTGCAAATTTTTTCACAGAGGTTGGTTATTCCTCGGACCAGGCGCATGGAGACTCATTTTAATCGATTCAGCGTCCAAAGTTTATTGGAAAATAGTACCCCCCATGCCCGATCGCCTAAAATCTCTAGAATTCTTTTTTGAAAAAACACCTTTTGACCCCTACTCTACTCAAATCTGGTCCAGTCGGGCTGATCCGATTGTGCCATCGGTCGTTTTCATACTCAAACGCAATAGATAAAATGCTATAATGAACTACAAGCCTGTTTTTATATTTCTTGAAAATTCGGATCTTGTTTGGCAGCTTCAATCGAATATCGCAGATAACTTCATCAAATCGATTTCTGTTTTCTCGTTTGTCTGTCTGAAGAATGACTTCAAGTTAAGTTTGGAGTATAACTAGTTGATATTCTAGGTGACTTGCGTACAGAGCTAATTATTTTTGTTTCAAGTGCTGAAGAAGTCCAGTATGGGCTGAATAATTGTTCCTATTGGGAGACATGCCATCAAAATAGTTACCTGTCGCCACTCTTTCCTAAGTTGATTAAGCATGCTGGGCGTTAGAAGTCCTTGAGCCATTAGCCGATCTGTCAATTTGCCACGCTTTTTTAACAGATTACTGGCCACTTTTTTCGGCAGCTGAGAGAAGTCGTCGTCATCGGATACGTCATCTTCATCTGTACATTGAAAGAAATCATGCAAGGCGAAATTGATAGGTTCTAGACACTCAAGGCTAAAAATAGACAAATAAACCACTTTTATTTGATCTGAAAATGGCTTAGACAGAAGTAACTCACACTCGCTTTGCTGAGAACTCATTACTAGTCTCGTGATCATCGTGACGCCTTGCTGAATGATATTATCCAGCTCTTCTTCCAGTTCTCTCACTTGATTTATGGCAGGAAAGATGTCTGGGAAACGAGTTCTACAAAGTAACGACGAACGTTAGTGGACTTTCCGGCCGTTTGCTAAGTATAGTGACAAAATGTTTGGACGAAAAAAATGGCAGTTACTCACCCAAGCCAGAGATAGAGGTCGAGAACGTCGAAGACGCCTTCGAGATGAATCAAATCACCAAGCGTATGCGGTACGGAAAATGGGTAGGAGACGCTTCTGCACAGCCATTGGTACGTGATGGGCTCGTTTCGACTGTATTGCCGAGCGAACTGAGGCAATAAAGAGAAGAAAATAGTTTATTGCCAAGCAAAACGAATGGAAAAAACACAGCAAATTCTTACACACGGGTTGGTTATTCCTCGGACTAGGCGCATGGAGACTTATTTCTTTAACAAGGGGGAAATGGGGGGAACAGTGGAAGTGGCGGGTCCCGGACCCATTCCAATCGATTCAGGGTCCAAAATTTAGTGAAAATAATACCCCACACACCAGAAATCTCGAAAATCCATTTTTCGAAATGTTTATCTTGACCCCTACCCCGCTCAAATTTGATCCGTTCGAAGTGAAAAGTTTTGAGGACCTACTAGAGCCAGAAACGGACCCCTGAACCAAATTTTGACCCAAAATTTAGAAAATTGTCTACTACCAAAATCGGCGTGGACGGCGGACGGACGTTTGCTAATTTCGATCAGACACTTTGAAACGCCCAGAAATTTTTTTTTGTGGAGATATTGACTTTTTGCATGAAAACATACACAGCAAAATCTCTGACAAGGGTTGGTTACACTAGGAGCAATGGGGATAACAGTGAGGGTGGAAAGACAATTCAGCGTCCAACATTTTGCACCCCTCCTCAAATACTGAGACAACTCGAAAAATGCCAATTACGAGTTAGGACCACCATTGAGGTCCGGATCACAAAACTTTAAACTGATAGTCAGTAGGTACATCGATTTATGGCGAGTGCCCGATGAGCTGGAGGTAGAGAAGGGCAAAGCAGAAATGTGATTTCCCAAAAATTGCAATTTTTGAGTTGTTCCAGTAATCGAGGATGGGTGCGATTTAGTGATGATATCTGAAGATAACCTACCCCCCATGATACCTTACATGCCTAGGTACCAACGAATCTCGAAAATCCATTTTCAAACTAGGTAGTTAGGCACCCACTTTGAGCCAAATTGGCACCAACCCGAAGAGGTTATGGGTCAAATGGGTATCCATCTACCTACTTTGAACGTGAGTTTCTGAGATTTCTGGTACCTAGGTTTGTGGAGTATCATTTTCTACTATATTTTGGACGCTAAATCGATTGAAATGAGTCTACTTGCTCTGGTCCGAGGAATAACCAACCCCTATGAAAGAATTTGCAGAGTTTTTATACTGAGATTATGGTTAGTGAGAACTATTTTGAACTGGCAAAACCCGTTGTGAATTCTTGCAGACATCTCTCAGATGTGATGCTTCCAGGTAAGCTGTTGGTCTACGGTCCATACTTCATGTAAGATTGAATTTCCAGTATGGTAATTATTTAGAAAAGAATCAATCTTCTTCAAGTACCTAGGTATTTTCACAGTATCATTCTTGACTGAAACGTAGTAACGCTTTCTGGTATGTGACAATCAGTTAAAATCGTACCTCAATCGACCCAGAGTCCAGAATATTGAGGAATATGATACCCCACACGCCTAGGCACCCGAACATCTCATAAACCATTCTCAAAAACCACCCTCATACTCATACCCCGCTCCCGCTTGCAGCCACATTTTGAATTTGGAATCCACTCACCTCAAAATGTAAGATCCATCATACCGAGAATAATAATGAACCTAAATTATTCGATAAAGTGGATTTAAACAACTTATTTTAATATTAAAATTCATCAAAATCATACTATACAAAATAAATTCTAAAAAAAGTTAAATAAAGGAAAAACCGCCATAAAGAGATTTCTTTTCTTGCCATATCAATCCACGTATTAATCATAGAAAACGACAAAGGCCCAAGTAAACTGTTTGGGGCTGTAACGACAAAATCGTCAAATAAAGTCCTCAGTACAGTCATTGTGATAAACTTCCTGTTCAATTTCAGACGCATACATCGATGATTCAATCAAAGATGGGAAAAATATTTGAGAATTTCTTTAAATGCCGGCAAAAAGGTGCCTACCTTCAAAAACATGGAACAGACGAAGGGCATTTTTCTGTTGATTGGCGCGCAACAAAAAACATAGCGCGATCGAAGTGGGAGAGGAACGTGTTGGATCATGTCCGCCAGAAACTTGAAGTCGTCTGAGTTGCACATGAAGTACAGAGAGTCGTCGACGGTGCAAATCCCTTCGAAAATGTTCTGTAAAAAATAACAAACAAAAATGAATTATTAGCTCTACATTTACGTAGCAGCCTTCTTCTATAAATGATGTAAACTTGGCACCGCCATTTTTGGCGTATTATTCTATTGGAGTACGTTCGTCCAAGCCAAAAAAAACCTCTCAAATGTTTCTACAATTTTGAAATTCTGATATTTCATTTGGGTGCTCAACTCATTTTCATCTTGATCTCCACAAACAGAGGCGGGGTATAGGTTAAGTACGATGGATTTGGACCCGAGCGCGATCTTCCCCAAGTTTTTGGAACCACAATCCCGACCTAAAACCTTTCCTGATTCTTAACATTTAACTTCATCCTTCACGGACCTGTGGGGCATTCAACCATGGAAAAAACGGACTTTTTCTTCTATGATTCAACGGTGATTCTAGAAACTAACAATTTGATAGTGGCTAGTGAGTTCTTAACCAGAGGGAATCCACTTTGTGAACCTCTACGAGTAATTCACCATCGTGTTTGTACTTCATGTTCTCATTTAGCGACAGCAACAGGAAATTAAAAACGCTGCATTCTTTCACAGGGGTTGGTTATTCCTCGGACCAGGCGCACGGAGACTCATTTCAATCGATTCAGCGTCCAAAAATTACTGGAAAACAATACTCCACGCGCCTAAATCGTCAAAAATAACGAAAATGGGGAAAACAGGAGGTGTGGCGTGTGTGGCCGAAAATCTCGAAAATTCATTTTTTGAAAAACACATTTTGACCCTTACCCCCCTAAATATGGTCCAATCGGGCTGAAACGTTTCGAGGACCAACTAAAACCAAGACAGGACTTCTGGCTCAAATTTAAAATTTTTAGAAAATTTTATACTACCTAAGCCGGCGTATGGGCGGATGGATATTTTCTTATTTTGATCTAGATACCTTGAAACGCCCAGAAAAACAATTGCTGTATTAGAGAGATCGACATTTTGCATGAAAACGTAGGTTATTCGATTGATAACCAACCAAAACTCTAGGAGTGTTTCGCGATCATGTTTCTACCTCATTCTTCTTATATGAATCAGAGAGATCGACTTTTTGCATGAAAACGTAGGTAATTCGATTGATAACCAACCTAAACTCTAGGAGTGTTTCGCGATCATGTTTCTACCTCATTCTTCTTATACGTATATATGGCAACATGAGAGCAAAATGAGTTCTAAAAACCTAAATATCCGCTTATGCTACATTTAGCGGTGAACATTCCCTAAAAAAAATGTAAAAGTTTGACTTTCTAGCCTCATTGGCTCAAATTTGGGGAGGGTATGGGGTAAAAATATGTTTTTTGAAACTCGATTTTCGGGAATTAGGCATGTTGGGTGCCATTTCCACTGAATTTTGGAATCCAATGAAATGGGTCTCAGACTGATTGGCGTCAAATCGATAACTATCTACCTATTTCGAAAGTGGTTTTCGAGAATATTATTTCCCAATTTCCACTAAACGTTGGACGAATCGATTCGGCCGAATCGATTGGATCGAGTTTAAGACACTCCTCCCTCGTTGCTTGTTGTTACAAAACAACACGGGAGACGGCGCTCGAAATCGGCATTACCGGCAGTGCTTCGACTCTCCATTAACAATCAAAATCTACAGACTACAGAAATACAGATAAATTAGCAAGCGCTATTTTCAAATAGAATCAACGAAAAACCTGCAACACCTGTGAACTCCATAGCAGCGAGGACAAAACAATGAAAGAAGAGAACCAACAACCGGCAGCAACAGCAACACCAGGTGATAGCCACAGTGCGACCGATTTGTATAATATTTGTTGTGTGGAATTTGATTATTGGTTGAATACAACTGCTTTGCAAAATTAATTCATTTTACCGACAAATTTAACACGATGACGAATTAAAACCATGTGCAAAGGTAAAAAAGAGCTATTTGACACTGAAATAATCTGAGAACGGATTCTTTTCTCGTAATTTCTCTTGTTCGACACTGCCCCCGCGCTTGCTACAACATCCACCCTGGTCTGTAAATATACTTTTGTATTTTCATTTGAGATTTCTGGTACCTAGGTATTTGGGGTATCATTTTCTACTAAATGTTGGACGCTGAATTGATTGGAATGAGTCCAGGACACTTCACACGCACTGTTGACATTTTCATGTCTTGACCCTGGCACATTAACTCGAAAAGCGTTACTTTTTTAGCGTTACGAAATCACATCACGAAATTGTAGACAATCGAAATAGATGAATGTCGATACAATGCAACCCTCTGTTTGGGGAAATCCTAATAGTGTGTACCGATAACAATAGTGTGTACCGATAACAATGTGAATACATAAGACTATACGTATGTATTGGACAGACAAACAATTATCGCATGTTGTAAGAGAGAAAATAAAAGAAATCCGTATGCATGCACCAGGTTCACAGTTTAAATCCAGTTTTCTTTTCTGAAAGACGTTCCGTAAGTAGTGTACAGTTATGGATTGTGAAGAATTTTGGAAGTTCGTGAACGAGACACCATTTTCGTCACGAACAACCGACGCCGAAAAATATGAACGCTTTCTACAGCAGCGAGGAATGACAAAGCCTAAACGACCGGCGAAATCGGATGTCGAACGAGCTCGCGAATATCGTGCACGCAAGAAACTAAAGATTGATGAGGAAGGTAAGGGAAAGAAACCACCGAAGACAAACGCGGAAAAACAGCGCGAATACCGCCTTCGAAAGAAAGCACAACAGAATACATTTACGGCCGAGAATGCCGCAGAAGAGGTGGTTGATGAGGAAGGTAAGGGAAAGAAACCACCGAAGACAAACGCGGAAAAACAGCGCGAATACCGCCTTCGCAAGAAAGCACAACAGAATACATTTACGGCCGAGAATGCCGCAGAAGAGGTGGTTGATGAGGAAGGTAAGGGAAAGAAACCACCGAAGACAAACGCGGAAAAACAGCGCGAATACCGCCTTCGCAAGAAAGCACAACAGAATACATTTACGGCCGAGAATGCCGCAGAAGAGGTGGTTGATGAGGAAGGTAAGGGAAAGAAACCACCGAAGACAAACGCGGAAAAACAGCGCGAATACCGCCTTCGCAAGAAAGCACAACAGAATACATCTACGGCCGAGAATGCCGCAGAAGAGGTGGAAATTTGCGACGTAAACCATTCATATGTTCCGCCGCCTCGTTCTCTCGCCGATGTAGAATTCGAGAAACGCTTTACGTCGAATCGCTTTGGGTTCTCGTGTTCGGTGTGCGATCGACTGTGGTTCGACCGAGATTTGCGACCACCGCCCGTTCGCGCCGCACTTTTACTAACAAACGAATTTCCGAACGAAAACGTATCCGGCTTTCGGACGTGCGACAACTGCTACCGATGCCTCTGTCGAAACAAAATTCCTCGTTTGTCGCGATCGAACGGATTCCATTATCCACCGATTCCATTGCACCTACCGCCGTTGGATTCCATAACGGAGCGACTCATCTCGCCGCGCCTTCCATTTATGCAAATCCGCCGATTGCGGTTCGTCAAAGGGTCGAAAGCGATCGTCGGTCAAGTCATCAACGTTCCGGTCGAGGTAAACAATATATATAAACAATAAATAAATGCGAAAATAAAAAGTGTAATCAGTTATCTTTTCATTATATCGATTAGCATTCGTCATCTGCCAGCACCCGCTACGCCAGTGCATCTATCGGTATTCGGTTTTTTTTACGAACTACATTCGATCCGACGCCGACATTTCCATGTCGACTGAATACAAGATACGGGACGCGAGCAACGAGCGAAGCGAGTTGCGAGTTTGTTTAAAACATGAAAATGTCCTACTGAGTTGCGGACTTGTACGCAAGCTGAAGCACTGGTTTTCCCAATTTTCTCCATGCTTCTGGTCCGAGGAACAACCAATCTTTGTGAATGAATGTGCAGCGTTTATTAAATAATACTCTTGTGGTGTTCACTTACAAACGCCGGCAAACTTGATCAATGAGCAACTAGAGAAAATTTAATTCACCTTGTTTCTTTGTTTGTTTTACAGGTCGAAACAACGATGGACGCGGAAAATCGAAGCGAGATGATCGACAAAATCGTAGCAGAGATACTGCTTCAAGATAATAAAACAAACGGAAACACCACTAAAAATGATGATCCAGGGTCGAATGAAAATGTCCCCGACAATTCGAATCCTCAGTCGTGCAGTTCGACAACACCTACTGAAACTCTCGATGAGAACGTTCTAAATCGCATTTCAAAAATGGACCGGAATAAAATGCACAACATGATATTAATAGAAGTCATCAGTCAGAACCCAGCTCTGTGGGATAGCACGAACCCGCAATTTGGCAACTATCAATATCGTCAAATTATTTGGGATAACATATCCATAGTTCTCAAATGTAGTAGTAAGTACTTTGTTAAATCGCCCATCTGTCCTTTAAAATAGAGATGGTCCAAAACCACGTTTGGTATGCCCAAAGCGGTTGAAAAACGTTACAGATGTATAACAGAAACATCATTCTTTTATTTCCAGCCAAGAAAGTCAAACAGCGATGGGCATCTCTGAAGAGAAACTACAGAAAATCTTACGTCCGACAACTAAAAACAGGCTTACCAACGAAAATGTACTACTACGACAAAATGAGTTTCTTGGAAGAGGAGATGAAAACGGCCATAGAAACAGAGGAAGCTATTCTGAAAAGTGCCATAAATGAGAGCATGAGTTTAAAATCCACGAATACCCAGCCAATAGAACCCAATGACACCGGTAAGTGGCGGATACTTAAGTATACAGTCCGCCGTTTGGGACCTGACCCTGATTATTCCGTAATAAAGCAGATTTTTTTTTTAAGTGTAGAGGTAGGTACAGGGTAGATATGATTTGGTATTGAAATGCCTTAGAAAGGAAACTACTCAACTTATTTGATTTGAATCGGGAGGTGATTTCATGAAAAACGTCAACCTCTCCGATTTGCCCCAGAATTTTTTTTTTGCCTGAAAATTGTATAAAAACGCTGTAAATTCTTACACTGAGGTAGGTGGCTGGACGCCGGACCAGGCGCATGGAGACTCATTTCTTCAACATGGGGGAAACAATGGGTGTGGCGGGTCTCGGACCCATTCCAATCTATTCAGCGTCCAAAATTTATTGGAAAATGATACCCCACACACCTAGATTGCCAAAAATCTCGAAAATCCATTTTTCAAAAAATATATTTCCGAGATTTTTGACGATCTAGGCGTGTGGGGTATCATTTTCCACTAAATTTTGTACGCTGAATCCAATGAGATAGGTCCCCGAGCGATCGGCGTCCATTGGAATAGGTTATGGGTCCAAATGGGTATCTATCCACCTATTTCAAAAGTGGGTTATCGAGATTTCTAGTACCTAGGGGTGTGAGGTATCATTTTCCACTCAATGTTGGACACTCAATCAATTGGAATGAGTCCAGGACACTCCAGATTCACCATTTTCCGAGGAATAACCAACCCCTGTAAAAGAATTTGCAGCCTTTCTACATCATGTTTTCAAAATCACTTCACCATGGCGGCCTTCAGCAACACTGATGGAGGCAATTTCAGAAACTGTCCTTCGCCTTTCCGTACATAGCCCGTGTATAGCTTTTCTTCCCATCTCATCAATGATGTCAACGTTCAAGAGATGTTTGC
This sequence comes from Cyrtorhinus lividipennis, assembly GCA_019603395.1. NCBI lineage: Eukaryota > Metazoa > Arthropoda > Insecta > Hemiptera > Miridae > Cyrtorhinus > Cyrtorhinus lividipennis. The sequence continues at coordinate 752,878 of CM034002.1, read as the reverse complement.
TTCAGGTAGGTAGAGGTCCCCTCAGGAAAAAGTCACAAAATCGCTGGCCACCCCACATCACCCCTGGGAGAGACTATTTGCGAGGGGAACATTTGCATCGAATGAAACTCGAGCTGTATGCTCTGTTACATTGTCCTGGCGAAAATTCCTATTGGTCTCGAATTGGGAAACTGCACACCCCATTATTACTTTTGGAGAATGGGGAGTTCTTTGGTAGACTTGTCTTGGGTATTCAACTAATCAGTAATGGAAGATATGTTAGAGGCTCCAATTGAAGGGATTTGGTTCATTGATAGATTTTGGCTAATCCAGTGTTCATTGGTCCAAACAATTACCGACCAAAACTGGGTTAAATGACTGTTACAATGAGACCCCTCTCATCATCCTACCCTACTCCAGACCGGTTCCTGGCCCTGCGAAACCAATTCATATCTTATGCCCAAAAATTTTTTTGTCAAAAAGACAATAGTTGCATTAACAGTAGAATGACATTTATTGAGAACGACCGGTATGACAAAATAATAATGAACTGACTTTGGTATTATTTCTCCACTAGTTGACGACTGTGAGGTAGAAGAGATTTCGGATGATGATGACGACGATTGCTGCATAATTGATGTCGTCATGAAGACACCGACAGACCCGCGTGAGTTCGATAATACAAATAAAAAATAGTGTAACCAGAGCTCCAGCCTTTTAGTGAGGCTAGTGGCCCCTACGATAGGTTGGCGCAAGGAAGTATTTACCTCGAAATGGAATAAAATTTGTGATCTGAGCGCAACGCAGTCTATGTCGAGGGGCTGAAGCCTGTCAAGAGTCCTGTCATTTTTTAATGTGCCAGGGGCGCTTGCAATGAGCATCCTCTAACATTAGACATCTTTCAGTGGTCTGGTTGGCCACCCACTAGTTGACAGTTGCTCTGAAGGCTATCAGCGAATGCTAATTATCGGCTCAGATTCGCTACAGGATAAAGGAGCCCTTTCTGGCAGGCGAATCAGCAATTACACTGCTACCCGCTCTTAGAGTTTGACAGAGAATTATTTTAGTGATATACAGTCCCCCCCACAAGCCTCAGCTAACACTAACTACTGGCTGAGCTTCTGGCTGATAGATTTTCCACCAGTATCGAATTGCGTTTATTGCATAAGACAGGTGGAAAGGTTCGGATGCGTTAAACTCCCTTTCCATCAATCTAGATCACGTAATTTTGACCATTTGTGGAAACTACAATAACCTGTAGTTTTTGTTTTCTTCTAGCTCAATCTACTTCGACACCAACCACACCACAATCGGCCCCTCCAGCTCCGATAGACCGCCCTACTGAAATTGAAGGAATAGTCCCAACTGAAGGTGTACCTCACAACGTAAGACTGAGAAATATTTCCGACTTGATAGATCGACCCTCGATGTTGATAGATCGACCCTCGATCCCTACCCCTCGAGTGGATTCGACGACGCCCTCATCCACAGACACTCCAAAAATCTTTCCCAAGGATCCTCCTGCCAAGAAAAAAGTTCGTTTTTCTGACGAGCCTCCTGCAAAAATATGCAAAAAAGAAGAACCTGATGTTGTTTTTATCGAAGAAAAATTCAAAGAAATACCTTTTAAACTGGAATCGACACCCACATTGCCATCAGTCACAGACGAGAGACAAGGCCAGCCATCTTCAACTTTTCAGCATGCTGTCAAAGTGAGCTTTCAGACTTCAACTCCTAAAAACGTTGGAGACTTTGATCTGACAATTACACCAACGCATCGAAGGAAAAGTGATGATCATGAAGAGCCAAAAGACCCGGTAAAGATAACTAAAAACGAAAAACCACAAGCTCCAGATTTGGGGACAACAATCACATGTGTACCACCTTATCAACGAAACGCTGATGAATCTGAGCTAGTCAATTCCTCGAAGACTGCAACAGCCAGAAAATCAACGAGCAGAACCAGCGCTGGGACGGCCCGCCACGAAGATGATTGGGTGCCGGATCTTCAAGTGGTTGAAGTCAAGACGCTTCAAGACAACAAAGCAGCCGTGAAAGACTCTATACTCAACGAAGATAAAAAGGATTTGAAGCATGAAATAGATATAAAAGACCAAACGCTCAAAAAACAAGTGAAAGAGAAACTGCGCGACGATGCGAATTTGGGTTTCTTGATGAGTTTATTAGGTGACGTAGAGACGATGACAAACTCGCAGTTTAGAGTTTTGAAAAAACATTCGACAGCTCTTGTAAGTGCGATTTTGGACAAGGGGAAGTGATCTGTGACAATTGTTATAAAAAGTGTTCAATTAGCCTAAAGTGGTATTTTCGGGGTTGCATGGGCTCATGCAACTCTCTGCAAAGCACAATTACGAAAGATGTAATCCATCTGGAAGCATCATGAATTTGGTTTCTATTAAACGATTTGAAAATTCGATTTCCTGTTTTTTCCGACCTGACCTCAGTGTTGACGTAGTACCTATATTTCACTTTGAGGGTTAATATACCTACGGATCGCTGGTGGATGGTCGGGCTGGCCTATGGGTGAGGGGGCCGGGATACTCACTGGATGCCTCCCTTGGCCGTTTCGTTACTGTCTACCAGGCAGAGGTCCTTGCCATAGCAGCCTGTGCGCCAGAGATCCACCGACGGGGGCTCACCAGCGCCAGCATTACCATACTCTCACCCAGCCAGGCAGCAGTGAAGGCTATTGGAGCCTTAAGTTCACCTCGAGGCTGGCGTGGGAATTCCTGAAGAGGCTCGCAAGGAGGAACGCGGTGACGCTCCTCTGGGTGCCGGGTTTTCGGGGTATTGGAGAAAACGAGGAAGCCGAACTCCTTGCCAAGCAGGGGTCAGCGTCCTCTCCTGTTGGTCCTGAACCTTGGGTTGGGACCTCCAAATGCTACCTGAACCAGCAGGTCGGATTGTGGGAGCGCTCCCTAGTGGCTGCTTATTGGCAGAGGCAACCTAGCAAATCAGAGACAGTAGACTACCGCTGGTGTGTCGAGGAAGCGAAGACAGCTGCGCCACTCGGAAAAGGGCTTCCCAGCCCAGCTGACATCTCAAAGATGGCCCATGACGAGATCCTCCGCTACCTTAGGGAGGCGGGGATCTCGCAGGTGTTTTATTGGTAAGGGCAGACTAGACATGGTAAGGGCACAATAGACCCATGGAGATCCTAGCGCCCAGGAGCAGTACTGCCCTCTGCCCTCAACACAAAGGAAAAGAAAACAAGAAATTTTCCGAAAAAGTCGGTAGGAGAGAGAAAATAGGAGTAAGTACTCGAAGATGATGGCTTACCATCAAGTTGGACAACGTGGAGTTGGGCAGGTGATAAGCGTAGAGTTCAATTTGTTCAGCAGTTGGATGAAGGCCAGCTTTGGTGATTTCTTCGGGCGATTGAGACAATAGATTTTGAAGAATCGGCAAATCTTCGGGTTTGAACGTCGTCGCCGATCCCTGGTAAAAAAAACGAGGCTCAGGTGAGTATGGTGACGTTTCAAGGTGTCTAGATTAAAAAAGTCAAATGTCCGTCCGCCGTTCGGGCATTTTATGGTAGTAGAGAGAAAAATAATTTTCTAAAGATCTGAAATTAGGGTAAGGGCTCTGTTCCCGGCTTTAGTCGGTCCTCGAAACTTTTCAGCCCGATCGGACCAAATTTGGGCGGGGTAGGGGTCAAAATGTGTATTTCGAAAAATAGATTTTCGAGATTTTTGGCGATCTAGGCGTGTGGAGTATAACTTTTCACTACATTTTGAACGCTGAATCCAATAAAATGGGTCCCAGAACGATTGGCACCACCGGAAGACGTTATGGGTCAAAATGAGTATCTATCTACCCATTTTGTATGTGTTTTCAAAATTTCTGGTACCTAGGCGTGTGGGGTATTATTTTCCAATAAATTTTAGACGCTGAATCGATTGGAATTGGTCCGAGACCCGCCACACCAGTTTCCATTTTCCCCATGTTGAAGAAATGACCTTTTGCATGAAAACATAGGTTGATTATTCAAGGAATTTTTCCTCAAAAAGACTGTTTGTTAAACTATTTATTCAAGAAAGTACTTCAAAATGGCAAAAACACTAGTCCCATTCTTCCATCCCCATACAAGAAACACCAAGTGGTTAGGAAGAACATACCTGTTGGTGATAGCATGTTCCCTGTTTTAATCAGAATATTTCCAGCCTGGACGGGCTATGATGGACAACATGGATTTGATTTGAATTTAGTGATGATGAATCAGATTTTGTTGGTGGCAGCAAATTGTTGCAAAAAGTGGTTGACATTATTTTCTCTTGGAAAAAAAAAAAACAATTTTTGCAATTTGACTCCATATGAGTAATTATTTCGATACAGGCCAATGTGTCGATACCAGTACTTATACTCAAATCTGTGGTATCGACACGAAAAGTACTTGCTATCGAATGAAATATTCGATAATTTACTCATATCAATCAGTATCGTATGTCCCTACAGGTGAGTATGGTATCGAATAGGAAGCAACTTACGAAGAAAATAAAACTCACCTTGTCAAAATGCGTTCCGTAACGACCGGCTCGTCCTGCGATTTGGAGAGCCTGCGATACGGAGATGACGTCTAGTTCTCTTTCGCCTTTTTCATTCATAGTTGGCTTGATGAGTGAGTAAAATACTATCCTACTAATACTCCTGAAACGAATGATATTCAAAGGTATCAGTTAAATTCTCGAAGGGTCATTAGAATAGTAACTATCTTCTCAAAAAACTTCAAAATCTCAACGGGAACCAAGAAGAAACCGACTTACAAGTTGAGACCCATTCCTATCGCGTCTGTGGCAATCAAAACTTTACAAGAAGAGTCAGGGTCGTTGAATTTGGAAGCCTGGGCTAATTTGGTCCCAGGAGGTAGTCCTCCGTAAATGACGGCTGCTTCTGTACCTTTTGACTCCAGCGCGCGGCTAACCTGCAATATTGAAAACCAGAGTAGAGCACACTTGATTTATTCGTTTCCTGCGGACGACGGAGAAGGATTCACGAGTGTCAAACCGATTTAAGGGATTGAAATATTCGTGATTAAAATAATATTCCATTTATACGCATTTCATACCTCAACCTTCTACCAGCTCCTGCAAAATAATTAGGTACCTTATTTGCCTTCTGAGAGGCTTAATAAAGCTCAATTATTTTGAAAGTATTAAACAATAGCTAATAACAAAAGAGGTAGTTCAAAGAAATAGTCAACATTTCAACTGAATCAAAAAAATAAAAACGCTCCAAATTCATCCACAGGGGTTGGTTATTCCTCGGACCAGGCGCATGGAGACTCATTCCAAAGCGTCCAAAATTTAGTGGAAAATGATACCCCACACGCCTAAGTACCAGAAATCTCGAAAACATACACACCCAAAACGGGTTCCAGACCAAAGTTTCAAATTTTTAGAATATTTTTCACTACCAAAATCGGCGTGGACGGCGGACGGACATTTGTTTATTCTCATCTAGACACCTTGAAACGCCCAGAAACAAATCAAGGAATAACCAACCGAAAAAATCATTATCTAGTGGAAATGTTGCCTTATTCATGTAAAAATCATCCTTAGATTGCGGTTTACATGCGAGAAAAATTCGTTCCTAGTCAATTCGTGGCTTCTACCTACTTATATCCCCAAAATTTCAGCCAAAAGTATCATTATCAATAAACATTGATGATTGGTATAAGTGAACTTACAGAATAAATGTCATTTTTGCTAAAGCACACGACACAGTCCCCTGGCTTCACGTTTTCCAAGGAATTCAGGGCTTCATTTTCGATTTTGAGCTCCGTGAGCCTTTTGTACGTGTGCACCTGAAATGAAGCCAAATTCCGTCAGTATCGTCGCTATCAGGATTGTATAAGATTTAGGATTTTCCTTAGTACACACTTCAACGTCTTCGTTACAAGTGAGAGCCAAAGCGGATATCAAATCGATGGCTGCGGCTTCCCCACAGACGTGGATCTCTTCGGCCATGAGACCCAGAAACGCCCTTGTCCAGGCCCACCCCCGACCAGGGTCTTTCAGGAGTTGGATTTCATCTATCACAGCTACTTCATCTGAAGCCAGGAGAAAGACAAATTCCATTTAGTACATCCTGGATGAAAAATTTCTTGGAATATCAAAACAAATTTAGTTAATAAAGCCATTCATGACGATGAAACTCACAAGGCGTATTTACAGAAGTCATCTCGACTGTACAGGAAACATGTGGAGCTGGGCTCCCTTCGTTGACAGCGAATTTCCTCTCTTCTCCCGTCACTAAATCACAAGGCGTTCCCTGAAATTAACATTAATTAGATGACAAATTTGAATTTGAAGGAATAATTCAGCGTAGACTTAAAATAAAATTGAACAAACTCCAGTTCACCTTTTCGTTCGCCTTTTTGTACACCTCGGTGGCTAATAATTTTAGAGGGCCACAATAAACACCACTTTTGGCGCTCATGAACCTCTCAAGGGCCTTGTACGTTTTCCCGCTGTTGGTGGGCCCGGCGTGGAAGATGATTTTTCTTTTGATGCTTCTCGCGTTCGGGTACCTGTAAAAAAAAAAATTCTTGGTTTGTTATTCATTGGATAATTGATTATGTTCCTTACTAGAGGTCAACTTCACCGATTGGCGCCAAAATGAGATATTTTGCCAATGGACAGTTTGCGTTTGAAGATGTCTAGCACAAATTTCTCTCTCTACACATTCTTCCAAAATGGTCCATCACTTAAGGCTTTGAGCAGCATTAACACGAAGCCAGTAAACGGTTCAGCTGACTGGCACCAGTCCCCGTTCAGAGGTAGCCAATACAATTGACTCCAGTTGGCAAAGATGCATGGACGCGATGGCATCATAGAGGCATTCCCGCATAAGGAAGTATCTGCGTAATTTTGTGCAAGATTTTTCAGAAGTGCTTCTTGAAGAACTCTCCACACACAGAGTGTGGACGAGGAATTGATCTTGTCAGGGGCCTACTACGGAGATATTAAATTTTTGCTTTGGCTTCAGCAATTCCAAAACCAGGCCAAAGAGCTGGCGCCAGTAGCTGGCCTCGTAAGAACAGCCTTGACATTCAGAGGTCCCTCCAGTCGACTGTCCTCATGAATAGGTTTCAGGCCAATCCAGTTTCCCCCACCACAGAAAATGTGAGCTGGTGTGATTAACTGGAATCGTGTAAACCTTTTCCATTCCAGCCCAGTTGGGCCTCCAGTTCCAACTTATTGAATGTGCCATTTGTTACAATTTGTGTTTCAAGAGTTTCAATGCGTCCGGGACCCGCCACACCCAGTTTCCCCCATTTCGAGAAAAATGAATCTCCATGCGCCTAATTCAAGGGATAATCAACCCCCGTGTAAGAATTTGCAGCGTTTTTTATCGATAGCACGTCCCACGAGGACTTACAGGTGTGCCTCATTCTGCTGATCTGCTGAAATGGTGAGTTTACGCGGGGCATTTAAATAGCTGAAATATGAAACGAATAGGATATTTCCACACACAACCCGAAACATTAGCGGCCAATAACGTCGAATACTATCATTTTGAGTTAGATTTATCAGCCCATCGGAACCTTATCGTAGCTCTTTGATGTTCAAAATGTATTCAAAATCACGATCTTCGTTACTTTACGATGGTAAACAAATGATTTTCATACCATGTTGGTGGGGATGTTAAGTCGCTGATCCTTTTTAAATCGTCCATGCAATCGAGATGTGGAAATATTGTTCGAGCGTGTCGAAGAAAGTAGGGGAATAGGTCTGTAATGTGACCACCACCTTTGATCACGTCACTGACGATGACGTGCAGGTCGACGGGAAGTGTTTCCGATTCCAGGCAAAATCTTCGGAAGCTGATGTATGCTTGATGTTGAAGATAAGCTTAAAAAGGGGAAACAAAATGTAAGAAATGTATGCAGGATCATAAATGAGTTGACCATTTATCGCTCTGATTTGTATACGAGAAAACCCAAGCCTTAAAATGAGCTGAGCCACTGATAATCCTACAAACTATCACCTTACTTACAGTCCAAACCATTTTCAAGACACAACGTCTTCACTTCGGGCCGCGTGTAGAATCTGTTCAGAACTCGGATAAGTTCTGATTTACTGAAACTGCCGGTCAACTCTTTTCCAACACCGGCTTCGTCAGGTTCGGGTTTGATATGCACGGGTACAAAAAGGGAAGAGATTTTCGACGAATCTGTATATTTAGCTCGTCCTCTCACACCGACAATTGTCCTACAACGACCTCGCACGAGCGCATCAGTCCCGCCGGATATTTGGATGCGGCACAAGGTTCGAAACGCCCTCCGAAAACGATACATTTACTCGTAAATTACAAATTACCGAGTTCTATAAGTTAAATATTAGCAAAATACAAAAACTAATCACGAAAAGTTACGTCAGAAAATACACTAACATGTTTGAAGATTATCACGAAACGCATGAGTTTATCGATACGTTATCATCTTATCAGAAAACTATTTTATCAGCTAATTCTTCTTCTCAACTGTGAAGGTTGGTAACGTGGCTGACACACTCATTTTTCGAGTGAAATCCAGATAGGTAGTGTCAGGTCAAAAGACGATCACCTTGGTTTATAATAATTCCATCAGACTTCAGGTCAATCAGAACTTAGTCGATCTTGAAGTGTTACCTACCGATCAAAGGGGTTCGTACTTGGATCGGTGACCGTTCTTCATCTTCCATGGTACCGGGTGAACGTTTAATCAAATTCAATTCAATATATTTTAGATTCAAGATATTGTTACATACCTAGAATAGTACCTTCCTATCCATAGTCTACAGCTGTAGATGTACATAAGCGTATATTTAAAAGCACATATTTTGGAATAATTCTATATATGGAGTACCAAATTGGGTTGAAAATGCCCAAGCCTCCTCTGCGATTGGTGAAAATGGCTGCCAAGAAACCAAGAGTGGATAGCAGTGGAGACCATTGAATGATTAAGGAGCCAAAAAATAAGGCGATTTGTAAATATTTCAGCCGTAATTTGAACAGTTTGAGTCTCTCAAACCAATTTTTTTCAATTTATCATATCAAAATACTGTTGCCTCAGTTTTAGGGAATATCAGGCTTTTTCAAGAAAATGTATTTACGACGAATTTACCTTCACACGGCAAATTTGAAGAATGCTTACTGAAATTTAAGTTTTACATCAAGTTATTTCTAAGGTTTTTTTTTTTTTTTTTTTTTTGATAATTATAAAATTGGAATTCTTGCCGAAAACATCATTTAAGTACAATATAAAAACTAAAAAAAAAAAAAAAAAAAAAAAAAAAAAAATGATAGGTAGGTACATGATAAGTTTTTATGTTGCAGTTGCGTGGTGTTTCAACACAGATTATTCATTTTCAATGATTTACGTATTCTACAGTATCAAATTGGTATTCGATTTTAGTTTTTTCAAATTCGTCCCAGTGAGGGTGACTGGTACGAGGTGCACTACTCGTAGGTACACTTGTCGGTGTTCTCACAGTTAGACTGGATGGATAATATCAACGACTTACAAAATCTTACGAAGTCTCGTCGAACGAATTCTAGTTTTTGAAAGCTAGATGCGGGAGCAGTCGTTATTTTTTCAGCCAATTCTTAACGGACATGAGAATAAAACAAATCTGTTCCTACATTTAATTAATTATTTCCAGGCAACAATGATATCAATTTGGTGGGAGATGGAAAAATCGAATCAATTCGGTTAAAAGGTCTAAAAAGAGGAAAAACAAAACTACATCAGATATATTGTGGTTTTACAGGAAATTGACTTGAGACGTGAGAGTTAAGGATCGCACTAAACGCGGCCCAAATAAGTCACACGGTTTTCGTTCAATTTTCTTTTTGGCAAAGCGTTAGCCAATGAAATGCAGAAAGAGAAGAGGCGAAGAAAAGCTGAGCGATATTGACGATTAAAATGATAATAGAAGGGCAGAAACCGTGGAGACCGCGGGGGTAAAAATAAATCTTGAACACACAACTCACTATTACACGGTCGGCTGGGTGCGGATCACAGCCGAAAAAAAGTGACGCTCGGCGCGTCGGAAGGGTGTGATTGAAGGGGGGGGGGGGATAAAGTTCGATATGGGAGGAAAAGGGGAGAGGAAAGAATCGGAAGGGAGGAGTGAGGAAAATCGGTCCTTGATTCGGTTTGGAGCCTCCAAATAATAGGATCAGAACCACCCAAAGACTCTTACGGCGTTGAGCAATATTCGGATGATCCGATAAGTTTTCACACAGACTGGAGGGGCAGGGTCGCTGATAACATCCCTCTTTTTGACGCCAAATATTGATTCGCCCTCTACTCCTGTCAAACCGTCAACTCGTAGTGAAGCACCAGTTGGGATTAACATCCGTTTTCAGGTTTCAATTCGGGCCAATACAATTTTTTCAAGGTGATCTGCATTTTTGTCAGCAGGACCTATTATGGCTTGAATGGTTTCAAGAGATTCGGCGTCGCTATAACGAACTTTTTGGACCTGATCCAAATTGCCTTAGGCTTCTATGGGTCTTTCAATATGAAAAGTTTGATTCTGAAATCAACTACTGAACTGGCCACTACACCCCTCCCCCCCAGTGACCCGACCCGTGAACTGTATTAACTTTCAGTTCACGAAATAATTTGAGTGACGAAAATCGGTTCATCTGTTCAAATATTCATCGGTTCTATTTGTTCGAGAATCGAGAAAATCTGGCAATTAAAATGTTTTTTCATTCAAACCTCGCAGGAATCGACGATTCGTCTGCTTTCATAAATCGCTAAACTCACCACCATTTCAATTTTACGAATTGAATCTGAATTCGTGGGTTCTCATCACGCTTTATAGTGGTGTTTGACTCTTCAAATTCAAACCAGTAGCTGATGCTAAATGCTCGACGATCAATGGAAATCGTACCCGGCATTGAACATTCCACAAGAAGTGAGGTAGCTCACCAGTTTACTTTTCTATCTGATGGTTGCTTGAGGCGGGAAAAAAGGGAGAAAACGATGGCAAAATATTCTGCAGACCTCAGCTCGAAGGAAAAGCTGAAGGGCTAAGGACGTGTGAAGCTTCACATCTGGGCGGCTCTCTATAGTTAGCATAAGCTTCCCCACCCACTCATGCCTCTGATCCTTTAGAGAGGCTTCCTCTCAGAGGTCCCGTCGTGTTTCCATTATTTTTTAATGGAAATAAAATTTTAAAGAGGGTTTTCTGCTTGGCGAAAGGAAAAGGCGAAACGTCTGATAGGAGGGTGTAGTCGAGGGGTTTGCATGACAATTGCTTTCAAGGGAACCCCACCCACTACCCCCTTACTCGGAGTCTTGTTTGCTGCCTATAAGAGGATTGTGCAGCCCTCCAACGCTACTTCTCTCTCCATCATGACACTTTCCTGACATTAGCCTAATCGGTGATAAGGATTCTCTCCCAATTATTAGCTCCATCGGTTAATTATTATGCCATTTTAAGCGGAGGGAGCTCGGAATGAAGGCTCTCGACCCTCGTGCAGCTGACTGTCTTCCCCACACAATGGCTGACTAATCTGATAGACGAACGAACGAATCAGGGAAATTAATTCTTCGATCTCGAACACTCGTTAGTTCGTTCCGGAGGGCGTATGCAAATATTGACCTCTAGATGGTCTTAAAACTAGATTCAAGATGATTCTATAAGTAGTTCCTACGCATTACAAAAATGTAAACTGTGATAAGAACTCCGTCAATAGTATCAATAAAGTGCCTGAGAAAAAGCCAAGAATTGGTGTCAATTTTTCCATTAGAATACACATTAAATCAGAATATTATGACGCAATAATGATTCCACGGTCTTGAATCATGGTAAAAACGCTGCCAATTCGTTCACACTGGTAGGTTATTCCTCGGACCAGGCGCATGGAGACTCATTTCTTCAACATGGGGGAAACAGTGGGTGTGGCGGGTCCCGGACTCATTCCAATCGATTCAGGGTCCAAAATTTAGTAGAAAATGATACCCCACACGCCTAGGTATCAGGAATCTTGAAAACACACATTCGAAATGGGTAGATAGGCACCCATTTCGACCCATAATCTCATCTAGAGAGCGCCAATCGTTCCAAGACCCGTCTCATCGGATTTGGCGTCCAAAATTTAGACGAAAATGATACCCCACACGCCTGGATTGCCGAAAATTCATTTTTTGAGAAATACATTTTGACCCCTACCCTCCCTAAATATGGTCCGATCGGGCTGAAACGTTTCGAGGACCAACTACAGCCGGAAAAGGACTTCTGATTCCAAATTTTAGATTTTAAATTTTAAAACTAAATTTTAGAATAACCAACCAAAACAAAGGGCTTCCACTTACCTGCCATTATTGTCTACAATTTGGAGCAGAAATGCGGTCGTGCCAGGATAGAACAAAATAAATAAATCAATTAATCAAATGAGACCATTTTGAGGAGATGTGATAGGTTAGGAGTATATACCTAGTGTTACTGATAAACCAGAGACAGCAGAGACCATAGCTAATTGATTCCTTGATGGATGGATTACGTGTATCCCTGGAAAACAAACTTCAGAGTCGCATTAGGGCGTGGTCGTGGAATGAGGGAGAGATGAGGTAAGCAGTACTTCTAAAAACACTTATCCGATAACCGCTACTTCCGCCCAAACGTTTTCCAAGCTTTTTCCCTCTTGTCTTCGCCTTTCCATCGGTAAATGGAAAAAAGATTTGGGGAAAGATTTTTCTTCTTGCGCCTGTTGGCTGACTCTCTTTTGCTGAGTAAACTTTTCCCTCGAAACTTCCATACTTTTTAGAGTGGAGGGAAAGAAAATACTTCCAACAACGTGGACGGAAAAAAGCCCGTAATGTACAAAGAACGCACTAGTAAAAGATTGGCTGAAGGGCTGTGAAGAAAGCTACTGACCGCTGACGGCAAACTGACTTCGTTCAATGAAAGATAGCAGATTTTAAAATAGCATTAAAGACAACCCCAACTGTTTCCTATAATCTGCCCCTCAATACACTCCTCGCGGTGGTCCTAACCCTTATCTACTATGGTGGTTCCAGATCACACATATACTACTGTTGGGACGGATCCCACCTTCCCCCTTTTTTTGCCCAAAAACGCTTGAATCCCCTTGAAAATACCTCTCCAAAGGGAGAAGATAACAAAACACAAACAAACGTTTCAGTGAAATGTATTACTTTATATATTATATTACGTATTTAACAAAATAAAAGCTCTTGCGTTTACCTCAGTTCTGCTTAGCAACTGACCCAAAAAGTATTATACTTCTGTTAAAAAAAATCATTTAAACTCTGTAAAAATTCCTCTTCTCTTGGACCAGGATTTCCTTTGATTACATTTGTAGGTGGCACTCTGGCAAACTTAGAACGAATATGCGTGTTTGTGCAAATACTTCCTCCATCATTCCCCAAATCAGGTTGCCATTTGTCTGAGTTACCAAGATCGTCTTCTGAACTCCTCTCATTTTCATCCTGTACAAAATCAAATTCATCTTGAACTGAAAATCAGGCAGGATTCCATCGTCAGTTTCAGAAACGACATCATTGTCAGACGTAAGATCATTTGATTGCCTTTGAGATCATTTTCTTCAAGGGATTGTCGCTGAAATTCTTGTAAAATTTCTTCAAGGGTTGAAAAAATCTTGTTAAATGCCACTTGTTGAAACCAAAAATGTATGATCACGTAAGGTACATATTGGAAACCCCAATAAAGAAGAAAGAAATTGTAGAAAATGATTTAATTACAAACAGTTATACACAATTATTAGAGCATAAACACTACCATAGGGTTGAATCCGACCTATTCAAATCTATTATGGTTGGGTCAAATTGGACCAAAGTGGGGATAGGCAAAATACGGTATGTGCCAAATCGATGTGACCAAGCCAACAGCTTCCAAACAACTGAGTGGAAGGTGCCCTTGAACGACAGCTTCAAGCGCCATCTATGTTGACCTTGAGAAGTAACACAAATTTCATGTAATAGAGAAAGGTTAAGGGCTCTAATATCGTCCATCGTCCGAACTAAAACAATAAAACTGGTTGTTGCACTCGAGTGTTGTTCTGAATTGAGGATTAGGGAAACCACCACACTTATTGCCGCTTCGTGATTCACCCCTCAAACCAATTAAGTGGCCAGTCTCCCAAAATAGCGGCTTCCCCTCTCAGGTTACTGTCGTAATTTATTTACTATACCATTCTTCGCAATTCGCCCCTGTATTAATTAGTGGAGATAAGTGTGAGTTTTAGGGTTTCTTTCACTCAGGCCGTCGGTGGAAATAAACAGAAATAAATTGTAGTTTAGGATAATTCCTTGATTCTCTCTGATAATTCCTTCTGTTGTTTCGCCCTTTTATGTCAAGTTGGGGATGATTAAGTTGTATTTTACAGCCACTACCTAACTATTTTAGTGCAGATTCTCCATAGCAATATAAATTCGTGAAACATCTCCTTCACCCCAACCGACCTAAATTGCCAAATGACCTGGAATTAAAGTCGACACCGATAGAATAAGCATGCTTACGAGCTCTCACTATGAGTGGGGTGCGCTTCTTCACGGATATACTTCTATTTCTACGATTCCCTAGGATGCTTCACGTCTTCTTTCCTGGATAGGAAGCTAACGATACACCCGATTTCGATATAATTTATTTTATAATTTAGCCGTAGTCGAGAAAGCGGGCTGTTCAGAGTTGTCGTTGAATATATGTAGGATCTCCTGGGGGCGCTAGAGTGAGACAGTCAGTAGGATAGGCTCGTTAACTGAGAAGGATGTGGTTAATAGGAGGCGTTTTATAAAGCGATTGGTAGGCGTTTAGGAGGGTGAAAACCCACCCCGTCCTGTCCAGGAGATTCAATTTCAAGGTTGCCTGCTCGCGGGGCCATTATAGACTGTAGAAGGAATAGAAACAGGAACCCTCCACCCGCCATTTCTCGATAGGGGGTAGAGGGGGGAGTCACAAACAGTAAAAGCGGAAATTCTGGAGGGGGCGACCGACCGGAAAATGAAACTTTTTACCAGCTAACCCCTCAAGTCGACCGCTACTAACCAGTTATCTTTTCTAGTACTAAAACTCGTGGACACCCCGTAAACCAATTCCTATGTACCTGTATTGTACACAAATAAGAATACCTCCTTCTTCTGCAGCTGATTCAGCCAAA
This sequence comes from Cyrtorhinus lividipennis, assembly GCA_019603395.1. Lineage (NCBI taxonomy): Eukaryota > Metazoa > Arthropoda > Insecta > Hemiptera > Miridae > Cyrtorhinus > Cyrtorhinus lividipennis. The sequence goes on along the minus strand of CM034002.1, from coordinate 737,740 downwards.
AGATATGTTAGAGGCTGCTTGGATGTAGATTAAGATATTGACTAGTTTAGTTGACATACCTAATGACCAGTTCAATCAATACCTTCTTGCAGGATTTCTTTCCGTTGAGCCATTCGAGCGCCAAATGTGCTGTGTTGAGACACTTTTCTGGTCCTGTTGCCATGGTTACGAGGCCATATCAAAAGCCCTTTCTGACGCAGCATGTCCTGCTTCATCGCTGGCAGGTTTCCTGCAGATTGCGGTACCTAAGCTCTTTGTAAGAAATTCTTATCTCTTTCTTTTATTTTGGTTAGTTCTTCCTTGAATTAATCAATCTGTTTTCATGCAGAATGTCAACCACTTTAATTTTCCATCCAAAATAGTTTTTCCAGATGACCAAGTGATTTCTGTCTACTGGAATCAGGGATGCCTTGAAATAAAAGGAAGAAAAAAGCTGGCTGTTGCAACAGTAATGTTCAAAGTTCAAGCCTAGTAATACCTAAAATACCGTAACCCTGCATATCTTTTTAACAAAATAACATTGATGGCTGGTGTGCATAGTAGAAACACTGAGTGTGAACAAAATTATTCAAATACCACGACATAGATCAACCATTTTTGAGAGATCTTCTCCTATCGAAGGAAAAAAGATCCATAATGAGCATCTCGAGCACATTCGATTGGAGACAGAATGCTGACACGTTTAGGAAACACTATTGTACAAACATTACAAGATCAATATAATATGAAAGTACAAAATCTCTTATTTTTTTTAACTGTATTAAGAGAATGCAAATAAATTACTTTATTTAATAATTTAGGTATTTTCTATACTTTCCAAATAATTTGTATAATGGAGAGGAATTGATTTATTTAATTATTTTATTTTGAATAATACTGTTATTTTGATGCATTATCTACAAAATGTCTAACCTTTTTTTTTTGCCCTGTGGAAGCGGGCGAGGGCCTTATGGCCCTAACTGTTCCAGGTTTACAAATAAAATATCTTAATCAATCAATCAATCTCCCTTTTCGTCTTACCACCATTTTGAACCCCCTCTTCTGCTTTTCATAAATATTCATCTCAGATAAAACTCAAGGAACCCAATTTTCTTGAGATTTGATTAATGATTCTCACACTATACACGTATGTTATGACAAGAAGGTGTGATGTTTTTCCATACAAAAAGAAAAATAGGTAGGTATAAAATATTTAGCGATTGGGTTGTGAGACACAAAATAGGACATTTGCGCTCTTCGATGGCTAGTGAAATCCATAAATACAAATATTAGTATATACATAGGAAGCTCGACATACTGTCTAGAGTAGACTAATTAGACTTACCCAGTAAGTAATAATTAGGAATTTCACGTTGTTTCACATTGCAGCTTTGTGGGAAATTTAAGGGCTGTTCGTAGTCACCGAAGGATAGATCTTGGAAGAGATCCTAGACGAATTGAACTGTAGTTCTACCCAAGTACATGTGTAGGGCCAGTAATCAGAATGTGAGCTTACAGGAAAATGTATAACTATTGCATCAATATCGAATTATATATTGCCATCCTTCAAACAACGGGTCTCGAGAATATGCAGGGTCACTAGTGGAGAAGGGTCATCCATTTGCAGCAACCAGTTCCTAGGTCTCACATGTATTTTGACATGACGCTGATAAAAGCTTTATACCACTTTTCGAGTTCATCTTTACTGGCTGGTTTCTTTGTTGTGGGCCTCGCCGTTGTCGGTTCAACCATGGACGATGTTGTCGTCACTGGAGTTTCAGTAGATGTTGGTGACGGAGGTGGGTTGATCACGTAACCTTTATCTTTGAATCTATACCCAGATGAGTCGTACGTGGTAACGTAACTGAAGGCTTTGCTGTAAAATAATTTCAAGTCAATATTGTCCATTCTTTCGTATTGTACTTGTATAGGTTTGCATGTGAAACTCACTCCCCGAATCCATTGACAGCCTCGTGTTTAGGGGATGTAGATGGCAGATACTGTTGCAGGGATGGGTCTTTGTCGGGAGTCACCCCTGGTGGAAGTGAAGGCGTGGGTTTAGATCCGGACACCCTGCTGTACTCCTGCAATTGCCAAAACGATATTGAAGTAGAAGTAGAAGAATGTACTTCATTCAAACAGCAACACAGGTTTTTACGTAGACGAAAATTGAGAGCACGCATCATTGAAGATATGTCATAGGAACGGCTTTATCAGGAATACGACTGACCTAACCCTTTGAGGTCCTATACAAGAGGATTACCAATACCTATTACTTCTCATTAGGATAGCAGGCGTCATTAATGAAAACACGAATGCGCAACATAAATTTCATACCATTATGCCGCTCTTACTGACACTGGTCAAACTATGATGGACACACTCAACAAGGAATTATTCGATAACTTATAACTTCTTTATACAGCACCTTGAGGCAATTTTCCAATTCAACCGCCGTCAGGTTGGTAGCGCCGAGTTCACTGAGTTGATCAGGTTGTCCATCTGACCATCCTACCACTCTTTCTTCCGCTTCGAATTCACCTTTGTCCTCCACACCCGCTTTGTCACCAATGAGTGAATTGAGGAGCGTTTCCCCTAAAATGCAATTCTTCGGCGCCAACGATTGAGAGAAAGAGAAGGGAATCTAAAACAAATTTAGCGTATTTAGTTCATCAACATGTAAAATGAGGAGAGTCAATAAGACTTGAATTATGTACCTACATACGGGATTACCAAATTTTTGTTGTAGTCATTCCCAAAACTTACAATAATTCTGACAAGACGCCTGTTAATATTCGTGTTCGATTTGACCAGAAAAAGGTTTTCCTCCCACAATTTACTTTTTACGTTCTAAAGTGTGAAGATTCATAATCTAAAATGTACGATTGTCTAACATTTTCCTAAAATGCAAAAATGTTGCACATTCATTTTAATTGGTTGATCGCAAAAGAAGGTTAAGTATTAAAGAATATTTTGAAAATGGGTTTACGAGCTTTTTGAGACCTAGGCATGTGGGGTATCACTTTTCACTAAATTGTGATCAGCTAAATTGATTCAACTCGTGATTTACTGGAGAGTTAAGAACGGAATTTTAAGACTGTGTTGAAAACAATTGTTTGTTATGGTTGGTTATTCATTGAATAATCAACAAATGTTTTCATGCAGAATGTTAACCTCTCCGATTTGCCCCAAATATATTTCCTGGGCGTTCCAAGGAGTCTAGTTCAAATTGAGCAAATGTCCGTCCGCCGTACGCCAATTTTGGTAGACAATTTTCTAAAAATCTGAAATTCTGGTCAGGGACCCGTTTCCGGCGCTCAGGTGTCAAAATGGGTCCTCTGAAAAATGAATTTTCGAGATTTTTGGCGATTTGGCCGATCGAGGTATTATTTTCTACTAAATTTTGGACGCTTAATCCAATGAGACGGATCCCGAAACGATTGGCACCCACCGGAAGAGGTTATGGGTAAAATGGGTATCTAACCACCTATTTAGAATGTGTGTTTTCGAGATTTCTGGAAGCTAGGCGTGTGGGGTATTATTTTCCACTAAATTTTGGACGCTGAATCGATTCGAATGAGTCTCCATGCTTCTGGTGTGAGGAATAAACCCTGTAAATGAATTTGAAACGTTTTCCTATAGTAATGTACTTGCAACAAATGTACTTGCAACAAATGAACTTAAATGAAAACATTCTCAATCAGTTGCAACCGGAGTGTAGCATAATAATACTTCATAATAGTTTTGGGGTCATGACTGAAATTCAGTATTTTACAAAAAACTAACTGGTTTGTCTTATTGTTTGTTTGAAGACTGCGATCACTTGATATTCCGGACTATCGTACGTATCATTTATGGGTTGTAATATTGCACTTTTATTGAAATGGACGCCCTTTCTGTGTTTGCTGGTGTCCTCCCAACGTATTCCATCAGTTATCATATATAGAATTCTAGAAATACAACCCTTTACCCTGAAAAACAACATTAATTCATTATTAAGGAGTGTTATCCTCTGAACATTCTAGTGGTGGAAAGGGGAATGTACCATCCGACCTAAGCAATCAAAAATAGTTCCTTCGACGGATGCCCGAAAACTATCAGATGTTTTTGGAAATAAAATGAGTAATGATTTCTTTGACTGGCCGGCTGTTTGGTGATTAATGAGTTCGTAGACTAATTTGCTCCAGTTTGTCTGAAGAGAAGCCGCGCCGCAGCGAAATTAGTCGTGCTTCGTGTGTGGCTTGAAAATGTGTGGTTTAAAAACAGTTTAAATTAATAAACTCGTAAGTTTTACATACCATTGTCGACAATTGAAAGTGGACAAGGAGACATTTAGCGAAGAGTTGCATGTTGGATGAATTGGAAAGAAGATTACTCAATAAAACTAGAAGTCACAGCAGAAAACATCAATAATATTCTCTAGTTGTCCATAGACGTCTTGATCAGCATTTAACTGATTTAACATTGTAATAATGAGCACGTTCAAACTGTGTTATTTGCCAATGGCCGATAATATGTACACAGGTGAGCACAGTTAAACAGAAAAAAGAAACGTGCTTATGCTCAACCCACTTTCAATCGCTTTGGGCCTAAATCTGAAGAATACACGCGATAATAAACTAAAATAATAATTTTATTTCATATGTTTCGTGCAGCACAGTAGTGAAGAATTATACAATTCATCGTATACGTTCTCAGGTTTTTGTGATGGTGCGCAGTATGGTCCGGAATACCGAAAGGCTTCAAATTCTCTCATAAGGGTTATTCCATGGACCAGGCGCATGGAGACTCATTTCTTCAACACGGGGAAAATAGGGGAAACAGTGGGTATGGCGGGTACTTTACCCATTCCAATCGATTCAGGGTCAAAAATTTACTGGAAAATGATACCACACACGCCTAGGTACCAGAAATCTCGAAAACACATATTCAAAATGGGTAGATAGATAGCCATTTTGAGCCAATTTCCTCTTCCAGTGGGCGTCAATCGTTCTCGGACTCACTTCATTGGATTCAGCGTCCAAAATTGAGTGCAAAAAATCTCTAAAATCCATTTTTTGAAATACAAATTTTGACCCCTACCTCCCTAAATTTGGTCCGATCGGGCTGAAATGTTTCGAAAACCAACTAGAGCCGGGAACAGACTCTGACCCAAATTTTAGAAAATTTTCCAGTATCAAAGTCGGCGTGGACGGCGGACGGACATTTGCTTTTTGGTTGGTTATTCCTTGAATAAGAAATCGGGGGTTACCTAATAGGTTGATTATTCAAGGAATAACCAACCAAAAGAGCCATTTTATGGTCAAATCCTTCCAACCGAGATTTTATTAACATAGTTTATTTCATGTTTACGGTTAAAATTGCAATTTTCTTAGTTGTTTAAACGGGTTTAAGTGCACCTAAATAAATATTTAAATTTTGAGGATATCTACAACCTCCTCCCACAGCTCATTGCCAATCAGTCGTCAACTCAATCCTCATTCATTCAAAAGTGTATTGACAGGGCGAGGGCGATAGGCGATAAAAGTTTTGAGGAGCATAATAATGGAGTCAATTCCAGAAAGTTTGTGGCTGAAAGGGGATTAATTGGAGGGAGCCGGTTAGTCTACAAAGTAGAGAGGTAAATCGAACTCGAGCGGTAGCAATTAAATTAAACCGGAGGCCCCCGCTAAATAGGATCTCAATTAATCAGACCTATCGACCGGTTAGGAAGAGAGGGATGGCGAGCTTGGGAACGGGATTGGTGGGACAGAGAGGGGTGGGGGTAACAGCGGTGGGGGTAATAGATGCGGGGAAAGAGCTAATACTGAGTTAATTGGTGAACAGGCCTTCCTTCTCCAAGCAGGGGTGGCGGGTTATCTAGCGGGCGAGTGAGCCTTTTGCAAATATTGACCCAAACCTCCGAACGGGTCCGAGGGTATTAAGTGCAATTGAAACCCTCTGCCAACCATTCGCGAACCACTTCTCAACTCCCCAACATCAACCCCGTGGCCACTATTCCTCTCGCGAATTATCAGCTAGAGATTAAGTCAGGTACTCGTCGATTTGAGCGCTCATCCGTTGTTGCCAGGGTCCTCCTCAAGAAAATGGCCTCCAACACAAGACTTGATTAAACAATAAAAATATTACCAACAAATTGAGAATTTTCTATGACAATTTATTCGAATACTTCACGGTTAGCTTAATCAATGCAACTAACAACCAGCCGATACCATAACCTGTTACACTAGAACATAACCTTAAATCGCAATAATTACTTCCGCAATAGTTTATTTTTCTAGGTAGATCTCGGAATATATATTGGTTGGTTATTTTCATGCAACAAGTTAATCTCTCCAATTCGGCCCAACATTGTTTTCTGGACGTTTCAAGGTGTCCAGATCGAAATAAGCAAATGCCAGTCCACCGTACGCCGTCCACATCGATTTTGATAGTAGAACATTTTTTATAAATCTGAAATTTGGGTCAGACCCATTTCTGGTTCTAGTTGGCCCTTAAAATTTTTCAACCCGATCGTACCAATATTGAGGGGGGTAGGGGTCAAAATGTGTTTTTTTTTTTGAAAAATGGTTTTCGAAATTTTTTGCAATCTGGGCGTGTGGGGTGATATTTTCGACTAAATTTTCGACGCTGAATCCAACAAGACGGGTCCCGGAACTATTGGAGCCCACTAGAAGAGGTTATGTCTCAAAATGGGTACCTACTTACTTTTTTCAAAAGTCGATTTTCGAGATTTCCGGTACCTAGGCGTGTGAGGTATTATTTTCAATTAAACCTTGGACCTGAATCGATTGGAATGTGTTCCGGACACGCCACACCTACTATTTCCCCCATTTTCGACGATCTTTGAGGTTACGACTAAGTACGTACCTGTTTTAGGAAACCGAAAGTTAGTTAGCCTCCTATATTCAACTTCTGGTGTGCTGCAATCAGTTCGAGACCCATCTGAATCGATTTGTGGCCACAAAGGTATTGGAAATGATACCTCACACTACAAAAATCACAATAAACTGATATACTCGACCGATGATTCTACCTTACAAATATATGTATAATTTATACGTCCTCTTGTTTCTTCAAATGCTTTCTTAAACATTGGTGTCTCCTGGCTTGAATACTGAGTCCTGTTTTTGGTAACGAAACCTACCAAAAGCTTCGCCTAAAAGTTGAACTGGCATTTTCTAATCAGAAATGACTTTCTACGAGTATTATAAAATCCGCGGTAAGTAGAGATTTGAAAAGGTTTAATAAACCGTACAGTTGATTTAGCGGAATTTTCCAAGCTTTTTCCAAACCAAGTTGAATAATGGAAGACGAATACGAATGTCGAAGGGAACGGTGTCCCGAAATTGAGTTAGTGGAGCCTTTAATCGGTTCGTTCCGGTGACGGTTCCCAGGGCGAGGAAGTTCTTAGGGCGGTTTCGTATTTAGTGACGTCACTCGTAATTAGTGAGATCCTCTTAGTAACCAATCAGGATTTGAGCTGCCAGGCAACTGTAGCCCTTCAACGCTTTCCTATTAAACCTACACCCGTTTGAAAGCTCTTCCAACCTCGGAACTGTGGGCGATGAAGTGAAAACTCCTTTGAACACCGCGTCGAGGGGAAAAATTCTCGATTTCGAGGGATAGGTACAGCTGGAATCGGATGTGATGGGTTTCTCCGTTGATAGAATTTCCACCTTTCATCCCTTTTATTCGAAGGTATCTACTTTCCACATATGAGCAGGGAGGTACGAGTATATTACGCGAGCTTTTTGTGGTGGTATTCACCGAAAAACACGATTTTAATCCACTCAATTGATCCAAGTACCAAAAAAATTTGTATTCACATTCAGAGATCACGCTTTTAGACAAAGATCTAGAAATTCCCTTAGGGGTAGGTATCCCTTATCGTTGATAACAGCCCTGATTTCATACAATTAGTGTTGTTCAAATAGCCCATAAATTCACACTAGGTATTTTCCATGGGTTTTCCTGGATGTGAAGAAGAAAAAAAATTGTCGAGTTGCGTATAATATCGGCACGGTAATTTACTCTTATCGAAAAAAGCGAGCGAGTATGACAATACAAATTTGAATTCAACAAAAATTTTTAAAAGAACTAATATTTACATCGTATATTACGCAATACAATTGAATTTTTATTTACACGTCGACGCTATTTACAATGAACCATCTGAAGGTGAATAGTGGCTACTCTTCAGCATTTAAATAAATAATAACAGTCTCAAGGGAGAGATTTATAAGGGGTTTGTTGTTATTGATACAGCTAGATGTGGTTAAATCATAGATCACCAGATGGAGAAACGGGAATGATCACTTTCCTACCGTTCAATTTGTCTTGGATCTCTTCCAAGCTCTTCCCTTTTGTTTCAATCATAACCGCAAATACGAACACAACACACACCAAAGGTGCCACGGCCATTACGAGAAAGTTGAAGTAGACGCCTATGTTTTCATTGATGACGTAGAAAAAACTAGTGCTAACAACGGAGAACAAATTAGCCGTGATACACGCCAAAGCGGAACCTTTGCTTTTGAGATTGACCGGGTAGAGCTCTGCTTGGACCAAGTTTGGGATGCTGACCATGCCCAAGGAGTAAAATATACCGGACACTATCAGGAGCACCAGTGGGCACCAATTGGTGGTTGATGTGTCCACTTCACTGAAGTCGCGCAAATAGTACCAGACTGTTACTCCTGCCATGCTCAAACCTGAACCGAGGCTCGATATGACCAAGTATACTTTTCTACCAGCCAAATCGATGATGAGGCTCGACAGGAAGGAAAAAACCATCCAGATGATGGTCAAGACGAGGAAAGAGTTTTCAGCAGATATCCAGGAATCAGGCAAGACGACAGTAGTGTAGGCGAATAAGAAAGTCACACCGGACAACCGTTGAATCATTTGAAGGAATTCCACTATAAGGAAAGCCTTTCGCCCACCTTTAGTCCGAAATATGTCGCAATAAGTGCCTTTCATTTGCATTTGTTCATCCACTTTGTCTTGCAATCTGTCCAAATCTTTATCGTTGCAAGCACCTTTGAGCCAAATAATGCTGGATTTAGCCTTTTCTTTTTTGCCCTTTCTTAGATAGTAGTACGGTGATTCAGGCAGGAATAAGAATGCAAAAAAAAGAAGTACTGAAGGAATGGAGGAGATGAAGATGAACAGCCGGTAAGGGGCTGCGGACGCCAAACTCTCATATAAGGCTCCCGCGTACAAATTGAAAGCGAAAAAAGCACCAAAAGCACCTCGGATTTTAGGATCAACAACTTCGCCTAAGAAAGCTGGGACGACGGTATAGACAACTCCTCCCCATGATCCTGACAAGAACCTGGCGACGTAGATGGCTTCGGTTGCTGTGAAGAAAGCCAAAAGAGCCCATGACGCGATCGCCAGCAGGAGGCCCAGGCTGAGAGTCAGTCGTCGTCCGATTTTGTCCATAAGGATTCCACTGGGTATCGGGCTGAGGCTGTTGCCAATGAATGTGATGGTGATCATCAATGCAATCTCCGAATCTCCCAGGGAAAAGCCAGCGGAGTTGTTTTTAATCATCGGAAGAGCCGCTGAAGGCCAGGCGTAGAACTGCCCGGTGGTCAGCGTGCATAACGTGGCTGCAACAAGTTCATGATATATTATTGGACCAGTCTTGATACAGGAATGCCAGATTATGTACTGGCGAATAGCCTTTGATATAGGATACAATCTGAACATCAATCGGAATAACAGGACGTCCCAGAAAAGGTGGTAGGTACCCCAATAGGACCCGGTTCGTAGGATTCAGCGTCCAAAATTTAGTGGAAAATGATACCCTACACGCCTAGGTACCAGAAATCTCGAAAAGAAACATTCGAAATGGGTAGAAAGATACCCATTTTGCCCATAACCTCTTCCGGTGGGTGCCAATCGTTCTGGTACCCATCTTATAGGATTAAGGGCCTAAAATTTAGTGGAAAATGATACCCCACACGCCAAGGTACCAAAAACCTCAAAAACACATATTCGAAATGGGTAGATAGATACCCATTTTTAACAATAACTTTTTTTAGTGGGCGCCAATCGTTCCGGGACCCAGCATCCAAAAATTTTTTATCTCGACACCTTGAAACATCCAGAAACAATTTTTGGTCTGAATCGGAGAGATTGAATTTATGCATGAAAACATGGGTTGATTTATCCAAGGAATAACCAAAAAAATCAGAGTTGCCTGCATATTATTGGCCAAATTTTGTATTAATTCTTTGTTCATCGTTTCATTGAATTGAATTTAGACAAATTCCTGAAAACCATCTATCGGATTAGGTAAGAGTCCACTTGACAAATACTCGCCTCTGGTGGGCATCGATCTAGGACCTATCAACCGATTCAGAGTCCAAAATTTAGAGAAAAACGATACCCAACATGCCTAGTTCTCAAAATAGTGGAAAATCATACCCCACTCGCCAAGGTGGTACTCAAAATGCCAAAACCTCATTTTTGAAGTTGGTAGGTAGGAACCAATTTTTACCCATACCCATCTACAATGGGCACCAATCGGTTCGGGATCAATCTCAATGGATTCAACATTTTAAAAAAAAAAGTTTCGAGGACCAACTAGAGCCGGAACGACCAAATTTTTCGGGTTTATACTACCAAAAACGCTGCAAATTCTTTCATAGGGGTTGGTTATTCCACGGACCAGGCGCATGGAGGCTCATTCCAATCGATTCAGCGTCCAACATTTAGTGGGTAATATTACCCCACACGCCTAAATCGTCGAAAATATCGAAATGGGGTATATGGGGAGAACAGTCGGTGTGGCATGTCTTGGACCCATTCCAATCGACTGAGCATCCAACATTTAGTGGAAAATAGTACCCCATACGCCTAGTTTGCCGAAAATCTTGAAAATCTATTTTTCAAAATACACATACACAGGAGACTATAAGCATCGAGTAAGAATAGTCAAAATATGCATTGTATAGGGTCATGTACTCACCCATAACGGCGACGATCCATTGCCCGTAAGTGCCAAAAGAGAGGAACCTGTGGAACATGGTGCACGATCCTGGTTCCCTCGCATACGAATGAATCCCCCGCTAATATTCACCTGAGGTGAGTCTCGCAAGTTCAGTACGTGAGCAGTAGTAGACAAACATTACGAGTTATCGTAACAGCAATTGAGATAACGCGCAGAAAAAGTGAGACGAGCTATTTCTTGACATAAACGGGATCATTGACTAAACGGAATACATTATGATATTCTTCACTTAATGCTAACACATTCGTCCTCCTCCAAGGACCTTCACTTTAGGTAAATACTATTAAAAAAAAAATAATAAAAAAATAAATAAATAAAAATCCGTGTAAATTACGCAAAATGATCTACAAGAGACCCGTACACATAATGTTAGAAAGACATTTTTTGAAAACACTTTTTTAACAGAAAATATAATTACGAAATGATACACGAAGATAATGTTCTTGGTCTTTTTCAACAACTGAATGCCGTTTCACACAACCGAGAGCCTTTAAAGAGATGACATTAGCATATCTAATACAATATTAACGTTTTATCACGGCTAGTATCCCTCCTCGAAATCATGTTCGATCAAACGGTTCATTGAACAGCTGAGTAGGTAATTTTGCAATGGAGAGTTAGCTGGCTTCATCACTGTTTGTTTCTTTCTTTTCACGGCCATTTAGTATGTCTTGTATGGTTTCCAAACTCTTCCCTTTCGTCTCTATTACGAAAATCCAAGTGAATATCAACCAAAGAAAAGGAGTTATGGTCATGACAAGGAAATTGAAATAGAGTCCGATATCTTCTTTGATATCGTAAAAAAACTGAGTGCCCAGGCCTGAAAATATATTGGCAGTGATGCACGCCAAAGCGGAGCCTTTACTCTTAAGATTGATTGGGTACAGTTCGGATTGGAGCAAAGCCGGAATGCTGACGATGCCGACGCAGTAGAACAAGCCAGATACCACCAGAAGTAGCAAAGGGAGCCAGTTGGTGTTGGAGGTGTCAACAGAAGTCTTGTCCCTCAAGTAGTACCAGATGGTATTGCCACCCATGCAAAGTCCCAGGCCCAAACAAGAAAACCCCAGAAGAGTCTTCCTGCCAAAGGAATCCATTATGAACGTTGATAACGCGGAAAAAATAATCCACGACACCATCAACACGACGAAAAAGTCTTGAGGCGATACCCACGAGCCGTCATTTGAGTTTGGGACGATCACGGTGACGTAGGAGAGCAAAAACGTCATTCCTGAGAGTCTTTGGCAGATGTACATTACTTCTACTATAAAGAACGCTTTCCTGCCAGCTTTATTTCTGAATATATCTAGGTAACTTCCTTTCATTGCCATTTGCTCTTCCACGTTGGCTTGAATGAAGTCCAGATCTTCATCAGAGCAATCACCTTTGAGCCAAATGATGGCAGCTTTAGCTTTCTCTCGTTTCCCCATTTTGAGGTAAAAGTACGGTGATTCAGGTAGGAAGAAACTCGCCAGGAACAGAACGATTGATGGTATCGCGGAAATGTAAATGAACCAATCGTAATTAGCCAACCCTGCCAAACTCTCGTAAAGTCCTCCCAGGTAAAAACTCAAACCGTAAAACGCCCCAAATGCACCGCGGATTTGAGGATCGACCACTTCACCCATGTAAGCTGGAACTACTGTGTGAACGAAGCCACCCCAAGCTCCACCCAGAAGCCTGGATACGTAGATGGCCGCAGTCGCTGTTGACAAAGCCAGTATCAGCCAAGCGACCATGGCCAATGCAAGCCCGATGGCCAGCGTGTTGCGACGACCGATTCTGTCCATCATCACGCCGCAAGGTATTGGGCTGAGAAGGTTTCCGATAAAAACCAGCGTCACAGTCAGCGCGGCTTCGTCATGAGACAGAACGAATCCAGCTGAGCCGGAATCGATTTTGGGAAGTGCTGCTGACGTCCAGCTGTCGAATTCTCCAATAATTATCGTACAGAGGGTGACTGAAACAATAACCATTCTATAATAATCGTATTCCTTGAATGATCAATATATGTTTTCATGCAAAAAGTCAATCTCACCGATTCGGCCCAAAACTTTTTTCTGGACGTTTCAAGGTGTATAGATCAAAATTAGCAAATGTTCGCCCCGCGAAGCAGACATTTTGACCCCTGCCCCTCTCAAATTTGGTCCGATCGGGCTGAAAAGTTTCGAGGATCAACTAGAGTCGGAAGCGGATCCTTGACCCAAATTTCAGATTTTTAGAAAATTTTCTACTACCAAAGTCGGCGAGGACGGACATTTGCTTATTTTGATCTAGACATCTGGAAAGGCCCCCACATTCTTCATGAAAACAGGTAGTTTTGTTTCAATAAGGATTCAATGCGATTGCGCCATGAAGGGCATTAAAGTGTAATAACTAATAATGAAGAAAAATGCGCATATTTATCTTGCGTGTGTTATGATACAAGGAGACATCTTACTGACGGTTGCGGCAACCCATTGACCCCATTTTCCAAATGACAGGTACGAGTGGAACATTTTACCACAAAGACCGTACGAAATTCGCTTGCCAACTGAGGCGGCTGTTTGCCCTCAAACACCGTCACTCATACGACGTAAGCCATTTAAGATAAGGTACGTAACTATTTCAATATTATGTTAGGCTTCGAATGAAACGAGTAAAGGCTAGAACGTGATATTAATCAACTTTTGACCCCGTGTGGGACCTAAACCACCAAAGTGCTGTAACAGAATTAATCAACAGTTGAGGCGTTTATGATAGTCATCTTCAGTTTTCCATCATTTATGGCCAAGGTGACCAAGGAAATGTAGGAAGTATAGAATCGTAAATCTTAACAACCAGCACCGTAAATTGACTCAAATTCCAAGAAGTGCTGGTAGTACAATTATTATATTGAACGAACAACTTTAATTTAAATAAATTACTTAAGTAAAGACATCGCTACACTATGTGGCGTATCGGTACCTGTAAAAACGTCCACAATTTCAGAAGGTACATCTTATTCTTCACACTAGATGAAGGTAAATACATCGAATGAGTGGTGAAATGAATTGACAGTACAATATTGAGATTCAGAAAAAATGTAATTACAAGCATAATTGAAACGCAATCATTACAGCAACAACAGTTGTTCTTTGGAAGGCTATACTTTATATTGGAAGGTTATACTTTGATTTCAGTCCAATTTCTTCCTCAAAGAAACCGGGAGAAATGAAAACTGACATTCTTTGCTATCATACCTTTTCTATTTTTAAAATTATAAATATTGTTTACTTAATTGATTATCTTGAAGGTACAAATTGCGACAGAAACAGGAATGATAGCCAAAACTGCTTGCTGAAAATATTTGTAAGATGTTTGTAAAATGTTTGTAAGATTTTTGCGAGTAATGACGGGGTGAGCAAAGGGTGGACATCAATTCCACAGATCAGTGTGAGGGGGTTGCCAATCGTACTAAGCCAACGATAGAGGGTGATATTTTGTTTGCTAAGTCCACGCACCATATCAGACTCTTTTCTGTTTAGAGAGGCATAATTATATAAATCAAAGGGCATAATGATTTAGGTGCCGCACCAGTTACTTTTCTGTAATGACTTTGCCTGCTCCTGCACAACTTGATCGGCGGCCATTCAGCATATCTTGTATAGTTTCTAAGCTCTTCCCTCTGGTTTCCACCACAAAAAATATTGTAAACACTAACCAAACTATCGGAGATATTGTCATCACCAGGAAATTAAAATACATTCCAATATTGCTGTTGATGATGTAAAAAAATTGAGTTCCAAGCCCTGAGACGAAGTTGGCTGTGATACACGCTAGAGCAGCTCCTTGGCTTTTGAGATTGACTGGGTATAATTCGGCTTGGAGTAAAGCTGGAATGCTGACCATTCCCATTGCGTAGAACATGCCAGTTACAACCAGTAAAGTCAGAGGGAGCCAGTTGGTGCTGGAGGTGTCAATGGGAGTCTTGTCCCTCAAGTAGTACCAGACAGTGTTGCCACCTTGGCTGAGTGCACAGCCCGCGCAAGAAACCACCAAGAAGGTTTTCCTACCGAAGGAGTCCATTATGAAAGTTGTTATTGTAGAAAACAGTATACATGACAGTGACAAAACTGTGAAGGAATTTTGAGCTGATGCCCATGAGCCTTCATCCAAGACAGGGACGATCACGGTTATGTAGGCGAATAGAAACGTCATCCCTGACAGCCTCTGGCATATAAACATGACTTCCACGATGAGAAATGCTTTTCTGCCAGCTTTGCTCTTGAATATGTCGATGTAACTGCCCTTCATTGCCATTTGCTCTTCCACCTTGGCTTGAATGAAATTCAAATCGTCTTCTTTGCACTCACCTCTAAGCCAAATGATTGCTGATCTAGCCTCCTCCCTTTTGCCATTTCGCAGGTAGTAGTAAGGCGATTCGGGTAGGAAAAAGAACGCCAGAAATAGAACAACAGACGGTATTGTAGATATGTATATGAGCATTTTATATGACGCCTGAGCTGCCAAACTCTCGTAGAAGCCTCCAAGGTAGAAACTCAAACCGTATAAGGCTCCGAACGTTCCCCGAATCTGTGGATCGACGACTTCACCCAGAAACGCAGGACTCACAGTGAAAACCACACCACCCCAAAACCCAGCAAGGAACCTCGAAATGCAGAGGGCAACGAATTCGCTTGAGACGGCCATTATCAACCAGGCGACGATTCCCACAAAGAGACCTACAGACATTGTATTTCGGCGTCCGATTCTGTCCATCATTATCCCGCAAGGAATTGGAGCGACGACAGTCCCAACGAAAATGATCGTCACCATCGTTGCAGACTCTTCCGGAGTCAGTTCAAACCCGGCTGAACGATCAATGATTTTGGGCAGTGCAGCGGCAGACCAACTGTAGAATTCCCCGACAGTTAACGTGCAAAGTGCAACTGAAACATAAAATGAGACATTACATAATGAGGCAGCAGTTAAAGGAGGGCAGTCACAAAGGGACAGCCAGAACAAGAATAATCATCGTGCCAAAGTGCCGACATAAGCATGAATTCCCACTTAACTATAACATTATCCACAATCTCTTATTGTCGTTGTACGATTGAGTACCGGAGAACGCTAACACGTCCAATGTCTGCCTCCCTTCCCATTCAACTGGTGAACAGCCGAATCCCTGACTATCTGGCGACTTCTTATGATGTTATGGCTCAGGTGTGTCATTCCTCATTCAAACTATGTTTAGAGCAGTGATAGCCCTATTGCTTTTGACCCTGCGTTTCTTCACCAGCACCCGTCTATTGACCTGGAAACTGATTGGTTTATGAATATCGCCATTTTTTGATGGTTTGGGAGCTCTGTTGGCATGTGTTGGTGCACTATTCTGATGAGGGTCCGGGCCCTTCCTTGTGATCTAAGTTCCTCAGGGAACCTGTCAGAGTTACAGCTCTATAATATTCAATGGAAAAAAAAAAAAAAAAAAACTATACCTACTGAAGATATTAGGGCTGTGTCTGGGCGCGGCGGTCTTGCCACTTGGTTATTGCCATCTTATCATAAATTCATACCCTATTTATCAGTATACTCTTGCAGCCTGGTTCATTATCATCCATACAAACACGCTCAATTCTTTAAAAAAGTGTTCATTTTGATATGCGGTGCAAACTTTCCACTTTCAACTTTCACAAAAATGTACCTACGTACTATTTGACATAAAATTTAAATGGGTATGTAATAGAGTGGTACCGTTCCTGACTGCCCACCAAACATTTATTAATATATGGACGGAATTCAACATTATAGAAATATCCAAAATATAATTTATTTAGTTAAAGCCGTCTAGCACAAGAAACTTACTGAGCGAGCCGGCAAGCCACTGCCCATATTTGCCGAGTTTTAAATACGATTCCAACATCCTGTCTAATACTGTGACGCCAAATGAAACCTTCACTACACTCTAATACGGTTGCTACTCTTTTATTAAAATATACCAGTCTCCTTCGGCAAAAAATACAGATAACACGAAGGTTGCGGATCTCGGCGTTCTTCTTATTACGTAGAAATAGTCTGCGAGTGGAGCAAATACTTACGATAACAAAAGTAAACAACTAATAAGTTTAGTTACAATGAGAAATCAAGGAGGCTGGTTTATAATGTACAGGATGTAATGTGAATGTAAAGACTCTGTGGCATTTTTGGTTGGTTATTCGTGCATGGTTATACATAAACCTATGTTTTCATGCAAAAACTCAATCTCTCCGATTCGGCCCACAAATTTTTTCTGGACGTTTCTAGGTGTATAGATCAAAAACATAGAGGTTGGTGATTCCCCGGATAAGAAGCAAGGTGACTCATTCCAATCGATTCATTTTTCACAAATTAGTGAAAAATGATACCCCACACGCCTAGGTACCAGAAATCTCGAAAACCCACTTTCAAAATTGGTTGGTAGAAACCCATTTTGACCCATAACCACTTCCGAAAGGGAGCAATCGTTCCTAGACCCGTGTTATTGAATTCAGCGTCCAACATTTTGTCGAAAATGATACCTCACACGCCTAGATCGCCAAAAATCTCGAAAATCCATTTTTCGAAAAACACATTTTGACCACTACTCCTCCCGAATTTGGTCCGATTGGGCTGAAAAGTTTTGAGGACCAACTAGAGTCGGGAACGGACCCCTGACCTATATTTCAGATTTTTAGAAAATTTCTACTACCAAAGTCGGCGTGGACGGCAGACGGCATACAGCGGACAGCGGACGGACATTTGACTTTTTTGGTTCGACGCTGAATCCAATGAAACGGGTTCCGGAACGTTCGGCACCCACCTTAAGAGGTTATGGGTCAAAATGGGTAACTATTTACCTATTTAAATGTGTCTTTTCGAGATTTCTGGAACCTAGGAATGTGGGGTATCATTTTCCTAAATTTTGGACGCTGAATCCAATGAGACGGATCTCGGAACGATTGGCGCCCAGCGGAAGAGGTTATGGTCGCTAAATCGATTGGAATGAGCCTGTCCCTGGTTATCGATTGTTCGATTGTATACACTTCGATGATGGATATCTTGAGAAATGATACAATACCACTTGATTGAGAACAATTGAGTCCAAGTATTCTGTGCATTAAGGTATTGACTCCTCTGCTCCAGTTTTATTGCAACGGGCAGAATCGACCTCGACCTCATATTGACCTACAGATAACATGTGTTAGCCAACACGATTATTGTATACATCCGCTGGATAGGAGTGCATTTTTTCTGCCGAGGCCTGGTCAGTTACCTTGTTATTGCTCTGAATGTCAACAAAACACCGTAGCAAGGCTGTTTTAACTGTCTCGTGCTTGCAATCGTAAACATCGATCGATATGCCAAGATGCGATTCTACTAAGTGAGCATTTTCATTGATGTTTTCCCTAATAGTATTGCGCTGCAATTTTGGTTGGTTATTCCTTGAATAATCAACCTATGTGAAAAAATGCAACCTCTCCAATCCGGGCCAAAATTGTTTTCTGGACGTTTCAAGGTTTCTAGATCAAAATAAGCAAATATCCGTCCGCCGTACGCCGTTTTTGGTAGAAGAAAATTTTCTAAAAGCCTGCAATTTGGGTCAGGGAGCCATTTTCGGCCCTAAAAACTTTTCAGCTCGATCGAACCAAATTTAGGGTGAGTTGGGATCAAACGATTGTTTTCAAAAAATGGATTTTCGAGATTCTCGGTAATCTAGGCATGTGGGGGATCATTTTTCACTAAATTTTAGACGCTGAATCCAATGAGACGGGTCCTCGAGCGATTGGCTCCCAACGGAAGAGGTTACGGGTCAAAATATGTATCGATCTATTTCGAAAGTGGCTTTTCGAGATTTCTGGTGCCAAGGCGTGTGGTTTACCACTAAATTTTAGACGATGAATTTATTGGGATGAGTCTCCATGCGCCTGGTTCGAGAAATAACCAACCCCTGTCAAAGAATTTTTAACCTTCTAATTCCTTTTGGCTCAGTGTCCATGAATTTTCAACTGAGCAGCCAGTTCGGCTGATTCTACTAATTCATCACAATTGCAAAATGCTTTGAGCAGTTTTCGCTCGTCAGCTTAGACTTCATTCAGGGTCATTATTGAATGTACGTTAGCCACGGGCGATTATTCATTCCATTTCTTTAAATACTTCACAACGTCGTAGATCGAATTCGAACCGGCAAACAACCCTTGGAATGGAATAAAGAAGATAAACGCTGCAAATTCATTCACAGAGCTTGGTTATTCCTCAGACCAGGCCCATGGAGACTCATTCCTTCAACATGGGAAAAATCGAGGAAACAGTGGGTGTGGCGGGTCCCGGACCCATTCCAATCGATTCAGGGTCCAAAATTTAGTGGAAAATGATATCCCACACGCCTAGGTACCATATACCTTGAAAGCACATATTCAAAATGGGTAAATAGATACAAATTTGGAAGTCGAAATTTGAAAATCATCGCAATTTGGTCGTAAACATTCAAATCTGTGGTCAGGGTTCTCATGCAATTGAGTTAGAAGTCAGACGCAGAAGTTAGACTTATGCAGTTGTCGTCAGATCTTGTCCGAATTTTGAGGACGACTCGATTTCGAGGGGATTAATTTTTGGGTCATAATGCGGATTTCAAAAAATGGATTTTCCAGATTTTCGTCGATCTGGGTGTGTAGGATATCATTTTCCACTAAATTCTAGGACGCTGAATCGATTCAAATGAGTCTTTATGCTCTAGGAATAACCAACCCCTGTGAAAGAATTTGCAGCGTTTACGTACAACTTACAGCTCTCAGAAAAGTAAATGAGACATTATCGTACGTGTTTGAAGTTAAATAAAATGCACATTCTCAAATTGCCACCATTAAAAGGTTTTCAAAATTCTAAAAAACTACAAGGATTATCATGAATATGTTTGTTATATTAGGAGTAGAAACAGTGATCGTCAATGCTGCAGTTGGTGATCTGAATGACGAATCTGTATTTCAGTGGAGCAAAAATAATGATCTTGAATTCGTGTGAAATACCACACTGAACTTCTGTTGTTTGCTGCAATGATTAGGTATAGACACGTTTATATAATATATTTCACCACGTATCAGCAGCGGCTCAGTGGGAATGTGATTTCAAGGATGCGACGATCAAAACAGCCGGTGAAATTATCATAGATTGATTTAGAATGTAATAAAACTAATTGTGCATCATGTTGGAGGTCGGATGATGGCGAGCGGCTACTCGAGAGTAGGTAGGAGACAGAGGCTTGGGAAAATCTCGTCCTCCATCTCGCTTTCTGACAACTTTCCCTGCTTGAGCCTAATTACGTTGAAATCATAACGGTGTCGGCTTCCAAATGATAAACTCAACCTTTCACCTTCAGTCGGCGAGGTGCGCTAATCTACGAACCTCGACAAAGAACTCGATCAAAACTCAAGGGCATCGCGTCACATTGATCCCGCTTGTAGCGAAAGTAAGGCGTTACTCTAGTAGTCTCCCATTCACCCAACATACTCAAAAACTCTGCTAATTCTCCCACAATGGTTGATTATTCCTTGAAGCAGTAGTATGGGGAAGACAGTGAGTGTGGAGCGTCCTGGGATCATTCCATTCTCAATTTTGGAAACGCTACAAGAGTCCGAAAACAACGTGTATTTCACAATCGTGTTATTACCCCAATACTATTATTGTGACAGTAACGTGAATCAGTGAACTGGCATTAAATGCCTCGCATGGCATTTCCCAGAGCTAGTTGGTCTTCGAAACTTTTCCGCCCGATCCGGACCAAATTTGGGCGGGGTAGTGGTCAAAATGTTTATTTCGAAGAATGAATTTTGGGATCTTTGGCAGTCTAGGTGTGTGGGGTATTATTTTCCACTAAATACTGAACCCGCCACACCCACTGTTTCCCCCATTTTCCACATGCTGAAGAAATGAGTCTCCTTGCGCCTGTCCCGAGGAATAACCAACCCTTGTGAAAGAATTTGCAGCGTTTTAAATGTAAAATTCAATGACGATAAATGTTAAGAAGATTTATTATTCAAGATGGACTTTATCGTTTGCAGCATTCGGTCCAAACCTCCTCTCAATCGTTTCCCCACACACCTAGGTCCCCAAAAATCGTCGAAATTTTGAAAATCTGTTTCCTTCATCTGTTTAGGGCGGAGCAACTCGCCAAAGAAGTCGCCGACCAAAATTGTATATGGCTAGAAAATTTTCAACAGCCAAATACCCCGTGAATGGAAGATGTATGCACATTTTTCAGATTTGGAAATTTGACATCGTGTTATGACAAAATTTAGGGCAAATTAGAAAAATCGACCTCAGCCAAAACACTTGTTGGGTTATTCCTAAAGGAATAATAAACCGAAATACTCGAATAAATCCTGAAACCTGAAGTTCGGCATTAATCTACGTACTCCTATTGATTGAATTCAGTTAAATTTTACCAAACTATCATAATCGGCTATAAATGTGATCTTTTCGGTTCATCTTCTCCATTTACGTGTTTTGAAGTGAAGACAGTGTTCTTATTTGTTTATTCTGTGCGTTTCAAAATCACAAAATGCGTTTTTCGAAAAATGGATTTTTGAGATTTTTGACCATCTAGGCGTGTGGGGTATCATTTTCCACTAAATTTTGGACGCTGAATCCAAAAAGACGGGTCCCTGAACGATTGGCGCCCACCGGAAGAGATTATGGGTCATAATGGGTATCTATTTACTTATTTCACTAGGCGAAAATTCTCACTTTAGAAATTGGTTTTCTTGCTTTAGGTGACCAAACGGGCGAGAGATATTATTTGTCCAAGAAATTTTGGAATGTCGTGATCGGCTGCAATGCTAATTATCGTCTTGACTGGTCATTGGAGGTCTAGATGAAAGTAAAAAAAGTAAAGTAAAGTAAACAAGGACTTTCACCTTGGATTTTCGTCCGACTACCTTGGTCAGGTGTCGCGGACGTCGTCAGCCGTCCTCCAAAGAGGATCGTAAATTGATCTGACGATTTCGCTCGTGGCTACTTATTGCCTCACCCCCTTAAGTGAAGAGGACGAATATGAGGGTCAAGACAAACAAGTTGCTCTAGCCAGGATTCGAACCCTGGCCGCTCGGAGTACCACACCAATCCTTCGTCTATTCCACTAGACTACCGAGCGCCCCAAAGGAGGTCTAGATGATGTGAGACGCCTGCTCTATGGCTCTTTGGCTTCTCCGCACATAATGTCGTCGGCTTATAGCAGCCCAGGATAGCTTAGCAATAATCAAAACTTGGTGTCAAGAGGGAATCAGATGCACTGGAGATGCAAACGAGCTGAGGGTTTCTGAGTCTAGATGTGATTAATCTAAGACGTGTCTTGTGAAGTTCTCGCGAGGAATTCGGAACAGGAAACAAACCTACACTCATCTCTGAAGATGAGCACCGAGCGGATGGTCGTGAGAAAAAGGTGCACAAAGTGTGGTGAGGAGGGTCGTGGGAGGCCCCGGGACCTAAATCGACTTATGTAGGTACCGAAGAAGAAAAGAAATATTCGAGAATGCCTGTCAAACTTTTCACTTTTTACCTTCAATGATGTTGTTTTCGGTTATGGCAACTTGTCTGTAGAATTCGCTACTTTCGTCTGTCGTTCCTCAAGTTCAACTCAATTCAAAGCTTAGTGCGTACGGACGGACATTCCATCTGTAACGCAATCACTTTCTTTGGCCGTTCGGACAAGGTGCGTTAGCTATGGTGCTTTACTGCCAGCACCTTAGTTTCAGAAGTGACCGTTCTCGCCGTTCGTACTTTTGCAAGTCATTCCCGTCAACATTTCTATACCGATCCTCCTTTTTCGCACCTTAGGAACTTCGCCTACTTTTCATTTTTTTGTACGTATTTTCGCTATTCACATTAGTTTTTCGGAATAGGTGAACTGGATGCTTTCGACTGCTGTTGGTCTCATTATACCAACTTTCGCGCTTGGAAAGGTTTAAAAAAGATTTATAAAATCGAAAGACAAAATGTCTCTGTTGATTTAGACAATTTCGGTCATTAATTTTTTTTTTTTTTTTAATTTCAGAACAATTATTTTGGACTAAGAAATTCTGCGATCACAGCAATCTTCTAATCGCATAAATGATTGAAGGGAAAGGGGCGCCAGAATGACACGATTTTCTTATTTCAGGCTAGTCAACAGCTTTTTAATGGCAAGAAAATCATTTTCGAGGCATGAAAAATAGCTTAAATGAAAAGTTTTACAGCAATAAATTGATTTTGTTTGGTTGTTTGTCTCATAAAAACTTTAAGCTCATGAAAATAATAAGTCGTATTTTGATTGGTTATTCCTTGAATAATCAACCTTGGTTTTCATGCAAAAAGTCAATCTCTCCGATTCGGCCTAACAATTTTTTCTGGACGTTTCAAGGTGTCTAAATCATTAGCCAATGACCGTTCGCCGTTTTTGGTAGTAGAAAAATTTCTAAAAATCTGAAATTTCGGTCGGGGACCTGTTCTTGGATCTATGGTGTGGGTCGGTGGTGCGGTATGTTATCAAGTTGGTTTTTTCCCTCCCAAGATGTACTCCCAACTACATGCTGTTTTTGGAGACACAAATGAAGCCGCTATTTTTGCACACTTTGCGCGTACATTTTAATTACATTATTATAAGGTTATGAAGCTACCGTCAGAGCGCTTGCCCAATTGTCTAGCCAAAAAGTGTATAGAATTGAATGTATATTGGGCCAAAGAATGGGACATTCTGAGTAGAAATTACGCAATCTCATTAGGGAAGGACGAGGAGTTAAGTGAGTGGAAGCGATTAATTGAAAAAATCTCGGCAGTTATGAACGATGAGTTTCGACAAAAAGCCCTTGGTTTCCAAAACTACCCTCAACCTGTTGCCTTGAGATCAGAAGGTGGTATGATACCCTTGGAGCAGGCTGGTAATTTCCGATCTCGTAGATGGTTGTTCAAGGTGAGTTGTGACCTTTTGGCCTTAAAATTTCGACCATACGACGCTGGTAACCAAAGGTGTGATCTGTGTAGTAGTGGGGAGGTATAAAATACGTTTCATTTTGTAGGAAAGTGTAGTGCACTTTGTAAAGTAAGAAACAAGTATTTGGGTAGGTCGGATTTCGGTTGGGAGGATTATCTGAGGTTGATTAGGGGGGTGAGTATTGGTCTGGTTTAGTATTGTGCAGTTGCCTGGGAGATGAGAAGTAAAGTCATGATTGAATTTAATGATTAGATTATTATTATTATTATTGACTTGGTTATTTGATTAGTTGAGATGATTAGGTGACTGGGTCACTGGTCTGTTGTTGTTACACAATATATATTGAATCTTGGTTTATGAAAAGTTTCTCCCATGTTTGCGACTGTTATACTTTTACATCATGTTTGCCACCACTCATTTGTTTGCGACTTGTTGTTTTGTTGTTGAGGCGCTTATTTTTTACTTTTCTTATTTTCTAATAGTTGCGGACGGTGAACTCATCAGACGGTCTCTGAGACCATGATTATTACATGTATTATAGTTAAAGATAACAACTGTCATTGGTAAAAATAAAGCATGTTTTCTTCTTCTTCTTCTTCTTCTTCTTCACTAACTATATAAAGAAATGTTTCCTCAGATTATTCTTGAAGGAGTTTTAGTATGAGAGCGGTACAGAAATTCGTTGGTAGATTATTAAAATAGAGGGTATCTTTGTATGAATACAGTCGTTCGCGGCCGATGTATTCATTTTCTTTGTTCTTTGTTCTTTGTGAGGTGATTCTTTCAGCGCTTCTGGTGCCTAAATCGATTCTCTCAATTTTGTTTTCTAGATAGTGTTTGTATACGCACACAACAGAGGTCCTTTCCACTAGCTTATGCAAATCAAGTACCCCAAAATCCGCAAATAGTAAGCCCGTTGGGTGTATAATCGGCTTCCTAAGAAATCTTTATCTTTATTGAAGACATCTGGATGATCAATAGAGCCTCTAACTAAGCGTATATAAGGAGTGACTATATACCCAGACAAACCCGTGTATTCTTCCACGATTCTCGCAAAATGTTTACGACTACAGTGGGTTTGTTCACTTGTACTTATGGGGCTGCGACTGTAGTATCGTTCTCCCCGTGGAAAGCGTTCCAATGTAACCGAAACGTCTTACTTTTCCTTTTTCGGTTCACACAAAACGGTCCTTTGTCCGTTATTATCAAAGGAAAGGGCATCCCATAAGGTTTTTTTTTCTCTCTTCCCTCTTTGTTCATTTAGAAACGCCCTGAAGATGGGACGATTTCCACCGGCTTCACCTTCCATTCCGTCGTTTCGTTCCCCTTACACTCTTCATAACAACGAGGTGGATCCCTTTTTTCGTGACGCGGTCGTTCCTTTTGGCTCGAGTTTCCCGCGTTGAAAGTAATAACAGTGAATAGGAGGGGTACGCGTGCTGGAGGAGGGGTATGTTTGTTGAGGTTACGACATTCGGTGAAGCGTCTAAACCGAATTGAAATGGAGCCCCCCACCACGGAATATTTCAGGATAAGTTTCAAAGCATTTTTTTCCATTAAACTCCATTTTATTATTATTGTTTTTTTGTTGTTGTTGTTTTTTTTATTCAAGGAATAACCAACGAATATTTTTATGCAAAAAGTCAATCTCTCCGATTCGGACCAAACATTTTTTTCTGGGCGCTTCAAGGTGTCAAGATCAAAATAAGTCCGTCCACCGTCCTTGCCGACTTTGGTTTTTTTTTTTTTTTTTTTTTAATTTTCTAAAAATCTGCAATTTTGTGTCAGGGACCCGTTTCTGGATATAATTGGTCCTCGAAACTTTTCAGCCTGATCGGACCAAATTTGGGATGTAGGGGTCAAAATGTATTTTTCGACAAATGAATTTATGAGATTTATGGCGATCAAGGCGTGTGAGCTGTCATTTTCGACTAAACTTTGGACGCTTAATCCATTGAGGCGGGTCCCGGGACGATTGGCGCCACCGGAAGAGGTTAAGGGTCAAAATGGGTATCTATCTACCTATTTTGAAAGTAGATTTTTGAGATTTCCGGTACCTAGGCGTGTGGGGTTTGATTTTCCACTAAACTTTGGACGCTGAATCGATTGGAATGAGTCTCCATGCGCCTGGTCCGAAGAATAATTCAAAATAATTTTGAATAAATATTTTCGGTTAATAAGAAAACAACATTTTTACTCCCGTTTTGCATTTCAAAGTCCTTTATACTCATTCGGTTTTGCGTTCGCTTTTCTATTTGACCACATTTCCATGCAATAGCGATGACTTCACGCAATTTCGATCAGCACTCAATGAAATTGTCTGGTGTAGAATGCTAATCATGTTTTCTCGAGATGATACGTAGAAGCGTATTCACATGAATCCTTTGTCCTCCATTTCCTGGAGAGTGTTTTGTTGAACCAGTTCCTGAATCGCAGAATCAAAATGTATATGTATACTTTTTTTAATTTTTTTATTATTGCCCCTAAACGGAAGCATTATTCAATCACAATCTAGCTATCTTTACAAAGCTAATGAGTGATATTATTCTGTTTACATGGGCACATGCTTAAATAATTTTACACAAATCAAGCAAACGTGAGCATGTCTTGTTAAGTTTAGTCACTTGGGGCTCATTTGCTTGTTTTTCACATTCACTTCGCTAGCTCGTGCGGCTTGGTCCTTTTGAGTCTTCTCGTTCGGCTGGAAACATCGAGTA
This sequence comes from Cyrtorhinus lividipennis, assembly GCA_019603395.1. Classification (NCBI taxonomy): domain Eukaryota; kingdom Metazoa; phylum Arthropoda; class Insecta; order Hemiptera; family Miridae; genus Cyrtorhinus; species Cyrtorhinus lividipennis. Next base: position 711,081 of record CM034002.1, on the reverse strand, counting down.
GATGGACGGCTTCGTTGTTAACATGCCATTGTAACCTTTCTTGATGGGCTGCAGCAATTCGGTGTATTTCGGATTGAACGTTTTCTACCCCAAGGTCTTGATGGATGTTGTCGTTCCTGACGTACCAAGGTGCTTTTACGATTGCCCCAAGTACTTTGTTTTCGAATCTTTGTATGATATTAATGTTGCTCTTTGCGGCACAACCCCATAGTTGGCAGCCATAAGTCCACGATGGCTTGAGGACTTGTTTATAAAACATAACTTTACTCTCTAACGGAAGAGTTGAGTACCGACCTATGAGCCAGTATAATAGATATAATATAATATAATAACCAATATAATAAGTATACTTGAGTATGAAAATATTTTGGCCATGAAAGTTGTTGGGTCGCAATCTCAAATGAGAGTTTGTTCGCACATCTCTCAAGAAGAAAAATCACCCTCAGTGTTGTATTCGTTCATTTGAACAAGCCACGTGTCCTGGTTTTTCTCCAGTCTGGGATATAAACGACCGAGAAGAAAAACGGTTGGCATTGTAAGGAAAAACCGTCGTGACAACGGCCACTTTCCCATCATCTCGCCCGTTTAGCGCCATCCGACGAAAAATAGAGCCCGAGAAGCAGGGCAGTAGAAAAACGCATCTTTGCTCTTCGGCAGATGTCCTTTCGCATGCAGAAGCGTCTTGAGTTAAGAACGTTCACTTTTACTGCTCAACGAACTTTTTCCTTTTCTTTCGGCACCGTTCCTTGGGGGTCATCGAACTGGGCGAATGCGCAAACTAAAGGAAGATTGATTGATTAGGGCCCAGTAAAGAGATGAAAATGTCAAAATTCTCAGGTTGGAGGAGTCCTTAACAGGAAAACAATTTTCATGTCACGTCCAGTTAAGCTATTTAAAGGTCATCAAGAATGCAGGCTAGCTTCATGGGGCTGGTCACCATATTATAAGCAAAATTTGAGTTCGGCGCAGATGTCAAAGCGCATTGGCTCGGCCACTGCTCCAACTGTACCTTTATCCTGTCAGACCAGAATATTTAGCACGTAATGTGTGGCAGATGCGTCCAAAATTTTATATAAAATTATATTCTAGACAGTTTTGGTTAATTATTCCATGATAATCCCATATAACCATTATACACCTACATAATCATGCCACAGGTCAATGTGGGTTTCTGGGTACCTAGACGTGGTAGGAGAAGCTTATTCCACTAAATGTTGAACGCTGAATCGATTGGAATGGGTCCGGGACCCGCCACACCCACTGTTTCCCCCATTTTCCCCACGTTGAAGAAATGAGTCTCCATGCGCCTGGTCCGAAGAATAACCAACCCCTGTGAAAGAATTTGCAGCGTTTTGATCAAGACACTTCGAAACGCCCAGAAAAAAGGGCCTAATCGGAGAGATTGACTTTTTGCATAAAAACATTGGATGGTTATTCCTCGAATAATGATTGTTCAAGGAATAACCAACCAGAATGAATTAATAATGACATTCTAAAGCAGACTAAAAGGTAGATAGCGTTCAAAATAACAAGTTCCACATTTTATAGAACAAATCAAAATTTCTCATCGTGTTCCGAGTTGCCTACATCAAAACCTTGAAAGAAAGAAACTTCATTCGCGTTCACTGGGACGAGATAGTAAAACTTGTTCGCCCGAGTATTTCGTTGAGTTATGGGAACGCGAGCCCTAATACGTTAGATCACTTACGAATGTATATTTTCTCATCCAAGCTTCCGGCCTCGCCTAGATTCCATTAGCGAAATTATTGTTCTCTCTGAGCGAGCTTATACGAAGTGAGTGAAGCGTGGAAATCACGAGATGGAGCCCTCAATTTTCCACGACCCGAATAAACGACGTTTATGCCTCGAACAGTTACAGTAATATGTAGATAAGGTCCTATTTATATCTAGGCGAATATGAATGAGAACACCGAGGTCGCTCATGTTCAAGTTCAGTTTTACTCACTCGATTCGGAAATTCTCGCATTTGAGGAAAAGAGATTTGAAATGTTGAAAAATAACTTTGCCCAGCTAATGATGTTTCATTCTCCCAGTTAATTTTTTCTTAGGAAGGTTTTGGTTGGTTATTCCTTAAATAATCAACCCATAATTTCATGCAATCTCTCCGATTCGGCTCAAAAATTTTTTCTGGACGTTTCCAGTAGTGTGGTAGGTGTGTAGATCAAAATAAGCAAATGTCTGTCCGCAGTCCACTCCGATTTGGTAGTAGAAATATTTCCAAAAACCAGCAAATTATTACACACGGGTTGGTTATTCCTCGGACCAGGCGCATGGAGACTCATTTCTTCAACATGGGGGAAATGGGGAAAACAGTGGGTTTGGTGGGTCCCGGACCCATTCCAATCGATTCAGGGTCCAAAATTTAGTGGAAAACGATACCCCACACGCCTAGGTACCAGAAATCCCGATAACACATATTCAAAATGGGTAATAAATAGCAAAATAACAATTTTAGTTTTTTTGATCTAGACACCTTAAAACGCCCAGAAAAAATTTTTGAGCCGAATCGGAGAGGTTTTTTTCCTAAAAATCTGCAATTTCGGTCTGAGACCCGTTTCCGGCTTTAGTTAGTCCTCTAAAAATAATGCATTAAAAAATTGTTTCGACTACCAAAATCGGCGTGGACGGCGGACGGTCATTTCCTAATTTTGATCTAGACACCTTAATTAGTCCAGAAAAATTTTTGGGCCGAATCGGAGAGATTGACTTTTTGCAAGGAAAAATAGGTTGATTATTCAAGGAATACCCAACCGAAATGGCGTGACTTGTAGAGTCTGACACCTTTATTCAACAAATATTCGATAATATTGCTCGCTTCTTTTTCCTTGTCCTTCATAACGAATGACAGTTCAAAAGTGATGCGAATCGCCCATCATTTTCTCAACGCGTTGTTCTTTTGTAACGAAGCTGTTTCACCAGGGACAAAAGAGACCTTTTACACTCAACAGTTGTCGGCAATGAATCTAATGCGGCACCAAATTAATGAATCGATCTGTCCCGTTACGAACATCACAAGGGGTGAAAGAAGAAAATTAAAAAGAAGTCGCCTTTCCAATAATGTCGCGCTTCGTTATCACTTCCAAAGGTTAGAGACGCCAATGAGTAGAAGAGGATGCCAAGGGTGTGACGAAAAAGGGTAAAAATCGACGCGACTCTTGTACCAATTGATCACAAAGCTTTGTCATCATCATTGTCCTATGCTTGACCCATCTCACATTTCTGATTTCCCCGTGTCAAACGGAAAAAAATGAAAGGTTAGCGACTCCGATGCAATTAACTTGATTGGAAGAAAAATTAACCAACTCGTCGACAAGATACGGTTCAATAGTGAAGGGTCGAGCACGGTTTATTTATCTTGTCTCATCAAAGACAGAAACCCGTCGGATCCGTCACACAGGGGTGGGTTTTGACCCATTTTATTGCTCGTAATCAAACGAAAAGGGGCCTTCAGGTTGAAAATACCATCTTATGAGAGCGTCCATTATTTTGAATGACCCTAATACAACATTCAATAAAGAGAAATTATTACAGATGCGAAAGATTTTATTATTAAGAGGTTTATCATTCATGATCGACCCAAAAATCTAAGAGCGTCTAAAACTTCTTGGACAAATGATAGCTCTCGCTCATTTGGTCACCAAAAGCTAGAAAACAACTTTCCAAAGTGTGCATTTTTTCCTATTACTGTGTCTCCGTTGGCAGAAATCAGTCCTAAGTCCATCACAATCGATTTAACGTCACGAAATTCCGTGAAAACGATGCAAAAATACTTCAATGAGGTTGGTTATTTCTGAAAACAGGGGCATGGAGACTCATTTCAATCGACAAGGTTCGACATTTAGTGGAAAATGGTACCCCACTTGCCTAGGGACCAGGAATCTCGAAACCTCATTTTGGAAATAGGTAGATAGATACCAATTTTGACCCATAACCTCTTCCAGTGGGTGCCACTCGTTTTGGGACCCTTTTCATTGGATTCAGTGTCCCAAATTTAGTCGAAAATGATACCCCACACGCCTAGATTGCCAAAAATCTCAAAAATCCACATTTTTGAAATACAAGTTTTGACTCCTACCCCCCAAATTTAATCCGATCGGGCTGAAATTTTTCGAAGACTAACTAGAGCCAAAAATGGGTACCTGGCCAAAAATGCACATTTTTAGAAAATTGTCTATTACCAAAATCGGCCAATGACAGCGATGGCGGACAGAAATTTGCGGACAATTTTGATCTAGACACCTTGAAACACCCAGAGAAGAAGTTTTTTGGGTAAAATCGAAAACGTTTTTTGCATGAAATCATATACACACAGCAATAACCCACCATTACGATACCCCAAACCGAAAATCTGGAAAACCCATTTTGAAAAGAGGTACTCATATTCACCCTGCTTCTGATAGGGGGTGTCCTGAGCTCATCAAAATTTTAGATTTCTCCATTTAGAAAATTCTCTACAGCCGCAGACCCTGTGGATGGTGGGAAATTGTTTATCAAATTTGAAATCTTCAAATCATGAATGGAATGCAATATTGCAAAATATGCATGGAAATGTAAGAACAAATTGCCATGGGGACCAAAAATTTTCCTGATTTTCCAATTTCCATTTTATTAGTTGTGCAGGGGGTTTTGATGTCCCCATGAATGTATTCCGTTAATTGAAAATACTAATTTGAGCACACAATTTAATTTGAGTCTCCTTTTGGGAATATGGGAGTGGCTACCTCCTGGATGAGTTCAGAGTTGGATTGGATATTGCGTGTTTGGCTCTCATAGTTCCGACACATTTCTTCGAAGTGATTCTCCGAGTGCAGGCATCTTCTTGCACGATCGGACGCTTCATCAAGTCATCAACTGCTTCCAAAAGTCTTTGCCTGAAAAGAACGTTGAGGTAAGTCAATCCAAAACGTGTTGATTCCAAAAACAACCCAGAATTGGCTGGAATGGACGTCACTTGCTGATAATTCATCTCGAAAGTCTCCATGTAGTAAAATAGCTTTAGCTTTGATTACTACTTTGGGGTTAGGATTATTGAAAATGAACATTTGAGCATCCGATTCCCCAAAAAGCTCGAAATCCGCTCTCCAAAATTCACATTTTTAACCCATTCAGTGCCATAGGTTGCAAGAATCGGCCCAAAACCCATTCCAATCAAGCAAACGTTCGATATTTAGCGTACAATTAAGTACACCTCACACTCGGGTTACAAAAATCTTTAACAAATGGGTTAAAAACCAATTTTCACAATTCCCATGCCCCGCCTTTGGTCGGGTTTGTGGGCTGGACAGGCACGCGGGAAACCAGCTGCCTTCTAGTTCTAGATCTCTCCAACAGAGCGTAGTCCAAACAGATCGTATGTTCGTGAGTATTCTGATCACAGGGTATTTTGATAACGGTTGACCGTAATGAATGAATAATAACTATTTATTGTTTATAAATGATTCTAAAATGCGTATTTGAAAATTAAAATATGTATTTTTAAAAATGGATTTTCGAGATTTTCGGCGATTCTAGGCGTGTGGGATAACACTTTCCACTACATTTTAGACGCCGAATCCTATGAGATGGGTCCTAGGACGATTGGTGCCCAATGGAAGAGGTTATGGGTCAATATCTACCCATTTTGAATGGATTTCCGAGATTTTCGGCGATCTAGGCGTGTGCGATAACACTTTCCACTACATTTTAGACGCCGAATTCTATGAGATGGGTCCTGGGACGATTGGTGCCCAACGGAAGAGGTTCTAGGTCAAAATGGGTACCTATCTACCAATTTTGAATCTGTTTTCAAGATTTCTGGTAGTTGGGCATGTAGGGTTTCATTTTCCACTAAATTTTGGACCCTAAGTCCAATGAGATAGCTCCCGGAACGATTGGAGCTCACCGGAAGAGATTTTGGGACTGAATGGGTATCTATCTACCCATTTCGACTGTTTTTGAGATTTTCGGTACCTAAGGGTGTGGGGTATCATTTTCGACTAAATTTTGGACGCTAGATCGATTGCAATGAGTCTCCATGCTGCAGGTCCGTGAAAATAACCAGCATTATGAATGAATTTGCTGCGTTTTCTCATATCTACTCATCTTGAATCAATAGAATCTCTCCCGATGTCTAATGAACTGCTAATAACTCCATTGTGCAAGTAAAATGAATTTGACACAGTAGCAGCTCACTTTCGAAGATCAGTCATAAACCCGCGATACTGATAACTCGCCAAAAATTTCTCTATCTCCGTATATTCTGTCGTGCCGAGCCTACTGTATATCCCAGGGCGAGCTCGAGTCCTTAGAAAATGATGGAGTTTGCAGGCCATGTAATCAATCCACGGTTCGTATTCATCGGCCAACTCTTTGTTCTTCTTTTCAATTTCCGCTCGTCTAAAATCATCCATCGCTTTCAACGTTTTTTCATTGGCGTTGTTCACCTCTTGTAATTGAAATTTCCTCTTGTAAAAATCGTGGCTTTTTCGAACGCTGCGAATAAAATTGGAATCGATTTTTTACGTAGAAAATAGCAGAGTTTAATCAGTTTAGGGATGAAATCCTCACGCACCAATATCCTCTCCACAAAGCTTGAATTCGCTTCGCCATTTTATGGTAATATTCGTGAACCATTTGCTGGTACTTGCATTCGATTATGACCGCTGCTTGAAGCCTCCCTTTGTAACCTCGCCAATATTTTTGTATCGTTGTCGCTTTGGCGTTTAACATTTTCATGTGTCGTCTCGTCAACCATCCTCGAACCGCTTTTTGTATTTTCACGGCGGCAAAATGATTTTTCCTCGCGCAATCTCGTTTTTCGACTTTGAGATTTCTGATTTTCTCCTGCGTACTCTCGATGAATTCTGGCACTGACAACCTCGTCATGATGGAGTGGAACTTTACCGATTGGTTTTGGTGTAGTTTCCTTTGGAGACAATTGTCCATGACGACGAGACCATTTCAAGCCGACGATTTTCCCTAACAACGACGTTGGAGTTCAACTAAACTGTAGAAAATTGTTGCGATTTTACGTCAGATGAAATCACTTCTACTCACCTTATACACAGTTGAGAAACGTATCAGACTTCCTAACCGTTCTCTACTCCCCCGAACTGTTCCAACGTGAACAGACCAAATCCAATATCGTCTTCCCAATTTTTCCTTGCCCTTGATCTATGACATTGATCTCGAAGATTTCACGCCGCGCTAACATTCCGTCTGAGAGAAGCGGTTGAACCTGAGAAATGGAGCGAATTACTGATGTTTCGTTTCCTCCAAGAATGAGACAGACTGTGGCTAATCGCAGGGTGATCACCTGCCTGATCTTATCAGCGGGAACTCGCGTATTATTATAATTCCGCCTTGATAAAAGAAAATAAAGGTTACGGGAAGGACCTGCAATTTATACCGTGAATGTCACAAAATTATTTTTTTTAAATAAAATAGCCTAACGGCTTAATGGGCTAACCTAAACCTTGACTGGAAAATATTATATTTTCCCCATAAGTCATTTTGGGCCCAAATTCTCTAAAATCCAATAATCGAAAAGGCGTTGAAAGAGATATTTTCAACATAACATCCCCTCCTAACCAGAAAAGCGAATACAGCACAATTTAAACTTCCGGGAAATCGCGTTTATTCCGTCCAAAATTTTATTCTGGGCGTTTCAAGGTGTCTAAATCGAAAAAATCAAATATCGCGTCATTTTTAGCAGTAGAAAAATTTCTAAAAATCTGAAATTTGGGTCAGGGGGCCGTTTCTGGTTCTAGTTGGTCCTCGAAACGTTTAAGCCCGATCGGACCAAATTTGGGTGAGGTAGGGGTCGAAAATATTTTTTGATGGGGTGGGTATATTTTCGACTAAATTTGGACCCTGAATCGATTGGAAAGGGTCCGACTCCACACCCCCGCTTTTGTGAAGAAATCATGCTGGTCGAGGAATACACCCCTGTATGCAGTTTTCTGTTTTCTTGAATCCTAGGTTTCTGCATTCCCTATTCGGCTCAACGAAATGGTTGTCGGTGAACGATTGTGCACGAGCCGGGAGGTTATGAGTTCAAAATTTGCGTCGCTCTTTCACCCTTTCGAATGTGTGTTTTTGAGTTTTGGCGATCCATGCGAGTGGGGATTTCTTTTCCACTAAATTTTGGACCACTGCATCGACTTGGAATGGTCCGGGACCCGCACAACTCACCTGTTTCTCCCCATTTTCCTCATGTTGAGGAAATGCGTCTCCATACGACTGGTTCGAGAATAACCAACCCGTGTGTAAGAATTTGCAGCGCTTTTGATCTAGACACCTTGAAACGTCCAGAAAAAAATTGTGGGCCGAATCGGATCGATTGAGAGATTGATTGTTCAAGGAATAACCAACCAAAATGAACTTGAAAAAACTTTGAACTGGAATCGAGTCACCAATGGAAACCAAATGAGAATCAACGGAGAACTTGTAGCTTTAGTGACCTAGGCACCGTATTCAGAAGTCAATGGCTTGGGTTGAGGAAAACTACCTTGTTCAGGTCATTCATCAAGATAATCGAGTAGCAGGTTACTTGGCTACCTAGGATAGTCACTGATCCGCCGATAAGTTAATTGTTTTCCATCTTCCTAATTGAAGGGCTCGCGGGTTCGGGGGTGGCCGCCGAGGGAGGGGCCCGCCAAGAGGGGGCCCCCCTACCTGTTATAAGACGAAGTGGGCCCCCTCAACAGCATCATTACCAAGTGAACAGTTGAGCCGCTCATGTATACCGGGTAAACAGGGAAACGCATCAGTCAGATCATCATGATGATCCCTGTGAGCCTCGCGGTCATCGGCTCGCTCCTCCTCGGCGTCGCTGCTGAAGCCCCTGAACTCAGTGAAATCAACCCCAACAGCTGCGTCGGAAACAGTTCGCTTTCCTGCCTCTCGCAAAAAATCATTTCTGCGTTCAGGAGAATTCGAAAAATTCCAGGTAAATGAACACCACTGATAATGCCCATTTTGTATTGTTTTCATGCATATTCAATCTCTCCGATTCGGGCCAAAAATTATTTCTGGGCGTTTCAAGGTTTCTAGATCAAGATAAGCAAATTTTTGCCCACCGTACACGCCAATTTCGGTAGTAGACAATTTTCTAAAAATCTGAAATTTGAGTCAGGGGTTCGTTCCCGATTTTAGTTGATCCTCAAAACTTCTCAGCCCGATCCGACCAAATTCGGGGGGTAGGGGTAAAAATGTGTATTTTGAAAAACAGATTTTCGAGGTTTTCAGCGATCTAGGCGTGTGGGGTATCATTTTCTACCAAATTTTGGACGCTGAATCGAATGAAATAGGTCCCAGAACAGTTGGCGCCCATCGGAGGAGGTCCTATCTACCCATTTCGAATTCGAGATTCCTGGTATTTTGGCGTGGGGTATAATTTTCCACCGAACTTTGGACGCTGAATCAATTGAAATGATGGTCCGAGGGATAACCAACCCCTGTGAAAGAATTTGCAGTTTCTCTTCATCAATTCCGTCCTAAATTCAATATCTATAATCTCATTATGCTACAATGTACAAAAACGTTAGTATGCATCTAAATAAGAACCCTTGTCGAACTGGGAAGGCTGATAATGTATGAAGTATGCCATTTCAATCCTAACGACGCCACCACGGTGCTTTAAAAAACCACTGATAATTTCATCAAATTTTTTAAAATATAAATTTGACCATAAAACTACGTGTTACGAGTCCTAATTACTTTTATAAGGCTCGATGATTCATGAGAATACATTTCAGTCAAGGCTGGACATTCTTAATTCTTAATTATTTAATAATAAATCAATTAAATTGGTTAACTATTAAACGTTGATTTTTGAGGAATTTTTTTCACTAATTGCCATCGTTGAGTTAAATTTTCCTACACCATCAAATCGTTAACTTTCTTACAAATTCAAAGAACCCATTTTGAGGTCATTTTCAAACCAAACATTTAGAATTTAGCATTTTAAACACCCTTAACTCTTTTAATGTTGGGGTGGACGTTTGGGGGTTAGTTTGACCGAAAACCGTCAGATCAAAATCAAACGATGACATCACGATCCGATCGTTACCCCAATGTTCAAAAACTCATTTCGGATTTAGAAGGCCATTCGAGTTATTATTTATTTTTTTTACGAAGAAAGTTTGTCTCGGCCCAAACTATGCACCCACATCTGGTAGATAGGAATCTGAGTAGGTTAGTGAGAGTTGGAAGTAGTACGGTTGCCGGGATTTTCTTGTGAGAACGTCAAAAACGAGCAAGTGAAAAGATTACAATCGAGATGAAAATTAGCAAATGATGAGAGTTGATGGCTACAGCCGGGCGTAAATTGAGTGCTCTCAGGTATCATTATGCTCATAAGAACGAGTTTTGAATTGGAAATTACAGTTTTGTTGAACATTAACGACATTTTGATATTCACAATGTTGACGGACGCAAATTTCTCTAAAAATTGGAATGTCGATTAACAAAAATTACTGAAAATAATTGTACTGTAGAGTCTGTTTATTTGTTTATTTACTGGACGAGCCCAATATAACGAGTGATAAAATGAGAATGTCTGACTCCATAAGTTGTTGGTTATTTATATTATACAGTAAACACTATGAATGAAGGTAATAAATTGTGCTGTTACGTAATATAAATTATAGCTGGAGATGGTGGTGGAGATGAATGTCGTTCAGGGGGGATAGAATTTTGACTCGATTGAAGCGGCTGGTGAAATAGGTCAATTTAGGGGTTTTTTGGTGAGAGGCAATCCACACTGGACAGCAAAGATGTGAGAAATATGAGCAAATTTCCTCTCGAGAACGGCCAATTTGAGCTTTGTGCTTGAATCAGCAACAGTGCGCCTTAAATTGTTGTTTTGATCAAGATAAAACCACCCTTAACGTATCGATACATTTTCAGAAATACCTGTCACCGAATGGGTGAGCTTAGTACCATCGCCTGAAGAGGAAAATTCAACTGCGGTAGAAGAAAAACCCGTCGTCGAAAGTAGATTTCGTCGTCAGGGTCTTCTATGGACGATTGGCGAGGCCGTCGACGACTTTTTATTTTCACGAAGCGTACGAATCGCTTTACCAAATTGGGCGTCAGGTTCGGGCCGTGCGATCGATTTGGACGTCGCCCGAGCGTTCACACAAGGTAGGCGAGATTATTTTATAATTAAAAAACTCGTGTAAATAACAAAAATTAAATTAATTTAAATATTAATTTGTTTCAGTCACCGGTAGGGGGAAGAAACACGGAGGAAAGGGTGGGAAAATGGGAATGATGGCGTGTATGATGATCGGAAAAATGATGATGCTGACTATGGGCATGGTCAAAATGAAAGCCATGAAGGCCATGATGGTTGCCGGTATGGCGATGATGCTTTCGTTGGGACAAATGATGAAGTTTATGTTGGGCGGCAAGGGAGGAGGAGGCGGTGGAGGTGAGTTTTGATTATAATTATTTTATTAGTTCAAATTATGATGGGGGTGAAATGAGATTTATATTAATTTTTGAGGAATGATTACGCTTTTGTTGTAAATTGTGAAATAATTTTAAGGTATATGCTTCGTATTTTATTTTGGTAGAAAATTTATTCAATTAAATGTAATTTAATGAAATAAATATTATATTATTGATGTTGTATGTTTAGAAACGAAGCACGTAATCGTCATAAAGGAACATGAGCACGGCGGAGGAGGAGGCGGAGCCGCGCCAAGTAGCTCGTACGGCCCACCCTCATCAGGAGGCGGCGGCGGATGGTCAGGAGGCGGAGGCGGCGGCGGTGGTGGATGGGCATCCGGAGGAGGCGGAGGTGGTGGCGGCGGTTGGCAAGGAGGCGGCGGCGGCGGTGGAGATTCCGGCGGCGGCTACAACTACGACCCCCCGGCGAGCGGCGGTTGGGGCAAACGTGCGTACCACTACGACACGTACATAACCCACCCTCCGAATTCCGCCCCTAATACGACCAACCCATGACTATATGGACTGATCAACGCTATCTGATTTCTACGTGCCAGCGAACCAAAATGCGCGAACGGACCAAAATCAAATACCGGATGCACCCCCCCACCGTCTAGGGTAAACCCAGGACCTACGTCCACAGTGGATTTAGTCGGTAATATGGAAAATTTCTATTAATCGGGTAGAATTAATATGAATTTAAATTTGAACTCGATCCTACTTCATCCTTCAATCACAAGATGCTGAATCCAGCTCATAATGATTATAATCGCATCAATATCAATCCAAACAAAACCAAAATCATCAATTTTTCTTTCGTTTTCTTCTAGCAACACGACAACCCCTAAAACACGCTCTAAAGCTTCGCTAATGTGCGTCAAATTCCATTTATCCGATTTTCACAAACTTATCCTAATATCGGACTGAAGTAAAACTTCAACCAAAACTGACTTAATTTTTCAACTAACTGACGACTTTTCTCACTTTTCTCTTTGATCTCAATTTATTTATTTCCCCTTCTACTCGTCCTCGACTTCACAAACAGGACGAGTCCCTCAAGCGAAGTAGAGTTGACGTTTGAACTATTTATATAATATGGTTAGCCTTCCACTAAATATGAACACGACTGTAAACGAAACTATGAGACTTGACTCGACATTACCAACATAGAAATCAACGACAGACCGAAAATGATCAATATAATTAATTGATTTGACGTTCAATTTAGTGATTTTGTGCTCATTTTTGTCAAAGTATCCATCCATTAGGTGAAGTAGATGTTTCGTGTATTTTCACGTATAAATAAGGTGAATATATCATTTGATACGCTTCGTCGTATGAGATGCGTTCGATTAAGAACGGCCTTTGTGATATAAGTGTAATAATTCATAGCTAGTTTATTCGATACGGGGAGGTGGGTGAAGGGTTAACGTATTAGGTACCAATTGTGATTCCACGCGTGGTCCCACATCACTTATTGATTATAATCGTTGTAAATATATTATGTATTCGTCATCCTGCACGAACGACTTTTATATTATTACCTTTGAACCGCGCTGTAACGGCCTAATTGGACAAATTAATGCAAATGGTGGAATTGACATGCAACAATCGCCAATGAGAATATGAATACGACGAATACTAATTAATCAAACTTCCAACTGTGGCCGACAGTCTACTCCGCTGGGCAAAAAATGGCCCCAAAATCAATCTCAATATATTTCACGAAATCAACGCGGGTTTTAGCCCAGTCATCCGGTACTCAGAAATGGCTGTTCGGAAAAAAATTAGGGTAGAACATTTCTCGACGGATTCTCATCTTTTTTGGTGTGCTAAATCCAGATCCAAAGTTTGCAAAAAAAAAAAAAAAAAAAAAATTGACAGCGTCATGATAAAAATTGCTAAAACCCTAAAAATTTCGGACTTTTTTCACAAAACTGCTTATAAGTAGGAAAATATGCAACCTACTGAATTTTTCATTATATACAAAATTGAAGTAGATAAAATTTCCTTCAAATTTCACCGGTCACTTTCCTTTGAGTGCAGGGCACTGCCACTAGAGCGCGCTGGAAAAGAGCAACTTTTTGGTACTTGGGCAAAACCGAGAAAAACTCAGCCTCAGACGCTTTCCTATCGTATTTCCTCCATAAATACGCGTTTTATTCATGTTCTATGGTGTTTCCACCTTGTTTTCTTCCACCCAATCTGTTCTGGGTTGAGCTGATTCTCGAGCCACTGCTGGATCAAGGGCTCCGTAATCTTGTAAACACTATATCTCGTTAGCGGCAGTGCTCTGCACTCAGAAATTGAAAGTGACCTGTAAATTTTGAAGAAAATGTTGTCTACTTCAATTTCGTATATAATGAAAAATTCAGTAGGTTGCATATTTTTTCATATATTAGGATTTTTTTGGCAATTTTCATTGTAAATCAAAATTTTTTTTTTTTGCAAACTTTAGATTTGGATTTAGCACACCACCGAAAAACATGGTAATTCGTCAAGAAATGTTCTACTTTAATTATTTCTTGTAAGAACTACCATTTGACTGGTCAATTTACTCTCTATTCGTGCCCGCCTAAGGCCAATAAAGTCCCACTTGTCCGGCATAGCACATCTACATTGCTGGTTTCGTATCGTTGCGCCTGAGCCATCGCTGTCGAAGTTGATGTTGATTGCGTCGAAATTCACGTACTCTCGCACCATTATTGACCCATAAAACGGATTAAAGATTAAAGAGAGAAGAAAAAAAAAAGAAAAAAGACGTCGAAGAGGAATCGACACAACTCGACCAACCCACTTGACGAGAAAAACCGCAATTGAAAGAAGGCTTTTATCAACAACTTCCACGTGTTTATATTGAGCAGTTAATTTCATCCCTATACTCGATAAAGGGAGGAAAAGCAAACTCTTCAACTCTCGGAGGATGTACCGCTTTTCTGATGGATCATCCTCCCGTTTGCTGTTGTTGGCACAAGCCAAAGAGGGGAATTCGAAGGGTGTGCGAGGCAGATTGGTTCATCACCATATCTGGACAAGGAGATTACTCTACGATCGGCTCAGGGGGTGGAAAAGTTGTTGACCGTATATAGAAGACGGTTAATCGAATATAATGATGAGCCTGAAAGGGTGTGGATTTGACCGGGTTCAAGCTTTAGTCTTGTTAGAGTCAATATTTCGATAATTTTTGTGTAACGAATAGTCTTAATTGCAGTTGATTATTCAATCTACCTCATAATAATCCGAACTACAATTTCGCTTTTAGAATCCTGAAAAAGCTAAAAATATGACAAACTGATGTTTACTGAATTCGTCATTAACTTCAGTGAACTATCTCCCATCAGTAAATATTTTGGTGAAATTCGAATAAAAATCACAGGGATATATATTCATCATCCAAAATTTAGTGGAAAATGACACCCCTTGACCACTAAGTTGCCGAAAATCTCAAAAATATCCATTAAAAAAATAACACATTTCGACCCCTACCTCCCCAAATTTGCCCTATCTCTTTCCGGCTCTTGTTAGTCCTCGAAAATTGTTGTATAATATTTTTTGGAGGTGATTACAGGTCAAAATGATTATCTACCAACCTATTTCGAGCCAGTTTTTCGAGAATTCGGGGTACATGGACGTGTGGGGTATCATTTTCCACTAAATTTTAAACGCTAAGTCGATTGTAATGATTCTTGGACTCTCTACACTCACCATTTTATCCTTACTCTCACTCCAAGGAGCGTTTTTCCTGTTGATTTCTTCACCAATAGCTCCATTCAGATAGATTGTAGTAACATCTAGCTAACTCATCTCCAGATTATGTTCAACTGCTAAACTCATTCATAACCTGAGTCCTTTAATTTTCATTACTGACGAGTATTTTTCTGGAAAAATTAGCTTCAATCTCTTCAGTGAGAATAAATACAGTAATCACCAAAATTTGGGGCTAGTGGGTGTGAAGACGGTCTTTTCCGAGAGTCATCGTACGTTTTTTGGCCACCAATTGGGACAAACTGTGTATTGACCGACTTTTGTGGCAGAATTACAGAGACAATACGAAAATGAGTTTGCCGAAAACAAATTTCACCGACTCCTACTAGCGTACAAAGCCAATAGAATGATTAAACGACTCAAATTCTTCGTAAATGCTGTAAGTTGCTGTGGGTTTTTATGGTACAACAAGAAGGTCATTTAGTTTATTCACCGGATAAGTTGGTTAACAATTACCAAGACGGTTTAAGAGTACTGGGAATATGTTTCTAACCGTCTCAAGAATGAACATGCAGAGGACCGGACAGAAAACCGTACTGTTTCGGTTAAAAGGTAGTGGATTTTCGAAATTTTCGGTGATATAGGCGTGTGGGGTATCATTCTTGACTAAATTTTGGACGCTGGATCCAATGAGATGGGTCCTGGGACAATTACCGCCCTCTGGAATGAGGCTATGGGTCAAAATGCCTATCCACCCATTTTGAACGTGTGTTTCCGTGATTTCTGGGGTATCATTTTCCACTAAATTTTGGACGCTGAATCGATTGGAATGGGTCTCCATGCTTCCGGTTCGAGGGTTAACCAACTCCTGTGAAAGAATTTGCAGAATTTTTCTCTCAGTTTTCATCTATATGTAAGGTTCGAATAGAAAACACGCTTTCCTGTAGATTCAAACCCCTGTCAATGCTTCCTCATACGTCCACAGCCGGATAATCGTCGGATTCAGGTCCAACATTGAGTGATGCACGTTTTTGAGAGGTTTAAGGCTTAGCACGAATATCTTCGGAACAAGAAATCCTTATTGTGAATCGAGAGGGTCTCAGTGGATATAAGACCCTGTTTTTCATAACATAACCAAAGTCCCCCGACCTTCTCCCTAATGCAGTTTTATTCAACGAAAGAGATTTCTCGAGGCTTTTTTTTTTAAACTCCGAGTAATACAGAAAAATGGTTGTTCCCTTGATATACTTACCTAATCATGGCATAAATTATGAACAGAGAAACCCGAGAAAAAGGAGAGAAGACGGTATTATTCCAGGCCTGTATAAAAACTTGAGAGCGCAATTTTCCCTCGAGGAAGGGTGGTTGTTGTGAAAAAGACGAAACGGTTAAGCAGGCGGGTAAGTGGGGAGGGGGTGAAAAACCGTTTTGAAAGAGCAATAGCGCCAACACAGAGCGAGCCCCCAACCCAGGGCCCCGCCTCCACCCCCAACCCAGGGGCCCCCTTTTGTAATCTCGCTGGCACAATTTAACCGACCGAGTAGTTTAGGCTAAAGACGAGAGGAAAACCCGGTTCACTCAGGGACCTCGCACTCACTTGCCTATTCATAGCCGTCGGGAATAAAGTGATGTTTCCCACCCGCCCTCCGCCTTGGTCTCTTCAGCACTTCCCATCACCCGAGGAACCCCCCTCCCCCACCGCTTCACCCCATCATGAAAAATGTAGTGGCAATCCAGGGCCGAAGCCGGAGCCGCCCACTTACATATTTGATGCAACGCGAGATTGGAGGCACTCCGCCACCACCCCCCACCCCCTTTGAAGGGTAACTTCTCCCGCTTTCCGGTAACGGCGATGGCGAGGCCCTCCCCCGTTACCCCCTTAACGATCATATCCTCGTCAAATATTTATTGAGCCCCATCTTTGCCTCGGTAAAACTGAGGTAATCCCCTTTTCACACGCCGCCTACCGCCGTTAGCCCTAAGGGCCTCGGATGCGCCTTAATGAGTCTCTAAAAGTCAGACCTTACGGCCTCGGCTGACTGCGCGTTACCCACCTCATGAAAACCCCCATTCGGCCTCTTCTCCCCATTAAACGGCACCTCTGACTCGGTGGTTCACCAACGTCTCGCCTCATTTAATTAATATCTCAATTAATTCAATCACGCTAAATTCAAATTCTTTCTTTTAGGCCGGAAAACTTAAACTGGATTATTCTTGATTTGAAACGTTAAACCTACGGTGGCGGCAGGCGTCCCGCCACTCCAGGTTTAACATTCCTGATTAACAATTATCTAGTTCAACTAAACTCAGGTAAATTATTTTCTTGTAAAAGAGGGCACCAGTGTCTCATTCAACCCCTCCCCCCTTCCCATCCCTCACCGATTTTAAGATAACTGAGTTTAGCTACACTGATTTACCCCATCCGTCCATGATGAAAACTGTGCCCTATCTAATTATTGTCTCGGCCCATTTGAATATTGTCTCAATTACTTCAATTACGATAATTGTTAATTTATTAATTCAGGGCTACTTCTACCCGAAATGGAATCGTGGTTGGCGTCTTTCACCACCAAAATGTGTTTTTCAAAAAATGAATTTTTGGGATTATTGGCGATTTAGGCGTGTAGGGTATCATTATCGACAGAATTTAGGACTCTGAATTCAATAAAAAGGGTTTCAGGACGATTCCTCACAAATTTGGTCCGGTCGGGCTGACATGTTTCGAGGAACAACCAGAGCCGGAAATGAGTCCCTGACCCAAATTTCAGATTTTCAGAAAATTTTACATGACCAAAATCGGACATTTTCTTATTTTGATCTTGACACCTTGAAACGCCCAGAAAAAAAATATTGGGCCGAATCGGGGAGATTGACTTCTTGCATAGAAATATAGGTTGATTATTGAAGGAATAACCATATAATTTGTTAAGTTGTAAAACCTTCGTAGTAAATGCCAAAGAAGAACTGGCACGAAGAAGAACCACGACTGGACAAAAATGTTTTGATTACTGGGGTATCAAACAATTTAATGCCCATAAATTTGAAATAAAAATACCGACAATACCACTGGAGATGTTCAAGAGTAGAATTAAACATATATTTAAATCATAAAAAACCCACTTACAAGCTGTGTAATATACTATGCCTCATTCAGAAAAAAGAAAAATTGAGTATCTAATAATCATGTAATGTAAATAGAGTAAAAACAAGTTGTATAAACAACAATATATAATACAACCTTAGAACACCTCACCAGATTTAATTTAAGCTAATTTTTAGCTTTTATTGTTAGGAGATCAGTTATTTTTATATCAGTTTATTTGTAATGAACATTGAGCTACTCCAACCCCTTCACAAGTGTAAACTTACAGGGGTTGTAGCATTATGAAGAAATGTATTTTTTGTTTTTCATGTATAAATAATTACTAATAAATGCAATTAAATTAAAAAAAAAATACCTATGTGAGGGCAGCGAGGAGACATTTGTGTGAATGTTCCTAGCTCAGTATGCCTTTCAACGCTCATTATACAATTTACTTACTTACTTACTCCCTGGCGCTACAGCCCATGTAGGGCCCTGGCCGCCTCAACAACAGTCCGCCAATCAGCTCGATCCTGTGCTCTGGTCCTCCATCTTCCCGCTCCTGCTCCCCGGAGGTCGTCCTCGACGTCGTCCAGCCATCTCTTCCTCGGCCTTCCCCTCAGTCGGCGACCTCCCGGCTTTCCTTGGTGTACCCTCTTCACGGCCCGATCTCCGCTCATCCTCTCCACATGACCAATCCATCTTATTCGGTTCGCCTTTATTTCGGCGACTATGTCTGGCTTTCCATACAGCAAACACAACTCGTGATTTGTGCGGATTCTCCAGCGACCATTTTCACATCTGGCGCCAAAAATCTTACGGAGGATTTTCCTTTCGAATCTTTTCAAAAATTCCTCGTCGGCGCTGGTCATGGTCCATGTTTCTGAGCCATACAGTACTACAGGCCTCACCATAGTTCGGTACACCATAAGTTTAAGGTTTCTGCTGAGGGCTCGGGCTCGAAAGACTCTTCCCAGGGCAAAATAGCATCGGTTGCCAGCTGCAACACGTGCTCTTATTTCCTCTTTCATGCTATTGTCCTCGGTGAGAAGAGTTCCCAGATACTTGAAGGTTGAGGTGCGCTCATACGAGGAACCATTCAACGTAATGCGGTTTGGTTTATGCACCTCTTCCCGCCTCGTTGAGAACATGTAGTGGGTTTTTTGGTGGTTAATGTACAGACCCATTTCCCCTGCGCTTTGCTCCAGTCTCCGAAGACCACCCTCAAGCTCTCCAAGGTTCCTTGCCAACATATCTATGTCGTCCGCATATGCGAGGCTCTGACTCATCCGTATGCGAGGCTCTGACTCATCCGTATGCGAGGCTCTGACTCATCCGTTATGCGAGGCTCTGACTCATCCGTATGCGAGGCTCTGACTCATCCGTATGCGAGGCTCTGACTCATCCGTTATACAATTTAGAGCGTCTTTTATTTAGTATTTCATGTCCTCTAAAAAGGGAAGGGATGTGAGTAAAATGCCAGTTTACTTTCGGCCTTTAAATACTAATTTTTAAAATTGTTTAGGTAAATTTCAAACAAAACGTAATTATGATATTTTTAAGCACATAATTAACCTGATTTCGTACAACATGAATCTGTAATTTGGGTCTGTTATAGATGAGTATCAGTTAAAAAAGATACAGAAAATTCGTTTGGAAAGATTATCGTATAAATTGCTCAAACACCGGATAGTCGATATACTATTTAGAGTTAGTAGGGAAGTTGTGTCTTGATTCTGATACTTTCGCTGGGAGGGTTTTGCACTAAGTGCTCTCGCCCTTCTCTTACGCCCAACCCTTTTTTTTCGCCCTTCTTTTCGGTGTTCGATCCGTTAAAAGCTTAGTTTTTAGTTAAAGGGCAACAAAGATTAGAGGCCTGTTTTTCTTGTAGGGCGAAAGTACTCGAAAAGCCGGAAGGGACTCGAGAAAATGGCCGAGAAAGAGAACTCTTCGGAACCTTTTTTTCCCGCTTTTCAACTAAGGGTAGGTGGGTACTCGCATTTAGAGGGGAATCGATCGATACAAGTTGCAGAAAACGGTTTTATTATTCGGTTTTGGACAAACAGAACAGTTTTCACTCTAATCCTAAAGTGGTCGAGGTTTCGGAAGTACGTTAGGTGTTGAGGGATCGACAGCTTAAATCCATTTCCTACTCACAGCCCTGTTCTGACCCCGCCGAAAGGAAAAGATTCCAAAGGTTTTTTTTCTCCCTCGTTCTCGTTAAATTGTTAATTGACGGCTAATCTGTTTCAGGGTATTTCGCTCGGTCCTTTATTTCGGATGGACCCCGGCCACTAACACGACCCTTCAGTAGGGAATTTTAAGGAGGGTAGCCAAACACTGTTAGAAAGATGCGATTTCCTCTATTTGAGTCGTTTGAATAATCTCGGACCCTCAAAAATGAGTTACGATTAATTTGCAAACCAAAATTAAATGAAAAGGATAACAAAATTTAATTACTGCTGAATAAAGATCTAATATTATAATATAAAACGCTGCAAATTCATTCACAAGGGTTGGTTATTCCTCGGACCAGGCGCATGGAGACTCATTTCTTCAACATTGGGAAAATGGGGGAAACAGTGGGTGTGGCGGGTCCCGGACCCATTCCAATCGATTCAGGGTCCAAAATTTAGTGGAAAATGATACCCCACACGCCTAGGTTCCAGAAATCTCGAAAACACTCATTCGAAATGGGTAGATAGGCACCCATTTTGACCCATAACCTCATCCGGTGGGCGCTAATCATTCCGGAACTCGTCTCATTAGATTCAGCATCCAAAATTTAGTCAGAAATAATACCCCACACATAGCCGAAAATCCTGCAAATTAATTTTTCTAAATTTGGTTTGATCGAACCAAGTTTCGAGGATCAACTAAAGCAGGAAAAGAGTCCTTGACCAAAATTTCTCGGATTTTTAGAAAATTTTCTACGAATTTGTGTTTCGAAAATTGAATATTCGAGATTTTTGGCGATTTTAGGCGTATGGGATAACATTTTTGATTAATTTCCAATGAGACGAGTTCCGGAATGATTAGCGCCCACCGGATGAGGTTATCGGTCAAAATGGGTACCTATCTACCCGTTTCGAATGTGTGTTATCAAGATTTCGGGTAGGTACCTAGTCGTTTGGGGTATCATTTTCCACTAAATTTTGTATCCTGAATCGATTGGAATGAGTCATTATGCTATTAATCCGAGGAATGACCAACCCTTTCTAAAGAATTTGCAGCGTTTTGGTTGGTTATTCCTTGAATAATCAACCTATGTTTTCATGATAATGGTCAACCTCTCCGATTCGGCTCAAAATTTTTTTCTGGACGTTTCATGATGTCCGGATCAAAAAAGGTCAATGTCCGTCCGCCTTACGCCGTCCGCCGTACGCCGTACGCCGTCCGCCGTCCATTGTCCACGCCGTTTTTGGTAGTAGAAAATTTTCTAAAAATCTGAAATTTGGGTCAGGGGTCTGTTCCCAGCCGAGATGGGTCCTCGAAACTTTTCAGCCCGATCGGACCAAATTTGGAGGGGGTAGGGGTTTTTTGAAAAATGGATTTTCGAGATTTTGGGTGATTTAGGCGAGTGGGGTGTCATTTTCCACTAAATTTTGGACGCTGAATCCAATAAAATTGGTCCCAGAACAATTGGCACCCACTTGAAGAAGTAATGGGTCAAATTGGGTATTTATTACCCATTTTGAATATGTGTTTTCGGGATTTCTGCTACCTAGGCGAGTAAGGTGTCATTTTCCACTAAATTTTGGACGCTGAATCCAATAAAATGGGTCCCAGAACAATTGGAACCCACTGGAAGAAGTTATGGGTCAAATTGGGTATTTATTACCCAATTTGATTATGTGTTTTTGGGATTTCTGCTACCTAGGCGTGTGGGGTATCATTTTCCACTAAATTTTGGACGCTGAATTCAATGATGTGTGTCCCAGAACGATTGGCACCCATCGGAAGAAGTTATGGGTCAAAATGGGTATGTATCCACCCATTTTGTATGTGTCAGGATTTCTGGTACCTAGGCGTGTGGGGTATCATATTCCACTAAATTTTGGACCCTGAATCGATTGGAATGGGTCTGGGACCCACCACACCCACTGTTTCCCCCATTCGAGGAATAACCAACCCGTGTGTAAGAATTTGCAGCGTTTCTTTTCAAGGTGTTCAGATCAAAATAAGAAAATGTCCGTCCACCGGCAGTCCGCTTTGGTTGTAGATAATTTTCTAAAATTTTGAAATTTTTGTCAAAAACTTCTACTTGGTCCTAAAAACTTTTCAACCCAATCCGACCAAATGTGGGGAAAGTTTGGGTGAGAATGTGTTTTTTGAAACTATATTTTCGGGTTCTTTTAGGAACTAGGTATGTGAGGTATCATTCTCCACTAAATTGTGGTTTTCTGGACTGATTGGCCTCTCCGCTAAAATGTTCTTTTCTGATTCGTTTTATTCGATTCTGACGGTCCTTGAATTGATTGTCGCCTTTTGAAGGGCTCGATTGCTTGTTCCCTGTAATTTTCAGAGAGAATGATAATTCTTGGTTGTGTCGATCTGATCCTTTTTAGGTAGTTTTCACCCGAAGACCCACGTGAAGTGTCAAGCCCTAGGGAAGATTCTCGTCCAAAGTGAGAACATCTTGGACGATAATGAGCCGGTTGGCGGCTTTTGACATGAAGGCCTGAGCGAACCGACAATACCTTCTTCACGCCCAGGAGCTCTGTCAGGAAGCCGCAGCTCTAATTGGGGTTAATTTGCCCTTCGGCCGCCTTTGATCGCCTCGAACATGACCCTTGATGATGACTCCACGTTACAGCCCCTTCACACATGCGCTGCAGGTCCACTGAGAGATCGCCAAAATGAAGAATCCGCTCCGATTGGACAATATTTCTTCAAAATTCATGTCGTATTACTCTTTGCTCGGGGCAGAGTCAATCGCTGAACGATAATCGCTGGCACCCGTTTTGCTCGCAGCATTTTGGTTTGGTTGAATAATCAACCTATGTTTTCAAGCAAAAAGGCAGTCTCTCCGATTCGCCCCAAAAAATTTTTCTGGACGTTTCAAGGTGTCTAGATCAAAATTAGCAAGTGTCCGTCCACCTTCCACGCCGACATTGGTAGTAGACATTTTTCTAAAAATCTGAAATTTCGGTCAGTGGCCCGTTCATGGCTCTAGTTGGTCCTCGAAACTTTTCAACGATCGGACTAAATTTGGGTGAGTTAGGGGTCAAAATGTGTATTTCGAAAAATGGATTTTTGAGATTTTATGCTAGGTGTGTTTAAATCTAGGTGTCTGGGGTATCAATTTCCACTGAATTCTGGTCGTTGAATCCAATGAAAAGGGTCCCAGAACGATTGGTACCCTCTTGAATAGGTTTTGGGTCTAAGTGGCTATCTATTACCCATTTTGAATATGTGTTTTTGAGATTTCTGGTACCTAGGCGTATGGGTTATGATTTTCCGCTAACTTTTGGACCCTGAATCGATTGGCGGGACCCGCCACCCCCACTGCTTCATTTTCCCTATGTTGGAGAAATGAATCTCCATGGTCCGAAGAATAACCAACCCGTGTGTAAGAATTTGCAGCGTTGGAAGGATGGAAGCACGAGACCGAGAGGGAATTACCTAGTGAAAGTCACCTCACTGTTCGTTCCAAAATGCCTGCAGAAAGTGACATTTAGTTAAATTTTGTTTGTTGATGACAACCTGTCCCTTACTTACTACTAATTAATTGATTAATCGATACATCAATGTTTTTTGGACGTCGATTTGTCAGAAAAAAATCTTCATATCGATAACCACTCCAGGAGCAAACTCACACAAAATAATGTTTTAGAATTGTCCAGGAATCTCGCCTTCGTGAAATGGCCATTTGAGCCGTCAGAGTCATTAAAATCACGGCGACGATGCGTTCGGTAATCACGTTGGAGAATCACGAGTGAGAAGGGATGATGAAACGTTAGAGGTGCCGTGGGAGGCAGTGATGATGACGACGAAGGGGGTTGGTTTCAGGTTGCTAATCCGAAGAGATGGTTAGAAGTTGTTACCTCCCCTCCAATCCGAACGACCCACCGCGGAGACCGCTCGAACGCCCAGGGGGGTGTGATATAACACTGTGAAAACGATACCCCATCAACCCCCCCCCCCCCCTTGACAACCCACTCACCTCATTCCCTGTACGCATTCATATCACCCCATGGGAGGGCGTCCGATTTTTCCGCAGGTTTCATATCGAGTTCCATCTCCGTGATAATTGGGTTATATCCCGCACTCACTTTACCCATTACCAACGAGCCCAACTGTTGATTGATATTGATGTAACTTACGTAACCCAACCGGTTGGTTAGTCACTGAATCAAAATCACTCCTCCGCGAGACCCTTCGTCTCATCGAATTGCCCCACAGCCTTGGCTACAGAAAAGAAAATCCTCCTCGCTAATCCCCTACATCCGCCCTATCAATATCATGCTACAGAAAATTGAAGGCCAAAGTTTACAGCATCTGATTCCAGCTGCACCCTCAGATCTTGGCAATTGAGTCCAATTATTTTAATTGTAGGTCGAATATGCAAAATGCAAATCATCATATGCACACAAATAATACGAGTACTGCGTATAGGCACAATTTGTGCTAATAGATCAGCTTTTCCCCAAATTGACTCGTTTTTTGCAACTGATACATCCTTCTCTGACGTTACAGCCTCGATGACATCAGTGTAGCCAACGAAACAGAACAGTCAATAGTATAAGTTTATGGATTATACATAAGAAAGGTAGTACTCGTAATCCTATTCCCCACCATGTTGATGGTATTTCTTCCAAATGACTGAAATTATCTCCCCCTCAAGCACCACAAAAGTACTTTTTCTGAGTCAATGAATAGTATAATTTGTGCTTTGAGAGGTGAGAGTACAGCAGGAGATTTTAGGTAATTTTCTAAAAGAGGAAACAATTTTTGTCCTTGAGCGGAATATGTAGGTAAGTAGGTATTTAGATGGGGATGGTTTTCTCAATTTTAAGGGTTTAGGGTACGATTAGGTTCGGGGATTCTATTTCACTCTCAGCGCTTAACCAGATGACGCTGCGAATTCTTTCACACGGGTTGGTTATTCCTCAGACCAGGCGCATGGAGACTCATATCTTCAACATGGGGAAAATGGAAACAGTGGATGTGGTGGGTCCCGGACAAATTCCAATCGATTCAGGGTCCAAAATTTAGTGGAAAATGATACCCCACACTCCTAGGAACCAGAGATCTCGAAAAAAGACATTCGAAATGGGTAACAGGTACCTATTTTGACCCATATCCTCATCCAGAGGGCGCCAATCGTACCAGGACCCTTTTCATTGGAGCCAACGTCCGATTTGTAGTGGAAAGTGATACCCCACTCGCCTAGATCGCCTAAAATCTCGAAAATCATCGATCTCGAAGGTCCGATCGGGCTGAAAAGTTTTGAGGACCGATCTAGGCCGGGAACAGACCCCTGACCCAAATTTCAGATTTTTAGAAAATTTTCTACTACCGAAAACCGGGCGGACGGCGGACGGACATTGACCTTTTTTTTGATCTAGACACCACGAAACGTCCAGAAAACGAAGAGGTTACCTAACCTTTTGCATGAAAACAGGTTGATTATTCAAGGAATAACCAACCAAACGGTCCAAACCAAAATAATTGATACTACCCGACCTACCAACCTATCCCCGACTGTGACATGGCATTCATTTAGCGGTAACTTAAATAAATAAATAAAGATATAAGATGAAAAAAAAATAAATAAACTATTATAGAGAACAATCACAGAAATACGGCGACGTCACCTGATTGGCAGGCATGTATCGATATGTGACCCGATTCGATAGTACGGGTCTGATAACGAGGAACCTATGCTCGATTTTAGCCAATGATTGAAACCATTTCAGATCCGAAAACTTCAATTTTCCATTTGGTAAGCGTCAACGTGTCAGATGAAACTTGCACGAAGTGTCGATTAAACATGCGGAAGGGATCACGTGCGGATGTGTGCTCTGTGGTGACCGCCGAGGTTCAACATTAATTTCACGATTATAATAGTTATTGGCTATTACCTTAGGATCGGTTTCGAAATTGAACACATTTCAAATTGATTGAACCTTGTTCTATTGTTTTTGAACCATTTTGCACCACTGATTTTGAATTGCGAGACATACGGAAGAATGATCGAATATTTTAGCTTCAATTATGCTTTGGTTTGATTATTGAATGAATGTTGGCCGCTTCTTGTGATAAGGCAGCTTGCAAAGTCCTTGGTTCATTCTAAATAAACTGGTATCGTTTGATGGACGGATATGCGGATCTATGTATCGAAAACGAAGTAATCATTTATGAAATTGGCAGACTTTGTATTCCAGACTGTTTTCATGGGATCTTTTTACCGGAAAGACACTGCTTACTACGTTTTTCTTTCTCGTAGCGGTATATATGATAAGTAATGTATGTTTCCTTCCTCTCTTTAAACATTCATGAGAATTTGTCATCCGGCGAGGGTCTCACTAATTTCAAGACGTAGCTGAGCATCACTTATTAGTTGGTCCATTTGCTTAACCACCCCGCGATACGTCATGGAAACGGGCCCAAAACCGTCTCGGAAGGAGGGAAAAAGGTTTCAGAGGCTGTGAAAAAAATAGAGGTTGAAAGTCGGTTAATTAGACCGGCTATTTATATCCGTGCGGTGCACAGGATGTTGCTCACACTCGAAAACGATAGGGCGGTTGGGGCTGAACAGACAAATTGCCTGTGACTTATGAATCAAGGAAGAACCAATTACCTCTCGCCTCTTGGCAGTTCTCCGGTCTCAACCTCAATCAATCACTCGGAAACTTTTCTATTTCCTTCTTGCACGGAACTATAATAAACGGTGATTCTCGCCTTAAATGCGCGCTCGAATAAACAAACCGTGTGCGCATAACAAGCGCCGTATTTCAACGTGTGAATGCGGTGTTGATAAACAGTTAAATATAACCATAGAAAATACAGCTCATACGGAACGACAATTTATGATTACTTTTATTATAATATATCTCATTAAAGACTGCTTCCCAGTGTTCAGCGCAGTTTAAAAAATACGCAGCAAATTCTTTCATAATGGTTTATTATTCTCATTACCCATTTGAATCAATTCACCGTCCAAAACTAATGGAAAATGGTACTAAACATCCCTACGCCCCGAAAAACCAATAAAACTCATTTCCAAATATCCATTTTGAACTTTAGCTCGCTTGCGATCGGATTAAAAATGGAGTCTACGTAAGAAACTCCTGATTTTTAAAAATTATGATTCAGGATTTTGAATTTACTCGATTTAGAACGTAAAAAAATGACAATTTTGGAATAGTTTTTCGCCTCATTCTTTAAAATTCTTCGTAACCATTCCACTCAAGATATTGTTTAATAAATTATAGTTTTGTTCTTGCTCAAATTTGCAGCACAATCTAACAGGCCAGTAAAATTAGCAGCAAGGAATTAGTTTCATTTGGGGACATTCAACTTCACATGAAGTAATCTAGTTTTGCACGGTACCTTGGCCCGAATTTTGACAGAGGGTTCAAAAAACCGCTAAATGTTTGGACTTTTTTCTGTTTTTCGCTTGTGAATTCTAAACTGTGCATCTTAGCGAAAAATGTTTTATTACTAGAGAGACAGAGCATACAATTTTGCGTCGAATAAGCTCCCTAAACATTAGTTTTGACCATGTGGTATGCCCGCAATCATGGTCGACAAACGACTTTTTCTCAACTTCTCTAAAAACCAAAAAATGTCACTCTTTCTCGCGTGTAACCTGGTAACGGCTACTTTTAGGCCCAACATGCGTGGAATAAAATTTATAGAACATCAAATTTTGCGTTCAGCAAGTACCAAATTGCCTAAATATGGCCAAACAGTACATAGGCAAATTAAAATTTCTCATTTACTGTAACTCATTTAGCGTGTCGTGTTAGATGTTGGGAGAAAGAACTGTTAATTATTTTGACACGATTTTATCAAAATGACAAAAAATGGAAATTCAAGTGAAAGTCTAAATGCACCACGAATGTTTGTCGTCGAAGGCACTCTTTATTCAGATGCCAAACAAAATGAATGAAACTATTTCCGGCTTGCAGATAATTATTTCCAAAATAATTATCCCGCAGTTTTACTGGCCTGTAAATCAATTTTTAAATAATAGTAGCTATTAATCTTTTAAAATGTAATTTGTTGGTGCAATTTCTTATTGTATAGTTGACACGTATAGATGAATCTCTAATTCAAATAGGAAGAATATGCCGAATTCATAGATCAATTATTTTTCATGGGTCAGTATTTCTATAATTATTTTAGTATGTTTCGTGCAATCCAATTACCCGCTCTTAGCTTCTTCAGCCCTCGTGCAATTCATAATTTGTTGGGTAAACACCTGCGTTGGGTTATGATGTGGACGTCAGGACTCAAAATTCATCTAATCATCAAGTTGCCGTTTCATTGTGCCGCACAGTGCCAAATTAAACTACGCTATATACTTATCGTGTGCCCACTATAGTTCACAAAGTTAAATACACATAGCAAGAACTACGCTCTGAACATAATGCAAAGTAATTAGTTTGGTTTTGAGCAACCCTTGTCCCTGAAAGGGAAAACCAATTTCGCTCTAAAGTATATTTGATCTCCGCGAGGTAAGTTGAACTGCCTCGTTTCTAATTATCGAATCATATTTAATAGGTTTGGCGGTCTGTTAGCTGGACAGCTGCGGTTGTCGTGGGTAGGAAAATCGAAGGCAACGCCAAATATTTGTCAGGCACTGACTCCCCACTTTGCCCTATTTCGTTTCAGACGACCCTTCGCGGTTCAAGTTCCTTTGTAAAGCGCTCAAGTGGTCGCCCCTTCCGTTTGGGAGGGGCATTAATTGAAAACCCATTCAACTCCCGAGGTTTCGTTCAAACAATCACGGATCCCTCGCAATGTGATGAGATTTCATCGTTATTAGTGCAGAGGGCGATATAGGTGTACCCAGTAAACTTCGCCAACTCGTTTGCAAGAGTATGAGTGTGAGTTTGGTTATAATATTCGCTCGCAGTCACATCTGACTTGGAGCGAGTACTTTCTTGATTGGCGCTAATCAACAGCAGATGGACTCATATCTAAACTCAACAACCTTAGTACAACAGGTCGATTCTTTCATGACGTAGGAGTCATAACCAGCCTTACAATGCAACATCCAGATATTAGATTTTATCTATGGATAACCACCGAATAACACTGATAATCACTAATATCACAATTACTATCATAATTAATCATCATTTTTGTAATAAATTCCCTCGTTCTAGTACAAATAGAATTACCTCGTAGCGTGCTAGAAATAATAAAATTTGGAAAAATGCTTGCAATAACAACTAAGCCTACCATTACTTGGAGACCAAGCCTACTTTTACCTTAAATGTGATTTAAATATAATTCTAATACCTCTCTATGATCAATGTTAACTCAGAATGAGTAGCAATTGGAGCAAAAATGAATATACTGAAGCTCTGAATACGAACACTACAATACAATATAAATGAGCAACTTGAGCCCAGGACAATTGTATAGATGGAAATTAATATTGGTAATTGTAGGTGATAATTGATACAAATCAGAGTAAAAGTACTGCTTGTTGTACTGGGACATGGATAAGAGAAGCAAATCATGTCACTTGGAAGAGAACCTTAATAAAGCTGGATGTACTGAAGGTACAAATGGCAAATAGTTGAAGTGGTGGTACAACCATAGCTAAAAGACCTGACTGATAAGATTTCTGACTACTGAACATACAGCAGTAGCAACACCTGATTTATATGGTTTCTGACTACCTGAGTACTGAGGGTACAGCAGTAGCTAAACCTGACTGATAAGTTTTCTGACTACTGAACATACAGCAGTAGCAACACCTGATTGATATGGTTTCTGACTACTTGAGTACTGAGGGTACAGCAGTAGCTAAACCTGACTGATAAGTTTTCTGGGTCCCAAGGGTACAGCATTAGGTAAACTTGATTGATAAGGTTTATGATTAATGAAGGTACAGCAGTAGCTAAACATGACCAACAAGGTTCTGTGTACTGATGATACAGCAGTAGCTAAACATGATTGATAAGGTTTCTGAGTACCAAAGGTACAGCAGTAGCTAAACCTGACTGATAAGTTTTCTGAGTACTGAACATACAGCAGTAGCAACACCTGATTGATATGGTTTCTGACTATCTGAGTACTGAGGGTACAGCAGTAGCTGAACCTGACTGATAAGTTTTCTGGGTCCCAAGGGTACAGCATTAGGTAAACTTGTTTGATAAGGTTTATGATTAATGAAGGTACAGCAGTAGCTAAACATGACCAACAAGGTTCTGTGTACTGATGATACAGCAGTAGCTAAACCTGATTGATAAGTTTCCTGAGTACCAAAGGTACAGCAGTAGCTAAACCTGATTGATAAGTTTCCTGAGTACCAAAGGTACAGCAGTAGCTAAACATGACCAACAAGGTTCTGTGTACTGATGATACAGCAGTAGCTAAACCTGATTGATAAGTTTCCTGAGTACCAAAGGTACAGCAGTAGCTAAACCTGACTGATAAGTTTCCTGAGTACCAAAAGTACAGCAGTAGCTAAACCTGACTGATAAGTTTTCTGACTACTGAACATACAGCGGTAGCAACACCTGATTGATATGGTTTCTGACTACCTGAGTACTGAGGGTACAGCAGTAGCTGAACCTGACTGATAAGTTTTCTGACTACTGAACATACAGCAGTAGCAACACCTGATTGATATGGTTTCTAACTACCTGAGTACTGAGGGTACAGCAGTAGCTAAACCTGACTGATACGTTTTCTGGGTCCCAAGGGTACAGCATTAGGTAAACTTGTTTGATAAGGTTTATGATTAATGAAGGTACAGCAGTAGCTAAACATGACCAACAAGGTTCTGTGTACTGATGATACAGCAGTAGCTAAACCTGATTGATAAGTTTCCTGAGTACCAAAGGTACAGCAGTAGCTAAACCTAACTGATGAGTTTTCTGAGTACTGAAGGTACAGCATTGGGTAAACCTGATTGATAAGGTTTCTGAGTAATAAAGGTACAACCGTAGTTAAACCTGATGAAATCTCTGTCAACAGGTGAGGGATAGGAGCACATCTACCCCAATTCCCCCTTTGTGGTTGTGGGGACAGCAATGGAGGAAGCAGGCCCAGACATGCACAGCCCGGGCCTTGCGCACGGCCCTTACCTGGACTGATTGGCTGGCTACATCTATTAATTTTGGGTTTTATATACTTGCAAGCAGTTATCTTCGATGATAGGTATAAATACGTTTCAACCTACTTTTTAAACCAATCGCGAATTTGCAACTAATAATTTCTCAAGAGTTCAAGCTCATTTGTTTGAATAAATGGACAATTATTTGCAGTCTTGGTTGTGTGAGCCACCGGAGAGGCACTATGAACCAAATACCTATTTAGTTGACCAAATCCTGATTCTAAAGACTGAAATTCGTGGTTCCCCTGTGAAAACCAAGAAGAAAGTGAAAAAATCGGGTAATAATTAAAGAATTATCAAATAAATTTTGTAATTTTCGGGGATGATTTCATCTTGAAAGCGGCTTCAAAGTGTGCCCTGCTGTCCTGTTCATCTTGGTGCGCTATTTCCTTCATGTAAGGCCCTACCAGGATTCAAATTTGAAAAAAGTTGATTTAGAAGTTAACATTCTCAATCTGTTGTCCTTCAGTGAGTTTTTTATACTCACCTGCCTCAGTGTTTAGAGAGGAAGAACAAGTCGTTGTGCCATGTGCTTCTTTTGCGGTGATGACGCAACACTGGGCTGCGCAGATCATCTTTTATTGAAAAGATAGAAAACTCTGTCGGTGACAGATACTTGTGCGCGATTTACATAAAGGGACGGTCTGAATGGCCCATCATCGCACGATTACCATCCCAAAACCGCACCAGATGGTCGGAGGCGAGCATTACGAAGTGATAATATCAAATGTTCACCCGCCTCCCCTTCGTCTCAGTTTGGATTTTTGTTCTCAATTTCCTGCGAGATGTGCAAACACCCGAGTTAAAAGTCCCACAGTTGTAATTGCAATGATTTTACCGCCCTCTACATAATTCATAGGAAGGCAACCGAGGGGCAGAAAAAGGGTAGTTGGGTGGGTAAGTGAGGCATGCCGTACAGGGAGGAAACTGGAAAAGAGCAAACAGAAAGAAGGGCGATGTTGACTGTTGCCTGGGACTCCTCTGGGAAGACGGAAGGGGGCGGAACTGTTTAATGCTGGAAAGCAACCCCTCCTCCCACCCCCACAACGCAAGGGGGTGGGGGTTGATGGTGGGAGCTCCCCGTTCAACGAATCTAATTTGAAAGTCGGTCTCCATTACAAGAGCACATCTGTTGGGTCTTTTAATTCACCGCCGCCTTCCCTAGGGACCCCCCCCCCCCCTCTGTTTCTCCTTTCTCCCTGCCTAGGGTACTCGTGGCGCTCCAAAGAGCAAAACGGAGTATAAAATTGTTCTGTTCGAGCGGTAAATGCCTCTTTTCTTTGGTATTTATTGCCAATCTTGGTTTTGGGGGGGCTAGGGTCGTCCAGCTATCATCATACTACTGTTTTAACCACCCTGATCCTTAACCGCTGAAGAACCGGCATCTAAATACTTAAAAATCGGAGAATTTGTCTAAAATAAGGTGATTGACAATGAATGAGTGGGGTTGGATGTAATTGTTTCTCATAATGGCCACTTTAGCTCTTCCATAGTTTCTGCCTGATAATACAATCATTTCCATTTTTAAAGCCATTGAGCTCTCTTTATTAACCTATACGAAGAAAATGACGAATAGTGACAGCCAACCTCTTCCTCAGGAGTACTTTTCTTTGCAGAAAATCATTCATAAACAGCATGGAAGGTTATAAAATAGTTTTATTTCGTCCCCAATAAAGCTCGGGCACCTAGAACAAGCCAATTACTTATATTTTGCCATATTTATAGGAAAGGTATTAGCGTTTAATTGACATAAAATCACAAGACTACTCTCCTAATCAGATTTTTCATTACTTTCTTCTTTAAATCGAATAAAAATACAGTTCCAGTAGTACAGGGAACGAGTTATTTCCGAAGTTATTTTGAAAATGTATATTTTAACGGTCTGAACAGTTTTGCTACCAACATCGTTAATCAAAAATCTCAAATTTGGTTCAGTGATATCTCCATTTTATTCAACCTTAATCTAAACTCCACCTTTTTTGCGGTATTTCTATCTCTGTCATCCAGTTCTCTCGTCTATTAATTTGGCCAAGTTGACTATTTTCTTATTCTTCAAAGTTGACCAAGAAAGGGAGGTGGGGGGAGGTCTTCATTTTTCTTAAAGAGGCGAAGAATAAAATAACGGGCTCATCGAAGAATGGTGAAGGGGCAAGAGAATGAGAAAAGACCGTGAGATTGCCAATTAAAAAATGAAACGAAAATAAGACGAGAGGCAATGAGTTTTCAACTTCTTTTTAAAACAATCAAGAAGGCCCGAGTTACTTTTTCGTTACGCTTCCTTTAACGGTCCTTTAATTTAATTACAAATTAGAGGAAGGTCTTTTCTTCCAGGTCTCTTTTTTTTCTCTCTCTCTTCAGTTTTTCCAGTTATTTTCTCCTCCAGATGAAAAAACTGAAAACTCCGAGATAGATTATCTCGTAATTATATTATAATTGAAGGGAAAGAAGATATTTTTCCGAGGCCGTTATCTTTGAATGAAGGCCAAACCCTCGTCTTTGTGAAAGATTCGATGATTCTTTTTGCAACTCATTAAAAACCCCCAAGAAGAGAATCAAACGGCTACAAAAGTCTGTTATTTTCGGAAATGAAAAAAGGGGGTGAGGATGGACGAAGTTGAACGTTAAAAATATTGTTACTAATTAATGTCCATTATTATGATAATGGATTGATTCGTATCGTATTTTGGTATTAAGCAATTTGATTCACTGTTTTTGAGGGTACCTATGAATGTTGGGGTTAAAATTATCGATTTTTGTTGTGCTTAAATGGAGCTACGTAAACAGTATTCAATAAAAATCTGTGCACAAATTTGAAATTCTAGGAACAAATTTGCATTTGTAGCGAATATGCGCTTCTGTGGCGGCTCTGCTCACAATTATCATTAAAATTGTTTAGAAGAAATTTTTAATTTAGCAGAAAATGTTGGTTTTATGGCGTATTACTTCTCCTAAGCACGATCAGGGCGAACTCTTGGCCGAAAATAGGTTCAAAGCCGCTTAACCCACTCTCAATCAACTGATCCGCCTAAAGGGTCGCATTTACAAAATAAAAGTGATTGATGGCGTGCTTTTATTTATTTACCAGTTGAAGTATATTCCATAAAGATGAATAATTGATTGACAACAACTGCATTGATTAATGATGAAATATTTATTCTATTAGTGCATCGTAAACTTGCTGTCTATTTTGTATCAATGCCAATACTTTTGCCCGCGCCAAATTAGGTAGTAGAACATTTTCTAAAAATCAGAAATTTGGGTCAGGGGTCTGTTCCCGGCTCTAGTTGGTCCTCGAAATTTTTCAGCCCGATCGGACCAAATTCGGGCGGGGTAGGGGTCAAAATGTGTTTTTTGAAAAATGGATTTTCGAGATTTTTGGCGATCTAGGCGTGTGGGGTATCATTTTCCACCTAATTTTGGACACTGAATGCAATTGAATGGATCCCGGAACGATTGGCGCCCTCTGGATGAGGTTATGGGTCAACCCACCACCCCCACTGTTTCCCCCATTTTACTCCATACTGCATTTGCATTTTTTTGTCCATGTGCATTTTCGACGACTTAGGCGTATGGGGTATCGTTTTCCATCAATTTTTGGACGCTGAACCTATTGGACTGAATATCCATGTGCCTGGTCCGAGGAATAACCAACCCCTGTGAATAAATTTGCAGCGTTTTGATCATCTGTTTCCGTCACGGCGTAGCGGATCCACACTACCGTCAAGACTTGCAAAACGTGCACATTGCCTACCTTATACACGCTCACCTTGATCCAACAACTCAACAGAATACAGGAAAAAATTGTGTTGAGGGATTTAATTCAGGCTGATCGCTGTTTCATTTCTTTATGTATTCATAGTCCGACGTTTCGCTCACATGTTGCACATACATTCTCCCACTTTCCTGAAAGACAAGACACATATCTCATACATATCAAGGTTAGAAAGCCTTTGGTGGAGGCAGCATTGGTTAGATAGCGACATTACAAGAGTAATTTTGGTTTCAAATTGACTTAAGTTATTACTGTTACTAAAATTTTACAAAATAACTAGTATTACACTCGATAAATTTAACGTTTTTCCACCAAGTGTGCTACAGATTCCAATTCTACACAGTCTAGCCTATAAAAATGAAGAAGAAGATGATAAGCACTGTAAGAGCCATTTTATTTATTGGTCTGAAAATTGTCTGACCATTGGAAGGCTTGTGTACATACTTTTTTATTTAATCTACCACGATAAAATCATTGTTACTATTCCTAATGAATTTTGAATCATTTTTAATGCTTGCTATTATGCTATTTTAAACATTCTGAATGTGTGAATACTTTGAATGAAAAAGCTGTGGTGATTGACGTGATATTGCTGAATGTCTCCAGCGGAAGTAGGTGCCAAAATCTGATGTAAAAACAGGCACCTTTTCCAAGTCAAATTGACAATTTTTCAAATCAATTTGAGAACTCTCCGAGCTGATTCGAGATTTTTACAAAACAATATGAGAATTTTCCGATTTAAGAAACTTTTACAAACTAAAAAAGGATTAATTCATCGTTCATTCTGTATTTTTGATTTCAATATAAATTTGTTTAAAAAAACGCTATTCTTTCATATTGTTTCAGTTATTTGATTTCTAATAAAAGTCTTGAATTGCCTTTACGTGTCAATTTGGTTTGGGAAATTCTCAAATTGATTTGCAAAAAATCTCAAAATGGTTCTGAAAAATTTGTGTTTGACTTGGAAAAGGTATAAAGATAAAAGCTTAGGTACATTACTGGTTTACTAAAATTTCATGAACGTTAGGTAGAATTTTGTCAATTATTAACCGTAGTGATGATTGAGGTAAATTTTTAATCAGAATTACACTAATAATGTAACAACGTAACCAATGCTGCCTCCACCAATATCCTTGTAACTTTGATATGTATGAGATGTGAGGGTTGGGATGTGGGAATGTGCACCGTCTCAACGAAAAGTTGGACAATGAATACATAAAGAAATGAAACAGCGATCAACCTGAGTGAAATCCACCCTTAACATATCGCAATGATCAAATCGCACTACACAAAATCAACACAACTTCTTAAAACAAGGTGTTCGGCCCCAGGCCTCCCTATAAGATCGAAATAGGTACGCCAAGGAACAGCCAGTTCAAATTACCCGCCGTTTGGATCAACCAGGGTAGGACCTTTTTGCTCGCGCTAGATGACCCGACATCAGCGCTCGCTCGTTCTGGGAACTAAGGGGAAACCCGGCCGTGAAGGAAACCTGGCATGGTAGTGGCATTACGGTTCTGTTCTCAAACGTGTTCGTATCGCTGTTCATAAAGTCTGTATCCATTTACATCGGTTCGATCAGTCATTAAAAGTTCAATTAACTGTTACAGTTCTTCAGTTCAAACCCACAGTCTCACACAAGGGTTGTAGTTCTCTTTGTTTTCGTATCGACCAAAAAACAAGTTCGACCCATTCTTAAAGCCTCTTGCTGTCTACTTAAATCTAGAAACCAGAAATGTTTTCCGTATTCAGCTCCAACAACATTTAATAACGGGCATTTACCGTGTTCTGTGACGTCACAACTCACCAGAGACGCTCATTTAAGGGTGCCTTTTTAAAAGGCGCTTCTTCTTTTTCCCAGTAATTAATTTATAATTATCAGCCTATGTCGTCACTTTCAATAATGTGAGGAGTAAATTATTGCAATGCAAAACAGTTGGGTCTTGCATGCACTGTAATATTGTACATTGGGGTTTACAATCGTGTTGCTGACATACTTCTTGTAATGCGAAATTGCCGCCTGATCAATATTTTACGCGTTTTTAAATTAAAACCAAATATTTCTCCCGAAAGAAGTAATTAAAATGTTGTGTTATCATGGTCCTCAGGGTAAGCGAGGAAGGAAATTTCTCATGATTAGGTCAGCTAATCATGCTCACTCAACATTCGATATAATAATCCAAAGGAGATTTGGCCCCGATTTTCCATGATTCCACTAGTGAACCGATGTTTGGGATAAATTTGGTTTGGTTTGGACCAAATTCGGGGAAAGTAGGGGTCAAAATGTGTATCTTGAAAAATTGCTTTTCGATATTTTTGGTGATTTGAGCGTGTAAAATATCATTTTCGACTAAATTTTGGACGCTGGATCCATTGAAACGGGTGCCGGAACGATTGGCGCCCACCGGAAGAGGTTATGGGTCAAAATGGGTATCTATCTACCCATTTTGAATATGGGTTTATCAGATTTCTGGCACCTGGGCGTGTGGGGTATCATTTTCCACTAAATTTTGAACACTGAATCGATTTAAAATGAGTCCCCATGCGCCTGGTCCGAGAAATAACCAACCCCTGTGTATGAGTTCGTAGCGTTATTACAAAGAAAGACGTTATAAGCCTGTCGAAGTTAATGGAACCCGGTAAGAAAGCCATTTCCACGGTTATCGACGGAATGAGAAACGGAATGTTGCGCCCTTTAAAGTAATTGTTTGCCGAGTGGTCAGCTCGTCTGGAGCATTACTCAACGGAATTGTAGTGAAATCCCCGGACGACTGTCTTCATCTCACTTCCTCTTTCGTCTTCCGACATTCCACGTGCGTGCTCACTTCCTCCCTGCGGGTGATTCTGAGAGATTGTTCTCGTTGTTATTTCCCTTGTCGACTCCCAAAACCTTGGTAAACACTTAGCGCAGTTCCCTTACCCTCAAGTCGTGCGAGTCGTCTTTTTTTCCTCTTGTTTCACTTCTCTGTATCGCTATTTTCTTTTTAGCCTGTGTTTTTCTCGTGTTGGTACAAGCGTTGTGGGGTTGCCCCCCAGGAGAGGCTTAGGTAATCCTCTGCAGCCCTTATCAATATCAGAATCGAATTCAATTTAACACTCGAGTAACGAGATCGACCCAAACTCTAAATCAACTCACGCAGTTTAGCTCCCTTCGGCGATGAGTTTCCTAATTTTGGTTATTACACTTGGTATATACTCGCAACTTGATTGTTGACACTGACAAGTTCTTTTCACCCCGAACGAAGGAAAATGTTGACAAAAGATTTCCTCTACGTCAAATACGTCAAAAATCTACTCATTTGTCAGCTATAGATGG
This sequence comes from Cyrtorhinus lividipennis, assembly GCA_019603395.1. Taxonomy (NCBI): domain Eukaryota; kingdom Metazoa; phylum Arthropoda; class Insecta; order Hemiptera; family Miridae; genus Cyrtorhinus; species Cyrtorhinus lividipennis. The sequence continues at coordinate 672,443 of CM034002.1, read as the reverse complement.
AAATAGCAGCTGCAAGAGAAACGTTGTTATCCCCATTGAACACTATTTAAACAAATGAGATAGGAATGATGAATGAAATAGTTGCATTAAACAAAAGGGGAGGTTACAGCCACGACCCTCTCTACCACCTCCCCTGAATCATCGTGCTTACATGGCCTTACCTTTCTTTCTTCTCAACTTAATAGAGACATAAAATTTAAAAAAAAATTAAAAAGAAACCAGAATAATGAACAATATTGTTTCTTCTCATCAACTTTTATCAATTTTAAATCTCAATATTTCTCCAAAAACACATTGAAAACAGATAATGAGGATACTGATCGTCCAAAAAGTTTTTAGTTCGTTTTATTCAGCCATTTTTATCCATTTCTCGGGTTCATCGGCGTATAGAAAGATTCACAAGGAGAAGAAATATGACGAGTTTTCTTCGGTTTTGGACGAGGATTTCAAGCAGTTCCTTTGTAAGCCCAATTTTGAGATTATACTAATAACTTTTCTCTATAAATGATAAGATGATCGAAATTTTCAGATGATTGCGCGATCAAAATAAGTGGAAAACGATACCCCACACGCCCAAGTCGTTGAAAATGTCGAAAATGGGGGAAACAGTGGGTGTGGCGGGTATGTACCGGACCTATTGCAATCGACTCAGTGTCCAAAATTTATTGGGAAATGGTACCTCACACGCCTAGGTACCAGAAATCTCAAAACCCCATTTTGGAAATAGGTAGATAGATACCCATTTTGACCCATAACCTCTTCCAGTGACGCTAATCGCTCCAGGACCCTTTTCTTTGGATTAAGCGTCCAGAATTTAGTAGAAAATGATACCCCACACGCCTAGATCACCTAAAATCTCGAAAATCCATTTTCAGAAGATACATTTGAATGAAATATGATTGACATAAGAATGAAGAAATTCGTTTGTGTAGCTGTGGTGCCATAAAATAAGGAATTTATTGACGGAAATTTAATTTTGGCCTTCTTCTGTAAATTTGTTGGGCTACGTTCCCCATTTATACATTTATCTGTTTTGATTTCGTGGAATAATATTTATATCAACAACATCTATACCGAATTTTCTTCAACAATGTGTTGCAAAGTTGCAATGAAAGATAACGAAGTGTTTAGAGCGTTATTCGTTATCATATTCTAGATCTTTGAGGTGTTTTATGTGAACAAGAGTGATTTGAGCAGAACCAATTTTGATGGTGGGCTGATGGGCTAACCAATCTATACCATTGTACGATAGTAAGTCTTGGCTGCTCAGAATCGAGAGTCTGAGGGATGAGGGGGATATCACTGTGTTTGTGTGTGTAATCCTAAATATTTTGACTATAAATTACACCATCAAACAGCTATTGAAATCGGAGTTCGCTCAAGCACCCGCGACAATAGTTAGGCCTCCCTTGGCTGAAGTCACGAATGCCCCATCATTCGCACGAATCTCGTCGAAATTCGAAACGCGAATAGAAATGGGGAAAACCCATGCGAATGATTCATTCGAAGGGTTTCCCGAGTCCCTAACAACCGTGCTAACTCATCTATGACATTGGAAGCCGCCCCTTTCCCGTGAGCCCTTACACCATGAAATGCTAATCCGACCTTCCACGCGGCTTCCTGTTTTCGATTTAACGCACTTTAAATTCAATTTAACGCTCATTTGCCCAAATGATTCCATTAATAATCCGTCCGTATAGCTGAGGGAAACGTACGACTAAATCCCAGAAGCGTTTTCTTATGAGGGAGTTTTTTTGTCGTCTAAACTACCACACCATGGGTATTTCTCCAGTTTTTATGGACAGCATTGAAATTCGATCAGCTTTTCACATCAAACTATAAATTTTAGTAATTAGGAAATGGCTTCTACCAAGATTTCCACGATGAATGCATCGCCAAAAGCGGGACGAGAAAATTTACTCGTCCATTTTGAAATTTTATTTGCTTTCTACGAGTTTGCTTTTCCTTGCTACAAACCCTGATAGAGAATAGATTTGATTAGGTGCCTAGGTACTTGTACTGGGTCCGGCAGTCAAACCTGACGGTTTTTAAGTGGGGATAGGTGGTGGTGGGGGTGACTGGGCGGGTGGGGATGGGCGCCATCTTGTTCACCTTGAGTGGAAGTTCATTAGTTCAGTAACAATGGAGCGTTGGACCGCTGAACATCGTGCGTTTGTAGTCGACAACGCAAAGGAGTTTCCGTATACAGTTTAACATTCCCCCTCGTGGTGCGATCCCGTCACGAAACACAATTCTTCTGTGGGTTTGGAACTTTCAGAACACTGCGTTTGGAACCACAAGAAGGAGAGGAGGATCACCTCGAACGGTAAGAACTCCTGCTAACGTTGAGGCTGTTCGACATGCTTTTGAACGGAGCCCTCGTCGCTCTGCCATTCGTCACGCCCAAGCTCTTCGGATCTCCGACCGGTCTGTGAGACGTATTCTTCATGACGACTTGAGCTTCCACCCTTACAAGATTGCTATTGTTCAAGAGTTACAAGCAGGAGATTTTGGTAGAAGGTTGAATTTTGCTGAAACCATGTTAAGAAAGATTGAGGAAGACCCTGGAATCATTGTTTTGACTTCAGACGAAGCTCATTTCCACCTTAATGGATGTGTTAATAAACAAAATTTCCGTTATTGGGCCCCAAATAACCCACGGGAACTTCATCAGCGGCCTCTTCACTGTGAAAAAGTAACTGTCTGGGCTGCAGTGTGTAGGTCAACAGTTATAGGGCCTTATTTTTTTGAAGAGGGTGGCCATACAGTGACAGTGAACTCAGAGCGTTATGTTGCCATGATCCGTGACTTTCTCATTCCTGAGTTACGTCGCCACCGCATACCTCTCAGGAGGGTATGGTTTCAGCAGGACGGAGCTACTGCCCATACCTCGCGGGCCTCCATGGCTCAACTCAGAGGATTTTTCCCAGGCAAGCTGATCTCGCTCAGGGGTGACATTGAATGGCCAGCACGTTCTCCCGACTTGTCCCCTTGTGACTTTTATCTGTGGGGGTATCTCAAGGGAAGAGTGTATGTTGACAAGCCAAGAAATTTGGATCAACTGAAGGAGAATATTCGGCGAGAACTTCGTGAGATCCCTCGGCAAACGTTGGAGAGAGTCATGACGAACTTTTCCAAGAGACTCGTACAGTGTACAGAAAATGGTGGTCAACATTTAAATGACGTAATTTTTGCGCCGTAAGCTATTTTTCAATTTTTTTTAATACTAAATGTAATTTCCAATTCTCCTCTTTACAATAAAAAAAATATATAAATATATCTCAACAGCTTTTTAATTTATCCAATATCAAAAACCGTCAGGTTTGACTGCCGGACCCAGTACTTGTCCTCCCTCCGGAAGCAAACCAGTCTGCCTCTTTTGTAACCTCCTCTCATTTCAATATATCGAACGGATGGATATATAGGATATATCGATTGTTTTCACCGTTATACCGCTTTCTACTTTCTACCACCTTTACTTGCGCGTCAGATTGTGTTGTGATATTTTTATATTTATTTCTTTATTTATCTCCTTTTTTTGTTACTTTTTTACAAATATGTGGAATTTGAAGATCTTATTCAGAAGAATAGAGATCCCTTCTTATCAATAATCAAAGACATAAAGAATTTTCAGGAGGAAGTATTTTCTATAAATTAATTTATAGAGCCTATATATGTTAATTTTGTAAATAAATACAAGTTTTTCTGTTGTTAATTTGTTATTAAATTGCCATTACTACCCTATTGTTAGGGTTCGATATAACCTACATCCGTTCAATATATCGATTCGATATATTGAAAAGGGAGGTAAATCTCTAGTATATGGGGCGCGGTGATAACAGTGGCACACAATCGATTGTGCACACGATCGATTGTTGTTGATGACGTCATGTTGTCATATTTTTATTATGTTAAAAAAAAAAACCGCCTTACGCAACTCAGAAGAAACCCGGCTAATTTAAAGCAGTGGCAGCAAATAGTATCCGTTTACCGAATGTTTACGAGTATACAAAGAGAGATTGCAGCAAACAATGGATTATGGCGAGAACGAGAATGGGCAAAACGGAGGATTGGATGTCAATAGTGGGTCAATTCTCAATCATCAGTCAAGGTTCAATTTTCTATTATCACCATCACTGAAGGAGTGACATTCGATCAGCTTGTTGTTTGAGTTCGATAGTTTGAGTGATATCGATTTGTTATCTCTGTTCTGTATATAGAGATCACCCAAAAGAGAGCAGGTTAGAATAAAGTCAGATTTGCCAACTAATTACCAAGTACCGGTGTCTGTAACTATGAAGGTTCATCGTACCTAATGATGAAATCAGCTAAATATTGAGAGAATCATCCGCAGTTATCGGATTCCGCTCCATAGCGACATTTCTTGCATTATTCAAACAATTATCTAAAATCTTTAGCCGCACCCCATTTTCCCTAAAAACAATATTATAACCCACGATTATCTCTGTAAAAGTATTCTTGAAGTGGAGGAGAAAGAGCAACAATAATTTTGAAACCTCCCGGAATCCCGACGGCCATCACAGAGCGCACGTCCACACGGCGACGATACCTTCTGCATGTTTAATCGCCGCTTCGTGCGAGTTTGATGTACTCACTACATCACAAAATATTAACGAATCGTTTAACAAAACGCTCAAGTTATTCTTGCCCGTGGGAAAGTATGGGGAGTAAGTACGCACGTATAACAGACACATCAGCCTGGAGATTTACGCCTACCTACAACATTATGATGTCGTGGACGTAGCCAGCTCTCCTCCAAGTCCGATATCAATCTGGACAATACGTCATTAGAAACATTCCGCCTTGGAAAGAAACGTTTTCAGCTCAAAGCCTGCACGAAAAACCTCTTGGACGTCACGGTCACCCATCCAGGAACTAACCCCACCTGATCTTGAATCCGGTTGATTTACCATTACACGGCTTTAATCTTCATTCAGCCTGATTTACTCATAATGGAGAGGGACTGAAAGTGAAGAGAAGAGAAAAATAAAACATTACAGCACTGATGGAGAAATGAAACCTCGGGCCAGACGCATGGAGACTCATTCTAATCGATTCAGGGTTCAAAATTTAGTGGAGAACGTTACCACACACGCCTAGGTAGCAGAAATATCGAAAAAACACATTCGAAACGGATAGATAGGCACCCATTCTGACCTATAGCCTCTTTCAGTGGGAGCCAATCGTTCTGGGACCCTTTTTATTGAATTCAACGTTCAAAATTTAGAGGCAAATGATACCCCACACACCTTAATTGCAAAAAATCTCAAAAATCCATTTTTCGAAATATACATTTTGACCCCTGACCCACCCAAATTTGGTCCGATTGGGTTGAAAAGTTTCGAGGACCAACTTCAAGGAGTCCACCGTCCGGACTTTTTTATAGTAGTGAATTTGCTATAAATCTAAAATTTGGGTCAGGGGTCTGTTCCCGGCATTGGATTAGGAACTGCTGTGTCATCATGTGGTTGTGGGTCTCTCAAAAAATCTACTTTGTCCAAATTTTCGAAATGGTCCTCCCGTGTGCGAACGAGGAGATGCCTTCGCAGAATGTCTTTACCATCAGATGACGAACCGTCGTCCAAAATAATACAAGTTAGCTCACAGTTGATCAAAATTGCGTGAAGATCCATATATTACATTCAATATGCACTTCACAAGCAGCAAATACCACTTCAATATCACGACCACAGCAGCGGAAATCAATGAGGTACGGGGACTTAAAACTTAGGCATGTTGTTGGTGAAAGACGTTTCCTACTTTGCACCCCTGTAACCCATCGGGGTAACGTTATCGTCCAAATATGTATTTCGAAAAATGGATTTTCAAGGTTTTCGCCCATCTAGTCTTGTGGGGTATCATTTTCCACTAAATTTTGAACACTGAATCGATTAGAATGAGCCTCCATGCTGCTGATCCGAGCTATAACCAACCCTTTAACGTAACTATCGTATGAATATTCTCATAAACGTAATCTTCGTTAAATTTACGATCTCTGAACGGTTATTGTATGTATGATTGATTGAAAAGGATCTGAGCATGTGCGTCAGAATTGCGCTTCTTCCGGTTAATCGCCTTCAAAAGCGTAAAATCTTGATGAGGCCTGACGAGACGGAAGGTTATCGTGGTGGTTATCGCGGCAGCTCATTCTCTCAACAAAACACCAGTCGCCCGATGACAATGCTGCAAGTTCGAGCCACGACCCCCCCCCCCCTCCTACTACCCCCCCCCCCCCCCCTTACTACCCCTACTACCTCCCCCCCACTCCAACACTGACGTGCGTCGGGCTCCATAGAAAACGGATTGAGATTAACCGGATTTGAATGTTTCAACTTCATTGTTACGTTTAACACTCAGTTCATCCCCCGGGGGGTGAAGTCAGTTTCCCAACCCCGTCAGTTCGCCCACCCGCACCCCCTCAGTACCTTCTACCCTCCCCCAACCCCCGCGTTTTCCCCTGTTAATGAGCAAAACCCAAGTTTTAATTGCCTAGTCGGCTTTTCCCTCGTCCCAGGCCGTCTCTCTCGCTCTCGTTGCTACCATACGCGCATTCTGTCTTTCCCCGCTTTTCCCTTTAAGCTTTATCTACCCCTTTTATTCCCTCCCCCACCCCTACTTACTGTTCAACTCAAATTGCTTTCATTTTCACGTGCCTTTCAGTGTAGCCTCGGTAATTAGTATGGATCTGAGAGTTTTCCCCGGTGGCTTATCTTTATGGAATCGCGCAACGTAAATTCCAGCCTGTTACGACTCGACGGTGAATGATATCATTGTTCGTCGAAATAGGTTCTCCCCATTCCAGTCCCATTCAGAGACTGATCGTGTATCATATTTTTATTTTATCAATGTATTCAGCTTTCTTTATCTCCGATTTCAAACGATTCGACGCACTTTTCCAATTTAATTTGCTCTGAATACGTGCAACGAAAATTCGAGTAAAAAATTTGAAAAATTAAACAACTAATGGCTAAAGAACTCCTAGCAATAAATTCGATGCACTCATTTTATTATAACATCACATTAAAAATACAGTATTCGGCCACTGCGAAAGCCCACTTTAGTACGAAATATACTGGAAAAAGAGACAGTTCCTGGAACATATGAATTTTCATTGTTTTTTAACTTTGATTCAGGTCTCCTGATTGGCTCAATTTTAGCGGAATATTGACCAAAATTTTTTTATTTTGCGTAAAAAATCATCTTTTTTAGTGCGTGTTTGCACAATAAATTGCAAAATTTGGTTATTATTCTGCGAAAATTTGGCAGTTTTGGGGTTGCGCACCTTTGCCCGCTCGCTAAATTAGTAGCGTGCAATAAAATAAAATTGTTCAAGGGATCAAATTTTCATGAAAATTTGAGTTGAAACCGAATCTAAAATAGTAACTTGTGGTTTCCATTTAAAATATGAATGTTAGTGTCACTTGCGCAGGGTTGCGCAAATGAGTGGGGTGCTCAAATATGATATTCAAAGCCTTGCAAAACATTATGAAAATAAAAAAAAAATTTTTTTCGTTCACTCTTATTTGGACGATTTTAGGAGGGGGAACAACTTGTAGGACTCCCTGTATTCACATTTTCAGACGCATGAATTTTATTTGTATCCCTATTCATAAATTTCATTGTACTTGTATATGACGTAAATTCATGAATTTGAATGTTGGATTAAATATAACATTTGTAAATATTCATATGTCCATTTCTAAATTTATCTTCGCTTCCGTATGTATTTATTCAACTGATTGGTGTTTGTGCGTCTTATATTGCAAGCCTTTAAGAGCATGAATTCAATTACCAATACAATTTACCTTCAAGTATGTATGTTTTGTAGAATATAGTTACCACTTTCACCCCTAGAGCTAGCGGCCGATAGTAATCTTCTCAAATCAATTCGAACGAACTTATTGTCGTGAAATTTGTAAATGTGTCGTCACGCTGTAGCTCTCTTTTTGCATTCAATGTTAATTTCCTCCCAAAAGTACACTGTATTCTACAAATACAACCGTCAATGGCTTTTTGTAGGTGTGATAGTCAGAAATGATTGCTATTTGGACGAAATTCTATGGTCTGTAGGCGTCTTGCTGATGCAGAAACTGCGTCAAAAGAGGTATGTGCCAATAGAGACTTCTCCGACTTTTGATTGGTATATTTTATACTGATTGATTGACGATTCTTTTTCCCGTGTCAATAAATATTTAATTGATTGATAGGTCTTTTGGAGAAATTGATTCATATGTGTTTTAGAGAAGAAGGTCAAGTGTCTATCTGATTGATTATCTGACTATTTGGCTGATGAGTGCCTTAATGAGACTTACAAAAGAATTAAATTTTTTCTCGATAAAAACGACTCTGATTGGCAGATCCGGATTTTAGCCGCTATTATCGGTCAGGTCGGCACAGAGGCTTATACCATCCCCTCCCTCACCCACCCCTCGACATTTCCTCCCTCTCACAGGTGGAAAGGCCGAGAGAGAACAATCGGTTCGAGCCAAAAGCGACTCCCTCGATCCAACTATTGGCCTCATCTCTGCCTATCTTCTCTGATCATGTTCGGGCGTATTGTCCAGGGTAATTGTACTGACCGCGGCTCTAATTCCGTTCGCCGAGCCACAATGTCCGCCGATTATCACATTAGAGAACCGAACAGGAGACCGAGGAGATAACAGGCGAGCCAATTAGCGTTGTTATGGCGACCGGCGAGTTCGACCCCCCCCCCCCCCCCCCTTTAACCGATCGAGGCACCTCCCATTGTATCGTCACTAGCCACTCGGCTCTCCCCGCCGCCCCCGTAGTCATCGTCCTAATCTGTTTCATCGTTAGCCAACGTCCAACCTCCCTTGATCCGCGAAATGCAGTTCCAACCAACTCACCGGCTTTACCAACCTAGCACCTGCGGGATTGGCATAGAGCAGTCAACGCCAAATGCTTGACATTTCAACAATTTCATTTTCTTCCCTTTTTATTATTAATGTTTTTATTATTCTTCATTATCTCATAAAAAAATTAAATAATAAATATCTTGAGGTTTTTTGTGAAAAAGCTACATTACGCGAGCACAAGCCCATTCAATACCCACCGCCGCCCCACTTCCACCCTTGTTGCCTGCGAGTTTCCAAAAGGCCCCACCATTGCGGAGCCGGTAACTAGTTGCCGCCCACTCGGAAGATGTGCGCAGCGGCTGCCCATAACGAAGACGTCGTTTGTACGAAGTGAAGTGTTGGCGGGGGGAAGTTATCGTGGTGGGGGAAAGTCGTTTGATGATCTCGATAACTGACGGGGGATCTCGTCGACAGGTGGAGTGGCGGGGTCCGAGTAGATGGGGAGTAGAAATACACGCTGATATTGGCCATATCGCACGCCTTCTTCTCTGTAGACTACTTATCGCAAGCCCACTATGTCATTGTTTTAACTAATCAAAAATGTCTTGCCACTTATACGGCGGGCCTACTTGAGTAAAACAATCCCCTTTCATTTGACTTAATTATTTCTCCCTCTCTTCTTTTCTAGTGTCAGAAAACTGTTAGCAACGCGATTGCAAACCTCATTAAGTGAAGACCATAATAATCAAACTATTTTGGTTCTCTGCTTATCATTGTGAGGGTTGGACTGAAATTTGTAGATATATGTCAATTTGTGTTACTTAAAATAATATTTGCATTCATATTCACAAATTTGAGTGTAGAAAGATCTCATACATTCAAATGTTAGATTGAATTGAATAATTGAATATAAAAAAAAGTGTTGATATGAAAACGTTTATTTATAAATTGATCATGGCTTTCACATATATTTATTTAACTGATTGGAGAGTACATCTTGGGACTGTTACATTCTTTCCGAGTCGTGAACTTCGATTGATTTAGTAACACGATTGTGATTTCAATTAAGTGAAGAACATCCTAATTACACTACTTATTACAATGCTTTGTTTATCATTGTGAGAGTTGGGTTGAGATTTATTGATAAATCAATATAAAGTTTTGTTGAATTTACTTCCAATTAAGTAAAAGTGGGTCGAATTTCATTTACAACAGAAGCAATCAACCAAGTTTTCGACCGAAATTATAAAAAATTGTATGATTATCTCATGAGTTGACTTCTATTCAACAAAATTACAAATTTCCACCCCCACCACGTTTAATTACGCCGAGTCGTCTGAGTTTTCCGGTGACTCAAGCGGCAAGCATACCGATACGTAGAGAAATGTGGGGCGCCTACTAGAAAGAGAGAGGCTTCAGAGGAGGTAATTAAGGGTGGTCTGAGCTTGATAAGGTTGCTATGGAGTCGCAATCCCCTCGAACGGAGGCGGAAAACACGTACCGGCAGACCACCTTCCCCATTGCGGAGACCGAGCAACAATAGAAATGATCTCATCCTCACCCTCGCCTCCGCCGAACTCATCAATAATGAATTGGTGAGACACAAGGGGAGATTTTTTTCCCCCCTCCTCCACCCAGTTATAATTGTTTGTCTCTTCCAGTTGTTCCACCCTATTTTTTCGTCGGATCACACCCTCCCCGTCACTCACTTTTTCCAGCCAATGAAAAACTTTTCCATCTCACCTAAGGGCCTGAGAGTTTTACCGCCAAGCCTAGTATTTTCGTCACTCATAAAATCCCTGCGAGCTCTCAAAGTTTTAATCTGTTCACAGAAGAAGTTTTGAAGGGAAAAAAAGACGGAAAAAAGTCAGCTTCGGGCGATACAGTTCGCCACCGTTTGAGCTGAATACAAAATCAGAAGACTTTATCACGTACCTTTCACACTATTATTCTAGAACTCGAAAATAACGTCAAAGCGAATTTTCTACACTCTGATAAATACTCGAAAATTGATCGGGCTGGTTACCCTTCGATAAAAACGCTGCACATTCATTCACAAAGGTTTATCAAACGTTGGAGCAAGATTATGAAGAAAACAATGTGTGTGGAGTGTTTTGAACGCATTCCAAATGCAGAATCACCATTAAAATTCAGTGAAAAATGACACCCCACACGCCTAGGTCCCCGAAACTCGAAAACCCATTTTCAAAATATCCACTTTGACCCCCTCCGGTGGGTATTATTTAGTCCGGAACCAAATTTAGGTACTCAGCACGCATAGATCTAAATTTCATCTAGACATCGATCGATTGGCCCGTATTATGGATAATATAGGTGGATTTATGTTTTTTGAAACCCGATTTTCGAGATTTTCAGAAACTTCAGGTATAATTTTCTACTGAATTTTGGACGTTGAATAGACAGGCGAAGTCTTGGACTTGGGCCACTGCAGAATTCGTGTCAAGTATTTCGTCGTAAAAAAAATGCTTTCACAATCGTTGATTATTGTGGTAACACTGTGAGTATAATGAATCGCGGAATAATCTTCTGCGTCGGACAATTTGGAATTGAATTGAATAGAGTTTTAGTTATTCCTTGAATAATCATCCTATGTAACAATGTAACTGACCAGGACCTCTCCGATTGGCTCCAAAATTTGTAAAAAGTGTCGCAGTATTAGTCGGTAGTGGGAAATTTATATAAATCTATAATTTAGCCCAGGGACTTCTTATTGAGATTAATTTCTCCTTGACACATTTCAACGCGATTGGAAATTTGGGGATGGGTATGGGTGAAAATGTATTTTCTGGCTGGTCATGTTCAAAATGTGTATTGTGAAAACTGGATTTTGGACATTTTCGGCGATTTAGACGTGTGAGGTATTATTTTGGACGATGAATCCATTGAGACGGGTCCCGGAACAATTGGTGCCCACTGGATGAGGTTATGGGTCGAAATGGGTACCCATAACCCACCCATTTTGAAAGTGAGTTTTCAAGTTTCGAGATTTCCCTAGACGTGTAGGTATCATTTTCCACTTATTTTCGGACGCTAATTCGATTGCAATGATACTCCATGCTCCTAATCCGAAAAATAACCAACAACCTTTGTGAATGAATTTGTAGCATTTTTGAAACTTGATTTTCGGGAATTTCTTACAACTAGGTTTGTAGGGTATCTTTTTCAACTAAAGTTTGGACCCTGTATCCCTTCAGGTTGGTCCCGGGTTGATTGGTACCCACTGGAGGTCAAAATGGGTACCTACTCACCTATTTCAAAAATAACGGTTTTTGAGATTTTTGTGTATCTGGCGTGTGGGGTATCATTTTCCGTGGATGTTGGACGCTAAATCGATTGAAATGTGTCTGGGACAGTCCCCACTTGCTGGTCCCTCGTACGCTTGCTCTGAGGAATAAAAAATTTTTTTTGTAAAAATGTGCAGCGTTTTTTGTAAGAAAATGCAACAATAAGCAAATGAGGTCGACACTATTATTTTCTGCTTTTCAACATCGTACATCAAAAATATGTGCCCTCAGACTGTGTACACAATGCTATTCGGAGACGGCAAAGAGACAATACTCAAGGACCCACGGCGGAGGTGGGACGGCGGAGGTGGGACGTCGGAGCCATTAAAAGGTTTTTTTCTCCCATTTTATCGCGCTCGACGTTTCTCGCCCCATCGAAGGGAAGAAAAGAGCCCCGTGTAGTTAGGTAACCGGGTAGCGGTACCGGGCCGGTAGTTGGCTCCGGGTAACTGAATGCGGAGCGAGGGGAAGGAAACTCTAACGAGACAATCATCCGGTTGAGTTGTAACGATGTAGTGATGTCACTTCCGAAGAAAAGGCGGCCCGGGTGAAAAGGGTCAAAGGGAGGTCGGGATCGTCCAATCACACAATGCCATCTTTTATTTCCCTTTTCTCCCTCGAATTCCCCCCCACCCCAGCTCGTGAAAGGCGACGTAATGGTGAGCAAATGTGAAGAAAAACACTCGTCTTTTGGGTAAATATTCCAAGTGAACTACCCTGTTGACAGGAGCCGCCTCCATGCGTACACGAGCACATCTACCTAGGGATCGATTGAAAAACATCGATGTTTACCATTCGATGTTTTTTCGACTTCAAACATCGATGTGGAAAAAAACCGTATGAGAAACATCAATGTTTAACCCTCCGACGGGCGCATTTAATCTGTGAGATGAGAAGAAATTGTTTTGGTTTACCAAATTTCCATGACTCACAACAGAGAGCTGTTCTCCCACCTATCGTCCTGACTCCCACCATGGTCGCCAACCCTATCACCATTTTAGATCCAGGACGTTCTCCAATGCCACCAGAGACGTTTGAATCTGTGAGATTAATTGCGCCTGATCACATAGTAAGTTAATTAATTTCATTTGTTCGCAAATTTATATGTATTAATTTTTATATCATCATTTAATGTTACTTATTATGAATTATAGACTTAATTATTGAACGTTAAAAACCATTTATCTTGAACTAATCTGTGAGATGCGAATATTGTTTCCAGGAAGATTTTTAAAAAGCTGAAATCAATTCCGGATAGTACAAGTGATATCCTAATTTTGTTCAACGTGTGACAGCTTTAGCAAATTATGGGAGGTTATTTTTATTACACAATAATGTTAGTTTATTATTATTTTATTTATTTTTTTTTTTAACTTTTATACATTTACATTTTTATGCTGTGTTTACTTTCCAACTTTTCTTTGAGCTATCAAACATACTTGTGCTTTAAGTACTAATTTTAATTCATAATTATTGAAAATATCAACATAACAGGCTATCGATCTAGTTATAGTGGATATTTAATGAAAACCCCGTCAGAGGGTTAAAAACAGCGAAGTTTTTAACAAAAATTATTACGAGTTTACGAGGTGATAGTGAACTTTTGGACGCTGAATTCATTATGACGGATCCCAGACCAATTATTGTCCGCTGGAGGGGGGTTTGGGTTAGAATGGTTATGACCTGTGGCTTCAGGTAGCATTTAGGAGTCCGGATTCAACATCCACGACAAATGCCAATTTCGGCTGATCATTTCTGTTAGATATTTGCTTGAGAAATGAAGCGAAACCGTAATTTTAGTCTCGGCTATGAATTCCGGCATTGAATTAGCATGAGAGTTGCTAAAAGTGGGTGATTACGTCTCAACTGTGTCCCCGATTCACCCCGTATTGTTCCAGGGGATCGTTGACGGGTTGTATCGATCACGGAGGAGAGACACGGGCCGTTAGAGACGTCAGGTTGTAAATCATCGCCCGATGACTGGGAGGGTGTCGCCTGCGCTGATTGTGGTCATCATTACACGCCCCGGCTCCGAGGGTGGGACGAGCTATTGCAACTGTTTACGTCCCCCGGGAGAGATACTGTCAATTAACTAGGAAGAAGAGCCTCGCCGTTGAGGGTGGGACGAAAGAGACGGTGATAGAGGAGTCGCCGTGGAGAGATGGGGTAGTTTTGCGCCCAGATGCGACCCCCTAAGAGGTGTCCCTGGTGTATTAGAGACAACCGAGGTCCGTGTTGTCTCTAATCAGTTCCGCTCGGTATCGGCCTCTCTCATCCCCCCATTATAGTTTGTCGGTCGGTATCTTCAACAGATGCGCTTCTAACATTAGCCGCCGCTGTTTAGGGAAAATGATCGACGATTAAAACCTTTAAACTCGTAAATTTCACCTCGGCACTGCTCCCTTGACGACGGGGGAAGTCTAATCGACAGCTCAACACCCGATAAAATCTTCACTTTCCACGATGAGCCCGAACAACAATCCTCCCCCACACCACAAACCGCGTCATCGCATTGCGACTCTAAGCGCATCAAAACAGCTTCCAATCCCAACTAGTCGTGAATTACACATTTTGTAGTAATGTTAACCTAAAGAGAGATTTATTTATTTATTTCACATCTACGGGTGAACCCTATTAACAAAGAAATAGATTAGGCAGACAGAACAGAAAGCAGATAGCAGTACAAACGACAGGCCACCGAAACAAGTCAGTGACGAGGGTACAGGAGACGATGAAGCTGGGGTCTGGAGACGGTGAGGAAGTCAACATCCTGTGATGAGATGAGGAGGTTACCAAGGCGGGGTAGGCGGCATAGGGGGCGGTGGAGCAGGTAATTCGTCGAGCTGAAGGGCAGCAAACAATTCACTGGCACGTGCACCAATGCGGGGGGCTCGCAGACCAATGAGGGATAACAGAGAGGGGCAATCGACTCGGCCAGAAAAGAGAGCGTGAAGAAAAATTTCATCAGCGCCACGGCGACGGTCCACTGGTCGAGAGAGATGATAATGAGCTCCAATATTATCGACGTCGTCACGGGCAAATCCAGTACGGAACGCCAAATAGCGCGCGAAGGAGCGATAGACTCGGTCGAGTTGGTCGATGTGGCTGGAGTAGAAGGGAGACCAGACCACAGAAGCATACTTGATATGCGGCTGGACAAGGGTCTGATAAAGAGTGATTAGGGCAGAAGCTGAAGTGAACTCCCGAGTAGTCCGCTTCAAAAACCCAAGGGCACGCATTGCTCGACTAGAAGCCTGGGCGATATGGCTAGAAAAGGTCAGCTGATGATCTAGGAGGACACCGAGGTCCTTGACAAAGGGCGGGCGGCGAAGGACAACAGCGCCAATGGTGTAAGTGTGCAGTCTGGGTAGAGATTGAGCACTTCTCTGGATTGAGAAGAAGTCCAACCGATGAGCACCAAGCGTAGAAGGCGTTGACAGAGAACTGCAAAGTGTAACAACCAGGAAGCTCACGAATCCTGCAGAAGATTTTGACGTCATCAGCAAAAATCAGGAACTGAACCCCAACAAGGACAGAACTGAGCCCACCGAACACAAGGATAAAGAGAAGAGGGCCAAGATGCGAACCCTGCGAGATGTAAATATTCCGCCGTTTCCAACGAAATGTGGCATGCGCCCCCACCCATAACACCTCGAGCCTTAGCGCACGAGCACCTCACATGGGTACGTGGTTACAACCTGGTCCCTCAGTCCAAGAAGGACTTGGTAGCCAGGTCCGGGGGCCGACGTTTCCGCCGAAAGCAGGGCCTCGACAAGAGGGTGGTCCGGGGTGGAATACATCAACTCTTGGGGATCTACAGTTCCCGAACTGTCCATGTTAGGAGTGGGCGCTCTCCCAGCCATCCACACCAATACGAGGGTGTACCGGCACATGCGGACGGCTGCCGGGTTAAGAGTTGCAGCTTATCTGGCGCAAGTGGAACCACATTAGATCGCCAGCAGAGGCTGATACCCTCAGAGCCGCAGCCGCGGTAGATGCATTCCAATAGCTGGGTCCAAAGCCATAGAAACATCTTCGCCAAACATGGTCACCACCGCATATGTCCATGCCTCTCCCAGTAAATTTATTTACAATACACGGGAACAAGCCCAGTTTACAGTACCAAGTATATTGGTCGAATCAAACATTGGTGGATTATAAAAGGAATAAAAATAAGAAATGAGTAGTTACTGTGAACCGAATTCTGGCCGTCCGGGAAAAAAAGGAGAACAACGGGAGCGCTGACATCAGCAGATCCGAACCGCGGGAAGTGCCACCGTCTCCCACCTCCGGTGAAGAATCCGATCCCCACCATCGCGCCGGAAAATCAAAAGTTCCTGAAAAACCACCGGCGGATTTTTGAGCATTCTCGTCGACATCGTCCCGGAATCAGCAGAGCTCCTGGCCTGAGCACTGTCCTGCGCTGAGACCCAGCCACCTCAACGCAGCCCGAACACCAACACGAACCACTCCAAGGTACCAGTGCATTCGGCATATGTAAAGTCATAACAAACTCCCGACAAGACAATAAACCTGTTTTACTCTTGGTTTGGTTTTGATTTGTGCGAACCTGGAGTCCTTTTGGTGTTGCAGGGTTTCTAAAACATTTATTGGGGCTTAAGAATTTCGGGGATTCTGGATAAGTCCCGTCCTGACTGGCCTATGATAGCTTGGCCAGTCCTAGGGAAACAAATCAGTGAGCTTTGGGATAAGATGTATCACGTCGAAACCGAAGCTCACAGTTATAAATGGGGTAACCATTGGGAGTTCAAAAATTAGTGAGAGTTGCGGAGTAAGGCATCCAACAGGCGTCTCTTGAGGATGACGGGTGAACAGATCCATATCCGCATCAGCAAGCAGATGGTTGGCGGTGCGGGGCAGACGGCTGAGGGTGCAGCATGTAGTTGGTCGACGTGAAGGGGACCCAAAAGAGGTCACGTGTGCGGGAGCCTGGTCTTGGGACCCGGAGACCAATCTGGTCCAGGAGAGACGCCGCGTCAATACGCCCAGGGAACAGACCGCTGAGAAAAGCCATATCCGCGATAGTGCGGAGTGCGCCGTAGTCAATGCCGTCTCGAGGTATGCCTTGAACCTTCTAAAGGGTTGATCTTGGCGGAGCTGTTTACAGCTTTCAAGGAGTCACTTCCGGGCCATACAACCATTTTACGGGAGTAACTATGACTCTCTTCCTAAATGTTAGGACGTCTTGGTTACAAGGTGAGCTTACGAGCAAGCCGGGGAGTATCGGCACACTAACAAAGAATTTAATTGTTCCTCAAATAGCCCAAAATGTATTAAAATTTAAGGAAATGACAAACTTCAACAAGGGAATCATGTAGACGGAAAAAATAACATTATTACAAACTTAAAATTATTATATTATAATTATAATTATTTTGATTATTACTTGAATAATCAACCTATGTTTTCATCCAAAAAGTCAATTTCTCCGATTTGGCCCAAAAAAATTTTTTTTTGGGCGTTTCAAAGTGTCAAAATCAAATTATCAAAAAAGTCAAATAATGTCCGTCCACTGTACGCCGTACTCCGCCCACGCCGATTTAGGTAGCAGACAATTTTCTAAAAATCAGAAATTAAGGTCAGGACCCGTTTTTGGATTCAGCTGGCCTTCAAAAGTTTTCAGCCAGATCGAATCAAATCTGGAGGGGAGGTGAGGGGTGAAAATGAGTATTTCAAAAATGTATTTTAGAGATTTTTGGCGATCTAGGCGTGTGGGGTATTATTTTCAACTTAACTTTGGACGTTGAATCCAATGAAACGGGTCCCGATACGATTGGCACCCTCTGAATGAGGTTATGGGTCAAAATGGTCAAATTTGAGCGGGGTAGGGGTCAAAATAAACATTTTGAAAAATGGATTTTCGAGATTTCTGGTACCTAGGCGTGTGGGGTATCATTTCCCACTAAAGTTTGGACGCTGAATCGATTGTAATGGGTCCGGGACCCGCCACACCTACTGTTTCCCTCATTTTCCTCATGTTGAAGAAATGAGTTTCCAAGCGCCTGGTCCGAAGAATAACCAACCCGTGTGAAAGAATTCGCAGCATTTCTTAAATCACAAGTTATTAAGGGGAATCCAGCTGCACCTCCTTGACCGGACGTCTTGCCAGGTTCGTGGTAGTACGATCGATATCCACCCTGTCAATACAGTAACTTCAAACCGTAATGCGCTCGAGATCCTCCAAACATTTAATGATTTGCGGACCACAACCACCTTCGGTCGTAATTTACCTCTGAAATGAGAATATCCCCCTCTGTAAACCCGACACGACATTTTTCTTCATCGTAGCCACTTAATAGAAGTTTAAACATGTGGAAAACGAGCGATAAAAAAAGCACCTTCCTCTGGATTACCTGCGAAATACAAAAGACCTCTCCCTCAGTGAGCCACAAAGATACGGAAAGTAGATTTTTCCACCTCCTACCGTTAACTGGGTGTCGTATACTGTTCTTTATCTCGCCCCTGGGGCCTCTGGTAAATCGTGAAGGGAAACCAGCATCTTTTAATGCCTTTTCGAGGATATAATCTGACGACCTGTAGCATTTTATGGGTTCAATTGTCCAGATTTTTCGTTCCGTTTGTGAGGGCTGAGTGGATGACTATACGAACTTTGTATTTCTAAGATTCGTTGAAGATATCTCCGAACGAAAGATCCTATCGGAAGTAAAAACCCCGTACAAAAGATGATTTAAACAGAATGAAAATGGTCAATTTTCGTTTTCTGCTCTCGAATTTTTCGTATTCGCTACAAATAACCTACTTATCTTTGTATCGCATGTCATCGGTTTTGTTTTTGAATTTGACTTTCGATCGTTTCATCTAAAAACATCGTTCATAACAGCACACGGCGCATGTTCATATCATGGGTACAAAAATACCCGTATTTTCGACCTTATCGATTGTATCATCTCACCTATACATACGTACTCACACTTTACAGGCTACAATATACGTAGATAGACTTCCCTTTTGTCCTCAGAATCGAAACAATACAATTTGGGAAGATAACGCGTGAAATTATGAGTTAGACAAGGACTTGTTTCGAGTTTTACATGAGCCAATCAATTCCATAATGTATCAAAATGACAGTATTGTGGGGTTTCATCTTGAAAAGAGTGTACGTAATTTTTTTGAATATTGTAAAATTTCGAAACTGTTACTACTACATTGGAAATTGCATTAGTTCTATTATGGTTTCATTTTAAAGATGAACACCCACTAGAGTGAAAGTTTAAATACAGCATTTCAGGAGGTCGTTTTGGTTGGCTATTTTAGAAGTTAACAATAGTTTTTCAAAGACATAGCAAAAGTAGATTTTTTTTTTAATTTACCTTAATCATAGAACTTTATAGAAGGGAAAGGAGCACTTATTTCCTTTGTCGGTCTTCTATATTTCATTTCCGAGGAAAGCTGAATCCAAATTTTTGGCTTCCAAATGTCATCTTCGTCGTGGGTTTATGGTTAATTAAATGGAAATTTTTTAAATTTCATCGAAATAGTGATTACTTCATGAGCTCGTTTTCGTAAGATTATAAATACAGACTTTCCTTGCATTTAGTGCAAGGAACCCAAAGTAAATAGTGTTTATAAATAAACTCGGACCAGGAGCATGAAGACAATGCAAATCGCAATTGCAAATGTAATAAATTCAGCGTCCAAAATTTAGTAAAAATGATGCTTCACACATTTAAGTACTAGAAATCTCCAAAATCCACAATCGAAATGGGTAAATAGATACCCACTTTTCCACGTAACATCTTCCAGTGGGTGCCAATCGATCGGGGTCCCTCTTATTGCACTCTGCGTCCAAAATTTAGTGGAAAATGATACCCCGCACGCCTAGATTGCCAAAAAACTCGAAAATACATTTTTCTAGATACACATTTTAACCCATTCTCCGCCCAAATTTGGTCCGATCGGGCTGAAAAGTTTCGAGGACCAAATAGTGCTGGGAACGGACCTCTGACCCAAATTTCAGGTATTTTGAAAATTGTCTACTACCAAAGTCGGCGTGGACCCCAGTTCCTGGCATGAATGTTGCAAATCAAATCAGCCGTGGCAGAGAGAGCATAATAGCTGGATGCCCAACCAAGGCTGCTATCTCTGAGTGGAGCCTAGGCAGGTGGCAGGAACGATGGGACATGTCTCCAAATGGACGGCACTTAACAAAATCTGGCCAAACATCCGCACACGCTTGTCCCAGCGCTCTGTAGATATAGACCACTACGTCTCGCAGTTTGCCACTGGCTATGGCGACTTCAACGCCAAGCTCCATGGCATGAGATTGAAGCTCTCCCCCCTCTTTGAGTGCGGCGAGCTTGAGACGGCAGACCATGTCTACCTCCAGTGTCCAAAGCACGAAACTGCGCGTAGGCGATGGCTAGCAGTGCTGGGTCTGGCCGCAACTGAAGAGAGCCCATGGCAGGCTGCGTTCCAATCCAGGAACAACGCAGAAGGCACCAAAAAGTTTGCCCATCAAGTTATGGCTGCAATAGGATGGCCCACAAGCCAATCACGCCAAGAAGCCCCTCCTGGTCCCAACCGTGCGACCTCCGTGATGTCCATCCTGGTCACGGCTGAGTAAAGCAGTGGCAAAACGCACGGCAGGAGAGTGAGCCAACCTTTCCAGGCATCAAGCAAAGCCCCGATAGAGCCGCAAGGCGTAGGAACGGGAAGAAGGAAAAGACCTGACGGACATTGGACTTTTTTGATCTAGACACATTGAAACGCCCAGAAAAAAATTTTGGGCCCAATCGGAGATTGGCTTTTTGCACGAAAACAGCTTGATTATTCAAGGAATACCAACAAAATGGGATTTTTTCGCGTAGCTCAAACGACATTTTAAATGGAAAACAAAACTGTCACCCCCAGGATTTGTATTCTGTTCTATTGTTAGCCCCAACTCGAACATATAATAATGCATTTTCTCAAATTCCTATGCTGATGTTTAAGATCTACCCGATATTGCAGCTTTCTTTGGTCATGACGGGTCTGAACCGTGTTTGCACTCAACTAGTTTGCTCTGATCGAGCCATACGGCTATAATGAGGCAGAATATTCAGGTCGAAACATCGCATTTGGGCTCAATTCGCTTCGCTGTCCGACCGTGTCGCCCCAAACCGTTTCGAGTCCACTGAGGCTTTGAGTTCCCGGTCATTTGAAAACGCAATTTTATCGCCGATCATACTCCATTACTTCTGACTCGATTCCCCTTCCAGCGGCTTCTCATTGGAACCAAATTCTTAGCGCGGGTATCAAACCAGTTTCTATTGCGCTTAATCGCCGTATAATGATCGAGTCTGATCACATCTGTGCCTCATCTATCGAACTGGCTCAATGGTACGGAACTAACTTCCCTTTCCAGTCGCGCCATATGGGGTGGTCCTTTTCAAAGGCAAACCGAAACCCCTCGGACCGATAAGGGCCGAGTTGTTGCTTTTGAGGGATTTGCTATACGAGGGAAAGGATGAGCATACTGAAGTGGAGTCCAAGGGACAGGCTTGTAATTTAATGGGGATTATACGGAGGATGAGTTCTATTGTGGTTCAATCATGTACGCTATGACCGAAATGTCACAAAGTTGAGTTGCAGATTGTCAATCAACGTACTAATAAGTTGTTTTTGGTTGGTTATTCCTTATTTTTCTGGGTGTTTCAAGGTGTCTAGATCAATATAAGCAAATGACTGTCCGCCGTCCATGGAGAAGGATCATTTTCTAATCCACTTTTGAAATAGTAGGGTAGATGGGCACCCATTTTGAACTATAACCTCTTCCGGTGGACGCCAATCATTCCAGGACCCGTCTCAATGATTTCAGTGTCCTCAATTAAGTGGAAAATTATACCCCACACCCTAGGTTACAGAAATCTCGAAAACACACAAACACCCATTTTGACCCATAACCTCATCCAGAGGGCGCAAATCGTTCCGGGACCCATCTCATTGGATTCAGCGTCCAAAATATAGTGGAAAATGGTACCCCACACGCCTAGATTGCAAAAATTTTCAAAAATACATTTTTCAAAATTCACATTTTGACCCTAACCCACCCAAATTTGGTCCGATCGGGTTGAAATGTTTCGAGGACCAACTAAAGCCAAAAACGGGTCCAAAATTGACCAAAATTTCAGATTTTTTGAAAATTTTCTACTACCAATGTCGGCGTGGACGGCGGACGGACACTTGCTAATTTTGATCTAGACAATTTGAAACGCACAGAAAATAATTTTGGGCCGAATCGGAGAGATTATTTTTTTTTTTTCATGAAAACATAGGTTGATTATTCAAGGAATAAACAACCAAAATCGTTAATAATTGGCAAGGTATGCGCAGAAATAGAGCCGATATTGGTTCGGAGGCCCACATCGTCGGATGAAAACGTTATATAGCACTACAAACTCGTATTTATCATTCCTCTGCCACTGTTACATTCAGGTTGGGACACGATGAATTATTCCGTCCTTGAAAGTCATACCCTCACGTATTGATCAGATCACCTCCACGTGCTTTATACGCTCGAATGCCGTTAGCCTAAGCAATTCACCGCAAGCCCTTAAACTGGCTACAGCAAAACTCCATTAATTTTATAACAGCCAGTTCGGCGGGACGGTGGCCCCTAGAGTTAACAACGTCGAACAACCAAAGCCCCATTAACCGGTAGAACAAAGGATGTTAATTTTGTAATCAATAATTATTCTAACAATAGACGAATAGGAAGCTGGTCGATAGCGGTAACTGTATTCGGTTGATTGTGAGCCGAGGACTTCCCGATTGTATTCAATTGAACGGAGGCGATCTGGGACCAATTAGATTGATGACTTGCGGTCGATGAATCGAGCGGAAACGAGGAAAATGGCAGCTTAATTGGGGTGGAAGGGATGTCGAGTGGAAGGGAGAGGCACCGCTATTTGTCAAATTTCGTCATTTAATCACCCACCGTCAACTGAATTCGGTACGAACCGCGGCAGTATTGGTTTCGTGAATTTTTCACAATACTATGACTGAACTAATCAGACTCAACGGTATACCTGTAGATGGGGAAATAATTATGAGAATGACGGACTCAGAATGACGGCTTTGAGTGCCTCAATATAAAGTGTCCAAAATTTAGTCGAAAATGATACCCCACATGCCTTGATCAGCGGAAATATCGAAAATCCATTTTTCAAAAAACACATTTCGACCCCTACCCCCCACCAATTTGGTCCAATCAGGCTGATAAGTTTCGAAAACCAACTAGAGCCGGAAACGGGTACCTGACCAAAATTTCAGATCTTTAGGAAATTTTCTCCTACCGAAATCGGCGTGGTCGGCGGACGGACATTTGAGTTTTGGTTGGTTATTCCTTGAATAATCAATACCTATATGTTTTCATGCAAAAAGTCAACCTGTCCGATTCGGCCGAGTCGGTGTCGAGACGCGAGAGAGGTAACATCGTTAGTGGGCAGCTCCGCATTATCCGGTGATTAGAAGGGAATAATCGACAGTACAGTGCCGGTGACGCGTCTAACACTTGCAGTGGGGTAAGTCCTAACGACTAGTACACCAGAGCTTTATGATTTAAGTCGCCTACTTACGTAGGACTTAAATAAGGGGCTTAGGCCTCCAGTGCCCGATTAGGGCAAGTAAACGGTTTCCCTGGGACAGTGGAAGGAGGAGAACCGTTCAGGTGCAGCATAACAAAAATTTAGTACAAATTTATCGAGTTATTTAAGCCCTAGGGGGCTTAGAAATTCACCCACGTGGTGAATTCAGGTCGGTGGGCAACGACCTTAGAGTTCGTTGCGCTGAGCTGAGTCAGCAGTGACCTCAATTGTGGACTCTGGGAAAAAGAAAAATCTTAGTCAGTGAAAACAATAGGTCGGGCGAATTGAGGTCGGGGCAACGGCCCCACAATTACTAACATTGGGAAACATTGAGGGTAGCACAGGACATAAGAAATAGGTCTATTTCTCTATTAATAAATTTTGTAGATAGAACTTGTGGGGACTCAGACGGTTTTTCCACCAGGGAAAGCTGTCTTTTTTTTTTTTTTTTTTTTTTTTCATTTTTGATATAAATTGGGACTTGTATAAATTTAAATATAGCTGGGGCCTAACATTGGTAAATATTAAGGGTAGCGATAGGATTTTTTTTTTTTTTCTGTAAATATTAAGGGTAGCGATCTATTTTTTTTTCTTTTCTAAGATTGTTAACTGGGACTTTTAAATTTCGCTTCTAAATATAGCTGGGGTCTGATACAACCTGTGGTGCTGGAGCCACCTGGGGTGCTTCGGTTAGTGTTAGATGGTTTTTCCACGAGGAAAAACTGTATCTTATTTTTTATTTATTTTTTTTTAATTAGTCGTAAACTGACATGGCCGGGAACGGGAAAAGGCGGGGATTCGTGATGCCGGGTCATAAATACTTAGGACCGGGCAACCCGTTGCCCAATGGTGAGCCGGTCGATTATGACGATAGGCTCGCCATGGAGCATGATTATTCATACGCCAGGGCGACGGGGGCCAAATCAATCAGGAGGGCAGACAGAGAGGCCATAATGGGTTTTGGGGCGGACGTGCTGGTGAACGGAAACGTTCACTCAGCTGTTGGGGCGGCAGGGATAGCGGCCAAGTACGCAGTGGAAACCTTAACTGGGGTGCTCTACCCGCCTCAGTTCGGGCCACTTAGCAAGCTTGGGGCTAAAGGAACATACAGGGTGGACAATGAGGCAAATGCCAATAAGGAGGCCCGGGCTCGTGAAGTCAGGGGTATTAGGCAGTGGCACAAGGAGTGCGAGGTGAGGGCTGCCTACCCTGACCAGGTTGGGAGGGAAGAGAGGGCGAGCTCCAATGGGAGAACGGCGGAGAAAGTGGCTGCGAGTGCCTCTGCCCCCGCTGCCGAGCGTAAGGCTGGCCCTGCGCCGTTTGAGTGGGTGAACTCACCGCGACGGGCAGAGGAGGGAGCTAGCTTTCTCAACTCGAGGAAGGAGCAGGTTTACAGAGGGTGGACTGCACCATCGGGCTACAAAGCCAAGGAAACATGGGGGGCCGCTACCGGTGGTGGGACGACAGCCATGGGCTCATGGTTCTCGGCAAAACCTAAGGTTGCAGAGACCTCTTTGGATAGGGCGTCCAAGGGGAAACCCTGGACCGACAAGGTTGATGAGAGCGAGCTCTTCAACCGTAGGTTGGACTTGGGGGGGTCCAGGCTGTCGCTCCTGCCGCCATCACCCTGTTGTGAAGGCTCAGCAGGCGGAGTGTCCGGCGTCATCAGTCACGCCTCCTCTGAAAAGAGGAATAGCAGTGAAGATGACAGCAGCCGAAGCTGTGACATCCTGACTCCTCCCTCGAGTTGCGTGGAGGAAGGCTGGGCGGAAGTCCAGGGCAGGAGGAAAAAGGGAGGTAAGAAGAAGAACAAGGCAAGGGAAGTCAACGGCAGGGCAAAGCTTCCGGAAGGATGGAGTAGCAACGTACTCAAAGTTCCGCTGGAGTACGCAGAGAGGTGCGCCCGCAAATGCGGGGAATGTGAGCAGTGTGAGAGGTTCAAGGTGAGAGTGTCACTAGCGGGGAAGTCTGTCTACCACACTGTGGGAGACAAGGACGGCAACCCGGTGACAGTGTGTACCTACAACGCTTATGAGGAATATGAGAGGAAACAGAGGGCAAGTGAGGAAGCCGCCAGGAAGACCAAAAGAGAGGGGAAGCTGACCATGGAGCAGGTCATTGAGCTGGGGAGAGAGGAAGCTCCAAATGTCTGGGCTGCTGCGAGAGGAGGGCTGGTGGTAGCCATGGAGGTGGAGAATGCCTGAAGGGACCCCTCCTCCACCACGGGACGTGGAGGATGAAGGAGATGCTGGTGCGGAACAGGAGGAGGCCCCAGCTCCCAGCCCAGCCAAACCGCTGGCAGTGGAGAGGCTGAGGGGACCCACGGCATGTACAAGCCTGGAGATGGGATCCTCTGAATCCTCATTGGCCCCATCCAGGAGGGGTGGTCTCAAGAGGAAGACAAAGAGATGAGAGCAGACGAGGTCGCATGTGAGGATGCCAAGAGTTCAGGGAGGCTCATATGCAGATTACAACCGAATGGGAGACATGAAGAGTAATCCCAAAAATCTCTCTGAGAGGGCCAGGAGCAAATGTGACATAATTGTAACACAGCTATCCACCCTGATACATAGGCTATGTAAAAGGGCAGATGAATGCCTTTGAGCTGGCCTATCAGCGGAAGGTGGCAATGGGGGTGTCACGAGTGGCCGAGTGCGTAGGCACAATGGAAGGGAACTCGATACAGCCCTGGCCC